>OX637405.1:20835088-22067088 GCA_951799425.1 Ilex aquifolium
ATTTTAGATTGTTTAATCGAGTAAAAAGGAGGAAAAATAATTTTTTGTAAATTAAGTAACAATGAAACATAAACTGTGTTAAATTTTTTTGTATTACATAGGGCTTTTAGATACATGTCATTAATCCTTTTTTTTTTAGTGTTGAATATTGGTTCTCTCACTTATAAGTCACAAATTAGTTGGCTCCACTCATTCGATTGATTTTTGAGCAGGTTAATGATCACTTGAGATGTGTTGAAAAGGGAATTTAGGAATAGGATTTGGAATAAGCACTCGAGGTTAGGGTTGATTGTGGTTGTATCGAAATTGAACCCCCGGGACAGTAATTCTCTCAGAGTTTTGCATATTGTATTTTGATTGTAGTGAGCTACTTGAATTTTTGATTTATAAGAATATTTAATATTGATTTGGGAGGGTGATTGTGGTACTGGTTGGATTGAGATGGCAGCTTTGGTGTGGCACCATTGTGGTCTATGTGCATGGTGTATGCAGAGACAAAGTAGGAGGAGGCGAAAGAGTGAAGGACATTAGTCCTTTGATCCTAATCGTTGATGGCGTCACCTATCTACATTAATCCAATAACCACATGAGGGCTAATGTAGACATCTCTAAACGTTAGGGGGAAGTTGCAAATCAAGTGATGATAAAATTATCTTAGTTCTAAAAATTTAATCCCACATTAAAATGTACAAGTGATCTACAAAACATTCATATCAACAACAGGGGTGTATGTAGTTTTGTTTCTTAAATCATAAGCTGGCAATTCTTTTGGTCACAAACGATAATTGCCACTTAGTCATTTCATTGCTAATTTCAATATAATTATATCTTTATCTCATTTTATAGCTTTTTGCCAAGAACGGGTAATTTTCAATTAGCTTTTTTCATTCTTAGATCCATTAAAAATATGGTTGTTTTCACATATTATAGCTATGATCGGTTTGAGAGTTTTAGGTTGGAAATCTCTTAAATTATTTTTTTTCCTACTGCAAAATGTTCACATACTGATCGTGTACATGTCCTTCTCCCTGAAAATGGGTCAAATTGCACAAAAAACATTGTGTACCCTGAGATTTTGTTGTAACATGTGGTATTCTACGATAAATAAATGGTATAATTTCTTTGCAAGTTTAATTCTACCAATGACAATCATTTTAATAATGCTATTTTATCTTTACAATTGAATTTAATCTTTGTAGAATTGGTATGAAGAAGTGCGCGAGTTAAATATAATAAATACAACCAAGCTTTTCCGATGGGGATGTACGAATAAGGTAACTAATTTTATTGTTTGTTGTTTATTGTTTTCTTTTCTAAGTTTGTTGTTTTTTTAAATTATGTTGTGTATTGATTTTATTGTTTTTGTAAACAATATGTTGTTATACATTCTTCCAACTGATGGATGCGGATATGTGTTGATAGAAGGACTTTGAGGACGATGATAAAGAAAAAGTTTGATAATATTAATGATGGATGATCAATTTTGGTAAATTAGATTAAAGATTGACCCATTTTGCAAGTGTACAGTACAATTACGTTTGGTGATCATTCTTTCATCTTATGGTTAATGTTGTTGTGGTAGTTGGTAAAAATAGTTGTGTTTATAGAGGATTGTGGTTAATATTTTTAGGAGATGTTCTATTGAAATTTTTTATTTCTCTCGTTTTGCAAGTGTACACTATAAATTAGTATATCTTAGTCTCTAATTTTTGCTGATTTATTAGAGTTGATTTAGAAGTAATACATGTCATTTTGTATGATAGAAGTTGCTTTGAGACTAAGAAATTTAATGGATTGTTTATAAATTTTTGAAAAAATGGTTGTACTACACTCTTTTATGTTTTGATTGTCACATTTTCATGTATTGCTATGGTGCAATTGGTGTTGTTAGTATGCTTTTGAGCTGCTTTAGATACATAAAAGGCAACATAGATTGTTGAGTCTTGATTTAGTATAGACAACACAATTTGGTTGAATTGGTGCAATATAACATTGAGTTTACTGTTTATTTGTTTAATTAAGATTTTATAGAGGGTGGATTGTGTAACTAGCGTTTTACAAATTGTCTAATACATATTGATAGTTTCTTGTGGTTCGATTTGTAGGGAAAATTTTGTCCAAATTTTTTAAATGAACACAGAAAAATAGTTGATTAAATATTGATGATTTTTTGTTTAGCATAATATAGTGCTTTGAGGCACATACATTTTTTCTAATTGTATTTTTTATGATGAATGAAAAGAAAACATTTCGACTCACTTTAGTTCACCAAAGTCGTGACATTAAGTTAGATAAGTGAATGTTGGTTCTTAAACCGATCATCGCTTACTAAGCGCTACTGTTAATTTTAATTAGATATGTAATTTCAAGAATATGAATTTCATGCGTTTTCAGTTTAAGTTTTTGAGACTTTTATCATTAAAGTTGAGTTTTCAACATCTTCATATAGGTCATACGTTGTTGATCACTAATTCAAAGTGCAGGTGCGTTAAGGATACAGTTGTATCTTCCAGCTTAATATGCCCGTTCATGTTTAGTACTTTATTTTTTTTGTGTTCACAATCAATGTTCGGCTTTTCTGAATTGTACAGTGCCAGCACGGGTTATCACTAGTCTTCCGATATGGCTGAGCGATCGCTGGATCAACAGCATCCAGAGTCTCCTTCTCCACCGAAGGAGGACATGATTGCATGTGTCATGGCATTAGAGGCTGCTTTGCTTCCATGCTTGCCTGCAAGAGAGCTCCAAGCCATAGACCGATCGCCCCACCCTTCTCACCAGAGTGAGTGATCTATTTGCCCTTTTCTTGGCTACAAAGCCAGCAAGATCACTTGAAAACTCATCACTTTTGAATATACACGATCTTGAATCAATTGATTGTCAATTTCGCGTGTGTTTTCAATACTGATTTGGTAATAATTGTAGGAGTTGATTAGCATAAATTGAGAAATTTCAAAGAACAGAGCGGCATTTCATGATGGCTATGAAAATGTTGATTGCGTAGAGTTGTTCTTATTAGTTCAAAAACGCCTTTTTACATAGAGGCTTGGTGAATACTCTTTTCTGTTAAGATTTTTTTGGGTTGTGGCAAGAACAGATTTTTAACCTTATATGAGGACTTTGTAAGTTTAACTATTAATTTCTGGGAAAGCTTTGAGTTGGTCACTGCATTTGGTATTGTAACTGTTGAATCATTGGGCTATAGGATGTATGTAGTTTTCTACAAATTCAGAACATCAAAGACCAGCAAGTTTGTTCTCTGAAAGTCCAGCATAGAATAATTTCATAACATTTCCCATCTAGTCTCTAGATGTATGCCATCATTACTACCATAGAAATCTTGCAGTGATGACTTTGTTTATTATTCGAGTTTGTCTGGGAAGTTTGGTGAGGTATTCAAGGGGCTTGATAGAAACATTTTACGCAGTGTTGATGCGGCCCCGTATGAGTCATGGTTGTAAAAGTAGCCATGCTTTAAGTAAAAAACAATGTCCAGCGCTGCTTGTGTTGTTCAGCCCTGTTCTGGCTGCAATAGTGAAACATATTATTGAAAACCTGCATCGACAGTAGTGTTTTCTTCATGTGTGTGTATTTGCAGAAGTTTTTATCTATTGGTGGTGTTATAGACCTAGATGTATAGCTTTTTGTTTGATTGTTGGGTGGTTGCTTGTTGCTCTGTAATTGGTCTTATTGAGTAAAATTTAGTTTCACTTCTCGACATATGTGCTTAGCAGAGTGTTATATACATGTGTTTTGCTTGGTGCCAATAGAGTCGATTCTCTTTTGATTGCTTCAGTTGATGTGGAGAGACATGCCAGAGATTTTATGGATGCTGCCAAAAAACTTCAACTATATTTTATTGGTCTGCAACGCGAGGATCAGCCGACCTATGCTGAAAGCCTGCAGAAGGTAGTCTACAGATCATAACGTGAATGGTTTTTGATGGTCAACATCGCTGTTCTAAGATTCTTATTAGACATTGATGAACTTACTTTTATTGGGCTTCTTGACATGTGATAGGAGATCGCTATGATGGAAGAAGAGTTGAAGACAAAGACTGAACTTATCAAGAAGCAAGAGAGACTGATCCAAGGGTGGAGGAAGGAGTTGAAAGACCAGTTAGAAAAACACAATATTGAATTAGAGAGGGTGTAATTTGGTCTGGAACTAACTTTGTAGCAACTCAAAACATCATTTCATAAATGACAGATGCCTTGTTGGACCAGCACTTTATGGCATCAATTAATGTTCTTATACTTTCTTTTTCAAATTATAAAATTGTATTTGCTCGTCTAATTAGTAGAAATTTTTGTGATCAAGCATTCTTTTAATCCGAGTGAGCTTGCCAAATGGATGGTGGAATGAAATGAGAAGAAAATAGGATCAATGCTGAATTGTCTGTTGGTATATGACCATCTGGATTACACCCCATCCAGGGAAGACAGCAAAATGAAAATGGGGAGACGAATGAGCATAAAGACGAGTCTGATAATGGGGACAAGACTTGTCACCTGAGCTAATTTAGTGTTCTCAGAAATTTAGCAGAAAATGGAAATCAAACTACAAGCCCAGTGTAACAAGGTAACATACTACAGTTACACATGTCCTATCCCTCGACTAAAGACAAACGAGCAAATACGATTAATAACAAGCTTAACATCAAAATTCTATGTACTCTTGTCCTCCCACTTGGAAAAATATCCGAAAGAGAAGCTCATTCATCTACTTCTTTGCATAAGTAATAAGCATTGGGTTCTCAGCGGTTATCTTGAATCCCTGGAGTCCCTGCATTGCAACAGTTGATTGCATCTCATTTTCATACTCTATAAAGGCAATTCCAAGTTTCGCTTCCACCATCCTAACTTCCTTAAAGCTGGAATACTGACAGAAGAGCATTTGCAGCATCATTGGAGTTGTCTGATGAGGAAGATTCTGGATGAACAATATGCTATTTGGTGGAGCAGGCGCCTCTGGGAGGGTAGATTTATCACCACCCATGTACATATATGATAACTGCACCAATTATGAAGAAATGGAGTCAGACTGACAAAGAGTGACTAATCTATCTGCCCATTAGCACATGCCAGGACTATTGTATTAAGAAACCAATTAAACTCCCAATATGATGGGAATATGAGATGACATAAGAGAAAGAAAACACTGCAGTCACTGCATCATGCTTTGCACTAACTTATAACTTAGATTGGTCAATAGAGTTAGCTATTCCCCTTATTGTTTCACTTGCTATGCCAATAGGCTTAATCAACGAGTACTGTGTTATGGCCCAAAACATTTTAAAACCTTTTTGTTCGTGTATCATTCTGTAATTAATGATTTATAACTGAAAACAAGAAATCTTGAACAGAAATAATTTGTGACGTAGTAGTGTGAGTGTGTGTTTTTGCCTTCCTGCATTTCCACACCATGGCATTCACCAGTTAGGTGCATTCCAACATGAGTGATTTTTAATCAGCTACAACTCAACAAACAAACTCTTAAAAACCTGCATATTTTGATGTCCATTAAATCTGATAATAAGTTGAATGATAGGAATCATCAAATTATAAGGAAAAATTATATGACATCTAAGTTTATTTTATGTTCAAGATTCCCATCAATATTCTGAAAGGAGGAGTCCAGAAAAATATGCTTACAGGTGGTGTTGCACCATAGGCACCAGCATAGGCAAGATTCCGACCCATTGCAGCTTGGTTAGGATCTAGTTGCTCTTTTCGCTTCCTCCCTACAGCATAACAGATACACATATGTGGGTGAAGAGGGAGGATAAAAAGGGGAGAAGGCGCTCCCATTTTTTTTGTTGGGGGGGGGGGGGGGAGGAAACACTGAACTACAATATGTCTAAATTAGACACAACAATATGCACAGAACTGAAAACCCATTGTGATAACCGGAGCTGTAAATAAAACACATCTTCTTCAATCTTCCATAAATTTGATCAAGGAACTACTTTCTGCATAAACAACTGGAATGTATGGGTTTATTTAGGCAGTCTCCATGACTAAAATTTGTGTTGAGAATATTTTGACAGTAATCATAGGAAGCTTCAATTGCTCAACGATGTGAGTGTATTGTGGACCTGCTAATAAGGGGATAAATGGGAAGCAATAAGTCATTGCTGTAGATTCCATGACATGGAGTTGCTAGTGTTGTGACCAACTCATTTATGAAGGCCTCTAGGAAACCTTAGGAAAGATAAGCGTTAAGACATCAATATAAAAGACACTCACCACAACTTAAATCGTTTTGCTTTTAACACTGGAAACTTTTCAAATTTTTTCAGCATGGTGACTTTTCTGTTTGCACAAGGAACCAACCAACTTGTAGTATTTTGTATCAAATTTTTTTTGAGTATATAATGTTGCATAATATATTTGTTGTCTTATTGGTTTATCAGTGATATCACTAGCATCACTGATCAACTCGATGTTTAGCGTTCACCAATCAGATACTACAAATGACCGAACCAAAATAGGATAGAAGTTGTGACCCCAACCTTAGCCTCCTTCTCAGCAGTTGACCCATCTTTCTCCTTATCCAAAGGAGGATTGAAGTCAAAGTCTAGAGCAGGGTACGCCTACATGGCTTGCTCCTGGAAGGCAAAATACCCAGCAGCCCAATTTGTAGCACATTCATCTTGGAGCTCTGCCATCTTGGTGTCCTTTGTCTTCACCTTGGCCCTCTCCACTTCAATTTCCTTCAGCAGCACGACATTGACCTCAGCCAACATGTCGTACTCTTTCTTCATGGAGTGGAGAGAATCACGAGCTTGGAAGGTGTCCTTCTGTGCCTGAAGCAAGTTGTCAGCCTTAGGCTTGAGCTCATCACTAGCCCTTCTGGCTTCGGTCTCTATGCCCTTGTTCGATGAGCTCAACCCCTTGACTTGAGCTTTCAGGTCATGTACTTGAGCTTTTAGGTCCTCGTTGGTAAAGGCCAAATTAGCAACCTTGAGCTCAAAGGCTTTCGAGGATTTCTAAGACACCTCGACAGCGCTCTCCAGAGCTCGAACTCTACTCACCAATGTGCTCACATGAATGTCCATTTGAGAAAAGCAAAAAGATAAGGTCAGAAAAGGCTACCTACCAAAAAAAAGAAAAGAAAATTAGAGTTTAGAAAGCTCAGAGCTTACCGATGTTGCTCCATACAGAGCAGTGGTGGCTGAGGTAGACAAAAATAGGGGTGCAACTCGGGCGGGTTGGGCGGGTTAGACAGTCAACCCTAGCCTAACCCTAGGTATATAATCTTCAACCCTAACCCTAACCCTAACCCTACCTCGAGTTGAGAAACTCAACCCGAGCACTGCCCGAGTTTAATTCTGGCGGGCTCGGGTTGAATTCGGGTTCACTGCAAGAGAGACAGAGAGGGGGGAATAATTACAAATTCATAAAACAATTCATATATTTCATTCATAACAGTGCACGATTATTGATCATCTGCTTTCACACAAAAAAACTAGTGATCTCAAAGCACAATCCCAGAAAACATAAAAATTAGACCCACAAAAACATTAAACTTAAAACATCACACTATCACCACTAATCACGCATAACAGAGTAGCAAACAACAAGAAACAGAGGACGATGGAGTAAAAATGAAAAAAAAAGTGCTAATGCTTTATATATATATAATTATTTTTTAATTTGTCGGGTTTGGGTTGAAATCGGGTTGCCGATGCCTCAACCCAAGCCCGGCCCAAATTGAATTCGGGTTGAGGTTTTTTTACCCAAGCCCAACCCAAGTATTAAAAACCCTAACTCAAGCCCTAATTTTTTCGGGTTGGGCTTGGGTTGAAATCGGGTTGCCCAACCCAAGTTGCACCCCTAGACAAAAACACCATGGAAACTTCCTAAATGTCAAATTCAGGAATAACAGATGCAATGGCCTCGACAGCAAGATTCACGTCTCTAATAAGTGAACCCCTACCTTGAGAAGCTCGGTTGGAAGAACTCTCACCCTTACCAGAGGTCAGCTAAAGAGGCACCATCTTGGTTGACAGAGAAGCAAAAGGGCCTCGTAAGGAGGGAGCCAAAGAGCTTAGCGCACCAGCCCCTTCCTTAGTTGAAATTGAGGGTTTCTTGAACCCAGCCTTAGGAAGGTCCCCCACCTTAGATTTGGGGGCAACCAAGACCTCTAGAATAGGAAGACTCCCCTCAACAAGAGGCAATGACGCAGTGGATGCCTTCTGGGGAGGTGGGGACGACGGAGGAGGTGAGGAAGGTGGAGGAACCTCTGCTTTTTGAGCCTTCGAAGGAGGATCCAAGTCACTCCCAGACCCGACTTCAACCTTGCACTTTCCCCCTGCTCATTCTTTCCTAAATTGGGTCACCTTGGCCCTTACTACCTCAGCATCTGGAGCCATCAAGCTGGAACCTGAAAAATCAAAGTAAGTAGATCATTAAAAATGAAAAGAAGAAAAGGAAAAGCCAGGGGTGAAGTAAGGATAGCCTTACCAGCAGGATCTTCAGTGCCAACCACTGATATGGGGATGAGAGTCTCAACTCTCACTTCGGGAGGGCTAAACCCGAATCGAGTGAACACTGTAGGTTTGAGAAGCTTTGAGTACTTCTCTGGCCGACAATCCCCTAAGCCCAGCAAGACGATCTTATCCTCTACATTGAGGTCGGGACGAATACCTGAAAATGGTGAAAAGAAACAAGGTCAGCAAAATAAACTTTAAACCAAGGAAAGAAGTTAGAACATACCTCCTCAGTAAGGACTTATCCAAGTTATCAGGGGCTGACCAAGTCCGAGGCACAGGCAAAGTGTCAATGATATCCCTTGGGTTGAATTCCCATTCCTTCCCAGACACAAAGAAAAAGAGTTTCTTCCAGCCCTTATGGGAACTCGGGAGATTAGAATTGGGGCTTTCACCTATTTAGCAATGTAGAGGAAGTCATCAGAGGGAGAGAATTTAACATTAAAAAATTTCATGAACAAATGTATCGAAGGGACACTAAGCTCATTCTTCTTGAAAAAAACAAGGAGGCCCACCAAAATGCCCCAAGAGTTGGGAGAAATTTGGGCTGGACAGACATTAAAATGTTGAAGAATAGTGCAGAGGAAACCTAAGGCCGTTCTCAAAGGAAGCAGTAAAAAAACAAACCTTCTTAGGCACGACGGTGTCATACTGAATATCTACGTGAGGAGACCAGTATTGCATACCCTTAGGAAAGCCAAACCTAGCAGAAAGAACACTCAGGTAGGGAGGGGTGACCTCACGAAAACCTACTAGGTCTGAAGCTCGGGGGGCAGACTTAGTGGCCCCAGCATTACCAGAGGTCCCAGCCTTGTCTTTCTTAGCTTTTCCTTTTCGGAATGCCTCAGACCCCGGAGCAGGTCTTGGAAGAGGCAAAGGGACCTTTACCTCCTCCGCGTCAACAGCGTCCATGCCTGGAAAATTGTCTCTTTCGTCCCCCAAATCATCCTCTTCTAGCTCGGAAGATCGATCACGCATAGCTAAAGAGACAGAGGAGGTAATGGTCTTAGACGAAGCAAACATGGAAGCGCGAAGGAAAGGAAAGCTAAAGGAGGCGTAAAGAGGAGGGAGGTTGCTAAAACAATCTTCGAGAACCCTGAGATCAAGACTCCAATGACCAAAAAGAAAAACCCTAGCAGTAGCGTAAGGGTCTAAGAAGAGTGGAAGAAAGGAAAGGGAACAACCTCGAATCCTAAAGAAACATAAACGAAAAGTCCAAAAATGAAGCAACCACCTCGAATCCAAGGGATCCAAGATGAATAGAAGCCTAAAAAGAAGGAAAGGAGCAGAACAAATGACATACCTAGCTGAAGGCAATCAACAATCAAAGACCCAGGATAGGTCCAAGGAATGGACTGAACTAGCCTTGCAGAATCTTCGGAATGAATTTGGGAAATTGCCTGCAAAACCCTAGACCACTAGTAGATTGGGGGAAGACGAAATCGTGAAGGAAAAGGAAAGAGAAAAATCTGGAGACAGAATGTGAAGAGAATTCAAAATGATGATGAAGTCAGTTTCGTTTGCTAATGTATTTAAAGCTAGTGTATGGACGAACACGTGGAGCCAGGGGTTAAAGGGCGTGCACGAGAAAAGAGGTAAAATAACTCAATGCACGATCGCAGCGCCGTAAAATTGGGGCACGTCCCGTCATATGAATTTCGAGGTGAGACCAAGCTAACCCCGCTCTCCTAGCTCAAAAGCCAACCCCAGTTTAGGTAACTTACCTAACTAGGGGCAACTAGTGATACCCAAAAAATGCCTAAGGTTGAGCTCGAGCATTTACCTCGGACATTCCCAGCCCAGACATCTAGACCGTCTTTGTTGACCAAGAAATTTGAGGTCAGACGCCTCATCCCTACAACCAGACCTCCATAAGGGCAGCACAAAGGACAGCTGACTTCCACCTGAGTGCCACCTAAGTGGTAACACCAGAAACATGTGTATATCCAGGCAAAAGAGTCGCAACTGCCCCAACATCCTCCGCGGTCGTTGCATGATAGTAGCAATCGTTACAAGGAGGAGGCAAGGATCTCGCCGAAGATCAGGCGAAGCCCAGGATCAACTATAAATAAGAGGCATAGCCCTCAATAGAGAAAAAATAAGCCATTATAGCCTGAACAAATACTCTATAATCTCCTTTCTTATCAATATAAGCCCCAGGAGAAAGAGACTCCCTTGAGAGTGGATTAGCCGAGCTCTCGAGCTGGTGAACCACTATAAACTCTCAGTGGATTAATTCCCTTTCCCTTGTCCAAATCTTAAGAGCCTAGGAGCTCATACTGAGTTACTCAATGTCCATGAAATTCCTATCTCTACTCTATCATGCTACATACATCATCAAGTGTTTTACTATTCCATTGTTGTCTCTTGCTCTTCTCCTAAGTCATGACACCCCAGATTGATCCACTTCAAGTCCTGATCTGAATTTACCTGAGAGTTTGTTTGATGCTAATAGCGTGTCTCAGTCCTTTTATAACTGCTTCTGCTTTGCTGAAGTCCTTGCTTTCTTCGGAAGTTGGCCAATGGGGTTGTCTTTCTGAAGGATTTGCAACGCCACTATAACAGGGCCTTTCAAGTTCTTTGGCATACTCAGAGATGCTGGGAAGACAACCTCTGGATGTTTCTTATTCTGTTCTTTTATCTGAGAACGATTTCTTGGAACTCCAAAAGGATCATACATTATTAGTTTTGTAAGGCAGTGTTTGCATCATTGCATGCCATTACATCTTGGGATAGTCCACCAGATATGTATCTTTCTTGACGGAGAATCAGATTGAATAATTTTGTTTCGTTGTTCATTTGATTGATCCCATTGACAGTAATTATATTTCAGTTGTTGGTTGGTTAAAAAAAAAAAAAAAAGGTCCTTTTATATGCCTTCAAGAGGAATCAGAATCCATGGTGGAAAAGGTCCCAGTGCCAACTATTAGTAATGAGGTTTCAGAAGGTGAAGTGCTGGATATTAGTACCTCCACTACTGAATCAGTAGGCTTGGTGGAGAAGACTTTGAGAATTGAGCAGGATTTGCAAACTGAGAAACATGAGGTGGGAGATACTTGGAAGCCGGAAGAATCATCAAAAGAGGTGTCAGGGAGTATCTTGTCTTTGACATCTGATGGTCCTGGATCATTTAGGAGTCTTGGTGGAAAAAAGTGATGATGTAGGGAGCAACTTTGGAAGTCTTTCAATAGTCTGTTAAATCAAGATTCGATGCTTGCACTAAGAGAACTAGGGTTTTTTTCACGATTCTTTTTTTTTTTTCTTTATGTTCTTGAGGAATTCGTATGATGAATTGTTGTTTTTCTATGAAGAGAGAAAGTTCGTGACCAAAAGGAAAGATTTTATTGATTAAGTTGTATTTTTTTTATCTACATATTTAGTTGATAGTCATTTATTTATTTTTTTTGAAATTCTCTATTTTATTTTATTTTCTATTTTGGTGACATTCTGCCCAAATGATATTCGATGAAATGCATGAATGAAAATTCAATCACCGTCATGTAGAATTTGGATGATGACAATGAACAATAATAATGAAAATTCATTGTTAATATCACTATCACCGTCTACTTTCATGGAATTTGGATAGTGACACTGTCACTGTGTCATTATTTTATTGTTATTGTGTTATTGTTACTGTATTACCATGTCATTAAGGGTAAAATAATAATTATGACTGTAATTATCCTTGATGACCGAAAAGAATAGTGTCTCATACTGACAATAAAAAATCATTATCGTTGTAACTATTATTGTCTCAATATAATTGTCTTATATTACTATTACTGTTTCGTTATTACTGTTCATTTTTGTAATATAGTTATTTATATAACTAGCAATGCACGACGTGCGTTGCACATAATTAAATTTAAATAATATTATGTTTATAGAATAGTAATTATATGTGTAATTAAATTAAATAATAAATTAGGTGTCGAATAATTAATCGGTATTTTAATTATTGTTAAATTTAATTATTGATTTATTCTATAAGTTTTTTAGTACCTAATTTGTCATTTATTTAGGTATCTCTCTAATCTTTTTAGGCTTTTTCACATCTAATTATATTATAGAATTATTAATTTTTATTTTGTTAAATAAATTGATTACCACTTATAATATTATTATATTATTGCATACCAAAGAATAAAATATAACATATATTTGAACATAAAATTTAACCTGATAACTACATGTATATAATAATTTAACATATATAAGACTTTACTTCTTCATATAAATATAGATAATTGTATATAATTATATTAATAATAAATGAGTTCAAAAGAATTTAGAGGTCCTTATAAAAGAGTCTAAAACAAATTAAAAGTCGTAAAAAATAAAAATTAGATGAAAGTATATATGTGGGTATAATTGACTTTATTATAATAATTAGGGGTAAAATAGGAAATCAAAAGTTAGACTAACATTTATAAGTAGTATAGAATAGATATAGATTAAAGATAAATTAGTTTTTATGTCTTTAATTATCCTTTAAGCCTCAAAAAATATGCGCATAGATTAATTATCCTAAAAATACACAACTGTAGACTGACCTCTAATTAACTCATATAAACCTATAAAAAAAAGGGAAAAATTGAGAATGGGCTTGTGCCCCTCCTGGCCCTTTACTTGCTCCGCCCTAGTCTCAAACAAAGCACGAGGATCCAATTCAAAAAAAAAAAGTGAAAATTGAAGGTGAGTTCCCCTAGATGGACTTATAATGTCTTGAATCCTGAAAGGAAATATATTTGAGGGTAAGTCCATGTTTAAACTTATATGTAGGTACTTAAGTTCACTTATTCTTTAAATTTCAAAATTACCCCTAACGGTGTTAGTTTTGTTCAGTTATAGAAAGTCACATATGTTAGATCATTGAGGTATATATGAAAACTCTTGATTGAGTTATATATGAAAACCGTTTATTAAATATTATGATAATTAACGAAAGTTTTATATGGAAATTATATATTTTGATAATTATATATGGGAAGCTTAATGTACGAATAAATTGTTGGTCTATTAAGTCAAAATCAGATCACAAAATTTCCTTAACAACAGTAATACATAATATAGGGAGGCTGAACAATGCCAACAGAGTTTTTAGTAACACAAATGTTAATATATAGTAACATTCATGTTACTATATGATTGAAGTTACAATTAGAGTCGTGTTACCAGTACAATCGTGTTACTATACTGACACTAATATTATTATAGTGAATTTTAACATACAATTGCAAACTTTGAGACGTATATTATGTAACATACACTTTAATATTCACAATAACATCAAAGTTTTGTGCTCAATAACACATCTAATTTTATAAAATACAAGACAATAGTTTTTTTACAGTAATATCAACTTTCGAATTATTTTAGTGAAAATATGATCCACAAATTGAAAATTTACAAAATGACGAGTAGTAACACACAATCGACAGTTGAATTATGACACTCAACACCAATTGTGAACATCAAGACATCGAAATTCTGAATTCCATTTTTCGGTTCACGTACAGTAACATGAACTTTTTTTTACAGTAACACAACCAAGGAATACTCGATTGTCTTACGTAACAAAAAAATCAACAAAATCGAAATCTATAATACTTTAATTTAGTATTAATGTATGAGTTCTGTTGAATCTTGGTTACAAGGTTAATGCTCACTTTGACAGAATTAAATCCCTAATTGTTATTCATTTTTTACCATGTTACTATGTTTTTGTGAACATGTTACTATTTTTTTAGTGACCATGTTACTGTCTTTGTTGAATATGTTACTATTGTTATTTTTTAAATATTAATATTTAATATTAATATTTTGTCGATGGAGTCCAAAATAAACTGGAATAGTAAATTGAAATTGTATTTTATAGAATGTAATGAGTTTGAAATTTGAATATAAACGGTTTTTGGTAAATGTCGATTTCTTGTTTTTCGGATAAGGAAACATTTGTGACTTCAAATATTGTAGTCGGATTTGAAGGTGATTATAAATGAGATGTATATGGCTGGTTATTGTATCCATAAACGACATTTATAACATTCATACAGGGAAGAGTTACAATAGTAAAATTAACAAAAAAGGGACTTAAAACCAAATAAGTTTTCTTGACGGACTTATCTTCAAATAAGTCCATATAGGGGAACCGACCTCCAAATTTTCCAAAAAAAAATAACATGAGGGTTGCAAAAATTTCTTTTCCATATTTTCAACATTTCATCATGTTTTAAAAAAAATTAAAAGAAAGTTTTATAGTAATACGGATGACACATCCCAATAATGTTGCATCTTAGATCTTCTTTTAATTTATTTATGATCGTTGATTGTAAAAATAATAAACTAAGTAAATTAGTAAAATAAGTAATTTGCCAACTTTTCCTTTGATGAAAAGAGAAGTAAGATGGCAAAAATTATTGTTTTCTCACTATAGTTGGTCCCAATATAAGCAAACCGCACAGTAGTTTATTGTGTATGTAAAATATATACTTGTGTACAACATATCAAAATAAACCCATATACCCACTAATGTGAGATGTTGTTAGAAACTAACAGTAAACTCATATTTCTCGGCAACTCTTATTGGTATCTCTCAAGTCCACCTAATACTTATGGTTGGCGAAAAATTACAAGTATCTAAAATTTACTCTACAATGATGGATTCAATGGGAGTCTAATGATCACCGCACCCTGTTGTTAGACTGTTAAGTCGCAGATTTGAACCTCATTGACCCTTCCCCTTTAAAAATTCCAAAAAAAAAAAAAATGTGAGCCCAAAAGTGATTCTTGAGTTGATGAGTATGAGTTCATACCCATCTGCAAATCAATATCTCAATCCAAATTTAAGCCCAAAAGTGCATAAAATCCAAGGATGTTGATACGTTCGTACCCATCTAGCTTTCCCAAATCATCACGGCTACCATTGTTTTGGCCACATATAATATGAGCAGAGATTAGAATTCCCCACTTGTAATTTGTTTTTAATTACAAGTGCAGGTCTTGCATGAAGAACTCGATGGACAAGGTTGCTTACACGTGGCTTGTCACGTTACCACAACCCATCCTACGGAAATGATTTTTTTTTAAACAATCCGCATACTACGTGAAATCCTGGCAACTACAAAACATATTTTATTTTGCTTTCTTCACAAAAATAAATTCGCCCCTCCCTTTCTTACTTTCTCTCCTAATTGTTCTTTATTTTGCTCTGTTGTACACCACTAGATAAAGAACAAAAGGAAACAAAAAAAAAAATTTATCTTTTTTTTTTTTGGAGGGAGAAGGAAGAAAGAGTGAAGAGGGGGGGCGGGGGCATGGATGCAAGTCAAGAGATAACTTTATAATTTCTGGGTTTTTCAGTTTGCGTACGGAAAATCAAGGTGAAATATTTACAACAGATCTCTTCCACTCAAGTTAAAGAACCTCTTTTCTAAGTTGGGGCAATTCCGTGTTAAATAAAAGATGAGAGGAAAAAATTTATAGAATCCCAAGGATAACAAGAAGAGGTTACGTATAAAAGGTCCCCGTGCAAATGGAATATCATTGTTAACTAAAATTGTAACATAGCACACAATAGCCAGCATTGAGAAAGGAGTGAGAGAAAACAGTGGATCTCTAGACCAGACAGGAATCAGGCACAAGGATGGAACTCAAACTTGCATCACTCTATGGTGTCATTGATTAAGCAATAAAAAACCATGCCCTTTTCATCCTTTTTACTATAGACAGAAAATGTGATTACTGTGTGAACATAACATGAGAACGATTATCAAATGATCACGATCGAATGATGTCAGAATCATGCATTGCTGTCAACCAGACACATGGGTCTACTCCATTCAAGCACTTGAACAACCTGCAGCAATCTAAACCAAAATGGATGCAGTCCATAACATGTTGTCACATACAAAAGCAAAGTGTGTTTGACGCAGCTAGAGGATAATTCAATTGAGCTTAAGTAAGCTTCTATTTATTTTTATTAACACATTTTTGTACCCCTTTGGCACTAGTTATTTATCTATCAAGAAGAACAAAAATACAATGAAACATGAAAGCAATAAAGTTATTTATCTATTAAGAAGAAAAAAGTACAATGAAACAAGAAAGCAATAATACAATGAAACAAGGATGGTGGTCCAGTCCATCAGATGCTCAAGGAGAGATAAATAGAAAGATGTGACAAACAAAGGAATTTGGCTTGGCTTCGAGACTGAGAGATGCATAATTTAGTCTCGAGTCTTTTGTAAAGTCTTGTTTTATGGTTTATTTCAGAGTGTCTATTGCTTAAGTTTTGATAGGCTTATAATGTTTTTAGGAGTTGGTGGTATTTCTGCAGTAGTGACACATGGGTCTTATTTTGTTCCTGTTATGTTTTTTTTCGCTTTACAAGTGATTTAATTGATTTAGACTAGTATGATTTTAAAGTTTCGAAACTGGAGATAGAGTCTTATTGGAGTAGGAGATCTCTTTTAGTCTATACATAAACTAGTGATCTTTCATAAATGAATATGGAACAGTTTTAGAGGAATTTCAGATCTTTTGCAGCCTTTTTTCGCTTTCTGTGATGAAACCCCAACCACTAGTGTGATGGCCAAGGGATTCTAGGAATGATTTCTAGTTTTCTTCCTCTTCTTTTCTTCTCACTTTTCTGCAACTTATTACCAGCAAACAGACATATTAAGTCCTCCTGCTGCGAAGGTATAAGAAAAAGGATATGGTCTGAAGTTTTGTTGACGGAAAGGGTTTTCTCTAAGCCCTAAATGCATCCACATTGTGAATAGCTTTTTGTTTTTTCTCTCTCCTTTCGCATAATCTTCGTTACTGCCTATTCCACACATACACATTTTTCTGGAGCAGTACAATTTAACAATAAAAAATAACACAACAAAAATATAGCAGAAACTCTTATTGGAGATGAGGTGACAGATTATCTTAGGGAATAGCCAAAGAGGAACGTCAGAAGATAGGAGATATCATCACCAGAAAACTAGTGACACTGAAGGTCAAATGGTATAGACTGGAAATTACAAAGTTTAACAAAAGTCTTGGGATGCGAGGAATTATGATAGACAAAATTGGTTGGTAAAAGTGTGCCAGCAGAACAAATTCAAATGAAAAGACTTGGAACACTAAAAGAAAAAATTCAAAAGCCTTTCTTTGGATGCCATCTGCGACACTTTTAGGTATGAACTAGTCATTGCATCTTGTGATTGAGGAAACATAGATCTGTTCAAGCAACAGAAAGAAACAGAACACATGTAAGATTTGTTGATGCAAGACAGTGAAGACACTAGGACAATGGGGCAGATAATAAGAAAGATGAAAGAGAACAGAAAGAAAGAGTGACTACAGTGAAAGTAGAGAATAAGATAGAGAAGTAGAAGAATTGAGCACAGAATAGATGAATGGGGAGAAGAAATATAGGAGAGAAGGCAAGAGAGAGACTCCAGGTATGTAATTTTCAAAACCCTACTCTTCTTACACAAGCCTTAGATCTATAGGCAATCCCCAATATTTAAGAAATCAAAAATTAAATTAAAACAGGACAAATTAAGAAGATAAACCCAATAAGTTCCAAGTTAGGAAAACAATACAAAAATTAATCCCCAAGGAATAGTGTATCTCCCGGGCTATGATGTATTTCAATGTATTCTTTTCTTCTTCTTTTTTTTTATAATACACACTTACAAATGGAAGCAAAGAAGTATAGAGGCAAAGATGGTTTGATGGTGTCATCTGGACATCTTAAACGGTTAATTAACTCTGAAAAAATGTAAACAAGCAAAAGGGATAGTGGAAAGAAGTTCAATGCTCATAATAGTGGAAAAAGATATGAGAATAAATATATGTGAGGATGCCAAGATTCAAAGTATTGGCCGATACTCATAAGACCCAATCAAATTTTATCCAACTGGGAACCTTCTGTTCCAATTACTTATATTTAGACCACGAGTCTCATGCAACTAGGCCGAGTCGCAGGGCCGGTCCAACCCCTAGGCAACTAAGTTGGTTGCCTAGGGCCCCAAATTTTAGAGGGCCCCATAATATTTATTCCTTTAGTATAGTAGGCCTAATTTTTTATTTTTTATTTTATATTTTAGATATGATTAAAATTTTAGAGCCCAAATTTTAATAGTTCAGATCTGTATCTAATTTGATTAGGTCCAAAATTACTCTCTACTTGGTTAAGCCCAAATTTTAGAGGCCTACATAAAATTTATCACTTTAGTATAATAATCTTTTTTATTTTTATTTTTTGTATTTTAGATATGATTCAAATTTTTAGGGCTCAAATTTTAATAGTTTAAATCAATATCTAATTTTTTTGGGTCTAAAATTACTCCTTCATGTGAGCTTTGATTTAAAATTTTCTAAATATTTTGGGTGTGTTCATAGTTCTATTTCACTCACTCACATAGAAAATTTATATTCATTATTTCTTGTGGTGAAAATCCATAAAATTGGTTTCTTTTTTGTTTTAATATAAATTTTCAGTCCAAATAATTTATACTTAAATTGTCTATGTTATTAAAGTTTTGTACTTCATACGTGCACATTATTCATGGGTAAAAAATGATTCTTTGCTCACATATTCAGTGGTAAAGAATGATTCTTTATTATCTTAAAATTATTATTTGCTCACATATTATATTATTAAATTATTTGTAGAAAACTTAAATTGATAAAATTTTATTTACAATCAACTAAGAGTTAATGAATTAACAATATTATCTATTTAAAAAAATTATTGTCAAATTTTGAGTATAAAAACTTGATTAATATTTTAAATTTTTTAAAAAATAAAAAATTATTTTTTAAAACATAAAAAAATTATAATAATTAAAAATAAAATATATTACTTGATGGTAAAAAAGGGAAAAAAGTAACCCTAATAAACTAGATTATTCTCTAACAATATTAATAGACAAAATATTAATGGGGCTCATATAAAAATTTTGCCTAGGGCCCGCTTTACCTTGAGCCGCCTCTGCCGAGTCGTGAGACATTTCCGGGTCAACTCCGAGCTGTTTGGGTCATTGTCATTAATCCCGCCGATACTATTCCTTGACGCCGCGCTATTGCTTGTTGATGAGTGGGTTTTATACCTACGAATTGAGTACTTTCGACTTGATGAAAGTGCAAGTTTTCAATTATTTTATATTTACTTTTAATTGTTTTGTGTGTTTTGATGTTATTTTGTAGGAATCATCATTTGGAAGGAAACAAGGATTTGGAGGCTTAAAATTGAAAGAAATTAAGGAGGTATTGGTGTTTGGTAACAAAGGCACCAAAACTAGCACTATATGGTGGAAGTACCTCGGTTTTTCTCCATTTTGACCATGATCAACTCAGAATCTGGAAAAGTTCAAAACATAAAAGTTGTAGATCTGGATGTCTTCTGTATTGTGTCAAAATTTCAGCTCAATCCAACGGTTGGATCAAAAGTTATGACGATTTTACGAAAACTGGTCCAGAGCTAAAGGCTTAAAAAAGGGCCAGCGCTGTTCCAGCGCTGTTTCAGCGCCGCAGCGCCCATTCACTGCCTTCCCAGCGCTGTTCCAGCGCTGTCCCAGCGCCCCAGCGCGCCCCTACTGAAGTTGGACGCGAATTATGACTCCTTTTTGACCCGAAATTGGACTCTAATGTCTCCTATGTGCTAGGGTTTGAGGAGAATATAAATATAATGACTTTGGGGGCTGAAAATATAGAGAAAAAAACCAAGGAATAGGAGAAAAATTGAAGGCAAGAATCAAAGAAACCGACACGAAGAAAATCGGATTTGAAGGCTAGAGAGGGATTGAAGCTTGCAACTAAGTTTTCATTCTTTTCCCTTACTTTTACTTCTTGATTTTCTAAGATGTTGTTTAATTTGAGAAGGATGTTTTTCAATTACATTATGAACTAAACTTTTATTAAGATTGCAACGGAACCTAATGTCTAGTTAAATTTATCTACTCTCGTTTCTAGTTCTTGTTGATCATATATGAGTTGTTTGTCATATTTTGTGTTTAATATATAATTGTTTGGCCATCAATTAATTTGATAACCTAGATGAAATTGGGAGATGAATTCTAGGTTTAGATCTGAATATGATGACATGTGTCTGGTTAATTCTTCTTAGGATTGAATTGCTGGGTTTGTGTATAGGATAGGAATATACCTATATGCCGTGTGTAACTTTTATGAGAGTTTGAACTTAATGAATCTATTCCAACTTATTTTGCATAGGAATATAGCAATATAATTGGGATAGATATGCTTATCTTACTATCGGAAGAGGTTTGATAAATAATTTTGAAGTCTCAGTTAACAACTTATTTTGATCAATTAACTGGAAAGAGAGTGGGGAGATTTACACGAAGCATTAGGGGAAGTTGTAATCTTAACTTCTTCTATCCGTTAAATTCAATCTTTGATTATTAAATTTAGGTTTATTCTTAAATTAGTAAATTCATAGTTGATTGCAATTGTTTAAATAAAATTGAATTGATATAAAGTTAGTACTTGAAATTTATTATTAATAATTCTCCGTGGGAACGATACTCTACTTATCACTTTATTACTTGTTGATCGTGTATACTTGCACGCTAATTGTCAATACCAAATTCGGACAACAAGTTTTTGGCGCCGTTGCCGGGGAATTATTCTAGTAATTATTTCAATATTAATTTCAATCAATTTGATCTTAGTTTAAACTTATTTAAGTTTCTGTTTTATTTTCAGTTTTCTATGAATTATTGGGGCGGTGACATTGATCGTAAAAAGACTTCAATTACCCTTGTCGACCCGGGATGAAACATGGAGTAGTCAGGCTGAAGACTATAAAACAAGCGCTAATTGGGAGGCAACCCAAATTTTAGTTTCTAAGTTTTATTTCATTTTAATTTAGTTTTTTATTTTTTTTTTAAGAAATAATGTAGTTAGTTAGTTAGTGCATTTTAATTGGTATGTCAATTGCTTGCAGGTCCCAAGGATTGAACATAAAGTTGGAGCACACACAAAGCCTTACAAGGAGCCAAGAACAATCCCCCTATGTTTCCCGAATACACTCCCGACTCAATGGACGACGATGACGCTAACGATGATGCCAACTAGCAAAATCTCAGGGAAGTCCTCTGTCTTAATTTTTCCTACTTTATGCATTGAGGACAATGTTTAGTTTAAGTTTGGGGGTGTTTTCTTGTTTGCATTTGCATTATTAGGTTTGCATTTGCATTATTAGGTTTGCATTTAGATTGCATGTTTTAGTACAACTTGAGCAATGAGTTGATTGAATTTGATCATGGCAAATGATGAAATGGATTAATTGTTAATTCAAGGGAAATTGAGGAACATGTTGAGTTTGTAGTTTAACATACTAGTTGGTTTTACACTGGTTATGATTTTTTTTTTCATGCATGAGCACATATCCAACTGTTTGGTTAGTTATCATTTAGATAATTTATTTGGCTAAGTGCTTGTGGGAGATATCAGTGAAACTCTAGAAAATTTATTTAAGCATCAGTCAAAGCGAATTGAGGTATTCTTGTGACGCCCCAAAACCCGGGGGTCCTTTATTAGCCGTTGACCATCCGTCAACCCGCGGAAATACTTGTGATAGTCGTATAACCCGACACCACGTCATTCACATTGCTTTTGACCGGATTTACCATCCACAAGGTCAATTATACCTCAATTTATGTCCTAGGAACCAAAGAAAACAAAGCCCAAAAGCATGGCTAAGCATTTTGAAAATTTCAAATTTTTGGAAAACCTTCCGGAAGGTTTTGACTCAACCTTCCGGAAGGTTTGCTCACTGGAAAAGTTCTTCCGGAAGGTCTTTCTTAACCTTCCGGAAGGTTTTGCCTTCTGGAAAATAGATTGAAAATGAAACGTGTCGACCTTCCGGAAGGTGTACTCAAACCTTCCGGAAGGTTTTGCTCACTGGAAAGGTTCTTCCGGAAGGTTTTTCTTCACCTTCCGGAAGGTTTTGCCTTCTGGAAAAAAGATTGAAATGAAACGTGTCGACCTTCCGGAAGGTGTACTCAACCTTCTGGAAGGTTTTACCTTCTGGACCACAATTCTGCCTTAACCTTCCGGAAGGTTTTAGTGACCTTCCGGAAGGTTTTGCCCAGAATTTCTTCCTTCCTTAGTTTTTCAATCCCAATTCAACCAAAACCATTCCATTACCATCCCAAACATGGATAACTATATTTTCCACATTATACATGTTCTATACAAGTTCCATAGCATAAAATTCCACATTTTTACACATCAAAAGTGAAATTTTATAAAAGTTTTACAAAACTCAACCCAAGGCCACAAGCCGACCCCCTTCATGCTTGATACTCTCCAAGTGAGCCATCCGCTGGTGCAAAACTCACACCTGAAAATGTTGTCCCACGAAGGGTGAGCCACGCTCAATAGGATATCCTCCTACAGAGGTTACTCCCCAACCTAAGTGCATATGAAATGCGCACACGCAACAAATCAACAAGCATCAACCAATCTAACAAGAATATACACCTCAATGTTAGAAAGCTACCATGCTATACTATGTCCTGCCATGATATGAGATGGAACTCACTCATGCACCTTGTCCCGAGTCTTCCCCGACTCACACCACACAATGCAAAAGCCAATGTGTATGAACCCGTCTATTGACGGAAAAACCCTCCCAATGATCGTTTGAGATAAAAGTTATGTCTTTATAAAAAATCAAATCATTGTTTGAGGCTACCCATTGGATGGGTGTTTTTATATAACAAAATCTTGTGTCTTCCTGGGCAACGGATTTTGGAATCGCACCGCCGGCTCCGTGGGCCTATCTACACTTTTTGGACTTGCACCGTCGGAGTGTATGAACCAGTGGTTCCGGGTTTTTCACCCGAGGGAGTGTCTAGCCCTACTTGCTTTACCCGACACAAGTTTTCCTTATGCAATGCAACCATGCAACTCAGTCGGATCTTCGATCCCGACTTTCCCGAGTTCACATACCAACCACCAAGATTTGGTGTTTGATCCGCAACACATGCACACACCCACACTCATGCCTATGACCCATGAATGCGATGTCAACTCACCCACACATACTCATGTCTTATAACCATGAATGTGATGTACCCATGTGAATGCAATGTAATGTACCAATTGCACTCTAACCACATGTTCGATATGTATGAGTGCCATATGAACAATGTCAAGATAAATCTACATATTCATGGTACTTCATATCATAAGCACATAAATACCATAATTCAACACATTATCAATATATAGCAAGCATGCCTATATCAACATTTCATCCAATAACCATTTTCAAACATGTTATCACATAAGCATGCAATTAACATAGCAAACTCATCAATATATCATTCTAGGCATTTAATCAAGGAAGTGATCTAAGTCATTTCTCTAATTATTTTGTAAGTGTTAAGGCTCTAACACCCTTCTTTTCCATACCAACATCTCATATAAGCAACTAAGGTGAGGAATAATCCCAAATAGGAAGAATCCTACACGTCATCATGTATCACAAGAAATTACTCTAAGTAATTTCTACACCACCATTTCAAGATAGAATATATTGTATCCACTTTCAACATCCATCTAATCATGTCACCAACAACAGGTAAAAGCCCCATTTAATCAAGTCACCAACCATAGGTAAGAGTCCTATACAAAGTCTCCTACATCAACTCCTTTCACATAAACATCATAGCATGAAATAAGCCCAAAACAGCCCATAAGTTTAACCCAAACAACCATAAAAAAAACAGTCCATTAGTTATCCACAAAACAGTCCCCAAATTAAGCTATATAGCAGCCCCGAAATAGGCTATAAACCAGTCCACTATTTCATTCACTTCCACAAAGATATACAAGTAACTTCCATATACCAATTGTAAGCTAAAATTTAGCTTAAGTTATTCCTATAATCAATTCTTCATTTCCTTAAAAACATACAATTCCAATTGTGAATCACACCACCCAAACATGTTATTCCACTTTCGTTCAAATAACAACTTTTATCCTTTAAGGCATTTCATCAAACGCCATATAAGCATAATGTCATGTAACCACAAGGTATAGCCCACACACATCAATTATCATCATCAAACTCAAGAAATCATATCTAGTGATTTCTACATAACTATACCAAGATAGAATTTATTCTATCCATTTCCTAATATCCACATATCATAATCCCCCAAGAGAATTATAAAGCAACCACCTCTAAATGTCAATTCCATTTAGAATTTCACTTTACCAATTTTCCCATATCCATTTTCTACACTTCAAGTTCCTTTATGAAATTTACCCAACAAGTAAATATATACACCCATTTCATACCAACCTTGCTTAGCACATTTGGTACCCATTTCCCACACATAAAATGCATTAGTGGTACATTAAACTAGAGAATGTGATTTAAATCATACCAACCATTCTCAATACCCATTTCACCCAATTAACCACAATAGGCAAGTGATACATATATATATACACCTACCCATTCCATATAACCTTCCTAGGTTGGAAATAAACCTAAGTAGGAAGAAAACCCTACCTCTTGTAGCGTGTGGAATCGCCGTGGGAAGCTCCTAGAACTCAAAGCAAGCTTGAATCCTTCACTTCCAAATTTTCGGCCTCCCAACGTTCGGTGAAAGCCGTCGTTTTTAGTACCCACGCGTAGCCCTCGACGCGTAGAACAACTCTTATTCTTGGCTCTAGTGGATTTGAGCGCTCCACGGCCGTAGATCGTAGAGAGAAGTTGAGTTTTCTCTCATTTTCCCTCTCTTCTTTTCTCTCGGCTGAAACCGGCTGAAATGGTGAAGGAGAAGTCTGATTTTTCAGACTTTAGGCCCCTATTTATATTTTTTGAATACTTGGCCCACAATTGGCCACACGTCCCTTTTAATTCCGGGTCCGTTTTAATCCCGAAACGATTAAATTTCGCTCCGGTTCGAGTTCAAAATATTTTTATTTTAACTTGCCTCTAATATTTCCCCAAACTTTAAAATTTTATAAAAATTTCGTGTACGGGGTCACCCGAGGCCCGTTCGTCTCGTAAAACGCGAAAAATCCGACTATCTCGGAATTCAACGAAATTTGACGTGGTAACTAGATTTCGCGAGACGAATCCAACGGTGAAATCCGTTTCGTCATTCGAGATCTAGAAAAATTCAGTTTTTCAACTAGTCCCGAAGTGGCAATTCACCTATTGCCCTTGTTCGTCAAAGTTTAAATTTTCCGGGGTTTCACAATTCTAATAAGATTGGGGGAAATATTGATTATGATGGGTTAGTGTAAAAAAAAAAAAAAAAAAGAGAGAGTTTTTGAAAAAAATATTTTGATTTGATCCTTCATGAGGTAGATGAAAAAGAAAAATAGGAAGACAAGAAACAAGAAAGGGGCATGTGGTGAGTAAAGATGGAGAGTAAAACGCACTCACTCATAAACACATGTTGAGAACGAGATGGAGCGTAAAACGCACTCGTTCAAGAAAAGGCGAGATGGAGCGTAAAACGCACTCGCTCAATAGGAAGTGAGATGGAGCATAAAATGCACTCACTGAATGAGAGAAAAAGAGAGAGAAAAAAAAATATCTTTGTACCTTCTAGTTATATGTTTTGCCTTAACAAACAGAGGTTGATGTGAAACGTAAATTTATAGAGTTGATATTGAGTATCTCTTATGAAGCGCTTGACTACGTAAATTTATCTGGGTGATGGCTAGTTTAAACAGTTAGAATATGTACATGCATTTAAAGGGTCATGAGCGGAGGTAAAATTAAGGAGTATGTTGAGCTGTTGGACTTTGCATTGTTTTGAAGTTTCCCGTGAATTAGTATTTGTAGTAACTTTTGGGGCCATTATTCAAATTCATATTGATCCATTGTTTGAGTAGTTGGTTGATTAATCTTTATAGTTTTTATTCTTAGTATTTTTCTTGAGGACAAGCAAAGATTTAAGTTTGGGGGTATTTGATGAGTGTGTTTTATACCTACGAATTGAGTACTTTCGACTTGATGAAAGTGCAAGTTTTCAATTATTTTATGTTTACTTTTAATTGTTTTGTGTGTTTTGATGTTATTTTGTAGGAATCATCATTTGGAAGGAAACAAGGATTTGGAGGCTTAAAAGTGAAAGAAATTAAGGAGGTATTGGTGTTTGGTAACAAATGCACCAGAACTAGCACCATATGGTGGAAGTACCTCGGTTTTTCTCCATTTTGACCATGATCAACTCAGAATCTGGAAAAGTTCAAAACATAAAAGTTGTAGATCTGGATGTCTTCTGTATTGTGTCAAAATTTCAGCTCAATCCAACGGTTGGATCAAAAGTTATGACGATTTTACGAAAACTGGTCCAGAGCTAAAGGCTTAAAAAAGGGCCAGCGCTGTTCCAGCGCTGTTTCAGCGCCGCAGCGCCCATTCACTGCCTTCCCAGCGCTGTTCCAGCGCTGTCCCAGCGCCCCAGCGCGCCCCTACTGAAGTTGGACGCGAATTATGACTCCTTTTTGACCCGAAATTGGACTCTAATGTCTCCTATGTGCTAGGGTTTGAGGAGAATATAAATATAATGACTTTGGGGGCTGAAAATATAGAGAAAAAAACCAAGGAATAGGAGAAAAATTGAAGGCAAGAATCAAAGAAACCGACACGAAGAAAATCGGATTTGAAGGCTAGAGAGGGATTGAAGCTTGCAACTAAGTTTTCATTCTTTTCCCTTACTTTTACTTCTTGATTTTCTAAGATGTTGTTTAATTTGAGAAGGATGTTTTTCAATTACATTATGAACTAAACTTTTATTAAGATTGCAACGGAACCTAATGTCTAGTTAAATTTATCTACTCTCGTTTCTAGTTCTTGTTGATCATATATGAGTTGTTTGTCATATTTTGTGTTTAATATATAATTGTTTGGCCATCAATTAATTTGATAACCTAGATGAAATTGGGAGATGAATTCTAGGTTTAGATCTGAATATGATGACATGTGTCTGGTTAATTCTTCTTAGAATTGAATTGCTGGGTTTGTGTATAGGATAGGAATATACCTATATGCCGTGTGTAACTTTTATGAGAGTTTGAACTTAATGAATCTATTCCAACTTATTTTGCATAGGAATATAGCAATATAATTGGGATAGATATACTTATCTTACTATCGGAAGAGGTTTGATAAATAATTTTGAAGTCTCAGTTAACAACTTATTTTGATCAATTAACTGGAAAGAGAGTGGGGAGATTTACACGAAGCATTAGGGGAAGTTGTAATCTTAACTTCTTCTATCCGTTAAATTCAATCTTTGATTATTAAATTTAGGTTTATTCTTAAATTAGTAAATTCATAGTTGATTGCAATTTTTTAAATAAAATTGAATTGATATAAAGTTAGTACTTGAAATTTATTATTAATAATTCTCCGTGGGAACGATACTCTACTTATCACTTTATTACTTGTTGATCGTGTATACTTGCACGTTAATTGTCAATACCAAATTCGGACAACACTTGTGTCACTCGTTATATTCAATTTCTTATTATCGCAACCTTAGACCACGGAGAATGCACTTTGACTATCATGGAGCCAGACTGCTGAGTCACACCATAAAACTTTGCTAAACCGTAAATGAATGCAACAGTCAATTTGACTTCAAGACAGATATAATGAAGCATAGACTTTTATCAGACAAATAATTCACAAGTGCAACAAGAAGTCATTGGATTTTAAAGGCAGTCATAAGACGCATTGAATCAAAGACCCTACACCTTTGCACGATATTCATAGACTTTAATAAATCATACTATAAAGGGTAAATATCATAGATGACCCTCGAATTATGCTCCTAGTTTGAAAATACCCTTTCAACTATCAATTGTCTCAATTTTATACTTAAACCATGTAAAGCATAGCAATCAGCCCCCTTTCGTCTAATTCCATCCATAAACAACTGATAAGTCTGAAAAAATGAAAGTTTAAGGGGCAAGTTAGAACAATCATGGGTTTTCCTGTTTGTCTTAACAAGAAATAGGATGAAAGTAGTTGATTGCTACACTTTTCATGGTTTAAGGACTAGTTGAAAAGTCAGAAAAATAAAATTTTAAGGGGCAAACTCCGTTTCTGCATAATTTGTCATGCTCTGCTAGGTATGAAAATCAGTAATAAATTAAAACTTATTACTACAACCGTGAAGTTTTCAATTCCATTGGCAAGTCAAGCCAATCTTCACTGTTTAGAACATTCTAGTGAATGACTATGAACACCAGTCTATGAAGATATGAAGCTGTTTACAGTTGAGGCAACTGTTTGAGCAAGAGGAGGTCGAAATGCTTGGACTTCCTCGGGGCAAAGAAGCAATGCCACCAACTGTGACAGTGGCTCCAACTGAAGCTGGAGGTGGATCTTCTGGTGCTGAGAAATCATAACTATCAAATGTTGATATGGAGACACATTCATCGAACTACGCCATTGCTTCATCCGTCAGACGTTTTGACATTTTTTTTCTTTCACTGCTCGTCTGTCACCAGATAACAGTAAGTCATTTTGAGAAGTAAAGAACAGAGAGGAACACATTCAAATATTGGCTAAAGAATAGGATTCCAACTACATGCCAATTACGAAACCAAAAAAAAAAAGGGTTTTGCTATTTGTACCAATTACAAGATGGCAACCTGTATCTTCCCAAATGACTTGTGAAATATGCACAATATTCCGGTGATAAGTTCGTCAGATAACGTAAAAATGAAATGATTCCCTTCATATCCTAAAACATCCAAAATGAAAATCAATTTTACCTCTTTTTAAGCTAACCCCAAAACTCACCTTTAGCTCAGATAGCAGGCAAGTAGCCATGGATATCAAGATACTTGCAATGAACCAAATTTCGCTTCAGAATGGCCAAAATGTTTTCCTTTCCATAGAAACTGTTATGAATCAATAATTGAATATTAAAATTCTTATCTTTCAAGTGTTTTGAAATGTTTCGAGGTGTTGTTTCAGAATGTTTGACCAAGATTTCGGAATGTTGTGGAAACAAATTTCCAAATTTTTTCTTTGTTTTCATTCTGTTTGGAAATATTTATAAATGTTTTGTTTTCTGGGTGACTGAAACAATGCACTGAAACAAAATTTTCCTTGCATATTTGTACTTCTTTTCCTATATGAAAACATGAGATAATGCTCTCAATCTTCCCAACCTGATGTGCCTATTATCTCTACAGGCATTCTGGCCAAAAAGGACCAAGATCAACCAGTTAGAAATTTATACAAAACATTATTAAGCTTTTGCATGCTCTTGAATATTTGACGTAACATGTTCTCTTATTACTCTTAACTCAGACATCCATTTCAAGTGCATTTCCCTTATCCCAACAGAATACTTTGGGCTTATTTCAGATGAATGAGAGAAGAAGAGGACAAAATCACAAACACCTAATTCTATGTAATTATTTCCACATCGATCAGTTTTTTTGCATGTCTTCAGCTCCCAACAGATCATACCAAAACCATCATGATGTATATTGACAAACCATTAGTGCAAGTATCCATATATTGTGTTGGCTCAGTTCTGTATGACAAATCCACTGCTTGTGTCTGTGTCTATGTGTAGTCATTACTAGAGTACAAAAGCGATGTGTAGTTTTGAAGTCCGTTATGTATTCTCCTAGTTTGTGGTCGATATGGTTTTGCTTATCAGATTGCTAGATGAACAGAAATATGTTGCAAGCATTGAAGCAGAGAAGTTTATGAGCAGTGTCTGGAAATGCACAAGTTTAGACCAAGGTAAGTTGACCTAAATACTTTGATCAAACTCCATGGTACATCAATGGTTTATCTCATTTAAAAGGTGGTATGAAAACTGTATTTTCTATTGTCCATCAGTTTTTTAAGAAAAATTTAGTTTTGAAATAATACAAGTCAATTCATAAGACTAACATTCAGACCAAGTTAATGTTAGTTCGAATGTTGTGCTTTGGTTGCTTAAAGAGTAAAATTTCAAAAGGCACGGTTAGATCAAGTTCAATATTTGTTCGAATGCTAGACAAAAATTGACCAAAAGATACCACGTGACAAATATATTGACCAAAAATACCACGGGACATATATCCTAGCTATATTAAAACTTCGGTATTTTCTAATATTTTTTGATTGATTGGACTGCATTGCACTCATGGATATAATCATTTAAATTGCCACAATTTTGCTGGTTGAAACAATCGACCTTTATTTAGTGTGTTCATCTCTAATCAGTCAATGTTAGAAATCGGTAAATTTTTCAGTAGACCTATTTAACCCCATCATGGTCAACCAACAGTCTATGCCTAGTGCAAACATAAGTGCTAGGCCCCTTACCAACTAGATCAACAATGGTTCAATGGGAGCTGTACTCACTTCAATGTCATGCAATACAAAATATAATGATCCCTTACGTCCAACATCCCAAGAGGAAAGGCTGTTTGACACATGGATAGACTGGCACCCAAACTGGTTTGCTGCCAATATGAATGCTATTCATAGAACAAAAACTCAGTGTGCATGTCTTCAATCTATTGCAGACTAAATTTCATCCCGGTAATGCATGGCTAACTTCAAAATTGTATAAACAAGAAATTTCAGCAAAAAATCAAATATAGCCTACTCTTCTTCCCAGACGAGGTCTCTGAGGAGTAGATGTTTTTGGATCTGGAAGTATCTCTTTCAGGATTCTACTTAACTCCTGTCCACGGTGCTCCTCAACAGTTAGATCCGCACGAAGTGTTCTGGCCCGTTCTTGGGACTGCTTATAGAAAGGAAAATGTTCAAATAAATCACGTTCTATTACAATAGCCATGGACAAAAGTATAACATAAGTGTGTATGAGAGGGGGATAGAAAAAAGTCATGCACAAGGAGAGGACCTACAGATGTTGAGCCGTATGGGATGAAACAGTTATGAGCAAACTTATGGCCTTGCTGACGCAATTGCACAGGCAATTTATAGTAGCAACATTGGCCTCCAACTGGGTAAAACAAAATAGTAAGTCGACGCCTAGTAAAAGAGGGTGGTACCTCCACTCTATTTCCATACTTACTTGCACCATAAATCTTTAAGAATTGATGGCATAGCAATTGACATTTCACACATTGATGCACTTAGGCATGAAGAATTAGACGTTGGGCAAGACAATCATTCAAACAAAGCTTAAAGAGAGAGTATCACCTCCTGCAGTTTCCTGGTGTATTCCCTTCTGATGTCTAACACTAATTCAACAGCTCCAGGGTTAACCATGTCAGGAGGGATATCAGCTATGTTTGTAGTTGCAATAGCATTAACATTATTTTGTCGGATATCCTGATATAGTAAAAACAAAAATAAAAAGTTAACGAAATGACAAACGTCACAAGGAAAACAAATGTAATAGGTTAAGAAAACTAGACAAGCAAACTGTCATATTTAATAGGTTAAAACCAGGTTGATTGTTTATCAGTATGTTGTTACCCTATGCAAATAGATTAGGAACAACATTAATAACATGGTAAACAAGTAGGTGCACTGTTTGTGGCTTGAAAGTACTTTTACTATCAATAGGTCTGTCAATTGATCGGACTTTGATCCGAATCCAATTAGACCGATATGGATCGATTTTTTTATTTTACCGATAACCCAAATCCGTTTTATTAATGGATTTTAATTTGGATATATATATATCCGATCTAATTATGATCCAATCCAAATATTTATATATAAATATTCAAGATATTAAGTGATTATTTGAAAAAATATGGATCAAATCGGATTAGATTTGAGATTTTTAACGGATTCGAATATGAATCACGAACATAAAATCCGGTAGATAATTGGATTCAGGCAAGCCTTTTAAATTCAGGCCAACCTTTTAAAATCGGATTTGGATCAGTTAAAATCTAACCCAAATCCGATCCATTAACAGGTCTAACTAACAAGTTGTGTGGTGGTATAGAAAAAAAATTTGCCGACCCACCATCCACATTCAACGAATCAACTCACATTTTATTATCTTTTTACTTGTCCAAAAATTTATTCTGATTTCATATTTCTGAAGCATGGTTCAAGATTACGATATTAGTCATCGATTCAGACGACAAAAAGACACATCGGTTATAGAGTTACAAAACGGGATTGGCTAATACGTACAAAATGCTAGATATAAGATCCAAACAAATTTAATTAAATCATGGAAACTTTAACAATATATGAATAACTATATTCAAGCATCATAGTTCAAAAATACACCCCCTAGGACATTAAATGTAATAAAAATAAACAGAAGGGTGCCACCAAAAATATGTATCATCGTCATTGTTCAATTTAAGCATTTATTATAATACCAAATAATGTAAATTAACTTTTATGACAAAATTTTATTCTGTATTCTCATTTCATTTAATCACTAAGAAATCAAAATTATCGAACAAAAATCATTTCATTCAAAAATTAAACCAATAGAAAACTAAAAATAAAATATATTATCTATTATTATAACAGAACATAATTTTTTATCCAAATATTAAGGAGACACATTATCTACCGCAACATAAAGGAAAAACATATAAAACAAAAACAAAAAAGAAATCAAGAAATGAATCCTTTAGTGCTTTTAGAAACAGATGGTTCTAAACTCTTCAGTGCCCTTCAAACTGAGAGAGGGGGAAGAGGATAAATGATTTAAGATTCAAGCTCCTAGTCAACAGAGAAGGAATTATGGGCCAGTGGTGATCTGCAATGGTGCCAAATGCACGATCCCCGAAAGTTGTGAAGAGAAGGAGGAGGAAGAGGCAATGACTTCGTTTTCCTGGTTTGGTTGATTGCTACTTTCTCTTTTTTTTTTTTTTTTTCTTTTTGCATTTTGAGTGGTTTTTCATGTGGGTCTACTATTGCATTGCAACTCATTCGACTTGGTGACGAATTTGTCTAAAGTCAGACCGAGTTGCAACGATTCTACCAAGTTATCTCCAACTCATGGCCCATTTAAGTAAGAGTCGTGGATTTGGTAGAGCGTGTACCAGTATCAGTTCAACATCAGGTAGAAAAATGATTGTGGAGTTGCAACGATTAGACACCGAGTTGGAAACTATATGGGGTAGATTGGAGAGGAATGAAATTGTTGAGAACTGGTCTATACATGATGGTGAGCTACGGTTTCGTGGAAGACTATGTGTACCAAACAATGACCAAGTAAGAGAATAAGTGTTGGGTGAGTGCCATCGTTCAAAATTCTCCATACATCCAGGTAGTACTAAGATGTATAGAAACATGAAGCGTCAATATTGGTGGAAAGGGATGAAACGAGACATGGCTAAATACGTTGCAAAGTGCGCGGTGTGTCAGCAGGTGAAGATTGAGCATAAAAAACCCGGAGGACTACTACAGTCCTTGCCTATCCCAGAGTGAAAGTGGGATCACATCACCATGGATTTCGTGTCTGGTTTTCCACGGACTTCACGAGGGCATAATGTCGTATGGGTCATTGTAGATAGACTCACCAAGTTCGCTCATTTCTTGAGTATGAAGACAACGGATACTTTAGAGACCTTAAGCAAACTTTATATTCGTAAGATTGTTAGATTGCATGGAGTTCCACTCTCTATTGTGTCGGATCGTGATTCTCGTTTGTGGTGCAATTTTGGCAAAGTCTACAACGAGCTATGGGGACAGAGTTGCACTTCAACACCGCCTTTCATCCTCAAACGGATGGCCAATCCGAGAGGGTGATACAAATTTTGGAAGACATGTTACGAGCTTGTGTGTTGGACTTCAAAGGAAGTTGGAGTGATTATTTGTCGTTGGTGGAATTTGCATATAACAATAGTTTTCAATCTAGCATTGACATGGCACCTTATGAGGCATTGTATGGGAGACCATGTAGGTCCCCGACTTGTTGGTTAGAGGCTGGAGAAAGTAGCTTGTTTGGGCCAAAGATTGTTCGGGAGACTACGGAGAAAATTCAACTCATCCGGGAAAGACTACGCACGGCACAAAGTAGACAGAAAATCTATGCGAATAGAAGAAGAAGACCATTGCAATTCCAAGAGGGGGACTATGTGTTCCTCAAGGTGTCACCCAAAAAGGGAGTGTTTAGATTTGGCAAGAAGAAAAAATTAGCTCCAAGGTACATCGGACCATTTGAAGTGATCAAAGCGGTGGGCAAAGTGGCGTATCAACTTCGATTACCAGCCCAGTTGTCAAGGGTACATGACATGTTTCATGTTTCAATGTTAAGAAAGTGTTAATCGGATACAACGCATGTCGTGGATTTGAAGGATATTGAAGTTCAAGATGGAGCAACATATGAAGAACAACCAGTGAAGATTCTTGATACCAAGGAGAAGGTGTTTCGCAATAAAATAATCCAACTGGTGAAAGTCTTGTGGCAACATCACGGGGTGGAGGAAGCTACCTGGGAACCAGAGCTGGAGATGCAAGATAAGTACTCTCATTTATTCTCTACTTAAGGTAAGTTTCGAGGACGAAATTTTCTTTAAGGGGGGTGGATTGTAAACCCCCACATTCTTATCTTTATATAGCAACGTAATTATTTTTGGAATACTAATATATGTGATGATGTATGCATGAAATATGTAGATTGTAAGAGTAGAAAAAAAAATGTTAGGCGAGGTAATAGGGTATGTATTGGAAGCTAGGAAGTATTCCGGAGTAAAAGCACACTTTAGAGAAAATTTGGGTAGAAATGATTTTGGACACTGCCTAGTATTTGGATCATAACTTTTTATCATGATGTCCTTTTGATCTAAAATTTTTACAGTAGATAGTAGACCTCTAGGACTACAAAAGTTTATTTCACGAAAATTTTCCAAATCGACCTCTCAACAAGCCAAACCTTCACTGAAAGTTTCAACAAAAACTGGGAGTCCGTTCGAACGTAAATCGACGTTCGAACGTGAGTGAGTCCCAGTACTTTGGTGTCTGCAAAGCTCTGATGGAAAGGCAAAAGTACTGGGAGCAACCAACGTTCGAACGCCAAAATGACGTTCGAATGTGAGTTATGAATTCTGACTTTCAGATTCGTGCACAGGGGACCATTTCACCCCCTAAAAATACTTAATGACACCTCCATTAGCCCCATTTCAACATTTCTAACCCTAGAAAGTATTAGAGAGGAAGAAAGAAAGAGAAAAACACAAGATCAATTAGGATTTTCACATTGAAGTGGATCAAAACTCTAGTTCTTCACAAGAACACTAAGGTAGAAGGTAGGGGTTTCTTCATATTCTCTTCCATTGAGGCTAAGGTTTATATATATGTATGTTTTGACCCCCAATCCTATATATATATATATATGATATAAAATCATTATTTCTTGATGCTCTTGCAAAGATTACCATGTTTTGAAGGAAGCTATGATAGAATAGCCATGAAATCTCTTTTTCTTGTCTTGAAAACCCAAATTTTCAAGAAAAATGGATTTTTCTCTCAATTTTCATTTGATCTTGATTTCTAAAGTCCTATTCTTGATTAAATCGTGTTTTCATCTAATACTTGTTCTTGTTCCAAGAAATTATGATTTTTTGGCAAAACCCTAAAATGTTGATATCAAAATTGTGAAGGTTTTATTGATATGATCTCTTGCATATTTTAATTCCTTTATTATTGTAGTATATTTTGAATTGTATAATTGTGATACTTAAATTATTAACGGAAATGGTGATTGATTAAGATTGTGGTTGTTGAGAAAAAATGTTGGTTTTATCTCTTGTATGGTTTGTTGTGACGGACTTGAATTGCCTTCGAGAGCTGCCGTAGAGTGTTAGAGGTTAGTCTATCCCAGTGGGGGTGAGATGGTTTCCTAACACTTGTAGTGAATTGTTGTTTCTGAGAGCAACCACTATTGTTCACGTAGGTTCGAGGCTCAGGGATGGTATGCCTTTCCTGGGAAGAATTCGTCAATGCCGTGGGAGACGGTATACGCCCTTCCTAAAAATGTCGGTGATGTGCCCTGCGGGGAATGATTGAGATTGTGTGGTTGTGATGGGTGAACGAGGTAGAATCGTTGTGTAGATTCTTAAGAAGCAACCAACATACATGAGAATATGGAATGATGTTACTGAATTATTTATGGATTGCTTTAATTTTTTGTAAGTTTATTTCTGTCATTGATTTACTGTATTCCGTACACTTGAGATCATTACAACTATCATGGTTTTATTCTCAAAATCTATATATGCTATTTTCCAAAAGAGACTTGCCATCTTTTATTTGTTTTAAAACCTTGTTTGAGTTTGAGAGGATTTTCCTATAGAGCTTAGTGCTTACCCCTTACAAACAACATCATTTTCAGATTATGGCTTAGAGGAAGAGCTCAGAGTTGATGAGCAGGTAGCTTGGGAAACTCAATTGCATGAAAGCGTGGATCCGAGGGGAATGTATAGAGTTGTTCTCTTTATGTCCTAGACTAGAAGAAGATTTTGAGAGACAATGTATAGATGATATTTTGTTTATTCCGCTGCAAGATAACAGTTGATTTTTGATGTACTTGTCATAGTGGGGCATATTCTTTTTGGATGTAATGGTCAGGGTTTGGCATATTCTTTTGGATGATGTTATAGATATTGTGCATGATGAATGAAATTTTTTTTACTTATGAAAATTATTAGTTGCTCTCTTGATGTGAATGGTTTTAGATAGTAATGCCGTCCAAGGGGGATTTTGGGGCGTTACAAGAGTTGTTTATCATTCTCTAGTTTTTTATAAGTAGAGAACATCCATTTATTGGAACAGATATATCAAGTAGCGCCGGTGTCCACCCACCATTCTTTGGGGTTACCCACCAAGTTGCATTCTGAAACAAGTGCATATAGATTCATGTCATTGACTTTCATAGAAAACTTGTTCGTTTCAGTTATGTTTGCTTGAGCATCAGGCTTCTTGAAATTCTTTGGCCTACGACAATCTTTTGAGATATGCCCCAGTTTGCCACAGTTGTAGCACTTGCCCTTGAATTTCTTCGATCCTTGATTTGGACTGTCGCCATTGTGCTTCCTTTTCTTGTTAGTCTAGGTTCAATTTTCAACTATGTTGGCCTTAGATTCCATGGAATTAAAAACTTCACTTTTATTCTCGAATTTACGGTTATCCTCCTCGATCCTCAAGCAAACAATCAATTATTCAAGTTTCATCTCTTTGCGCTTATGCTTGAGATAGTTCTTGGAATCCTTCTATAGGGGTGGTAATTTCTCCACAATTGCAGCCACTTGAAATGACTCACTAAGAGACATACCCTCGGCATGGATGTCATGAAGGATTACTTGAATTTCTTGAACCTGAGAGATAACAGTCTTAGAATCAACCATTTTAAAATCCATGAATTTATCGACAATGAACTTTTTCGTGCCGACATCCTCGGTCTTGTACTTTTTGTCCAAAGACTCCCAAAGTTCTTTCGCGGTTTTGACAGCACTGTACACATTGTATAATGCATTATCTAACCCATTGAGGATGTAATTTATACACAAGAAATCCGAGTACTTCCAAGCATCCACAACAACCACCTTTTCCACATTTGTTTCATTTTCATCGAGTGAAGGAACATCTTCCTTAGAAAAATTTGCAAGATTAAGGGTGGTGAGATAGAAAAACATCTTGGATTGCCAACGTTTGAATTCCAAGCCATTGAATTTTTTGGGCTTCTCCCCATGAGACACACTCACTGTTGTAGGAACAACTGTTGTACGAACGACAGTAAGAGGAACAGAATCATTTGAAGTTGTCATTTATGTTATACAAATAGAAGCAATAATTTAATACTAAAATAAACAGTCTAACAGAATACGCAATTCTGATTTGTGATAGGAATAGTAATTAATGAAATTAAAACAATAACAGAATACAAAATTCTGTTTTAGACTTATAACAGTACTTAATCTAATTATAAAACACAAATCTATCTTAAGACTGTTATAGAAAATGTGTATATAACTAGATTATATTAAACTATATAAAGTCTAACTTATGCACTAATCTAAAAAGAATGTATATAAATCAAAATCAATGCACTTACATTGACGCAGAACAACACAAATAGTAAAATCCAGAAAACTAGAAATCCAGAAATCTAATAATAAAAACAATAATCTAAGCCTTGTGTAATCACAGTTTCCTGAAGACAGATTTGCTCAATCTCGGTGCTTAAGGTTAATAAGCAAGGCTTAGTAGGGTTCGAACCTACAATATAACAGTTATGAGCGGTACGTTTCAACCAATTAAACTATAAGCCCCTACGGATCTCTACATGCAATTCGCTCACTTGAAGATGTAACACTTCAATCTCCAAGACTCTAACGAACACAATTCTGTGTTTATACATGAACCGAGCTTGAAATAATAATGAAGCAATATGTAGAGAGAGAGAGAGAGAGAGAGAAGAAAGACTGAATACTTAATTCAGTATTTTGGATAATTGAGAGAACTAGAATGAGAAAGCAATTCTTGAATTGTTCAATTGTGTGTTTTGAGAGTGCAAAGAATCACCTATTTATAGACTCACTAGTGGCTTTTCATAAAGGGTGTAACCATATATAATGATACCTTTTAGTCCAAAGGGTGCCAATGGTGACTTTATGAAAAGTTGTGACTATTTGTAATGGTTTCTTTTAACCAAAAGGTGTTAATGGTAGCTTTATAAAAAGATGTAACTATTTGGATTGGTTTTTTTAACCAAAAGTCACCAATTTTGAATTAGTAGTCTTTCCTGTCATATTCACTTCACATCTTTTCAATTGCTCCCAAAAGTCACAAAGACTTTAACAACCTTTTCAATTGCTCCCAAAGGTCACAAAGACTTTAACAATTTCTCATTCAATACTTAATGGGATTTTAAATAAATATACCATTATTTCCAACAAAGCATATTATATACATCTAGTATCTCAAAGGGTTACCCGATCCAATAACCTTAAGTTTTGTCAAAAAATATCAAATAACTATAAATCGATGTAGTCGAACTTCGGATCCGCAAAACCCCGATTATCCTTTCTATTTCTCTCTTTTTTCCTTAAATATTTAGAGGTGTTTAGAATGTTTCCAAAGACATGACGTGAAGAACCCGTAAGTAGGTATTTATACTAGGCATGCAAAGTAAATGAGGTGGAAGAACCAAAGGCTAAATTGACTTAAGCCAGTCAATCGCTAACCACATCGGTCGATCACCTTCAAGGCAGGTCAACCAATGTACAAAAAGTCGGTCAAACAATCTTTTTCGACCTCAAACTCTAAAATTACATTTTCACCACCCTCACTTTCCTAATTAACTGCAAACTCCCTAACACTCACTGTAAAATCTGGGCAAATTTGAACTTTTTCTGAAAAAGGGCAAAATGGTAATTTGCCACCCTAATGCGTATTTAAAATATTCATGTTCTAGAGCTCGGATGATGAAACGGAGTTCGCCATTGGATTCGTCTCGCGAAACTGAGTCACCCTGTCAAATTTCGCCGAATTCCGAGATAGTTGAGTTTTTCACGTTTTTCGAGGTGACTGGTGTCCAGTGACCTCCAAAAACGAATTTTTTATTAAAATTATAAAATTTCCTTAGAATTTGATGAAAGTTCAAATAAAATTAATTTGAACTTAAATCGGGATGAAATAAATCGTTTCGGGGCGAAAACGGACCCGAACAAATGGGGGACACGTGGCGCGACGTGGGCCGAGTATTAGAACTATAAATAGGAGCAAATATCTGCATTTTAAGCAAAATTTCTTCAATATTCTGCTGGTTCAACGTTGGAGAGAAAGAGGTAGAGAAAAGAGAGAAAATCCAATCTTCTTCCGTCGATTCCCGGAGTTCCGTCGCTCGGAATCCGTTGAGCCAAGAGTTAAAGTCAATCACCGCAACGAGAGCTACGTCTACGTACCAAGAACGAGTGATATCACCGAAGATCCAAGAGGAGACTTTGGGGAAATCAAGAGTTTTGGAGGTGTTCTTGAAGCTCTAGCTTTCATTCTACACTACAAGAGGTAGGGTTCTTCCTACTTGGGTTTTACTCCTACCTTAAGGGGCTGTTTTGTTGACTGAAACATGACTGTATTTTGGACTGATATATGGCTGTTTATAGACTGTTTTAGGGGCTGTTATATGGCATCTTTTGGGTTGAAATCATGTGGCTGTTTTATGCTTGTTTAAGGGGCTGTTTTATGCTTGTTTAAGGGGCTGTTTTAGGCCTGTTTTTGGGCTGAAATTGTGACCATTTTTGGATGGAAAATGGATTGATTTTGGGCAAAAAAATGGACTGTTTTTGGTGCCCAAAGGTGGATTGTTTTTAAGCCATTTTGCGGACTGCATATAGGCCACCTTACGGACTGTTTTTAGGCCACTTTGCGGACTATTTTTAGGGCACTTTGCGGACTGTTTTTAAGCCACTTTAAGGATTGTTTTTAGGCCACTTTGTGGACTGTTTTTAGGGCACTTTGCGGACTGTTTTTAAGTCACTTTAAGGATTATTTTTAGGTCACTTTACAGACTGTTTTGGGCTGATTTTTGTGGGCTGTTATGTGTTATCATGCGCCTTGTGATTTAAATGTGTTATTAGCATCGACTATGTAATAACATGCTTGTCAATTGTGTTGAATATAAATGTTGATACATGCTAGTTGATGTTTTGACATTGAGATGAATGTTTGGAGATTATATGCCTATAATATAATTGTCCATGATACATGTTGATATGTTGTTTAAGTTGTACATATGACATTCATTACATATGAGACATGTCATTGATATGCAATGACACATTACATTGCATTTGCACGGAGGCATCCCATCCATGGGCTTAGGCATGAGTATGGGTGTGTGTGTGTGAGATGCATGGTTGATCAAACACCTTGCTTGGTGGTTGGTCTGTGGGCTCGGAAAAATGTGGATCGAAGATCCCCTTTGAGTCGCATGGTTGCATGGAAGAAAACTTGTGTCGGGTATAACAAGTAGGACTAGACTCTCTCTCGGGTGCAAAACCCGGTCACATGGTTCAGGCACTTCCTGGCGGTGAAATTCCATAAAAGTGCTGGTGTTTACGGAACCGGTGGTTGAGATACCAAAATCCGTTGCCCAACAAAGACACAAGATTTTGTTAAAGATTTTGTTTTATAAACATACTCTTGGATGTGCAACATCCAACAATGCTTGATTTTTATAAACACATGATCTTATTTCAAACAAGCATTGGAGGTAATTCATCTATGATGAAGGTTTTACACACTTGCATTGCATTGTGTGGTGGGAGCCGGTGAGGGCTCGGGTTGAGTTGCACGAGTGAGTTCCATCTCATTTCATAGCATGGCATGTAGAATTCCAACCTAGAATTGCATATTCTTACTTGGAATGTTGATGTGAATATGAATTGTTGAATGTGAACATTGCATGTGCACTTAGGTGGGGAGTAGCATCTGTAGGAATTACTCTACTGGCGTGGCTCACCCTATACGGGAAACATTTCAGGTGCGGGTTATGCGCCGGCGGACGGCTCACAATCAGGGTCACATGGTTGAAGAAAAGCCAACTTGTGGCTTTTAATCCTTTTTGTTTGTAAAATTTGGCATGTAATGTATGTAAAGAATTGTAATTGGACTTTTATGGACTAATTTTAATATAGCCTTGCATGTATACATGAGTGTGGATAGATGGACCCGGTGTGGTCATTGTTGAATATTGGACCTCAAATGGGTCTTGTTATTTTATGATGCACAGGTTGTGTTTTGGGTAGAGCTCCCCGTACAAGGGAGACTCTGCCCAATTTTGTTAAATTATGGACCCCGGTAAATGGGGCATAACGTTGTGATATCGAGTTACTCGATATCCACGGGCATTCCGCGGGTTGATGGGTAATCAACGGACTCCCGGATTTTTGGGGCATCACACTCACCATTTCCAACTTATTCGATGCCTTGATCATGATTATAAAGTCAATATATCAAAACAAAAATCTAATTTATCGAAATTCCTTCCTCTAATAAATTACGCTTTTCTCCCATATTTCTTCTATGTTCCATCATGACACATATAAAACTTCCAACACCCACTTTGGGGGTGTTGTAGAAGCTCAATTGCATACATTTGTTAATTTTTAGGGTTGGAGGCTACTACACTGGTTCCACTTAGGAATCAACTGTAAAAAACAAAGTGGTGTATTTAGCGGTGGTAAAATGTGATAGTTTACTGCTTCATAAAAATTGGAAAGAAAAGTATATGATATACACAGTTTGTCTTTCCTATGTGAAAAAATAGTTTTATGTTAAGTTGTTTAAGTTATGGATCAAATATACTTTTGGAAAAAGCTTGCGATTTGAGTATTATCCACTGTGCCGAGTTGTTGATAGCTTAACATGAAATACATGTTACTGATTTTTACATTGCATAAAATGTTGTGAGACATTGCTTAAATGTTGTTGTTTGACTTGTAGTTAGTGTGGAATATTTATCATGTTGATATATGAGGTTGATTGGAGTTTCAAAATGAGTCTAATATCACTTTGATTGTGATTTGGTTCAGATTGTGAAAATATTTTTATTTTGAAATAATATTGATTCATATTTTTGGTATATTTCCATTGATTATGAAGTCTAGTGCACTCAAGAAAATTTATTTTTCTCAGGGAACTCAAATCTAAAGTGAGGTCCACTACTGCACTAGCATAGTAGAGGAAAAGGATAATTAAGAAAACTAGATATTTATATATTGTACAAGAGTGTTTGTTTCATTGTTCACGTAAAGGGATGACTTCCCGTAAAGGGATGACTTCCCTAATGTTTTGTTTTGAATTAAGCTACGTTGTGGTGTAATCTCATTATATTATTTATTTATTTTAATAAGATCAGTTGATGTTGTCAATTTTACATGCATTTTTACATTACAGGAGAAGATATTGCCAAATGTTAAGTTACACTTCCATTTTAGGGAAGCCAATAGTTCTTTCGAGACGTGCGTGTCAGGTAGAAAGATGATGAGTGGTTGCATTAGTTTGAATAATATGTTAGGTGTAATATTTCTTAAGGCAAAGATAAAAATGGAACAAAACATAATATTAATGTGAGTTTTGGATTTAGCGAGAGCAAGATATGAAAAGTAGGACTTAATTGTCCTAAAAAAATGATAGAACTTAATAATTGTCCTAATAGAAAAATCATTAAAACAATTAGCTTGGGTTTTGTTGAATAACTAATTCTCACATTCCAAAACCACAAAAAAATAAAAAGCGAATATTATAATTACGCTTTTTGGTATTTATATTTATTATATCGTCAACTTTGATATTTTAATATTTGACAAAATGATGCTATGCCATTTTAGATGTAGAAAACAATAATATTTCCTCATACTACTAAAAAATTAGTGTAAGGGAAATCATATACTTAAAATATTATTATTGTTCTTTTGTGTGTGTAGAATATCGACTGATTTATCAAAAATCTAAAGGTAATAAAAGACTTTCCCTTAAAAAAAAAGGGGCTGAAAAAGAATAATTTTTTTTATCTATCTATATTGTGACGCCCCAATTTCTGGGAGTCCCGATTAACTCGTTGATCACCCATCAACCCGTGATAAAATTTGTAATACCGCTTAACCTGATAACACGTAATAATACCCCATTCACCAGGGTGTATAACTTAAACGAAATCTGGGCAGAGTCTCATTTGTGAGGGTAATTCTACCAAAAACATAACTTGTGAATTTTAATACTCTTATAACCATTCCATGACCTAACATCAATATTCAAGCATTTCATATATTGCATATTCGTTCATAACCATTGCCATACAACATCCATTCATAAAAAAACAAATGTCCATACATTAAGTCCCAATTACATGTCTTTGTTCCAAAAGAATATACAAGTTTTAGTTTTCCAAAATATAAAAGGCCAAAATGTGAATTTTCACAGGAACTACAAAACCCCAACTCAAAAGCCACAACCCAGCTATCTCCTCAAAGCAGGCCCATAGAAGGGCCTTCTGTGGACGTTTTGTAAACCCCCACATGTAATAGAACTTGTACCAACTATGTTTGATATACAAATGTATGTTGTATAAGTTTGGGTTGGTTTTGGAAGGGTTTGGAATGGAGTGGAAATGTGAAATGTGAATGCACAGAGCATTTGGGCAGATCAGGCAAAGCGTACCAGTATGCTGAACTCCAGTAGCCTTAGCGTACCGATACGCGTACCGGTACGGTTTGGCTGACTTCCTGATTTTTTGATTTCCTCCTCTCCTGAGCTATCCCCAAGCTACCTTTTCATCCTCATTTGTCTCAAATGGTTTGGGAAGGCCTTAAGAAGCCTCAATTAGCACCTTTTAACTGCAAACACCAAATATCATCGTTAAGAACTCAATTAACCCAACTCTCATCATTTAATCTCCAAAAGCAATTAAAATAAGATGATTAGCACATAAAAATATACAAAGTTTTGTGCTAATCATGTACTGGTACACTTTCTAAAAATTTGAAATTTTAAAACTCGTTTGCTAAGCGTTTGACTATGCATTCTTTCCTTCAAAGGTAATAAATGGACAACAATAGAGTACCAATGGTGGTATGTTGGGCCTAGGAGGGGTCAATCGATTAAAAATATACATAGGCCTTGTATTTTAAAACTCCGGTAAACTTACTTTAGTAGTATGATAAATCATAAAACTAAATGTTTTTAGGATAAAATAACATTAAAAATAAATTCGGAACGTCTAAAAACCTTAGGGTGGTCATAGAGATCAAAATGGAGATAGTTAGTGGCAAAATTGTAATTTCAGGGAAAAATGTAATTTTTGGCCCTGTGAACAGTAAAAATCGGGATTGGGCAGGCTTAAAACACCATTCTCATTCCATTTTTCTCTTATTCTTTCACTCCACTCTCAACCCACACCTCTTAGAACCCTAAAGGAAGACTAAGGAAGAAAGAAAAGGGAGGAAGGAGGTCTCTAGAGCTTGGGTTTAGCTTGGAAATCTTGATTCAAGGTAGGAGTTTCTTCCTATTCTCTTACATTGAGGCTAGGGCTTATATATATGTATTCTTTTGACTCTAAATCCTATATGTATGCTATGAAATCCTTGATTCTTGATATTCTCGTAAATATTACCATGTTTTGAACAATGCTATGGTGGAATAGCTATTAAATCTCTTTTCTTGACTTAAAACCCTAGTTTTCAAGAGAAATAGATTTTTCTCTTGATTCTTCATTTGTCCTTGATTTCAAAACTTTAGCACTTTGTATTAAATAACAAAATGGTATTGTGGATGATCTCTTGTATATTTTCTTAAATGGTTCTATGGTAATACTCCATATGAAATTTGGGGATTTTTGGATTTGTTTGTGACTTGAGGAAATTGGTTGGGTATTGTATCTCTTGTGGATGTTCGGATGACCATGGGTGGCCGTTGACCGGGTATCGTAGAGTGGGTAGATGCGTTTCTTACTCCGTGCGGGTTTGAATTTTTCCTACCACTCGTAGTGGGGTTGGTGCCTTGTGAGGACCAAACCACTATTCGCTCACGGGTGCCGTGGCAGAGGGTTAGTATATTATTTCTGGGTTGGATTCGTCACTGCCAATGTGTTGGTATACACCCTTCCTAAAGTTGTATATCCTTGAAAGGATTGGGTGTGTGTGTGTGGGTCAGGATATTCTCGATGTGTTTATTCCTGCGATATCATACATCATACTTGAGATACATATTGTTGTTGAGATACAAGTTGTGGTTTGAAATACATTGTGAGTTATGGTTTATTGTGCCAACGGTTGGCTATGGTTTATGGTGAATTGATGGAATTGTTCGTTTTGGAAATTGGTTGTACTTCTTCAATTACTTCATTGATATTGTTTAAACTTGAGATCGGATAAACTATCACTATTTTCTGTCAAAAGTTATATATGATATTTGTGAAATGAGACCGACTGGTTTTACATGTTTTCTAAACCTTGTTTGAGTTTGGGAGGATTTTCCTACAGAGCTTAGTGCTCACCCCCTACAAACAATATTCATTTTCAGATGTTGGTTTAGAAGAGGAGCTGGGACTTGAGGAGCAGGTGCTCTAGGAAGCTCAAGGGGATGGGCATGTGGATCTGGAAGGGGATGTCTAGAATTGTTTCTTTTGTCCTAGACTAGGAGATTTATTGAAATAGTGCTCAAGTTAATATTTTATGTTTTCCACTGCGAGATAATATATTTTTTTTTTGACATATTCTTTTGGATGTAATGGCCATGGTTTGGTCTATTCTTTTGGATGATGAATGAAAGTTTCTTTGTTTATGAAATTTATTAGTTGCTCTCATGATGTGAATGGTTTTAGATAGTAATGTCGTCCAATAGGGATTTTGGGGTGTTACAAAATTTTGGTATCAGAGCTTAGGAATTAGGTCTTACATGGGAGCTGTAGGTTAGGGATTACCACTAGAGAGGTAGGATTAGGTTGACAGAAATTATTGATTTAAATTTTTATACAAGCATCATGCTTTAGATTAAGGTGATAGTTAGGATGTCTTGTACATCAAAGAACTAAATTGTGAATTGATGTGCAGGATGAACGGTAGACGTGGACGTGCACGAGGACGTGGTGGCCAAGCACACCCACCACCACCACCCACCACCACCTCCAGATGCCATGAATGGTATTTATCAATGCTTAAGGGAGCTAACCACTCTGGTACAACACCAGAATTGAAACAACAACCACAATGGTGGGGTTCATCCCTTAGCTCAAGTGCCGGGCAACGAAGATGAAAATCGAAGGATGGTAGTTTTTCGAGAATTCTTACGCCAACACCAACCTACCTTCCAAGGAAGCTCTAACCCCGTGGATGCGGATAGATGGATTCGCCGGGTGAAGAAGATGTGTGATGGCATGGGAGTTGCCGAGGATCTTCTGGTCGGATTAGCTATATATCTGTTAGAGGGGGAGGCAGATCATTGGTGGAACTCAGTGAAGAGAATGAGGAACACGGATGCTCTTACCTGGGAGGAGTTTGATCAAATCTTCCAAGACAAGTATTTCCCTGAATCGGTCCAAGACAAGATGAGTGCATATTTTCTCGCTCTACGACAGGGTAGCATGACGGTGACGGAGTATGAGGGAAAGTTTGATGAGCTATCCCGTTATGCCACGAAGTTCATATCTACCGAGGCCAGGAGGGCCAAACGCTTTGAGCAGGGCTTGAGGTCTGCCATCAGGGAGAAGCTTGTGGCTCTCAAGATCTGGGACTATGGGGATCTTGTTGACAGAGCTGCACTGGTGGAGAGAGACACGGAGGACAACCAGAGGTGACAGAACTTCATGAGGGGAGGTCCGATCCGGACGGGTGCTAGTGGCAGTGGAGTGCAGAGGGCGGCACCATACCATCGCCCAGACCAGGCGGTTGGATAGAGACTTCAGATAGCTCGAGGAGTTGGAGGCGTACCAGAGAGAGCAGGCATTGATCCACGTCAATGCTTCGCATGTGGAGGTTTCGGGCACTTCAAAAATAACTGCCCATTATTTTCAACAAAGACCAATCAAGCAGCAGGACAAGTAAATGCAAACAAGCCACTCCTACAGAAGCCGCTACAGTAGAGACCATTAGGAGCTCCAGTCCCAGCCGGTGCAAATCAGGGAAGAGTGTTTGCTTTGACCCAACCAGAGGAAGACGTTTCCAATGCAGTTGTGGAAGGTATCGTTCTTCTTTATAATTCTTGGGCCCGAATTTTATTTGATCCCGGTGCGACTCATTCATTTATACTCACTACATATGCTCTTAATTTGGGATTGGAATTTAAGAAGTTAGAACATGTTTTGAGTATTGTCATGCCTACGGGAGAACGGTTGGATACAAAAAGGGTGTGTAGAGGTTGCGTGCTTCGAATTGGGGAGCAAGAATTGATTGTAGATTTGGTTGTGTTAGACATGAAAGGGTATGACGTAATATTTGGGATGGACTTGTTGTCCACTTTCCGTGCGGTAATGGATTATTTTTGCAAGCGGATTTCATTTCAATTACCGGGAGGGGTAGTTTTCAATTTCAGGAATGATCGAAATTCTTTCCATCCATTCCCTACTATGGGTAGTAGATTTTTAAAAGCTAAGGCGGGGAGCCATTTGAGTTTCTTAGCTAGCTTGATGGGAGATGATCAGGATAGATCCCAACCGAACGTGGTATTGATAGTGTCGGATTTTCCAGATGTCTTTCCAGATGAACTACCCGGGTTACCCCCACAGAGAGAGATCGAGTTTGCCATCGATCTATATCCGGGAATCGAACCCATATCCATTGCTCCTTATAGGATGGCACCCTTGGAGTTAAAGGAGCTAAGGAAGTCGTTGGACCATCTGTTGACTATTGGGTTTATCCGTTTAAGCACTTCACCTTGGGGAGCTTCGGTCCTCTTTGTGAAGAAGCATGACGAGACACTTCGGTTACGCATAGATTATCGAAGGTTGAATCGGGTGATAGTGAAGAATAAATATCCGTTCCCACGAATCGATGATTTATTCGATCAACTGAGGGGTTCTAAGTATTACTCCAAAATTGATCTTCGCACAGGATATCATCAACTACGGATCAAGGAGGAGGATATTCCTAAGACAGCTTTCCGTACCAGGTATGGTCATTTTGAATATACGGTAATGCCGTTCGGACTGACTAATGTTCCTGCAGCCTTTATGGATTTGATGCACAGGGTATTCCGGCCGTATCTAGATCAGTTTGTTATAGTGTTTATTCATGACATATTGATTTATTCACGGACACAAGGGGAACATGAACGCCATCTCTCGATTGTGCTACAAACATTGAGAGAGCACAAGTTGTATGCTAAGATGAGCAAATGCGAGTTCTGGATGAAGGAAGTGAAATTCCTTGGCCATGTTGTGTCGGAACAAGGCGTAGCTGTTGACCCCGCAAAGATTGAAGCCGTGATGAAATGGGAACCACCCAGGAATGTGACCGAAGTACGTAGTTTCCTGGGATTAGCAGGCTATTACCGGAGGTTTGTGGAAGGGTTCTCAAAGCTCGCGATGCCAATGACCCGCCTCACCAAGGGGGAAAGGTTCTTGTGGACTCAAGCATGTGAACAAGCCTTTCGCACCTTGAAGGAGAGGTTGACAACAACCCCTGTCCTCATTATTCCTAGCAGTGGGGAAGGATACGATGTTTACACCGATGCTTCGTTACGAGGGTTAGGATGTGTGTTAATGCAGGGAGACAGGGTAGTCGCTTATGGATCGAGACAACTAAAGGTTCATGAGCAGAACTATCCCACTCACAACTTAGAGCTTGCTGCTGTGGTCCTTGCTCTTAAATTGTGGAGGTGTTACCTGTATGGAGAAAAGTTTCAGGTGTTTTCTGATCATAAGAGTCTCAAGTATATATTCACACAGAAAGATTTGAATCTCCGACAAAGAAGGTGGATCGAATATTTAGAAGATTACGATTTCACACTCAACTACCATCCGGGGAAGGCTAATGTAGTAGCAGATGCACTCAGCAGGAAGTCTCGGGGAGAAATCAATGTTCTTGTCGTTAATAGGTGGAAGATTATTGATGCTTTGGAGGACTTTGATCTATTGGTGGATAGGTAAGGGGATCGACCATGCTTACTCAATCTTGTAGCTCAACCAATTCTCCGACAACGGATTGTAGAGTTGCAACGATTAGACACAGAGTTGGAAACTATCCGGGATAGATTGAAGAGGAATGAGGTTGTTGAGAACTGGTCCATACACGATGACGAGTTAAAGTTTCGTGGAAGACTATGTGTACCAAACAATGACCAAGTAAGGTAAGAAGTGTTGGGTGAGTGTCATCGTTCAAAATTCTCCATACATCCGGGTAGTACTAAGATGTATAGAGACATGAAGCGTCAATATTGGTGGAAAAGGATGAAGCAAGACGTGGCTAAGTACATTGCAAAGTGCGCGGTGTGTCAGCAGGTGAAGATTGAGCATCAGAAACCCGGAGGATTACTACAGTCCTTACCTATCCCAGAGTGGAAGTGGGATCACATCACCATGGATTTCATGTCTGGCTTTCCACGGACTTCACGTGGGCATAATGTCGTATGGGTCATTGTTGATAGATTCACCAAGTCCGCTCATTTCTTGAGTATGAAGACCACTGACACTTTAGAGACCTTGAGCAAGCTTTATATTCTCGAAATTGTTAGATTGCATGGAGTTCCACTCTCTATTGTGTCGGATCGTGATTCTCGTTTTGTGGCGCAATTTTGGCAAAGTCTACAATGAGCTATGGGGACAGAGTTACACTTTAGCACCGCATTTCATCCCTAAACGGATGGCCAATCCGAGAGGGTGATACAAATTTTGGAAGACATGCTACGAGCTTGTGTGTTGGACTTCAAGGGAAGTTGGAGTGATCATTTGCCGCTGGTGGAGTTCGCAACAGCTATCAGGAAAGTATTGAAATGGCTCCTTATGAGGCATTGTATGGAAGACCATGTAGGTACCCGACTTGTTGGTTGGAAGCTGGAGAAAGTAGTTTGTTTGGGCCAGAGATTGTTCGGGAAACTACGGAGAAAATTCAACTTATCCGGGAGAGACTACGCACGGCACAAAGTAGACAGAAAAGCTATGCGGATATAAGACGAAGACCTTTGGAATTCCAAGAGGGGGACTATGTGTTCCTCAAAGTGTCACCCAAGAAGGGAGTGTTGAGATTCGGCAAGAAGGGAAAATTAGCTTCAAGGTATATCGGACCATTTGAAGTGATCAAAGCGGTGGGCAAAGTGGCATATCAACTTCGGTTGCCAGCTCAGTTGTCAGGAGTACATGACGTGTTCCACGTGTCAATGTTGAGAAAGTGTCAATCGGATACAACATACGTCGTAGATTTAGAGGATATTGAAGTTCAAGATGGAGCAACATATGAAGAATAACCGGTGAAGATTCTGGATACCAAAGAGAAGGTGATCCGCAATAAATTCATCCAATTGGTGAAAGTTTTGAAGCAACATCATGGGGTGGAGGAAAATACTTGGGAACCAGAGCTGGAGATGCGAGAGAAATATCCTCAATTGTTCGCAACTTGAGGTAAGTTTCGAGGACGAAACTCTCTTTAAGGGGGGTGGATTGTAAACCCCCACATGTAATAGAACTTGTACCAACTATGTTTGATATACAAATATATGTTGTATAAGTTTGGGTTGGTTTTGGAAGGGTTTGGAATGGAGTGGAAATGTGAAATGTGAATGCACAGAGCATTTGGGTAGATCAGACAAAGCGTACCGGTACGCTGAACTCCAGTAGCCTTAGCGTACCGGCACGCATACCGGTACGGTTTGGCTGACTTCCTGATTTTCTGATTTCCTCCTCTCCTGAGCTATCCCCAAGCTACATTTTCATCCTCATTTGTCTCAAATGGTTTGGGAAGGCCTTAAGAAGCCTCAATTAGCACCTTTTAACTGCAAACACCAAATATCATCGTTAAGAACTCAATTAACCCAACTCCCATCATTTAATCTCCAAAAGCAATTAAAATAAGATGATTAGCACATAAAAATATACAAAGTTTTGTGCTAATCATGTACCGGTACACTTTCTAAAAATTTAAAATTTTAAAACTCGTTTGCTAAGCATTTGACTATGCATTCTTTCCTTCAAAGGTAATAAATGGACAATAATAGAGTACCAATGGTAGTATGTTGGGCCTAGGAGGGGTCAATCGATTAAAAATATACATAGGCCTTGTATTTTAAAATTTCGGTAAACTTACTTTAGTAGTATGATAAATCATAAAACTAAATGTTTTTAGGATAAAATAACATTAAAAATGAATTCGGAACGTCTAGAAACCTTATGGTGGTCATAGAGATCAAAATGGAGATAGTTAGTGGCAAAATTGTAATTTCAGGGAAAAATGTAATTTTTGGCCCTGTGAACAGTAAAAATCGGGATTGGGCAGGCTTAAAACACCATTCTCATTCCATTTTTCTCTTATACTATTCCTAGGTTGGATTCGTCACTGCCAATGTGTTGGTATACGCCCTTCCTAAAGTTGTATATCCTTGAAAGGATTGGGTGTGTGTGTGTGGGTCAGGATATTCTCGATATGTTTATTCGTGCGATATCATACATCATACTTGAGATACATATTGTTGTTGAGATACAAGTTGTGGTTTGAAATACATTGTGAGTTATGGTTTATTGTGCCAACGGTTGGCTATGGTTTATGGTGAATTGATGGAATTGTTCGTTTTGGAAATTGGTTGTACTTCTTCAATTACTTCATTGATATTGTTTAAACTTGAGATCGGATAAACTATCACTGTTTTCTTTCAAAATTTATATATGATATTTGTGAAATGAGACCGACTGGTTTTACATGTTTTCTAAACCTTGTTTGAGTTTGAGAGGATTTTCCTACAGAGCGTAGTGCTCACCCCCTACAAACAATATTCATTTTCAGATGTTGGTTTAGAAGAGGAGCTGGGACTTGAAGAGTAGGTGCTCTGGGAAGCTCAAGGGGATGGGCATGTGGATCCGGAAGGGGATGTCTATAATTGTTTCTTTTGTCCTAGACTAGGATATTTATTTTGAAATAGTGCTCAAGTTAATATTTTTTGTTTTCCGCTGCGAGATAATATATATTTTTTTGGCATATTCTTTTGGATGTAATGGTCATGGTTTGGTCTATTCTTTTGGATGATGAATGAAAGTTTCTTTGTTTATGAAATTTATTAGTTGCTCTCATGATGTGAATGGTTTTGATAGTAATGTCGTCCAAGGGAGATTTTGGGGCGTTACACGTTTGCCCGGTACCTGAAATGTATTCCCATAAAAGGTGAGTCACGCTCAATAAGGTATCTCCTATTGAGATCACCTCCCAACCCAGATGCATATGAAATATCACATGCAAATCATCATGTCAAAAATTATTCAAATATATAAATTTCATAAATGAATGCTACAATTTCATACCATGCCATGAGATGAGAACTAGTGCATGCAATGCAAACCGATCTCCACTGGCTCCCAGAACACATGCTATTTTATAAAAAACACTTGTGTCTTTCTTGAGGTAGGTATTTATGGGCTTCCACCAACAGTCACCTAACTGACACGACATCTATGGACTTCCACCAACGATTTCGCATACATCGGCACACTTTATGAACCAATACCAATAGGAGTGCGTATCCGAAATTACTAGGTCTTGTACCCAAGGGAGAATCTAGACTTTCTTGCTAACTCTAATACGTTTTTCAATTCAAACTCGTGCGACTAAACTAGACCTAGTTCCACCTTTTTAGAGCCCATGTATCAACCCACCAAGAATGATGAATAATTAAAAACATGCACACTCACCCACACTCATGTCGGATGCTCACAAATGCGATGTTACCCATGCATATGCAAATATAACGTATATTTGAAATTCATATCATCATGTCCATCATATCATAAAACATATAATGAACATGTCCATTTTCTACAAAAATTCTGAAGCACATCGCATGTGATTTCAATTCAAATAACATACTTGAATTTCTAAGCATTTTATCAAACAATTAGTAGGTAAAAAAATGTAAACACATAGCATACCCAAACAAGTCATTTCATCAAACCCAAATCAAGAAAGAATTGGTTTTAACATGTTCTCATGCTCATTTTTCATATCTTAGATACGCTAGGTGTGAGTTAATACATCAGATAACATCTCTATAACCCCCACCAATTTCATATCACAACCCTAGGTTGAAAATAAACTAAGATTAAAGGGAATCATACCTCTTGAAGCGTGAGCTCTCGTCGTAGAAATCCCGAACACCTCAAATCAAGCCTTCCAAGCCTTAAGCCACAATTCTCTCTTTGAGATTTTGGAGAAATGTGTGATCTTTGGTATGGTTGCGTAGCTCATATTGCATAAAACAACTTTAATTCTTGGCCCGAAGTGATCCGATGGTTGGATCTTCGTAGTCTGAGAAAGAAGATGAAGAAGAGACTCTTTCTCTTTTTTCTATGTTCCCTCTCTCTCTCTCTCTCGGCTGATCTTTCGAAAAAATGGGTGGAAAACCCAATTTTCCCATTTTATACTCATTTAAATGCTTGACCCTCGTTGAGCCACACATCTTGATTTAATTAGTCTACTTTTATTCTGAATCAATTAAATCTCACTCTGTGTTAAGTTTAGTATATTTTTATTGAACTAACTTTAAATTATTTTTTGAATTCCATGAATAAAATTTAATCGCGATAATTTTAGTTGTTCGACACCTGATCGTATTGTAAAACGCAAAAAATTTGATTATCTCGAAATTCAACAAAAATTGACTGGGTAACTAGATTTCGCAATAAGAATTCAATGGTGAGGTCCATTTCATGATCCGAGTTTTAGAAAAACTTTGGTTTTCAACCCATACCGTAACGGTTAATTATTATTTTGCGCTTTTTAATTAAGTTTTAACTCTTTTCCATGTTTCACATATACTACTTCTAAAAGTGAATTTATGTGAAAAACTTTTGATTACTAATTTTTCCTTAATTTTTACTCTAATGCCATTTTCATCCTTCATTTGTTTTTAAATTAGCAATTGGAAAGACAACTTACACACAAAGCAGGTCAGACTCCTACAATACTGCTAAAAGTACCTTATCAAGAAAATTTTTCATTTTCTTATTTTACACTTGACAAATACTATAAACCAAAATTATCCTTAATCTAATAGTTACTACAACTATATAATCCTTGATTTTATTTTCTTTGGATTAAAATTAATTAGCTCATTTAATTGATGTTACTACCGAAAATTGCACCTCTTCATCTCTCCCTCATAACTCTATGAAAAGTTAATCAACACCTTTGTCAGATGTAGTCATTATCTTCATTGGTTTTCAACAGACTTTTCACTTACCAATTGTTTATTTAATTTTTAAACCTCAAATTAATAATTGCGATGACTAACTTAACTTTTAGCATTCCCGAAACAAATATTCAATGTATAGTCAATGTATCATTAACGAGCAGAATTTGAACCATCACTTACGAGCAAAATTTGAATCATCTTTTTTGAATTGCATGAAAGAGTGGTTCATTCACTATGCACCTATTGTAACATAAAAGATGTTCTTTTTTCCCTCGACATTAATTTCAACATTTAGCACAAAAAAGAGTAGTAGAAAGCAGAGGCTGTGGAGAGAATTAGGCAACGTCATTGTTATGGTCAATGACGTCAACGGCCAACTTCACCAATAGAGATAACACCCACCAGCGACCCTTCCATCGTTGATTTTGGGTATTTTTTTTTTTTACCCCCAAAAAGGCATTTCACACCAAATTTTGGGTATGTAACCTCTAATCAATTTATTTTTATTTTTATTTTATTTTATTTTTTGTGTTTTGTAGCCCTTTCTGAGTCAGGGTGTGCCCAATTTGGGGTTGTGAATGAAGATATGGAATTATTTGAAGGATATCTTTGTGATTTCACATGTTTAGGGACAATTTGATCAAGAAAAGGGACTGTTTTGATGGTGAATTGTGACAGGTTTTGAGAGTACTACCCGTTATTCCTTGCTTCTTTGCAATCAATAGTGAGTCACAACATGATTTACTGGTGTTCCGGATCTCAGATACTTTGGATTTGAAACTTACGTGAGTTCTTTTGATGAATTTAGCAAGTCCTAATATATGATAATTAATATTTCAGTTTTGTACTAATCATTGAATGATTTAGGTGGCTTTGGTTAACTAAAGAACTTATAATTTGGCTCGTGGGTTGTTTTGAATTGGATTGGTGGACTAATATAATACCGCATGATTAATTTTAAGTCCCTTTTATTGGTTTTCCTATTTGAGTTTTGAGTTTCAAGCATAAAATTTGATCCACTTATTTCACTTGTAATCAACATTTTTTAGAAGGTTTTGCTCAGACATTGTTCCTCATATATGATTCTCATGTATTTTTGGAATGTGTGTTCAATTATGGTAGCAAAGGAGTCGAGAAGATCCAACTATTCATAATCCTTTTTGATGATGCACAAAATTGTCTTCGTGCAAAATCAACAGTCAAGTATATGAACATGTGTAATTAATGAGTAGTAAATAGGCAATCAATGACAGATCAATGACAAAATAGTAAATATAGAGTCAACACAAAGATTTATAGTGGTTCGGTCCGGGTGACCTACTCCACTCTCGGGAACGGCTGCGGTGGCCGGAGATCTTTATTGATGAGTAACCGGAAGAATATACATCGGAGTATTACAATGTTTGGAGAAGAAAGAGAAGCAATGTGTGTATGGATCTCAAGGTGTAGAGGTCTCAAGGTTCTGCCCAAGTGTGTAGATCATGCCCTCTATATGGAGAGGGCTTACATTATATAGGCTTAGTAAGGCGGTGAGTTGAGGCGGTCACCACTATTTTGGTAAGTACAACTAAGGTAGGACACTACCACTTTGGTAAGTATAATCATGGTAGGACTAGGTCTCCGTGCGTATCCCGATATTCTCTCCCTCGTGCTCCTATTCCGTCGGAGGAGGATCTTGAGCTTGGTCGGACTTCGAGTTGGAGTGGCGAAGTCAAGAGGACAAAGGAGGAGAAAACCAAAAGGGCCACACCATGGGCGGCGCCTAGGCTGGGTGGCCTTCCCATAGACGGCGCCGAACTGATGAGGCATAAATCGGTCTTCGTGCAAGATCAACAGTCAAGTATATAAACAGGTGTAATTAATGAGCAGTAAACAAGTAATCAATGGCAATATAACAGCAAAGTAGTAAATATAGAACCAACACTGTAACACCCCGCATTTTCTTTTATATATGTATATAGATATATAATAAATATTTGTTGTAAAAATGTGGATATGTGTAGTGATGTGTGTTTGAATTTGGTAGATTGGAAAAGTAAAGATTTAAAATGTTAGTGGAAATAATAGTTGAAATTTAGTTTTAATAAGTGAAAATATGAAATTTTAGGTCCCATAACTTGTATTAAATAGGTTTGGTGTAGAAATATGTGTTGGAGAGATTTGGGATGGATTTGGTTGGCTTAGGAATGGATTGGAAATGAAAAAAAAAAAAAAAAGGGGGATGAAACAGCTGTGAACAGTGCACGTGAACTGTGCACTGGCTGCAACTTCAAGCTCGATTTCGACCTTGATGCAATCAATATCTCTCAAAACTCAAATCATGAAAGTTGTAGAACTCTTTCTTAGCGTTCCATATCATCTTGAATCATCTCAATCGGAGCTCGGATGAGAGAGTTATGCCCAGATAACGAAACGATGTCAAAACAGCCCATGAACAGTAAAATTCGGGGCAGCTGGGTTTAAAACCCCATTTACACTACATTTTCTCTCATTTCATACATTTCACTCTCAACCCACATCTCTTAGAGCCCTAGGAGAAGGTAAAGGGAAGAAGAAAAGGGAGAAAGAGAGTCTCTAAAGCTTGGGCTTTGGTTTGAAATTCTTGATTTCAAGGTAGGGGTTTTCTCTCACTCTTGTTCATTGAGGCTAGGGCTATATATATATATGTGTGTGTGTGTGTGTATGTATCTTTTGACTTAAAATCCTAGATGTATGTTAGGAAACCTTTGATTCATGATGTCTATGCAAATATTATCATGTTTTAAACAATGTTATGGTTGGGTAACTACTAAATCTCTTGTTTTTGCTCTCAATCCTAATTTTTGAGAAATATGGATTTTCCTCTCTATATTCACTCAATCTTGGTTTTGAAAACTCTAGTGCTTGGTGTTGGGAATTAAAATGATATTGTGAATGATCTCTCGTATGTGTTTTCTTAAATTGCTCTATCGAAATATCACTTGTGAGAATTGTGGATTTGGGGAAATTGTGATAAATTGGGGGATTTGTGGAATTGTTTGTTATTTGAGAAAATTGTTGGTATGGTATTTATTGTATGGTTGTTGGACGAACATGGGTGAGACGTTCCTTGTAAGGATGCTCATATCAACGAAACTAAACCTTGAGGATGAGAGGTTCCTTGTAAGGATGCTCATGCCAAAAGATGACAGTATGTGATTTTCTCAAGAGGTTCCTTGTAAGGATGCTTGAGAAACCAAACCTTGAGGGTGAGAGGTTCCTTGTAAGGATGCTCATGCCAAAAGAGGATAGTATGTGATTTTCTCAAGAGGTTCCTTGTAAGGATGCTCGAGAAACAAAACTTTGAGGGTGAGAGGTTCCTTGTAAGGATGCTCATGCCATGGAGGACAATATTATATCATGTGTGGGAAATGGTGTATATTTTGAAAATGGATATTTATTAGAATTGGTTGTTATTGTTCATTTCTAGTACTATTGCTACTTAAACTTGAGATCTGTTTAAAATGTCCAGGTTTTACTTCAAAAATTACATATGCTATTTGTAAAATGAGACCGACCGCTTTTCTATGTTTTTCTAAAACCTTGTTCAAGTTTGGGAGGAATGTTGCTACAGAGCCTAGTGCTCACCCCCTACAAACAACATATTTCAGGTCTTGTCTAGAGGAGGAGCTCGGAACTGACGAGTCGGGACATTGGAAAGCTCCCATAGAAGGGAACGTAGATCCCGAGGGAGATGCTTAGTGTTCTATTTTCTTTTGTGATAAACTAGGAAGTTCCTTTTGAGGCAATGTAAAGTCTAACATTATTTTTATGTTTCCGCTGCCAAGTGTAGTTTTATTCTTTTGGGATGTAGATGTCATTGTTTGGCATATTCTTTTGGATAATGTTGTAAGTATTTTTATGAATCAATGGACCCGGTGTGGTCAATGTAGTATAATTACACAGGTTGTGTTTTGGGTAGAGCTCCCCGAACAAAGGAGACTCTGCCCAAATTTTGTTAAATTAAGGACCCCCTGTTATTTATGGGTTTTTATTAGTTGCTCTCATGGTATAAATGGTTTTAGAATGTAATGTCGTCCAGGGTGGTATTTGGGGCGTTACAAACACAGAGATATATAGTGGTTCGGTCCGGGTGACATACTCCACTCTCGGGAATGGCTGCGGTGGCCGGAGGTGTTTTATTGATGAACAAGGTTACCGGGAGAGTAACTCCGGGGGTATTACAGTGCTTGGGGAAGAGAGATAGAGAGTAATGTGTAGAGGTATGTGAGGTATTGAAGGCATGCCCTTATTCTCGAGAGGGCTTACATTATATAGGTATGGTGAGGCGGTGAGTTGAGGCGGTCACTACTATTTTGGTAAGTACAATTAAGGTAGGACTCTACTAATTTGGTAAGTATAATCATGGTAGGACTAGATCTCCGTGCGTATCCCGATACTTTCTCCCTCATGCTCCTATTCTGTCGGGGGAGGATCCTGAGCTGGGCTAGACTTGAGTTGGAGTGGGCCTTCATTGGAGTCAGGGGACAAAGGAGGAGGAGACCAGGAGGGCCACGCCATGGGCGGCGCCCAAGCCGGGTGGCCTCCCATGGGCGGCGCCCCTTGGTCCCTAGGCTTGAGTTCCTTTGGACCCCGTATTGATTTACGGCCGTATTTTCAATTCCCCTTTATGCCCTCCGTAATTTGGACTTCGCTTTATGCCCTCCGTAATTTGGACTTCCCTTTATGCCCTTTGTAATTTGGACTATTCAACTCTGAATGGGATTTCCTTTGGGCTTTCTCGGTCCGTTTAAGTTGGGCTCGGCCCAGTCAAATTTGGACTCATCATTTGTCCCCCATGCTCCAAGCTTCTGACTTCTGTGGGAGGAAAAGGTTGTGGGCATGTACTCCGTCTTCACTTGAATAGGCGTTTCCTTGCTCTCCACGAAACTTCTTCGTCCTCGGGGACTGGCTAAATTTACTGGTGTCGAAATTTTTTATTATTTTTTTTTTTTTCATTTTGGTTGCCTTTTATCCAAAGCATTCTGCCCCACATTTATGGACAACTTTCCAATAAAAGTTCTAATGGCAGAGAGCCCACCATCATTGACTAAGTCTTTTTTTTTTTTCTTCTTTCCTTTCTTGGCCTGCTTGGGCGCTGGCCTCGTCCCTTCTTTTTTTTTTTTTTTTTTCTTTCTTTTCTTCTTGGCTTGGGCGCCGCATCCTAGCTCCTTCATCTTTTTTTTTTTTTTTTTCTTTTCTTTTTGTCTTCTTGACTTGGGCGCCGCCCTTCCTGCTCTCTCTCTCTTTTTTTTTTTTTTTTTCTTGGCCTCCTTGCTTGGGCGCCGTCTCTTGGGCGCTGGCCCTCCTCCTCTTTTTTTTTGCAAAGTGAGGAGGGACTTTGGCGAGGAGTCCATGGACAGTGTGGGCGACCCCCTGCCACGTGCTAGCGGCTTGGGTCTTGCACTAGGCGGTCGTGAAGGTGAGATGGGAAACTAGGCGAGATGGGAAGACCCATCCCCATGGGCGACGCCAGCGCCTTGCTGGGGCGGCGCCTTCTTTGCTGTGGACCCCTGTATGGCATAAAATGTAGGGGGAGACTTGGTGGGTGGCGTCAGCTTGACAGGCGAGGCAGGAGCATTGCAGGCGATTTTGGGCAACACCAAGAGGTTGGCAGGGCGCCTTGGACGACACCTTGAGTCTTGCTATGGGCGGCGCCCCTCTAGTGCTTGGTCATTAACAGACTTTGTCTCTAATTACAGGCGTCCTGTTGATAGGGCGATGATGGAGACTCTTTGTACTTTTAGGGTGGTGTCTTCTCCTCCTCCCAAGAGGGCGAGGTTTGATGCCCCTAGTGTTTCTCAGTTAAGGTCCGATGGCTAGATTGCTTCCTGGGAGATGGGATCCGGTGGTGCCCCCACTCTTTCCTAAACTGTGGCTCATATGTGTACCAGAGCTAGCTGTTGTACTGCTGTAGGAGTTGAGACGCCAGTGCAGTCTTACTACGGGGACTGTAGCCTGAGCTTCAAAAGTGTGCCTGGCAAAAACAATGTTATCCCAATATTAAAATATTTAACATGATTACCTGGAGAGAGAGAGAGGCAGACTGTTTGCATGAGAGTAAAGTCATTGTAGACGTCCCGTGGGAGGGCCGCATGAGCTGAGGCCGAGCTATTTTTAGTCTCGAAGGATGACTGTCGTGGAAGAATACATAGGCCGAGCTACATATAGTCTCGGAAGATGGCTGCCGTGGCAGAGACTTACTAGGTGACTACTTGCGCGAGAGCAGAGTCATAAGTCGAGCTATGTATAGTCTCGGGAGATGGCTACCGTAGCAGAGGTGACTACTTGCGCGAGAGCAGAGTTATAGAGGTCGAGCTACATATAGTCTCGGGAGATGGCTGTCGTAGCAGAGGTGACTACTTGCGCGAGAGCAGAGTCATAGAGGCTGAGCTACATATAGTCTCGGGAGATGGCTGTCGTAGCAGAGGTGACTACTTGCGCGAGAGCAGAGTCATAGAGGTCGAGCTACGTATAGTCTCGGGAGATGGCTGCCGTAGCAGAGGTGACTACTTGCGCGAGAGCAGAGTCATAGGCTGAGCTACATATAGTCTCGGGAGATGGCTGCCGTAGCAAAGGCTCATTCCATTGAGATGGAGATGAGGAGGGCGCTGAGGAGCTGGCATCATTGGAGGCGCCTAAGGTGGAGAGGGCGAGACCCCTCGTCTGAGCGCCTGCTGCTGGGTGCCTGGTGATGAGCGCCCTTTGTCTTTTTGTCTACCTTGTTGTGTCATGTTCTGACTTTTGTAAGCTATTTATAAATTTTAGGAAGGCAAAACAATTTTGGACACAATAATCTCCGCAGAATTTTATTTCATAAAAAAACAAATAACAAGATAAATCAACTAATAAAGGATAGATAAAATCTTCAGGTGCTCGGTGTCTCGTAGGTGGGCCAAGACTTTCCTGGTGAAGTTGGAGTCACCTCCTCCTAGTCCTTAGGCGATCGTCTAGATTTCTCCGAGGGGTTGCTGGCGTTCTTTGTCATCCTGGTCCCCACCAGGTGGCGGGACTTGTCCTCTACCAGCAACGTATTGCCTCAAGTGGCCACGTTGTATGAGCTCCTCAATCTCCCTTTTTAGATCAAAGCAGTCGTCAGTGTCGTGGTCATGGTCGCGATGGAAGCGACAGTACCTGCTGGGATTTTTGCGGTTTGGGGCGGACTTCATTTTTTCGGGCCAGCAGAGTGTGGAGTCATCCTGTATCTGAAATAGGATGTGCTCCACCGAGGCATTGAGTGGCGTGAGAGCTTGCCGCTCTCTCATAGGTGGGGGACCAAGACGGTCCCTGGCAGATATTCTTTCTGTCCTATTTCTTTTGTTATCTACCTCTCACTTGTCTTCGCGGGTGTCCTTCCTTTTCTCCCCTCCTCAAGAGGACTCACCTCGACGGGCCTTGGTGACGTCCTCGGCATTCATATACTTCTGGGCCCTTGACAGCAACTCAGGCATGTTGGAGGGCGGCTTCTTGAGGACAGAAAACATGAAACTGGAGGTCCGAAGGCCGGCGATGAAGGTGGCCAGGGCTACCTTGTCATCTGGCTCCTCAATCTGGAGGACCCCCTCGTTGAAACGAGCGAGGTAGTCTTTGAGACTTTCATCCCTATCCTGCTTGATGGTGAGCAGATGGGTCACAGGCTTCTGATGTCGGCGTCCCCCAATGAAGTGGGAGACGAAAGATCTACTGAGTTCTGTGAAGGAGTGGATGGAGGAGGGCTTCATCTTTGCAAACCATTGGCGAGCAGACCCCTTCAAGGTGGTAGGGAAAGCTCTACACATAATCTCCTCAAGCACGTTGTGGAGTTGCATGAGAGACTTGTATGTGTCAAGGTGGTCGAGGGGGTCTTTGGTACCGTAGAAGATCTCGATGGTAGGCATCTTGAACTTCGAGGGTAGGGGAAAGTTAACTATATTAGCAATGAAGGGTGTATCAGTGCGTCTTACTAGGTAGTCCACGGTTTCGGGCGCCTGTGCCTTCATGGCGTTGAGGGCATCACCGAGTTGGTTTTGTACCTCCCTGATTTTCTCGTCCCAGTGGTTGGGGACATCCTTCGTCGGGTGGTGGTACTGGTTTCCATGGTCACCATACTGGCTCTCACCTTCGTCATCCTGCGTAAGTACATGAGGAGGGACTGCTGGGTGAGGGGCACCCGGGCGTGGTCCTGGGGCGCTCTAACGAGAGACCCCATGGCGGGGTGCTGCTTGGCGCCCTGAGTGAATAGGTTGTTGCTCATCTCCTGTTGGAGGGAGTGGGGTTCTTCCCACAGGGTGAGGGGTGACACCTCTCTGGGCAAGCATCAATTGTATTATCTGTTGGTTTTGTGCATGGTTTGTAGGAGCTGTTGCCCGACGACGGGAGTCGTTGTAGTAGATGGTTCCGAGGGTGCAAGGGGAGGCGGAGCCTCCTCCCGATGGGCCGTATGCACAAAATTGTTTTCGTGCAAGATCAACAGTCAAGTATATGAACATGTGTAATTAATGAGTAGTAAATAGGCAATCAATGACAGATCAATGGCAAAACAGTAAATATATTATAGTGGTTCGGTTCGGGTGACTTACTCCACTCTCGGGAACGGCTGCGGTGGCCGGAGATCTTTATTGATGAGTAACCGGGAGAATATACACCGGAGTATTACAATGTTTGGAGAAGAAAGAGAAGCATTGTGTGTAGGGATCTCAAGGTGTAGAGGTCTCAAGGTTCTGCCCAAGTGTGTAGATCATACCCTCTATATGGAGAGGGTATATATTATATAGGCTTAGTAAGGCGGTAAGTTGAGGCGGTCACCACTATTTTGGTAAGTACAACTAAGGTAGGACTCTACCACTTTGGTAAGTATAATCATGGTAGGACTAGATCTCCGTGCGTATCCCGATATTCTCTCCCTCGTGCTCCTATTCCGTCGGAGGAGGATCTTGAGCTGAGTCGGACTTCGAGTTGGAGTGGCGAAGTCAAGAGGACAAAGGAGGAGAAAACCAGGAGGGCCACACCATGGGTGGCACCCCCTTGGATGGCGCCCAGGCTGGGTGGCCTTCCCATGGGCGGCGCCCCTTGGTCCTTGGGCGTTGGCTTTGGCTTGAGCTCCTTTTAACTCCGCATTGATTTACGGCCGTATTTCCAATTTTCCTTTATGCCCTCTGTAATTTGGACTATTCAGCTCCGAATGGAATTTCCTTTGGGCTTTCTCGGTTCGTTTAAGTTGGGCTCGGTCCAGTCAAATTTGGACTCATCACTTTTCGTCCAAGAAATGAGGCCTCAAAAGTATTAGATAAGAAGGTCCTCTATTGACGTCGATTCGTCGAGCGATTCTCTATCTTCGGTCTCTGAGTGATGTCAAGTTGCTCATCGATCTCGATCTAGCAAGCTCTGTGATTCTTTCATCTACGGTTTGTCATAACTATCTATGCTATACATTTCTTTGCATATATTCAAATTACTTTCCTCTGTCCATGTGAATATTGTGATATGTATGGAAATAAGATGGATTTGATGTAGATATGTTTATGCCATTTGATGAAATAACCCAAATGAGACTATGAGGAAGGAGTTTTCATTCCCATTTTGTTTTGAGTATTTTCATGTTGTTGGACTGTGTTGTCATATTGATGATGAACATCATTTAGAGGGGAAGAATGGGGCATCAGGTTATAGATATTAGATTTTTAACATTTTTGAACTTCAATTGTTGTTTAATTTGGTAAAGGGGTCTAACTCATTTAGTTACATAGTTGTTAGAATCCTTTTTATAATCTTATGGGCTTTCTTCAAATGCATTTGAAAAACAAAATGAAAATTTCTCAGTTATTTTTTACTGCTTTGTTGGGGGCGGGGTATGATTAGCTGGTTTTATTAATTCTTTTAATTTCTTAAGTTCAGTTTGTTCAAATAATTGGACAGAGAAAAAATTAACCACGTTGACCCAAGATACATCCGATTGCGGAACACAATTCATAATTACCCTCACACTTGGTTACCTTATTAGTAAAAAGTTGAACCTATTTGACTGATTTTGCAAGGATTTCAAACTATATTATCCGATCAAGTTAGGATTGTTATAAATATTGGTCCTCAGATGGAACTTCGTCACCCTCCCACTTTACAAAATTATATATGCTAGATTTAATGTATAGGTGTCCAGGGATACATGATCATTTTTCCCTTACAATTTTATTTAACGCATTCGCCACATTGTTTGTTGATGGTAGTTCATGGTATGCTAAAAAATGACGTCTCATTGATCCTCATTGATTGTTCTCCATATTGTATTCATAGTTCTTCGTGGTTGAAGGGTGTAATTATTTATGTTTTTGACACTTGGGATTGAAACCTACAATTGAGATGCCTCAAACTTAGATTTTTTTTTTTGGTACGAATGGAAGTTGCATGATCTGGCCCATATGTTACATAAGGAGGAGTTTGAAGCACCTTAGATGCAGTTACTTGTTGATTACACTGGATGAACTTTGATATAGCTACTACCCATAAGGAGAATATATCTTGCCAAATCTGATTCCTATAGAGTTTGCTTAGGGATGAGTTTGGATCTAGCTGATGAGAAATGACAATGGGCATATATGTAAGAGCACACTAATGCACTTTAAGCTATGATCTAGCTGCTACTTTCAATGTTTTTTTATATGCTCTAATATAGAACTTGCAATCTTTCAAATAAAACATTTGATCGTCCGCCAGTTGTAATTAATATAGATAATGAAAACTTAAGTATTAAAAATACAGAGACTATGTCGTAAATGTAAAAGAGACGTGTATTTGTGTAAGCTCATCCTTTCAGGCACCTAAACTATTTCTTCTATGTGATCTCTAAGTGTTCCCTTTAACACATTTGAGTCAACTTGTTTAGAAGTTTTCTCATTCTGAACGTCAACTTTAGATACCTAAGTTTTTAAGACGACAAGAAGCATTAGTCCATAATCGCAAGAGATTATCATGAGCAATTGCCACTTCATGTTTCACCCTTGTGATCTAGATAGTGCCCAAGCTAAAAATGGGGCTAGACTAAATTTGTTTAATGGTCACTTACTACCAAGTTTGGATCAAGTTACAAGTAATGACTTTATTAGTACCGACCTAATGCTACAGTGTGATCTATTGTTACCCAAAATATCATCAGAATTAAATATTACTATAACAAATCTATAATCACTAAGTATACTATTATATGCAAACTATTTATATAAAACAGAATGTGTAAACAAAATAGAATGTACAAACATAATGTACTTACTTGAATGTAGAACAACAATTAATAAGAAAGATAATAAGAATTCAAAAATAATAATTCGAGTCTTGTGTGATTATAGTTTCCTTAAGACATATTTATTTTCTCTTGGTGCTCAAAGTTATAAGCAACTATCTCCCAAGATAGAATGAATTTTCGTTTCTAAAGAAGTAGCATTTCAATCTTCAGAACTCCAACGAACACAACTTTGTGTTTTGTAGTTGAACCGAACAACAATGAAATGCAGAAAGAGAGAGAATGGATGCAGCAGTATGCAAAATTTACTCTCTGTTTTTTTTATATATTGAAATGACTTGAAGGCAGTCTATTTATAAACCCTTAGTGTTTGTTCGGATTGCCTAAAGAGGCACGAGATACCACTGTTCATTAAACCTGTTCGGATAAAAGAGATACACCTTTAATCTTAACAGTAACGAAAGGAAAATGTACCTCTGGAATGAACAGACATAATTCCATTTTGTAGCCAAATTCAAAAATAACGGACAACAATTTTGAATTTCGGTTGAAATACTAAGTTTGATATCTGTTTGGATTGGTTTGTGTTGACTCACAACCCGCACCGCACTAAATAATTTTTTTTGCAAAAAGATAGGATCTTGTTGGCCCATGGCTGGCTCAGCCAGGTCGAGTCGTGACGAGGCAGGCAGTGCACGTATGTGGTAACAAAAGTTATGTAGGTGTTCGTTCTTTTCACAAAAGTATGATATCCCTTATGGCCCAACTAATGTTATCAAAATCGGACCAGACCAACCAATCCAACCGGTTAATCCAACCATACACCCATCCGATTCAATTATTGGATCAGATATGCAAAAGTACCAATAAAAACCTTTCAAACAGGACAATATTTATTTAACTCGGTCGTGAATCAGACGGTTTTATGAATCTGGGTCATTCAAAATTCTTAATTGATATTCAACAAAATTGTTTTTTAAAAATCAACTTACCTTTTGCAAGTGGCTGCCCCTTTTGAGGGGCTCCACAAATAAATGTAAAAGCTGCAATTTCAATTCCCAAGACTCAACTAGTGTATTCAACGAGTGGACTCTCCTTGCAGTGGGTAAAACACTTTTTATGGATAAGGCTACGGTACATCTCAAGGGATTTTGGGTATGGTACCAAAAAATCAATGTGGGTCTTTGATAGATATGCCAATCAATAAGGACCATTGATTAATGTGACCTTTCAAAAAAAAAAAATTTCCAAAGAGTAACCAGTTACCTGTTGGATACCGGTTGCAAGACAAGACAAGACATTAAAATGACATATCAGATAGTACATCATGATTACTAGTAATTTTATTAAAATATACTACAATGTTGTTACCATAATGAAGAGAATATTTACAACTTCAGTTGATTATTTACCATATTTATGGGAATATTTACAATTTTAATGGATTGTTTACCACATTTATGAGATATTTACAACTTCAATGGATTATTTACCACATTCATGGGAATATTTACAACTTCAGTGGATTCTTTACCAAATTTGTGGGAATATTTACAACTTCAGTGGATTATTTACTACATTTGTGTAAATAATTACTATAGTAAAGGTATTGTTATTATAATGAAGGTAATAATTGCAAGAGTTGTCAATTTTTTTAAGAGAGCTGTGAATGGTTTTTACGAGAGTTGTACTTCATTTGTGAATAATTTACAACTAATCGAAAAAGATATACCATTTTTATGGATAAAAGTAGTAGTGGAGAGCATTATTTACTAATTCAATGGTATAGTTTACGATATTTAATACTCCTTGATCGATCAATTAATATGATCGATCAATCAGAACACACAGTCATATTTATGGGAATATTTACAACTTCAATGAATTTTTTACCACATTTATGAGAATATTTACAACTTCAATGGATTTTTTACCACATTTATTGGAATATTTACAACTTCAATGGAAGATTTACCAAATTTGTGGGAATATTTACAACTTCAGTGGATTATTTACTACATTTGTGCAAATAATTACTATAGTAAAGGAATTGTTACTATAATTAAGGTAATAATTACGAGAGTTGTCAATTTTTTTAAGAGAGTTGTGAATGGTTTTTACGAGAGTTGTACTTCATTTGTGAATAATTTACAACTAATTGAAGAAGATATACCATTTTTATGAATAAAAGTACTAGTGGAGAGCAGTATTTAATAATTTAATGATATAGTTTACGATATGTAATAGTCCTTGATCGATCAATTAATATGATCGATCGATCAGAACACACAGCCATATTTATAGGAATATTTACAACTTCAATGGATTTTTTACCAGATTTATGAGAATATTTACAACTTCAATGGAGTATGTACCAAATTTATGAAAATATTTACAACTTCAGTGCATTGTTTACTACATTTGTGTAAATAATTATTGTAGTATAGGTATTGTTACAATAATGAAGGTAATAATTATAAGAGTTTTCAATTTTTTTAAGAGAGTTGTGAATGGTTTTTACGATAGTTGTACTTAATTTGTAAATAATTTACAACTAATGGAAGAAGATATACCATTTTGATGGATAAAAGTACTAGTAGAGAGCAATATTTACTAATTCAATAGTATAGTTTACGATATTTACTAGTCCTTGATCGATCAATTTATATGATCGATCGATCGGAACACACAGATGTGTGCTTAATTTATGAATAATTTACAACTAATCCAAGAAAATATACCAGTTGTATGGATAAAATTACGAGTGGAGAGCAGTATTTACTAGTTGAATGGTAGTTTACGATATTTACTAGTCAATGATCCATCTTTAAATATGATCGATCGAGCAGTAACACACAGATGTGTACTTAATTTGTGAATAATTTAGAACTAATTCAAGAGGATATACCAATTTTATGGATGAAATCACTAGTGGAGAGCAGTATTTACTAGTTTAATGATAGAGTTTACGATATTTACTAGCTCTTGATCGATCATTAAATATGATTGATCAATCAGTAACCCCAGTACTTTTATTACTTCTGATTCACATTACAAATTTGTAATAAAATGATCGATCACTATATATTTTTTATCGATCGAATGCACTTACTAAATCTATCGATCAAATTTTGTAACGATCGAGCATCTCTCCCCAGTACTTTTATTACTTCTGATTCACATTTCAAATCTGCAACAATATGATCGATCAAATTCACTTACTACTTACTGATCTATCCTTTTTTTACACGATCGATCAGACCTCCATAGTACTTTTATTACTTCTAATTCAAACTACAGACCTGTAACAATATGATCGATCATCATATATGTTTGATCGATCGAATTCATTTACTTTTCTTTTTTTTACACTACACTTTACCACATACTAATCGATCATACACTTATTCGATCGATCATATATTACATTGATCGATCATCCATTTCGTTGACTATGAGTACGTTAACCTCGTAAATTTTTTCAAGTTCGTTGTAAATATACCTTTAATTTTGTACTTATTCCCATAACTATTGTACATTTCTTACTAATATAGTAAATACTCCATTGCCTTTGTAGTTGGTTCCACTCATGTTCAAAATTTCTCACTCTTGTTGTAATTATACCATTCATTTTGTATTTTGCCCACTAATATCGTTAACCTCTTGATCGATCGATCAGTAACACACACTTGTGTGCTTAATTTGTGAATAATTTACAACTAATCAAAGAAGATATACCAGTTTTGTGGATAAAATTACTAGTGGAAAACAGTATTTACTAGTTCTATGGTAGAGTTTACAATATTTACTAGTCAATGATTGATCATTAAATATGATCGATCGATCAGTAACACTCACTTGTGTGCTTAATTTGTGAATAATTTTGTAACGCCCTAAAACACACACTGGACGACATTACATTCTAAAACATTCATATCATGAGAGCAACTAATAAAAATTCATCAATAAGAAAATTTTTTCATTCATCATCCATAGAATTTACAATATCATCCCAAAAGAATAAGCCAATCTATGACATTTACATCTCAAAGGATCAAACGTAACTTAGCAGCGAAATAACAAAAGAAAACTAAACTTCACATGATTTTAAAATAAATTCTCAAGTCTATTACAAAAGAAGCTATGTCTCTACAGGTCCATCTCGGGATCTATGTTCCCTTCTATGGGAGCTTCCCAATGTCCCGGCTCGTCAGTTCCGAGCTCCTCCTCTAGACAAAGACCTGAAATATGTTGTTTGTAGGGGGTGAGCACTAAGCTCTGTAGCAACATTCCTCCCAAACTCGAACAAGGTTTATAAAAGCATATAAAATGGCCGGTCTCATTTCACAAATAGCATATATAATCTTTGAAGTCAAACAGAGACATTTTAGAATGGATTTCAAGTTTAAGTAGCAACAGTAATTTAAATGAACAGTAAAAGAAACCAAGATCCAACACATATCCATTTCCCAAAAATATAAACCATCTTCCCACAAGACCTTGTGGAATCCCATACTCCCACAAGTTCTTGTAGGTAACCATTTTTCATAATAATCCAATAATCCATAACTTGAATATCCCACAATCATATATATATGTATCTCCAACATGATGCGAGGCAAACCCCATGAATCAACACATTGAGTAATATCTAGCTCACACACACCCACACAAATCTTATCAAAGAATATCCATCCTTTAGGAAGGGCGTATGCCATACCAATGGCAGTGACGTATCCAACCCAGGTATTAGTATACTAACCATCTGACACGGCACCCATGCACAATAGCGGTTTAGTCTTACCAAAGCACTAACCCCACTACGAGTGGTAGGAAAAATGCCAACCCACACGGAGCAAGCAACACGTCTACCCACTCTACGATATCTCGTCAAAGGCCACCCATGGTCATCCCACACTCATAAGAGATACAATACCAAACTCAATCTCACAATTTACAAGTATATCTTAAAAACCTCCAAATTTATCACATGATAATTTCAATAAACAATTACAAAAATACAAGAGATCACCACAACATCATTTTTTTCACTCAACACAAAACACTATGGTTTCAAAATCAATAATAAAGGAAGAATTTAAGAAGAAAATCCATCACTCTCCAAAAACTAGGGTTTTGAAACACCAAAAAGAGATTTCATGGGTATTCAACCCTAACTTTGTTAAAAACATGTAATCTTTGCCCAAAAGACTAAGAGATGATGATTTCATATCATATATATAACATTTAGAGCAAAATATACATATATACATAAGCCATAACCTCAATGTAAGAGAAGAGAGAAGAAATCCCCTACCTTGGTGTTCTTGAAATCTAGGGCTTGGATCTTGAATCATCCTTAAATCTTGTATTTTTCCCCTTTGATCTTGAGTTTCTCTCTTCCTTTCTTTCTCTCCTAGGGTTCTAAAGTGTTTAGGGTGAGAATGGAATGAAGAATGGGACAAATGAGGGCTTGAGGGGGTGTTTTAAACCCAAAAATCCCGACTTTTTAACTGTTCGGCGAGTGTCAGATAAATCGTACCGGTACGCGGTACCGGTACGGTTAAGCTGCTGGTTCGGGCGTATCGGTACTGTGTTCCGGTACACTTCTGCTACTTCGACTTCCAGGGCAGTTTTGACCCATTTAGAGGTCGAATTGGAAAATTTTCATGAGATACACTCTTGTAGCCCTAGATGTCTACTATCTACTGTCAAAATTTCAGACCCATTGGAGATCACAATAAAAACCAAAATACTAGGCAGTGTCCGAACTCCTTTTTACCCAAATTCTCTCTAAGTGTGTTTTTACTCCGGAATACTTCCTAGCTTCCAATACATCCCATATTACCTCTCTCAATGTTTTCGACCTTCCGGATTCAATGGAGAACTTATTTTGACCTCAAAATATTTAGAAACTTCCATAATCCCTCTTTTCAAGTTTACACACCTTCGAAACTTAAACTTTCTAATCCATTCCTAAGCCAACCAAATCCATCTCAAACCTCTCCAACACATATTTCTACACATATCCACATTTTTTTACAACAATTATTTACTATATATCTATATACATATATAAAAGAAGATGCGGGGTGTTACAAATTTACAATTAATCAAAGAAGATATACCAATTTTGTGGATAAAATTACTAGTAGAAAGCAGTATTTACTAGTTCTATGGTAGAATTTACAATATTTACTAGTCAATGATCGATCATTAAATATGATCGATCGATTAGTAACACTCACTTGTGTGCTTAATTTGTGAATAATTTATAACTAATCAAAGAAGATATACCAGTTTTGTGGATAAAATTACGAGTGGAGAGCAGTATTTACTAGTTCTGTGGTAGAGTTTACGATATTTCTAGTAAATGATCGATCATTAAATATGATCGATCGATTAGTGACACAAAGATTTACCACCACCATGGTTAGATTTCATATAGCCAAGAAAAATATACGTCAGTAATGAAATTTATTACGTTATTTGTGGATAAGTTACATGTAGTTGAGTAAGATTTACTAGTAATGTGATGCGAAATACCAACTTTGCGAATGAATTTACAAGTTGATAGAGATATTTACTACCTGTATGGTATAAGTTATAATATTTATGCATACTTTTATGAGTGTTAAGGATATAATTATGAGACAAATTGGATACATTAAAACATTGGTGAAGGATTTATGACTCAGATGCATATATTTACGTGGTTTAATGAACATTTAAGTAGAGTTGAAGATTTTGTTCGGATAGTTTTGGATAATGTTACGAGTTCACTTGATACATTTTGGTTTTAAGTTGATTAAGTTTACGAGAAAAGTGGTTAATATTACAATCTTATAGGTAAATATATAATATCAGTGGTTTTCATTATCGTGGGTTATAATACGAATGTGGTGAAATAAAAATTCATAGATTTACCACTATAATGGATTGATTTAATATAGAAAAGGAAAATTTAAGCAAAAAATGAAATTTATACTTCTTCTTTGAAGAAATTACTAGTTGTTAATGAAGATTTACCATAATTGTTAGTCTCAGATATCAAATTTCTGGACAATGTTACAAGTGTATATGAGTATTTACTACATGTATGGTATATTTGACAAGATTTGTAGGTGATTTTATAAAATATAAGGATTTAATTACGAGGTGAATGTGAATATTTAAAACATATGACGATGGAGTTACGACAAACGTGGATAACTTTGGGATGGTTAGGAGCATACAACAAAGAAAAATTTACGTCTTGTAATTAAATTACTAGATATTGTCTAAAATAAGTAAGAGCATTTAGGTACTATTAAAATATGAAAATTTAAAAATATGTACTTAGTCACCAAATATTTTATAGAAAATATACTTACTAATCTAAAAGTTTGGACGCTAGACTTTTTTAAGAATATTTTTTAAAAAAGTGTACTTCCCACAAATTTCCCATTAAAAAAAGGTCAAATGATATTAACGATGACCATGACATGGCATTATGCAAATGGAAGTTCCACCACTGAGACAATGGCTGCGGCACAGGTGAAGTAAACCCTAGGCATGTATAAAATGAAACCCTAGGCTTCCAACACAACCTGTCTTTTTTCATCCCTCAACATCTTCTTCCTCTCGGCCGCTTCAGCCTCTCTCTCTCTCTCTCTCTCTCTCTCTCTCTCTCATCTTCAGTCCACGGTTGCACGCCCGTCTTTTCTCTGTCTCAAGCTGCTGCTGCGATCTCGCGTCACTACTGCAAGCCTGCGTCTTCCGTTGTCCACCTAGGTCACTTCTCACATCTATCTCACAGATACACTCTCACATCTATCTCACAGATACACTCTCACATCATGGGTTTTGTGCATTAACAACATAAGCGACTAAGAAAATGGCCGTGTTGTGTTGGGCCAAGTTTGAATGTTCAAACATTAGACTCATGACTCCCAGCACCCCTGTTGTTCGGGGTATATTATTTAGACATTATACCAGAACTTTTGTTAGAATAATATAAATAAATTCAAATTGTAAACCTATATCTTACTCACTTCTACATTTCTGATAGCTCAATAGCCGACAATATGATTTACTTAATTTTTTTAGTGACGCGAAGACGATGATTGCAGTACTAATTTGGCTTTGAAAAGAAAAATTACTGAGGTCCACTTTGAATTTTAATACAAGTTAATAGTGTTTCTCCTAATATTCCTTTTTTTTTATTTCTAGGCTGCGATTCTTACATTTGTATTAGTTTTGGGACTCATATCTGGTGCAATGTGTAAGCACATACTGTGGTAGCTTGTATTTGTTAGTTTGATGCAAATTTGTTGGTTGTGTTGTGGTGACTGTGTTTTTGGTATACAGTAGTGGGTTTTAATTTGTTGATTTCTTTAGCAATATATGATTTTTTTGGGTTCAACTGTCGTTTTTTTATAAGATACAGTTATCATTGAGCATCCTATTTCTATGAATTTTCGGCATAAATATTATTTGTAATTGATTTTTATTTTTTATTCCAAACTGGCCCTTTTTTTTTTGTCGAGTTGGTGTCCTGGCCGGGTTTAATAACTGTGTTCTGCTCTCTCTTTCTAGAAATGGAAGAAGAAGGACGAGGAGGTGTAGTGAGAGAACATCAACCAATATTCAGAGACATAAGGAGATATTACTGCCAGTACTGTGGCCTCTGTCGGTCCAAGAAGTCTCTCCTCACATCTCACATCCTCTCACTCCACCAGGTTGGTTAGGTTTCCATTCATCTCTGAATTTTCTCAATTGATTGATATATGGGGTTCTATTATTCTGTCCACGGTAAAGCCCTAAATCTAGCCCTGTTTGCTGCTTTTATAGTTTTTAATTTTAGTTGATCAAGCCCTTGAGTGCAATAGTATGTTCTAGAAGAGCAGAAGATAAGACTCGGTGATACTATTTAGAAGCAACAGAACTGATTACTCTGTGCTATGTGTGAAGAACCAGTTAACTTGTCATGTTTGGTGGACTGATTTGTTACCGAGAGGCTAATTGATTGCCTAAGTGTGATAACTCAAGTGTGTGTAAACACAGCACTAAAGTGTAGCTTAAGTGGTTCCAAGACCACCACACTCGGTGCTTGATACTAATTATAAAGAATTTGTTTATCGAGAACCAAAGTAGTTGTTACTCAACGTGCATCATAATTGGCCTTAAGACTGTTTTAGCAAACTCACATGAAGCAAAGGTTATTGGAAGTGAAGGAAAACAAATGAAACAAAAGCAGACAAGATCTGCCATCTGATTGATCTAATTGACCCAATTAACATCCAAAACAATAAACATTTATTTTTCAGTTTTTATTTGTTTTTGGACATCATTACTTCATTACTGCATATAATATTGTTATGAGCAGCGAGATGGCAACTCTTACAACAGTGTTTGTTCAACTTCAAACATCCAAGTGGTAATCGATTTTATTGTTATAAAAAGCTAAGAATTTTTTTGATGGTAGCTTTCTTCCTGTTGGCAGTGAGTAGTCCTTGCTGATAGCTAGAAATCATTAAGCACTAAATATGTAGAACAGACAGGTTAGGTTTTTGAAGGCTGACAATGCTATATGTTTCAAATTTTAATTATACCAATTTTATGCTGATTTCTAAGAGTTGATCTTTATTAAAAAATGGAGATGACTGATTCTTATAAGTTGCAAGTATTTGAATTTTGAATTCAAAAACCTACTTTTTACTGGAATTTGAATCTGATGAATGTTAAGTTGTTTGGTGGGCTAAAATAAGAAACGTAGTTTTTATGTTGTTGTAACTATTAATCTTGTTTTTTTCTTTCCGGATGCTAATTAGGACGAAATAAATGGGCAATTGGCTGAAGGCGATGGGGAAAAGGAGGGGAAGAAATTGAATACTTGTGGAGAATGTGGTGCATGTTTCCAAAAGCCTGCTCATTTGAAGCAGCATATGCAAAGTCATTCACTAGAGGTGTGTTAAAATTTCTATTTTATCTTGTTTAAAGACTTGTGTGTGTTAAAATTTCTATTTTAGCTTGTTCGACTATAATACTGTTGATTAAGTTCTTGTTCCCATTTTCAGCAAAACAAATGTTTTAGTGTCTTTTGATAAATGGGTCTGGTTTCTTTGTTTTTGTTTTTTGGTTTTTGGAGGGGTTTAATGTTGCATCTTAACCATTGAAGAAATCTTTGACTATGAGTATATAGTAGTCTTGAGATGATTCTTGTATATTTACAGTTATGGTGATCATGTTTAACATGCCTTTCTATAAATAGGTATGTATATGTAATTTATGTCTACATGTTATGATATCACTTATGTTCTTGAGCAGTGGCAATCAGTTCTGCTGGTGGTTTAGAAGTCTTAGTATGTGTTATACTTTAGCAATGCGACTTGTAACAAGGCTCTGACAAGGAGGTTTTAGTTTTCTTAATTTTGAAATAAGCATATGCTGGTTATTTTTCTTAGTGCTCCAAGTTGGTCAAGTTTACTTCGACAAGCTTAGCATTTGAAAGCCCCTGATCTTTGTGCACCAAAATATGCGTGGTTTGAACCCCAAAAAGTTGTGCCTCAAAATGAAGTGTTGGTGTTTAAAAGTTTTCATTCATAATTAGGATGTTTTTTAGCCCTGGAATAGTCTATTATTGATAATGTGCACACACTTTTTCACGCATGTATGATCATGTAATGCATCTACCTGTAATGCATCTATGAGCAATATGCATACTTCTGCGTTGTGGTGCTTGCATCTTTATTATTATGTTCCTAATACTGGGGCCGATCTCATGTTTTATCTGTACATGCATGAATTGATCCTAAATGCTGGTGCAGGTTGTAAAGTTAATTTGAGTGTTTGAGTAATCATGTGAAATGAACCATGGATTTAGCGTGAAGCATTGGATCCCACACAAAGAACTCCGTAATGCGAGAGGCAGCACTATCTACCTTGATTGGATTAGTACCAGGAAGGGGGACCTCCTGAGAAGCTCCATCAGGTGAGCCTCAGTCACGCTTTGTATGTTGAGGTTTGAAGATTTTTGCATTAGCGTATTGAAAATAAGTTCTAGTATTCAACGAAGTGGAAATTTTGAAAGCTTATTTTGTATTTATTTATTCCGCCACAGAGGCCATTTACTTGTCCGGTAGATGACTGTCATTCCAGCTACCGAAGGAAGGACCACCTGACTCGTCACCTTCTTCAACACCAAGGGAAGCTTTTTAAATGTCCTATTCAGAACTGTAATCGAAGATTTGCTTTCCAAGGTAATATGAAGAGGCATGAGAAGGAATTTCACAATGAGGAATCTGTGTCCAGTGATGTGGAGGAAGCTCGGAAGCAGTATGTCTGCCCAGAAATTGGGTGCGGAAAGGTGTTCAAATATTTATCCAAATTGAGGAAACACGAAGATTCTCATGGTGGGTTGCTTTTCTGCATTTTTGAATCCTATTATATTGTAAACTTTAAAGATTGATAGTTTTAATTGTTTAGATGTACCTACAGTTTAGTCAGAAAAGTAGTTTCCATTTGGATACCTTTGATAAAACTCTTCGTCATTGCAGTTAAATTGGATGCAGTGGAGACCTTTTGTTCCGAACCAGGCTGTATGAAGTATTTCACAAATGAACAATGCCTCAAGGCACATCTGCAGTCTAGCCATCAGCATATTACCTGTGAGATATGTGGGACCAAGCAATTGAAAAAGAACATTAAGCGGCATCTGTGTATGCATGAAGCACAGGGTTCATCAAAGAGAATAAAATGTAGCTTCAAGGGTTGCTTGCACACATTTTCTACTGTAAGAGTCTCTCACCCTTTCAAGAATGGTCTCTGTTATCTATCTTACTGATAAATGGGTAGCATGACAATATGTATTCAATCATGTAAAGAAAGTTTCTCAAAATGTTGTATTACTCTGCTAAGTAGCTGTTGACAAAGCCTAAATTGGTATATGGATCATACAATAGAGACAAAGTAACTAAAATATTCTTGGTTATTGAGTTTTGCTACAGTTGCTGATATCTCTTTCACTTATTTATCCTTTTGCAGAGATCAAATCTCAATCAGCATGTGAAAGCCGTGCACTTTGAACTAAAACCATTTGCCTGTAGCATTCCTGGGTGTGGCTTGAAATTCCCATTCAAACACGTGAGAGATAACCATGAGAAATCTGGGTGCCATGTGTATACTCATGTAAGGTTTTCCTCAAATTTATCTACAATTTTAATGCTATTGCATCAGGCAGTAAGCCATTTGTATTGAATTTTTTTCCCCGAAGATTGTGGGAACATAAACTGATGCTTGATTATGTGATTGCTTTGGGTCAGGGAGATTTTGAGGAGTCTGATGAGCTTTTTCGGTCGAGGCCAAGGGGTGGCCGGAAAAGGAAGTGCCCAGCTATAGAGACACTCACGCGGAAAAGGATTATTCCACCAATGGAATCAGATTCTCTTATTAATTGGGGACTGGAGTATTTCTTGTAGTTGCTCTCAGCAGAAAGCCGAGGACCAGCTTTTGTGCTGTGCTCTGTAGAACTGTCGAGCACAATGTAGATTGATGATGCATTACAATATTGTTGGTAATCTATGAAGCACGGATACTTCGTTGAGGTTGACGTATCCGTATCGGATACTTTACGGATACGATACTCGTCGGATACTCGTTCGATACGTATCGGATACACCTTCTACGTATCCGATAATAATTAAATATTAGGATACTTCACGGATACTTTTGTAGTCGACCAACATGTATAATTTTTTAGTTGAACTTTTAACATCTCTTTTCGAATTTACATACCATACAATACATTAACAACAAATTCATATTACTTCAAAGGTACATGAGTGTTTTTTAAGTATTATCTAAAATTACATGTCAAAAGAGTATAAAATAAAGTTATTACATTATAATTTTAGCAAAATTATTTCTAAATACTAGGTAAATATTAGCTTTGATTCCTTTAATTTGTCAGGGAAAGATGGGATACTGCTGTGTATTGTGTCGAATTAAAATAAGGGTGAGGCTAATATTTAATCACGGTATAGTGGGAATAATTTTAAAATGTTAGGATTGATTAGAAAATAAAATATAGAATTGATCTTGACAATTTGAGGTTGTTTTAACTTTTCTAGTAACAATTTAACCCTTTGGTGAGATAATTTGACCTAAATTATGAGTAACATCATTAAATTGAGTTATAATTTTGTTTTTATTTTGTATTAACTCATAGTAATGTAGTTTTTCTCAAAAAACATTAACCTGAAAAAACTTGTGATAATGTAGTTGTTCTCTTAAGAATATGGCATTCAAGTGTTTTAAAGTTATATCAAGACAGAAAGAGTAAATATCACAATTAGTCTTTAAATCTCGCATTCCATTTTAAAATAGTGTATGGATTTTTAATTGTCTTAATTTAATCATTCAATTATCAAAATTTGTGTCAGTAAAATCATTCTGCCCATTTCACCCTTAGAACAAAGCTAGTCAAAACATTAGTTTTTTTTTTTGATCACAAGTCAAAACATTAGTTGATGTTACTCATAAAGTCAATCCCATTTTGGCATTCATAAAGAACTCAATACAAATGAAGTAACGAAGATAAAGTTGTAATGAGCAAAAAAAAACGAAGATAAAGTTGTATAACAGGCATGCTTGTCTCCCTACAACGTCTTTGAAGTCAACAGAACGTGGTGTACTTCTGTTTTGTTTCTAGAAGAAGTTGAAACAGTGATGGCAGAAGAAGTTGAAACCGTGAAGGCAGTTAATGAAAAATAAGTAATGCCAATTAGAATATAGTTCATGAAACTAAAACAGGATCTTCAAAACTTGAACTTCAAATGTAAATTGAGCGCAGCTAGGAAGAAGAGCTTATCTGTGTAGAGAAACCACACAAGACAATAAACATTTGCAAGTTTAGAGAAGGTAAATTTCGGGATTACAACCAAAAGAAGGGAAGCAATTATTGCATATGAATCAAACTATTCATACAAACACCGGGGGAAAAAATAAAATAATATAGAAGATTCCAGATTGAAAATGAGTTATTTGCCAAACATTGAAAGCGGCGACCTTTTATTATTGAGGCTTGCTTTGAGTTTGTTGAGGAGGTGGGATGCTATATAAGGATTTCAGCTGTTTGCTTATGAGCTTGCTGTTCTGCAGAGCCATTTGGAGTTCCAAATCATCAGACCACCACTGCTCCAATCCATGTGCCTCAAGAAACTTCTGCTTTCCCTTTGACAACACAAAAAGTTTTGCGGCAACTTGCTCATTTGACGGACCCAAATTCTCCTTGTCAGCATGGTTTTCTCCTGCTCCAGCCGGATCAGTGTAATAGCAACAAATATAGTCACTGTTGTTCACATATAGATGAGGTACCCATTTCTTTAGTCCTAAACCGCCTGTTTCTGTAACCTCATCATTGCTGGCCTGAGTTTCACTAGTAGAAGGAAGCATTGATTTGAACCTCTTCCAAACGAATCCAGCTTTTTCCCCAATATTCTTTAAACTCATAGCTAAAGAAACAGAAGGTGGATTAAACAAATGAGTCTCTACAAATATTCCCTGTTTGGCTAATGCTTTTCCCACTTGGAGGGCAAACCCAGCCCCTAGAGAATGGCCTGCAACACATACATTGCTGCTTCCATACCTGTTGGCAATTGATTTCAACGCCTCCAAAGCTCCATTAAATCTGACAGAACCCTTTAAGCTTTCCCAAGCTAGAAACCGGAGATCATCCTCTATGTCACGTCTAATTGTTGGGCTTTTGAGAAGTGTTCCTCTGAGTGTTAAAACTGCTCTTGGTGCACCACTGGGTCTAATGAGTATGAAGTCTGACAAAGCAGCAGATCGATCCCATTCTAGAATTGCACCAAATACTGATCCATCTCTCTCATCAATCAGGGTTTGGGCCAGCTTGTACTTGAAGGGTATCCACCATTTTGGAGCAAGAGCATTTTCTGATGTCCTGTTTTCTTGTCTGTCTAGTTCAAGCAAATAAACTGCTTGTATGAAGCAGGCAACAACTGTTCTTCTGTAATTCCCATCCTTCCTGTAAACATTATTCAATTGCAGAATCAGTTTTTAGAACCTCAGGAAATCATTATGTTAAAAAGAAACTTGAAAAAATATCTATTTCTATGGTTCACATGCGAACTGCTCATGCTGTAAAGTTCAGAGGATGCTTAAAAAACAAGCTCGTTATGATATGCATACATGATACATACATATTAGGAGCTACAAAAATCCAAAGTAGTAGAATATGAATGAATACATCTGAAGACAAAACAGTTGTATTCTGTTTGAATTCTCTGAATGACAAAAAGATGAGGTTTGAAATTCCCTTAATAATCCGTTCGTTATCACAATCAGCTTTTCAGCGACAACCACTGGAATGAGAAGGTAAAAGCAGGTGTCAAGAATGACTTGTGCCACTTGAAGAAATGTAATTCAGGTATAGTTAAAAAGGAACAACTGACCAAGCATAAGAAGCACAAGAATTAAGAGATCCAAGATATGTTAGATGGACATCTAAATTTCTTCTTTTTCACCCTCTGCATTGAATAACTTCCAAAAAAGACCTATCCTACAACAATATGAAGGTAGAACCTTTCAATAGCCAAAAAAAGAGAGGAAGAACCTTCAGTCTAAATCACATCCTCTTATTTGCAATGTAGCTAAAAACAGTAATAAAAACCGGGTAAGTGTAGGTAAAGAAGCAAAAGAGGAGAGAAAGAGCAAACAACATTCACTAGTTACTTTCATCATCTAGGTTCCCAAAAGATATGAAAGTGTTAGCAGATGGATATTGAAACTTTAATTTCTTTTCACTTGTTCCTATCTGCAAACTCTGTCTTTTCACTTGTTCCCATTTGGAGGATATACCTTACAACCCAACAAACACAGGAATATACCTCAGTGGCTCTGCTCTATCTTCAAAAAATTTCCTTTAAGAGTGACCAATTTGCAATAATCAAAAAGTAACTTAACAACATAGGTTTCCTCCTGTAATGCCAAATGATTGAAGAATCCCACTGATTTTGCTGTCAAATTCAATCACCATTCAATAATCTCTTGGTTTATACAATAACCAAACAGGTAAACACCATTCCATTCAATTCAGCCAGACCCTCCCTAGACCTCGACTTTCAACCACTAAAACAGAGGTCCCCCAGTTGATGGGTTCCTAAGTCTTGCGTATCAGCATTGAAAGCAGGAGATCTGACAGAATTAAAGAATTTTGAAGATCGTGGTGGAGAAGAATCAGAATTGGACAATTTCCAACATTTCTGTCACAACACAAAATTACCTTCATTTTGTCGGTTAAATTTACTGCTCCCCCACTCATTGCTTTTCCGGACTGAGAAATCAAATTCAGTTCAATCTGAGAGATGTCAGCATACTCGAGATGAATATCAAATGCTTGCCTCATATATTTCCCAAGTAATGGTACTAACATATCGAGGAGATAGGTTTTGATTTAACTATTTCTTTGGTATATCACCACCATGTATCCTAGCCGCCAACTCAAGAGACTCTAGCAGGATTTTTTTAATGTAGTTTCCATTAATTCGCCTATGTTTGCACATGTTATACGACACTCCCTTGGATCGTGAACTTATTTATAGCTTACCACAATTAACATGGCGAATCATTAGATCAAAAGGTCAATGGTTCTGCCTAGGAGCTTAGACAAGAAGTCCTCAAAATATTCCTACTCCGATTGCCCAGAGTATATGCAACGAACATTTGGACATTGTCTTATAAATGGCATCCAAAAGTTTCACAGGCAAGAGAGATGCCACACAGTTGGCCTTTATATTATGTATGGCTCCACGAGTCCTGCCATCAAGAGATATATTGGTCCCTCCAGTTCAAAAGTCCTACCGGTGCCTATCGCTATCTCAAGAGACAAATTTTGAATTGCCCCCTCCCCACAAATTCTCATGACTCGTTTTTATTACAGACTCCTTTATTACAACCAAGAGGAACACATGCAATTCTCAAAAACACCAGGAGGTATCTGAGACTGGTTATATCGCAAATCCCTAGAAATCCCTAAAATCAATCAAAAAAATAGTAATAACAATGAGTGAACTCTGATTTCAAAAATTCTAGATATGCCATCATAGCGAAGCAACCCCACACACACTCTCACCAAAAATTATATGTATCAAAAGGTAATGTGAAAGACAATATCATCAGATATATTTAATAAGTCAGCATGTAAAATATTTTCCTGATATAGTGCAGTGCTCTTTCAGAAAATAAAGCTGCTAGATAGAGTTCGTTGATCCGTTTCTCACAAGTTCACTCAAAATCATTAATTTTCTCGTGAACTTAGATTAGATACCTCACAAATCGATGAACTAGAGACCGTATTCTCCATTATCAATGTATCTAAAAACCCACTTATTAAATTTTACTAAAAACACTGCTCTGTGTTGCCAACCAACACAGCCCCTGATTCTGCAACAGAAGCAGAAGATCTAAGACAAAATTATCAAACTATTACGTCACAGTTCCCCTTAAAACCCCTGTTAAAGTCCAGTAATCATCAATTCTCAAGCTTAAGGCAAAATGAACAAAACCTAAATCATGTCAACTGTTCCAACATTGAAAAAAAATCCTATATATGTTCCCTCAAGAGAAATTGCGTCACAAACAATGTAACACAACTAGTGATTGAGCCAAGGAATCCGACACACACACTCACCACACACGCACACATAACACATACTCATCTAGCTTCATCGGAAGGATCAAAACGACACTAAAGATATATGAGATGTTGGGTACTGACCAATTAGAGTTGATGAGATCTCGCCAGTTGGGAGAAGGAACATTTCTTGGTCCAGACACATGAAATGCGTACGGATGAGCATTTTTTTCTTTGTCCCCTTCCAGAAAACCCTCTTTCGTTGTCATATCATCTGCACTTCTTTTAGCCATGAATGAACAAGACCCACCTCTTCTGTTCGTTCTGTTCTTACTAGCAGGTGATCGTATACACCATGTCCAACTGAAAGAGAGAACTCTAGAGAGAAAGCCGTGTAGAGAGACAGAGAATGGGTTTTTCCCTTTTTGCTTTGTCAAGGCTTTCCCATGGCATCTGATTCCGTATATGTGGTGAGGAATTCAATTCTGCTAGATTATAATAATAATTATTGGATTTTGAAAAACGCCTGGGTTTTGTAGGGTCTCCAACGGTCATATTTCCTTCAGGAGTCCATTCAAGTGTGCTTCCCTGCAATTTTTACCCTTGAGTTTATCCAAATAGACACAATAAACCTTCCTTACGCAGTACGTAGTTGAGGGGTCAGTTTGGTCATTTTGGGCGTGGTTATGCTTTTGGTTTATGGATGCAATGTCTTGGTGCCGTTGTCAATTTCGGAGGGGGTGTTTTAAATGCATCTCGGGTTCATGAGGGGAAATGCTGATTTAGCTGGACCACATACGCGGAATAAGGGAAAATTTCAATCACACCCTCGCTAGTTTATCATGTTTTTAAAGACACCCCCTCTATTTTTTGAATCTTCAGTGACACCCCTGTTAGATTAAAAATATTAACTAGAATGTAATTTTACTAAATTGTCCATGATATATTTGAGGATAAACTTCATCCACACCCCCTCTAGGTAAGTATATCTTCAATGAGATCCCTTCTAGATAAACATATCTTCAATGAGACCCCCTGTGTTTTCTAATTTTTTTTACGTATTAAAATTCGAGTGAATTAAAATTCGATTCAAGTTAATTAAAATTTATTTTTTACATATTAAAATTTGAGCCAATTAAAAATTATATTTTTTACATATTAAAATTTGCGTTAGTTTCTTTTATTCCAAATTTTAATCAACTCATATTGAATTTTAATCAGCCAAAATTTTAATACATAAAAAATATAAATTTTAATTGACTCAAATTTTAATAAATTTAATTTTAATTGACACGAATTTTAATAAGTAAAAAATATAAATTTTAATCGACTCGAAAGCGAATTTTAATCGACGCTAACAACTCGGGTAGAGTTCAAATCGACTCAAATTTTAATATGTAAAAAATAAATTTTAATAGGTTCGAATTTTAATACGTTAAAAAAAATAAAATTTATTCAATTTCAATCGAATTTTAATTGGTTCAAATTTTAATATGTAAAAAAATAAATTTTAATCGGCTTGAATTTTAATAAAATTTTATGTAGAAAAATTACTTAAGGTTTATGTAGGGGCATTTTTGGTATTTTAGATTAATTTTTTTTGTTAGAAATGGTAGTTTAATGGTAAAGGGTGTTAGTGATGTTTAAATATAAACTAAAAGGGGTGTCAATGATATTTTTGATAATAGAGGGGGCGTCCTTAAAGATATAATAAACTATGAGGGGTGTGAATGAAATTTTCCCAAAAAAAAGGTTTGCTTTTCTTAGTAAGATCGTTGTTTTATTTCCTTTCTGAACTGAGTAAGATTGTTGGTAAGTGTAGCATTTTGGAGCTTGTGTTGCATTCCCAGCTTGAAATTTAGGGTGCTCAATAGAGGGATTTTACTACGATCAAAAGAGGGGTTTGACTACAATAACATATTTTTTTAATTGAATGTGTCAAGTATAACATTTTTTAATTTATATTAGGATTAATCGTAAATTGCACCATGAAAGATTGTTCGAATTTTAATTTATACCCTTAAAGATAAAAAATCTCAATTTACACCATCAAAAATAGAAATTTGTATTAATGCGCACCTACTAAAATTAATAGCTGTTAGTTTACTGTCTAAAATTCAATGGATAAATTACACCTAGATTCCCTCATATTTGTTACTTAATCATTTGGAGCCCTTTACATTTAGAATATTACTTCTACACCTCCTGACATTTGTGTACGTGTAACACATAATCTCTTGTCGTTGATATCTGTTAATATAACCGTTAAAAAATATGATTTCATCATAATAAAAAATTATAATTTTCATACTACCCTTTATTTTATGGGTTCGTTATACTTTAAAGTTCAAAATCAAGTTTACCATTTGAATGCCCAATATAATGTAGGTATTTATATAATGTTCTTTATATTCAATGTAATACATCACTTGAACAGAATTATTTGGATGTCCAATTGGGGAAACATTTTTAGTCATATTTGGATTCTAAAGATATATGTGTAATGTTTCAAATGTGGGGGGTCTAGGTGATTAAGTGACAAGCATGAGGGAGTCTAGGTGTAATTTATCCATTTAATTTTAAACGGCAAACTGATGGCTGTTACCTTGAGGTGCGCATTGATACATATTTCTATCTTTGAGGGTGTAAATTGAGATTCACCCTTTATATTATGTTATTATGTTCATAATCAATTGTTAAGAAATTAATTGTAATTGACAAATTTCATGAAATCTTGATAGAAATTTCAACATAATTCCATGGTCCACATATTCAAAGATCAAGCTTCAAAAGAAACATAAAAGATGTATTACAACATGAGCGCAATATGAAATTAGTGGATTATAAACACTTTGTCTTCTCTATGAGTTTCTCTCCCTAAATTTGGCATCAAAAGGGAGGAGAAGAGTGGAGTCTTAAATTTTCTCAACGACCATTACAATCCACCTTCATTGCAACAATAAATGATGGAAATTGATTCCATGGACCCACAACTCCGAACAAGAGAGGTGGAGGAGGGGGACCACCTCAAGTGAAGCACAAAAAAAATGAAGGAATATCACACCAACTAGAAGAAGATATCAGATGTTGGTGGAACCAACCTCCCACTCAACCCCAAAATCACAAGAAAAGGAAATGCCAGATAACCCCGTTTAAAACACAAGATCCAAAACTAAGAAACTATAAAGCAGCTTTCATAGATGAAGATAACATTGTCCATTTCGATGCTAAAATTTATGAGGACTCCTCAAAAGAGGATTTATCGACATCTCAACAAGATACAAGTATGGAGAAGAAGGAATTCATGACCATCGACACAACTGAAGAGACATGCCCAAACCTTTCATGCAGAACTCTACAAAGAATCAGAAATAGATGGAAGGATGGATTAATAGTGAAATTGCTGGACAGGAATGTAGGCTACAAAATATTGTGTATGAGGGTGAGAAACATTTGGGTCTACAAGGAGACTTTGAAGTAATCGACTTGGATAATGCTTATTCCTTTTCAATTTTTAAGTGAAGGAGGATTGCTTCAAAGTCTTCACTAGAGGTTCTTGGCCCATCATGAATCAATACCTCACTGTTAGGAAATGGGAACTGAACTTCATTCCGTTAAGGGCATTGTAGTACTCTAGGGGTAATTCAGGTCAAATTGCAAAAGCTTTGGGGAAACCAATTAAAGTTGACATCCGGACAACCATGGTCTTGGCCCAAATGCAACCTAAGGGGAGGGGGTGAATTATGTTAATAAGACTTCCTTGAAAGTCAGTTTCACTATTTGTAAAATTACTTTGCTTAGATGCAAATGAATGAACAATATATATGTGATGTATAAGGGTTCGACCCCCAACACGATTTATAGAGATTTAGCCCCCAGCACATTTGGCCTATGTCCTATCTTCTTCATCCCTGTGGAGTTTCCCTTTACTAGCTTGAGTCTCTTCAATGAGTGAGAATCAAAACCCTCACAACCTCCTTCTTGATACAAGTAGAATTTCTCTCTACAACACACTCTCAAGAAGATTACACAACACACTGTCTCTTTTTCAAGATATGTTCACAATAGAATAATCCCTCAACACTCAATGTATACAATAAAGAAAGTGTAAGATATTCACAATAGATCTTCTAAACTCAAGATGTAATTGCTTTCTTAATGCTTAGTTCAACTCTGGAATGTTTGGAAGAAGACCTCTTGAAGTCCTTACCCTTCTATTTATAGTTGAAGTCTAATAAATGCGCTAATAGATAGAAGAATTAAAATCTCGACAGCATCTAGAAGACCATCTGGCAGTCTGGATAAGCATCCGGATGTGACTGTTGCTTGTCTAACAGATACAACTGGCATGCCGGATGGCCATCCGGTCAATCGGATGAGTCCCCTGCTACTGTATTCCATGATTTGTTCAATACTCTAAAATTGCCTTGCTTTCCAAGCAATTTATAGAAGGTTTTCGAGTTTTACTGGATCAATATCCGGTATGCCAGATAGGCTTCTAGATGAGTGCATGTGTCTGTCTGGTCTACTAACACATTCGACAGTCTAGATGTGTCATCCAATATGCTAGATAAGTTTCTGGATGACATAATCGGACTTTCGAAGTCCCTTCCAGATTCCAAGTTTCCTTTGCCACTTGCATGCACATCCGTCAGTCCAGATATGCCCTCCGGTATGCCGAATAGGCTTCTGTATGCCCCTGCTGCAATCTGACATTCCGGATGTAGCATCGGTCTTTCGGATGACATTACTTCCTTTGTTATTTTTGCACCTTTTCCTTTTCTTATATGTTTGATTATCCCTTTTTGCATCTCTTCGATTCTGATGATGCACAAAACTGTCTCGTGCAAGATCAACAGTCGAGTGTGTGATAATGTGTAATTAATGGACAATAAATATAGCGATTAATGGCAAAACAGTAAATATGGAGTCCACACACAGATATATAGTGGTTCGGTCCAGGTGACCTACTCCACTCTCGGGAAACAGAAACGGTGGCCGGGGGTCTTTATTGATGAATAAAGTAACAGAGAGAGAGCTCAAGGAGATATATGCTTCGAGAGAGATATAGTAGCTAGGAGAGGGAAGCTATGTATGTAGGTGTAGAGAGGTGCCAAGGTGTGTTGAGAGATGTCCCTCTCCATGTGGAGAGAGCTTACAATTTATAGGTATGGTAAGGTGGTGACGTGAGGCGGTGAGGGCACGACTTCTTAGGGGAGGATAGTTACAAAAAGTAAGTACAATTAATGTAGGATTGATCTTCGTGAGTGCGTATCCCGATAATCTCTTTCTTACGTGCTCTTATCTTCCCGGACTCCTCGAATCTTGGACTGGGCCGAATTGGTGAATCGGGTCTGGACTGCCTTTTAGCTGACTTGGGCTTGCTTGATTTATTAGGCCTAGCCTAGTTAGATTTGGGCTCATCATTTGCCCCCCATGCCCCAATCCTCCGACTGTTGGTGAGAGAAGGTGGATTGAGGGCATGAGTTTCCTCTTTACTTGGTCGAACAGAAGTTTTCTTGTTTTCCACGGTATATCTTCGTCTCCAAAGACTTCGTTGAAATCCATTGACACTGGGTGTTTTTTTTTGTATTTCGCTGCATTTCTTTTGCTGGGTCTTTCGTTAATCTCGAAAGAATCTTGCCTGTATACAGGAACCCTTAGACTCCCCATTCCATTTCCTCTTCTCTTTTCTTTGGAGGCTTCTCTTAGAAGCTACTCTTTTCCTTGAAGGCTTCTCTTAGAAGCTATTTTTCCCCAAATCCATTTTACTCCAAATCAAAGTGAGATAATGAGGACTAGGAACTCGAAGGAGGTGGGAGAGGACTCCAATGGTGATCCCACGAAGAAGAAAGTAGCTGGTAGCGGAGAGGGCATAGGCGGCGCCGATGGGCTGCTGGGCGACTCCAGCGGGCTGCCTGGCGACGCCAGCAAGCTGCTGGGTGGCGCCAGCCAGCCGTTGGGGGGCTCCCGCAGCAAGATGGAGAGAGGGAGATATGGGAGTGATGGGGGAGCCTAGCCCCATGGGCGACGCCAGTGCCTCACTGGGCGACACCAGCACTCCGTAGTTCGGCGCCATCTTCGCGGGGGACCTCAGTGTGGCCTCATGTGTAGGGGGAGAGGGCATAGGTGACGCCCGTAGTGGAGGAGGCCTGGTGGGCGGCGCCAGTGTGGCAAGCGGCGCCCCAGGCGCTGAGGTAGGCGACGCCTAAGGCGTCGAGGTGTGCGTCCCAGGCGATGGTGGTGACTTGAATGCACTGGGCAATGTCGTTGGAGGCTCAAGCACATTGGGCAACCCCAGGGAGTATGCAGGTAAGCCTAGTGGCACCTTTGGGTGCTTGGGTAGCGCGAGGAAGCGACCAGGCAGTGATCTGAATAAAATGAGCTCTCGAGGTATGTTATCTGGTGCTCATATTTATTCCTTTGTTGGCATGGGTATTTCCTTAGTATTAGCTTGATTTTGCTTCGGTAGGTGCCCATTTTGACGAGCTCATCATGGGGGAGACTACTCGAGACATTGAGCGAAACATGGGGACTGCTAGAGATAATGGCTCAAAGGTAGCCTCCATATTCAGCTCTATTGACTGTGACGAGGATATTGTTGGTATAGTATCTTCGTACTGCATTCCTCCCACTGTAATGTGTCATCGTGTGGAGGGAGATGAGCCAGCATGTTGTGACTCCTTTGGTGAGATTGTCCTATATGAAGACATTTTGGAGGCAGGCCTGAGGTTTTCGATACCTGGGCCCATATGTCGGGTTCTGGGGCACCTGTCGCTGGCTCCCAGGAGATTGGCTCCCAACGGATGGAGGGTAATACTAGCATTCTTTTCATTATGGCGGCTGGTTCACAGTGCTGATGTCCCTCCCCCATTCGAGGACTTCTTGGCCACGTATGTACTTCTGGAGAACCCCATCCCTAATCAGGGGTGGTACCGTTTCGCTCCGAGGTCGGGTAAGTTCATCACTGAGTTTCCTTCGAATCTTCATAGCTGGAAGACTAAGTTCTTTTTTGTTGGAGGCGAGTGGGCCACCGAGAGTGATCGTGACCTGGTGCCTTCGAGGTGGGACATTGTTACCAGGACCAAGCTAGGTAAGGACTCCACTTTTGATTTTAATTGTCACATACCTGCTCTCACTGTGCGATTGGCTTCTTTGTAGCTCCACCGACATTATCCACGGAACAAGAGGGTAGACTCCATATGGTACACGACTATTCGTACAACGAGTTTTCAGGGATTATGTCTACGTCAGGTCACTCAAAGGCTACTCCCAGGCCGAAGAGGAAAGGTATTTGATCTCTCCAATAAACTCTTTATACTTGCAACGTCGTCGGCTTTTATCTTACACCGGTTCTACAGATGCCTCTATTGACCGAGCGGTAGTGGAGGCTGTCTATGCTTCCAGGGCAACATCTTCTCCTCCTTCTTCTAAGAGGGCAAAATCTGATGCCCCCGGTGTTTCTCAGCCGAGGTCCATTAGCCAGGCTAGTTCTCGGGAGGCAGAACTTGGTGATGTCCCCCGTTCTTCCCTGGTCGCTGTTCCTTCACCCCCCAGAGATAGTCCCAATACGATGGTGGGGGCTGAGGCTCCGGTGCAGTCTCCTACTAGGACGGATGCTTTCCCTGGTCTTTCATACTAAGCTCTAGGTGCTTGTTGCAAACCATATAGTGCTTTAGCTAGTTTGTGGACATGATTAGGATTTTGAGTGTCTTCAAATCCGGGAGGTTACTCTACATAAAATTCTTCCATTATGTATCCATTCAGAAAGACACTTTTTACATCCATTTGATAGAATTTAAAATCTTTAAAACATGCATATGCAAGCATCATCCTAATGGCCTCTAGTTTAGCTACCGGGGCTGTAACACTCCGCATTTTCTTTTATATATGTATATAGATATATAGTAAATAATTGTTGTAAAAATATGGATATGTGTAGTGATGTGTGTTTGAATTTGGTAGATTGGAAAAGTAGAGATTTAAAATGTTAGTGGAAATAATAGTTGAAATTTGGTGTTTAATAAGTGAAAATATGAAATTTTAGGTCCTAGAACTTGTATTAAATAGGTTTGGTATAGAAATATGTGTTGGAGAGGTTTGTGATGGATTTGGTTGGCTTAGGAATGGATTGGAAATGGAAAAAGGGATGAAACAGGTTGTGAACAGTGCACGTGAACAGTGCACTGGCTGCAACTTCAAGCACTATTTAGACCTTGATGCAGTCAATATCTCTCAAAACTCAAAACATGAAAGTTGTAGATCTCTTTTTTATAATACCATAGCATCTTTAATCATCTCAATCGGAGCTCGGATGAGAGAGTTATGCCCAGATAACGAAGTGATGTCAAAACAGCCCAATTAGCTTGAACAGTGCACGTGAACAGTGCACTGGCTGCAAATTCAAGCCCGATTTAGACCTTGATTCAGTCAATATCTCTCAAAACTCAAAAAATTAAAGTTTTAGATCTCTTTCTTATCATTCCATAGCATCTTGAATCATCTCAATCGGAGCTCGGATGAGAGAGTTATGCCCAGATAACTAAGCGATGTCGAAATAGTCCAATTAGCTTCGTTTTGCATTTAATGTCTTCATTTGCATCCTAACTCAAAATATAAGAATAATGAGTACATTTAGGCTTCAAATAAGTATAAAAGGTTTTAAGAAGCACCATTTATCACCTTTTATTTGCAAACATCGCAAAACTTCATTAATAGCCGGTTCGGATGGGTAAAATAGAAACTTTAGTGTTTCGGGTGTACATTGCCTTTGGTTTTGAGATAAATCATAAAAATAAATATTTTTAGGTTAAAATAACATTAAAAATGAATCCGGAACGTCGAAAAACCTTAGGGTAGTCATATGGATCAAATTGGAGATTCTTAGTAGCAAAACCGTAATTTCGGAGAAGGCCAAAACAGTTCATGAACAGTAATTTCGGGGCTGATATGTTTTAAACTCATTTTCATCCCATTTGCCCTCATTTCTTTCACTCCACTCTCACCCCACACCTCTTGGAACCCTAGAGAGCATTAGATAGGAAGAAAGGAAGGGAAAAACAAGAGATTTAAGGGTAGATTCAAGATCAAGACTCAAGTTCTTCCTACAAACTAAGGATTCAAGGTAGGGGTTTTCTCTCATTCACTTACATTGAGGCTAGGATATTTATATATGTATTCTTTGGCTATCAATGGTATATATATGCTATGAAATCATTCTCTCTTAGGCTTTTTGCAAGGATTACATGTTTTGAACAAAGTTAGGGTTGAATACCCATGAAATCTCCTTTCTAGTTTTAAAACCCTAATTTTTGGAGGGTGATGTATTTCCTTCCTAAATGCTTTCTTTATTATGGATTTCGAAACCTTAGTGCTTTGTGTTGGGTAGAAAAATGATGTTATTGTGATCTCATGTATTTTCTTAGTTGGTTGTGGAATTGTTACATGATATATTTTGGGGATTTTGGATAGATGCTTGTAAATTGAGATAAATGTTGGAATTGTATGCTTGGGTTGGGTTGTTTGTGATGCACATGAGTGAGAGGTTCCTTGTAAGGATGCTCACCCCTTCCCAAGAGGTTCCCGGTAAGGATGCTTGAGAAACAATGTAGTGATTGGTGAGAGGTTCCATGTAAGGATGCTCACCCCTTCCCAAGAGGTTCCCGGTACGGATGCTTGGGAAATAATGTAGTGATTGGTGAGAGGTTCCATGTAAGGATGCTCATCCATTCTCAAGAGGTTCCCAGTAAGGATGCTTGAGAATCAAAGATGACCTAAAGGGGGGTGGAGGTTACCACAAAGTATGCCACCTACCGAAAGAATTGTTGGGAATTGGTTATGGCAATTAATGGTTATTATTTGTATGTGGTGCCCGTTTATTCATTTAAGGAATACTTTTAAATAAACTTGAGATCCTTTTTAAATGTCACTGCTTTATTTCAAATTATGTATCTATGTTATGTTAAAAATTGAGACCGACCGTTTTAAATGCTTTGCTAAACCTTGTATGGGTTTGAGAGAATTTTTCTACAGAGCTTCGTGCTCACCCCCTATCGCTAACATTTTTCAAATTACCCGCTTGAGGAGGAGGACGTAAGGGTCGAGGAGCCCGCTACTTGGGAGACTCCACTGGGCAGGAGTGTGGATCCCGAGGTGGACGCATAGAGCGATCCCCTTTCCTTTTGTACTAGACTAAGACATTCTTTTGGAACATTGTGTAGTCTAGCTTCTTTTGTTTATTCCGTTGCGTTCTTAAATTAATTTTTGAGATGTAATAGCCATGACTTGGGCTTATTCTTTTGGAGAATGTTGTAAATATTCGTGGATGACAAATGAAGTCTTGTTTCTTAAGGGATTATATTAGTGCTCTCATGATATGAATGGTTTTAGAATGTAATGCCGTCCAGGGTGTGTTTTGGGGTGTTACAGGGGCAAAGGTTTCATCATAATCAATACCTTCTTGTTGATTATACCCTTGAGCAACTAATCTAACTTTGTTTCTAGTGATGTTGTCATCCTCATCTAATTTGTTTCTAAACACCTGATGAGAGCATAATATTGCATATTATAGGCCTCATATCATTCATCTTAGTTACATTAGTTACTTAATTCCTATGTTTTAGTTTAGTTTTGTATTTTATGGAGAAAATTGGTGGTTGTAGGTGAATTAATGTAAAAGCAAGGCTTTGCACATGTTTTAATGCTATGGAGGACTTGGGGGATGATTTAGGAGATCCAAGAGTCAAGCCAAGAGCATTACAAGCATAATTGAAGAAAAAAGTATGTTCTACCGGTTCAACTAGAGGCAGAAATTGATTCTACTGGTAGAAGTTCACTCCTACCGGTAGAAGTAAAATAGAGACATGTTCTATCGGTAGGTGAGTACTGTTCTACCAGTAGGTTTGAAATAAAAAGGTGTTATATTAGAGAAGAGAAGATCAACTAGTTCATGAAAAATAGTGAACAGCTCTACCGGTAGGTCGTTTTGTGCTTCCTACTAGTAAGTTACTGTAATTCTACTGTAAAGACTCCTAAGAAAAGTGAATCTACTGAATTATTTTAAAGGCTGTGATTGGTGGATTAAAGGGAGGAAAATCTGCACATGCTCTCCTATAAATGCCCAAGTCTAGTCAAGAGAGAGGGCATCGTTAGAAGACTATATATTATTGGTTCTTTCATCGTTCAATTCACCAAAACACCGTTTCTCTCTCCTAGGTTTTAAAAGTAGTTTCTTTCTTTCAAGAGTTCTTCTCTATTGTTTTAATTACAAGCTTTGTCCAAGTTCAAGTTCTTAAATTCTTGCAACGTTATTACTTTCAAGTCTTACTTTGTGAACGATTTACATTATTGCAATTCAATTTGAGGTATTTCCTTGTACTTGCAATTTCAATTCTCACAATTTCAATTCAAGTTTTATTTGCTTTCAATTTCGATCATGCTTTATTCAATTGCTTTTGTTTCCAATTTTATTATGAGTGAGTAGTCGTACTCTGGTTTGATTGGATCAGGGAGTCTCATCTGTGAATGGGGACTTTGACTGAATTAGGCTTTTACAAAGATTAAGTATTTGGGTTATTTGAACGATTGAAGTTAAAAACACAATCGATATATCTATCTTCTTGTTTACCCGTAGGCAATGAATTATGGCACGAGTAATTCTTGGAATCACTGCAATCGAATTGAATGTAATTCTTTCAAAATCAAATCAATTGGCTTGAATACACATATGTTATTTACAATTGAGTGTTAATCGAATATTTTTCGTTTGAGTGCGTTTGAGTACAATCTGAAGTGAGTTATAGAACTTGGGTCAAAATACCTGTTCATGGTGAGATGAACTCTATCAATTAATTGACCTTTCCTTTAATTGTTATTTCTTAGTTAATAATTTATCCAACCAAATCTTCAAAAATTCAGAGTTTTTATTTTCTTTTACCTGTCACCTCTTGAGCTAATCATTTTCTCTAAGGATACGACCTCGGTAATCAACTGAGTTACAAACATGATAACTTTCCTACTCTTGAGAATTCTTTGATATTTTTTCCCCACTTTGAGAAGCAAGCATTTTTGGTGCCGTTGCCGGGGAAGACGACATTGATTCAAGAGGTGATTCAGAGATCATCAGGTAAGTCTTGTGATTCACATCACGAGCTCAGGTGTGTTCTCCTCTATAATTTATTTTTAGTTTATTTTTTTTTCTTTATTTATAGTTTAGTTCTTTTGCATGTGGGCACAAGATACCGTTCAGAATAGACTTATAAGACTTGACCCCACAAACACTATTGACATGAAAGGTTTAAATAATGAGAATCCACTGAATGTTGGGAACCAGGAGAATAATTTTCCACAAGTTCCTCCTGTTAGTAATCTTGGAAATGTTGGAGATAATCTCTCATCAATTCCTCCTGTGAGGATGATGAGAGAATACCTCCAACCCACTTTCTCTTCTGCACCCTCATGCATACTTTTACTAGTGCAAGCATAGAATTTGATAGTAAAACTGGAATGCTCCAGCCACTTCCATAATTCTGTGGTGTGGATAGGGAAAACCCCTACCTCCACATCAAGGAGTTTGAGGAGGTGGTTAGCACATTCCTTGAGCAAAATGTGCGTGAAGATATAATGAGAATGAAACTATTCCCATTCTCTCTAAAAAATAGGGCAAAGACTTGGCTCAACTCTCTTAAGCCTTGAACTATGGGTACTTGGGCTGATTTACAAAAAGAGTTCCATAAGAAATTTTTCCCGGCGCTTTTAAGAAGCAAATTCAAAATTTTTCTGAAAAATCTAATGAACAGTTCTATGACTACTAGGAGAGATTTAAGGATCCCTTAAACACTGTTCTACATCATGACTTTGAACAATGGCAACTGGTGAGTTTCTTTTATGAAGGAATCACACTAGCTTATAGCCAATTCATAGACATGATGTGTAATAGTGAATTTTTAGGCAAAGAGTCCAAGGAAGCTCTAGATTACTTTGAGAGCTTAGCAAAGAATGCCCAATCTTGAGACATTTTTTATCCTACTAAAAGTTCAAAGCAATCTATTCCATCCCAATCTGTTGGGGGTGGAAATTATGCTTTAAGAGAACAAGATGAGTTGTTAGTCCAGATTGCTCATCTGTCAAGGAAAGTGGAAAATTTAGAGGTAAGGAAGTTGAATGAGGTGGTAAGTGTGCCTCAAGAGGAGCCTTGTTCTTTATGTAAGTCAATTGAGCATTCTGTCAAAGAGTGCCTGATCTAACCTGAATTAAATCATACACCCAAGTATAAGTGATCAAATTTTAGTATATCTCAGTTTAAGTCCGAGGTCGAACCCACAGGGAGCTAACTTTTGGTACTCAAAATGGAAAATGTAAGATTGTTTTGTGCGTAGTGTATAGCAGAATAACTTATAGTGTGAGCTTAGAATTATCAAATAAACACTAAACTAAACTTTAATGATAAAAAGTACTCTTCAGTTCGGGGATCCATCATGCATTATGCTGCTTATTTATGAAAATGCCACCTTACAGCAATTAACTCCCATTTTATTGGGAAGTCAACCGATAGGTTTGATGTATAGCTGAACCATATCACAACAACTGGTTAGGTTAGTCGGAATGTCTATGTACCATGCAACAACCAAATAACCCTAGTAAACCTGAAGGTGAACCATTCAAAAGGTTTACCCAGACTATTCGATCGGCAGATTGATGATTCAATGAAGACAGAGTCCGATTTATGCATTGAATCAAAAACATTGGCTATGGTGAGATTTAACCCGTCTATAACCAATCTCCTGACTATTACATAAAATCCAACTACGTGCATGACCATATCATTCATGAAATACATAATAATTATAGATAGAATGGTATATAGCATTAGGATTTGCTCGGTATTCATAACTATGAGCATATTATAATAATAACTATCTATAAATTAAGGGAGGTATAAACATTAAATCATAAATAAAATAACGGCATTTCCACAACTTAAACAGTATTACACATGCATTCACCCTTCACCGAAGAGTATAAACGTACTACTCATGCTTCATTGCTATAGACGAGCAAAAAGAATGAGGTAATCCCATTACAACTGAAAACAAAATACAACAAGTCCTTCCTCGAGGAATAGCTGAAACACTGCCACTCTTATTACCAGCTAGGGCACAAAAGTGGGAGAGGTTCAACCCTCCAAGTAGAAAGGATAAACAAAAATGTAGAAGTAGAGAAAATTCTGGCTGAGAAGTGATTAGGGCAGGGCTTCGCTCGTTCTCTCACTGAAACACTCCTTGAAGTCTCCCTCTTATCTATTTCTTTCCTTTCTTTCTCTCCTCTCTTGAACTAGATTGAACTTCCTTCCATCCCCCTAAAAAATGGATGAAACGGGCTATTTATAGGCACCAAAAGGAGGAGGTAAGGCGGCAGACACCCATGCTGACTAATAGGAGGCTTTTGTTGCTCAAATGGAAGAAGAGAGAGAAGTGAGGCGGTTCAAGCACCGTCCGGATGCCACCACTTTTGTCCGAATGGTGGCAACTCTTTGGATTCTTGCCTTGGCAACCACCCTTTTGTTTGACTCTTTGACTTCTGAATTACACTTGCCTCCCTTGCTTCATTCAGCCTCTGCACTTCGATCCTCTCAAACTTTCGTATTTATGCTTGAAACCCTGCAAAATATACAAACTACCCATTAACCCTAATACTTTATGATTTAATCTTTTAAATCTAATTTACGCACACAATTAAACCTAAACCCTAATTCCTTTAAGCACTATTTAGGTTTAATCACACCCCAAACCAAACATTGCTAGTCCCTATTAATAAAACAAATAAAACGAAGTCACTTTCGTAGATTTCACGATTGCATTTAGCTGATGTAGCAATCCGTTAAACCCCTAGGTAATCCCTAGTGGACGAGTTTTTTGTCGTGAAGGTTTCCAGTGAAGATGCCTACAAACTTCACAGGTTAGGATTACATAATTCATATTTTCCATAGATAAAATTAAATCACCATTCTAGTCTATTGCCAGGATACTTCCCTTCCCTGATCACTATAAGAGTAACACACATTAGTTATAACACTATTCCATATATTTTCAGTAAAACTCGTGTGTGTGTGTGTGTAGGGATTTCTTTATTTCAAAAATACTTAAGAAATATCACAATCCTTCATTTTGTTGCACAAGAATTAGCCTTGATGTCAATCCTTTCCTAGAAATCACTCAGCAAAGAATACACTCAAGTTTTAATGACTATCACTCAAAAATTACATATGATTACAATATTGTTATCAAAGCAAGATAATGCACATGTAATATTCCAAAAAAATGTTATTTGAACAAAACTGAAATTTGGCATAATCTCATGAAAGAATATTATCACTATATCAAACAACATTATCAACATTCTCCTTTTTCGATGAATGTGTGGATATCATACATGTACATGCTTTCTAGAATAAAAAAAGACTTTATTAGGGTTATAACGTGGCCAAGGGTATTGTGGTTAAAGAAACGACGTCAAAGGTATTCAAAAAGCTATCCTTTTTGATTAGTGTTGCACATATCTCTCCCATTTTTTCCTAAACTTTTACACATTGTATTTCGAATTTTTGCAATTTTTTTGGCTATTTTCTTTCTCTGCTTCCTTGATTTTTTTTCTTTTCCCGTTCTCTTTTTTTTTCTTTCACAAATTCTTTTTTCTGTCCTTTTTCTTTTCTTTCTTGAACCATAGTCACCATTTTTTTTTCTTTTCTCTCTTTTCTGTATAATGCTTTTGTGATGCCACAAAAACCGAGGGTCCTTTGTCAACCCGTTGATCACCCATCAACCCGCAGAATACTCGTGGATACAGTGTAACTTGATATCACACCGTTATGCCCCATTTACAGGGATCCATAATTTAACAAAATTCGGGCAGAGTCTCCTTTGTACGAGGAGCTCTACCCAAAACACAACCTGTATAACCATACAATCACATGACCCATCTGAGGTCCAATATACAACATTGACCACACCAGGCCCATTTATCCATGCTCATCTAACAACATGCAATTTTACATTAAAAATAGTCCATATGTGTGACGCTCCTAAAACCGGGGGTCTTATGTCAATGTATGCAGTGTGACATTGACTTGTAATAGTGTGACATTGGTTTATAGTAGTGTGGATTTGGTTTGTAACAATGTGACATAGGTTGGTATCAATGTGACGTTGACTTATATCAGTGTGACATAGGTTGGTATCAATGTGATATTGTCGTGTACCACTGTGCCAATGTGACATGTACCACAACTACTTATAAACACATTGAATTTATGCATCAAACATAGTTAATACAAGTTCAAATTACAATTCTTTTACATACATTACATGCCCAAAAACTAACTTAGCAAATGTTTTACACAAAATGGTTTAAAAGCCACAAGACGGCTTTTTTTCATCCTTGAGGCCCCGAATGCAAGTCGTCCACTGGTGTATAACCCGCATCTGAAATATTTTTCCATAAAGGGCGAGCCACGCTCAATAGAGTATCTCCTAAAGAGGCTACTCCCCAACCTAAATGCATATGAAATGTTCACATGTAACATTCAACAAGCAACAACCATTCCAAACAAGAATATGCAATTCAATGTTGGAATTCTACCATGTCATGCCATGAAATGAGATGAGACTCACTCATGCACTTTAACTTGAGCCCTCACCGGTTAAATTCTTCATTTTTGTATGGTTGCGTAGCCCTCGTCGAGGAGATCGACTTTAATTCTTGGCTCGAGTTGATTCGAGCGACGGAGAGACGTAGATCGTAGAGAAAAGTCTTAAAATTTCTCTTTTTTTTTCCTCCTTTCCCTCTCTTCTCTTCCAACGTACGTCGCGCCACACATCCTCCATTCCCGGGTTCGTTTTCGCCCCGAAACGATTAAATTTTGCTCTGGTTCAAGTTCAAATATTTTTATTTCAACTTGCTTTAAATTATTTTTCAAATTTCAAAATTTTATTCAAAATTTTATTTTTTGGATCACCCGAGACCCGACAGCCTCCTAAAACGTGAAAAAATCTGACTATCTTGGAATTTGATGAAATTTGTCTTGGTAACTAGATTTCGCGAGAAGAATCCGACGGTGAGGTTCATTTCATCATCCGAGTTCTAGAAAAATTCAGATTTTCAACCCGTACTGAAGTGGTAAATTGCCGTTTTGCCATTTTTTTGTAAAAGTTCAAATTTACCCGGGTTTTACAGGTTTCTTTAGGAGAGGGTGCAAGAAAATTAGATAGCAAGGGTTGGTCAATATATTTTTTCTGTGGTTCGGTTAATTGATGGGTTTTAAGTAAAGAAATTTCCATTTAGACTCAATCACGGCTTACTAGGGATATAGTTTTGCAAAAGAAATGGCTAAGGCTCAATGCAATCACAAATGACCTAAGATCATTTTCCAGAATTCATGCACCTGCATAAATTTCATAAAGATTTAAAAGAGAATGTTTGACATGTTATTTGACAAGTGCTAATCAAAACAAGGATAATGAGATTATTCAAAGAAATTTTACCGCTGAATCTAAATTCTTACTTGAGTAAATGTGAAAAATCTCTCCAAGGACGATCAGCTCAAAATCTGCATAACGGTTTACATCACCATTACAAATGTAAGCTAAATAAAGGATCGTAGACGTGCTAAAGAGAATGAGTTTCTATGAAAATGTAAAGAAAGTGTACAAACAATGTATGATAATCCCGCGTAATCGGGTTAGGGTGTGACGCCCCAATTTCCGGGGGTCCTTTATTAACCGTTGACCACCCGTCAACCCGCGGAAATACCCGTGGATGTCACTCAACCTAACACCACGGTAGTAGTATCCCCTTAACCGGGATCTTAACTCACAATTGTTAACCGGATTCGATTATTCATTGGGTTCAACCAATATTCAATATACCATGATTTATACTCCATTATAGTCCATTTATAACATTAGAAGGGAGGAAGACATAGCCCAAGGGTTTGGCAAGAAAAAGAAAAAAAATAAAATTTCAGAAAATTTTGGAGGGCGTACCGGTACGCGTACCGGTACGGTATGCCCACTGGACCTCTGCGTACCGGTACGCTCTACCTTCTGGCTGTCGCCGTACCGGTACGCGTACCGGTACGGTTCTGCCACTTTTGCCTTTTTCCTTTGTTTTTCACTTCCAATCCATTTCAAACCACTTCAAAATCATCCAAAACTTATACAAAGAAGTTTCTAATATAAAACATTGTTTGTACAAGTTCTATTACAACCCAATACATATATTTACATGTCAATATCAAATTTCCTTAAAAGTTTTACAAAAATTCAAAACAAAGCCACATCCGGCTTTCTTCGTCCTTGAAGCCCGTATGAGGGTCTTCCACCCATGCATATCTCACACCTGAAAAATGTTGTCCCACAAAGGGTGAGCCACGCTCAATAGGATATCCTCCTACAGAGGCTACTCCCCAACCTAAGTGCATATGAAATGCGCACATGCAACAATCAACAAGCATCAACCAATCCAACAAGAGTATACGCTTCAATGTTAGAAAGCTACCATGCTATGCTATGTCATGCCATGATATGAGATGGAACTCACTCACGCACCTTATCCCGAGTCTTCCCCGACTCACACGACACAATGCAAAAGCCAATGTGTATGAACCCGTCTATTGACGGAAAAACCCTCCCAATGATCGTTTGAGATAAAAGTTATGTCTTTATAAAAATCAAATCATTGTTAGAGGCTACCCATTGAATGAGTGTTTTTATATAACAAAATCTTGTGTCTTCCTGGGCAACGAATTTTGGAGTCGCACCACTGGCTCCGTGGGCCATGCCACTTTTCTGGAATTTCACCGCCGGTCAAATGACTGAACCAAGTGGTTCCGGGTTTTTCACCCGAGGGAGTGTCTAGCCCTACTTGCTTTACCCGACACAAGTTTTCCTTATGCAATGCAACCGTGCAACTCAGTCGGATCTTCGATCCCGACTTTCCCGAGTTCACATACCAACCACCAAGATTTGGTGTTTGATCCACAACACATGCACACACCCACACTCATACCTATGACCCATGAATGCGATGTCAACTCACCCACACACACTCATGTCTTATAACCATGAATGTGATGTACCCATGAGAATGCAATGTAATGTACCCTTGCATCTTCTCCACATGTTCAATATGTATGAATGCCATATGAACAACTCAACAATAAATCCACATATCCATGGTACTTCATATCATAAGCATATGAATACCATAATTTAACACATTGTCAATATATAGCAAGCATGCATATATCAACATTTCATCCAATAACCATTTTCAAACATGTTATCACATAAGCATGCAATTAACATAGCAAACTCATCAATACATCATTTTCACCAAGGAATTTAATCAACACCTTCGAACCACCCAAAGCATGTAATCATATAATATACTCAATTTCATCATCAAACTCAAGAAATCATATCTAGTGATTTCTACACAATTATACCAAGATATAATTTATTCTATCCATTTCTTAATATCCACATATCATAATCTCCCAAGAGAATTATAAAGCAACCACCTCTAAATGCCAATTCCATTTAGAATTTCACTTTACCAATTTTCCCATATCCCTTTTCTACACTTCAAGTTCCTTTATGAAATTTACCCAACAAGTAAATATATACACTCATTTCATACCAACCTTGCTTAGCACATTTGGTACCCATTTCCCACACATGAAATGCATTAGTGGTACATTAAACTAGAGAATGTGATTTAAATCATGCTACCCATTCTCAATACCCATTTCACCCAAATAACCACAATAGGCAAGTGATACATATATATATACACCTACCCATTCCATATAACCTTCCTAGGTTGGAAATAAACCTAAGTAGGAAGAAAACCCTACCTCTTGTAGCGTGTAGAATCGCCGTGGGAAGCTCCTGGAACTCAAAGCAAGCTTGAATCCTCCACTTCCAACTTTTCGGCTTCCCAACGTTCGGTGAAAGCCATCGTTTTTGGTACCCACGCGTAGCCCTCGTCGAGTAGAACAATCTTTGTTCTTGGCCCAAGTGGATTCGAGCTCTAAAATGGAGTAGATCGTAGAGAGAAGTTTTGGAGAACCCTCACTCTCTCTCTCCTTTCTATCGGCTGAGCAATGAGCAAATATGTGGGAAAAATTAGATTTTCCCCCTATTTATATTTTTGGAATACTTGGCCCACAATTGGCCACACGTCCCTTTTAATTCCGGGTTCGTTTTAATCCCGAAACGATTAAATTTCGCTCCGGTTCGAGTTCAAAATATTTTTATTTTAACTTGTCTCTAATATTTCCCCAAACTTGGAAATTTTATAAAAACTTCGTGTACGGGGTCACCGAGGCCCGTTCGTCTCGTAAAACGCGAAAAATCCGACTATCTTGGAATTCAATGAAATTTGACGTGGTCACTAGATTTCGCGAGACGAATCCAACGGTGAAATCCGTTTCGTCATCCGAGATCTAGAAAAATTCAGTTTTTCAACTAGTACCGAAGTGGCAATTCACCTATTGCCCTTGTTCGTCAAAGTTTAAATTTTCCGGGGTTTCACATAGGGTTATACCTACAACACATTAGAGTGATAACATAATACTTATCGTGACTTGTATGAAATAAGTATCCTAACACAACAAAATTTAAGCAAAATCATAACCCAACCATATTAATTAAAAACCAACTCAAAACAACTATTCAAAACATAAAACTAAATTAAAGTGCATAAATAAAAAGTTCGGTAATAGAAAGAGCATAGAAACTTCACGAACTCCGGTCACTAAGCTGATGGGCCACCACTGTACTGTCCTCGAAGTTACCTCAGGATTTCATTATGGTTTTCTTCGTAGCTAGCCATTCTTTGATCCAACTGAGTGATGAGAGTCTCTAATCCCAAGGCGGTCAGTCCGGTCATCAACGGGAATATAAGGCTGCTCTTCTGGTTGCTGGGGCTCCTCTGGTAGCTGAAAGTTTGCACCTTCTGGGATTGGTTTTGCTTGCTGCTTTGGGGGTACTCCATGTTGTTCTTCTGCCTGCCCTCTATGACTCTTTTTCAGCGAGGTTTTATCCAATGCCGCCAGATGCTCCACGAGTGGCAAATGGGATCTATAGTCACTCCTTTTCCCCTATATAACTCAAATACTAAAACAATAAATGGGAGTGAGGGCTTCTTATTCTTAACAGTTACCATCATTTGATCCATTATCAGGGTCAGCAAGTCAATAGTATATCCTATTCCAAAGGCATATAGGAAATAACCCTTTCAGTGTAAATTTGATTTTTCTGAGACTGAGGCAACAAGTTGTTCACAGCGATCAAATTCAGGATTCTGTATTTATCCATCAAGTGCCCTTGTTTAATATAATTGTTTGGCCTACCCTAGATATACTTCGAATTCCCAGTCAACTTAATCCCAATAGTGGACATGTCAGGCAATGTGGTAAAGGGGTATTGGGGATGCTGATGCCTTGGCATAGGATTCAAAAAATTAGCAATGGTTGCAGGTGTAACCTGAAACACTATTCCCCTAACATATGCACGCAATTTTCTTGGCCCAGTTTCTTGTGCGTTACTATAGAATTCTTAGACTAAACATTCATAGGCAAGACCTACCAATTTTACATAATGTAACCAACCCCGTGCTTCTAAATTTTGTCTAAACCCTATGTTTCCAAAATATTCATAAATCACAGGTGTTTAAGCAATAATAGGTTTAGAATAAAAATGAGTGTCATACCAAACTTACTGATCGATGCTTTCAAACATAGTAGTGTGAAATGGGTTTTGCTTCTGGGGTTGTTTCCTCTTGCTGCGGGACTGCTTTAGGCGGTGGAGAGGCTCATCGCCTTGTTTGGCTTGACGAAGCTCTTGTTCTTGCTCTATATGAGATTTTAAGGATTTTTTATTGGTAAAAACCTGTAAAAGGTTATGGGTAAGTGTTTAATCGGAATAGAATTGAAGAAAAGTTTATGCGTGAAGCGAATTTGAAGAGAGAATATGAAGAAATTTGCTGATTTTCGAAATTCTACTGAGAGGGAACTATTGGATTGGCTTCTGTGTGAACAGTCTATTTTTATACTAGGCAGGACCGTCCGGACGCTATTAGCACCGTCCGGACGGTGTTGATCCTTTGGAATTTTGCTGAGGCTTTCAGATGCTGACCCTTGATCTCCTCCTTGTTTCCAGCTTAAGTGTTTTCACTTTGTAGTTACAGATAATCAGTATAACTTCAAACATTTACACATTTAACTATCTAATAAACTTAAATTCTTCAATTACTACACTAATTCAACCTATACTTATATACATTCGTATTATTCCTAAAATTATACATCCTTGATCATTAGTAAATTTAATCAGAGTCTTCTAAATCAAGAACATTAGTGAACTGATTAATTTCCTATCGCACATATCTTGAAAGCATGAGACTAGAATAGGATGGTGTCTCAGGGTAATCCTTACTCTGCCCATACTTAATCCAGTCAAGACGATCTAATGCTCAACCTGAAATTGGTTCGACACATTGATTAAATTCTCTCATATGCATTAATTGACCACACTTTACACAACCACCGAGTTGATTTGCTAGTCGGCGTTTGGCAAATGAAATTTTTTTCACACAAAGGTTTTGCTTGACTACCAAAAATTTATGACTTTCTTACAACCTTCGCTTTTTCTTTGATCAAAGAGTGTATATCTTTCGAAAAAATACGTAACATACCTAAACTAAACCAAAAAAGCTTTTCATCCATTATTTTTGAATTTTTTTTGAAAAAAATTAGAAAAGAGTCACTATCTGATTCTTTAACGTCTGTCGGTCACAAAGACGAATATGAATTGTTCCCTTCCCCCAACCTAAATTTAACATTATCCTCAATGTATAACATTATAAAGTAAAATCACAGATAATTTCTAATAAGATCTACAGGCGAGACCAATCCACAGTGCAAAAGCCTAATCTGTAAAACAAACAGCAAACAATTAGTACTACTGCTATTTACAATCAAATACTTAGAAAAAACTATTCAAGGCACATATTCTAGTTCCATTAATTGAATGGACTCCACATTTTGAACAAATCCATCATGATATGGCTTAAGCCTTTGACCATTCACTTTGAAAACATTTCTAGTTAATGGATTCTTAATTTCAATTGCCCCATTTTCAAAAACTTGTTTAACAATGTAGGGGCTTGTCCAACTTGACCTTAACTTTCTAGGAAATAGGTGGAGTCTTGGATTATATAACATGAATTTTTGAGAGGGTTCAAAGGACTTCCGCACAATATTCTTATCATGAATTTTTTTTATTATGGATTTGGCAATCTTTGCATTTTCATATGTTTCATTTCTCAGTTCTTCCAATTCATTAATCTGAAGTTTGCGAGATGCACTTGCTTTGTCAATATCAAAATTCATCATTTTGATTGCCCAGTATGCTTGATGTTCCAATTCCACAAGCAAGTGACATGGTTTACTATAAACTAGCCGATAAGGAGACATTCCCAAAATAGTTTTGTATGCAGTACGGTAAACCCAAATCACATCAGCCAGTCTTAAAGATCAATCTTTGCGATCTGGATTGAATGTTTTCTCAAAAATATATTTTATCTCCCTATTGGCCAATTCAGCTTATCCACTTGTCTAGGGACGATAAGGGACGTATATTTTGTGTGAAATCAAATATTTTTTCATTAGGTTTTCATCAACTTTATTACAAAAATGTGTTCCCCCATCACTTATAATGGCTTGAGGAATTTTGAATCTAGACAAAATATTTTCTTTTAAAAACCTGATCACTATGCAGTGATCATTGTTCCTACAAGGAATTGCCTCTACCCATTTGAAAATATAATCAACGACAACCAAAATGTACAAATGTCCAAAAGATGGGGAAAATGGTCCCATAAAATCGATGCCCCAACAATCAAAAATTTCAATAACCAAAATAGGGTTCAAAGGCATCATGTTTCTTTTTGAAATATTCTCCATTCTTTGACATCTGTCAGAATTTAGACAAAAGGCATGTACATCTTTAAAAAGGGTGAGCTAGTAAAATCTACACTGCAAAATTTTAGCAGTGAATTTCTTTGATGAAAAATGCCCTCCATAAGCTTCAAAATGACAAAATGACAAAATGAAATGACCTGACCAATTTCATGATTGAGTACACAACGCCTTATTATTTGATCTTTGCAGTAGTTAAACACATAGGGATCTTCCAAAATGAATTATGTATCTCTCTTAAAAATTTCTTCTTGTCAATCTAGGTATAATGAAAAGGAATAGTACATGTGGCTAAATAATTGGCTATATCTGCATACCATGATACTTCTATTACTATAAATAACTGCTCATCTAGAAAAGTTTCTTTGATTGGTATTGACTCTTCCTTTGTATCATAATTTAGCCTTGATAAATGATTAACTACCACATTTTCAACTCCTTTCTTGTCTTTGATGATAAGATCAAATTCTTGAAGCAACAATATCCATCGTAGGAGACGTGATTTAGCATCCTTCTTGGTGAGCAAATATTTCAAGGCTGCATAATCAGTAAACACAACGATTGATGATCGAACTAAATATGATCGAAATTTATCTAAACCAAATACTACAGCAAGCAATTCTTTTTTTGTGGTAGAATAATTCATCTGTGCAAGATTTAAAGTTTTGCTTGCATAGTAAATCACATAGGGTCTTTTATCTTTCCTTTGACCTAAAATAGCTCTTACTGCATAGTCACTAGCATCACACATTAATTCAAAAGGTAAAGACCAATCGGAGGTTGTATAATTGGTTCAGAAATAATCATGCTTTTGAGTTTATCAAATGCTGATTGACATGCATCATTCCAATCAAATGGTACATCATGACATAGAAGATTACACATAGGTCTGTAAATCAAACTGAAATCTGTAATGAATCTTCTATAGAATCCAGCATGACTTAGAAAGGATCGAATATTTGTAACAGTCTCAGGTGGAAGGAGATTGACTATTAAATCAATTTTTGACCTGTCAACTTCAATTCCCTCTACAGAAACTACGTCTCCTAAAATAATTCTCTGTGTGACCATGAAATGACATTTTTTCCAATTCAAAACAAGATTTGTTTCCTCACACCAAGTAAGGACTTTTTCAACATTCTCTAAATATAATTCAAATGAATTACCATATACCAAAAAATCATCCAGAAAAACTTGCAAAAACTGTTCCACCATATCACCAAAAATACTCAACATAAAACGCTGAAAAGTGGCTGGATTATTACACAATCCAATTGACATTCTTTTATAAGCAAAAGTGTCAGAGGGACATGTAAATGTAGTTTTCTCTTGGTCATCAATTGCTATTTTAATCTGATTATAGTTGGAATATCTATCCAAAAAATAATAATATGCATGTCTGGCTATTCTTTCCAAAACTTGGTCTAAGAAAGGTAGGGGAAAATGAACTTTTCTGGTAAGAGAATTCAACTTCCGATAGTCAATACACATACGCCAACCAGTGACTGTAAGCATAGGGACTAATTCATTTTCTTGGTTTCTCACTACCGTGACTCCAGATTTTTTAGGTACTACCTGTGTAGGACTGACCCATTTACTATCAGACATATGATATATAATATCAGCGTCTAATAGTTTAAGTAGTTCAGCCCAGACTATTTCTTTCAAATGTGGATTTAACCTTCTTTGTGGCTGTCGGGATGGTTTACAGCCTTCTTCCAAGTATATACAATGAGTATAGAGAAGATGACTTATACCCTTTATATCTGCTACCATCCAACTGATTGCATTTTGATGATTTTTTTCCAACTCTTATCAATTGCTTTTCTTGGACCTCCGATAATTTTGAAGATATTATTACCCGATGAGTTTCATCCTCTCCCATGAAGACATATTTCAAGTCAGTCGGAAGAGGTTTCAACTCTGGTTTGGGGGCAACAGTACTTGACTTAACAGACTTAGCTCTAGAAGGCCATAACTCTTCAAATTTTAGAATCCATGTTTCAATAGTTGACATATCTACAGACTCGACATTTTGTACAAAATCTAATGCATGCTATTCTTTCTTTGTACAATCATTTTCAAACAGATTTTGAGTTAATGAATCAATTCAATTTACTTCATGCAATTCTTCTTCCTCTCTGGGCTGCTTAGTAATATCAAACACATTCAATTTCAATGTCATATTTCCAAGTGAAAGTTTCATAATTCCATTCCTAAAATTAATCGATGCATTCGATGTAGTTATGAATGGTCGTCCTAAGATGACAGGAATTTGTGTGGAGACATGCAAAAGTGGTTGTGTATCCAAGACAATAAAATTCACTGGGAAATAAAACTTATCAACTTGAACAAGTACATCTTCCACAACTACCCTCAGAATTTTCAGAGAACGATCCGCCAACTACAATGTAACATTAGTGGGTTTTAATTCACCCAATCCTACCTGCACATAGACAGAATATGGAAGCAAATTAACACTAGCTCCAAGATCCAACAAGGCTTGCTCAATTCTAAAGTTCCCTATTAAGCATGAGAATGTAGGACTCCCAAGATCATTGTACTTTAGAGAAGCCTTATGCTGAATGATAGCACTAGACTGTTCAGTCAAAAATACTATTTTCTATACATTGATCCTTCTCTTTATTGTACAAATTTCTTTCAAAAACTTGGCATAGGATGAGACTTGCTTGATTGCATCCAATAAGGGGATGTTAATCTTTACTTGCTTAAACAATTTGAAGATTTCAGCATGATTGTTTAATGGTTGAGGTTTCTTGATACTTTGAGGAAAAGGTAAAGGAACTGGACTTATTTTTTCTTTTTTATTTGGTAATTCTGTTTCCTATTCAATCAAAGGTTTAGGCTCAATTGGTTCATTAACACGGATTGACTCAGCTATGGCTCTAAGGTTTTGGTTTTAATGGTATTTTCAATCACCTTTCCACTTCTCAGTGTGGTAATTACTTGTACTTGACTCAGGGAAGGTTTGAAAGACATGACATTAGCCTGGTTTTGACCCTGTGGAGGTTTAGGTTAAGATGGGAATTTTTTCTTCTCTATTGTTCTCAAAGACTGGGTCAATTTGTCTAGATGACTCTTAATATCCTCAATATTTTGTGAAGTTTGAGATTTAAAATCATTGAATGCATGAGTAGACTAAGTATTAAAAATCATTTGACTTTGAATGAACTGGTTCATGGTGTCCTCTAAACTCCTCTTATGTGGGGTTGATAAGGCTGATATGGTTGCTTAGTCTGGGGTTGTGGTGAAGGTGGATCTGGTGGCTGACTCACATACTGTGTGTTTTTCTAACTGAAATTCGGGTGATTCCGCACCCTATTTTATAGGTTTCGAAATAGGGATTGGAATAAGGCTTGTTAAAATTTGAAATGGCATTGGTTTGTTCCATCAAGACCTCTTTGAATGCTAGAATGGTGGGACATTCCCTCATGGGATGTCCTAACAAAGCACAGATTCCCCATAACTGATCAATGGGTGGCACAACATAAACTTCCTTGACTTTTTTTTATCTCTAGAGCATCAAGCTTTCGAGACAAAGTAGTCATTCTGGCCTTTAGGTCATCATCCTTTTTTAACACGTATTTCTATCCTTGGGATGAAAATGGCTTGGTTTCAACAATATTTGGCGAGGTCGAGTCCCACATTTGGGAACTCTCAGAGATGGTATCAAAAAATTCAAATGCTTCATCGGGACTCTATGTCTCCAAAGGCTTATGCATTCTGGTTATTTATTGTCATTTGACTTTGTATGAATTGATGCAAAGTGTCCTCTAGGCTTCTTTTGTGAGGAGGTTGCTATGCATATATATTTTGTTGACCTTAGGGGCCAGATCCTTGATGATATGGGTTTTGTGCAAACCCTTGGTGTCCTTGGTTGTGATATTTAGAGCTAGTAGACGGACCTTGACCAGAAAAAAATTGATTTTATGGGATAGGAGAAACATATGGCATGAGTGCATGAGGTGCAACAATGTTATCATTTCTCTAACAAAAATTAGAATGCCATAGTGTTTAACATATGGAACACGACTCCTCAACCTTGGGCACACTAGCTACCTCATTCCTTTATGCACTTTCAAATTTTTAACTTTACGAGATAATTTTGGAATCTTGGCATATAGATCATCTTGGTCCCGTAAAATATATTTTTCACCCCTAGTAGATTGGGATTTCGTAGATGATATTGATCAATCAGCAGGATCAAAGATGTCCCTAGGTTGGGCATTTTCTGCCAAGTTATCAAAATAATCCAAGGCTTCCTTAGGATCTTTGTTGAGAAATTCACCGTTACACATCATGTCTATGAAATGGCGGCGGGTAGGTGTAATTCCTTCGTAGAAGAAAACTAACCAGTTTCCATGGTTAAAATCCATGACGTGGAACAGAATTCAACATGTCCTTAAATCTTTTCCATCACTAATAGAACTGCTTGCTTTCCTTTGTTTGAAATTTTTTTGATTTGTTTCTTCAAAGACATAGTTCTATGTACTGAAAAAAAATTCTTAAGAAATTCCTTTTGCATATCGGACCAAGATCTAATTGATCGGGGTTTCAAAGAATTTATCCAAGATTTTGTTTTATCCATTAGTGAAAATGGAAATAGCTTCATTCAGACAGTCTTTTTTGGCACATTTTGTTCAAGCAATATACCAACTACCTCCTCAAATTCCTTGATGTGAAGATAAGGGTGTTTCGTGCCCACACCATGGAATTGAGGTAGCAGTTAGAGCATCCCCAGTTTAACAATAAATAAATGAGCTTGTACCGACAAAATAATGCAAAAAGGTGCGGTAGTTCTATTTGCTTGGACATTTTCTCTCATCATTCTCATAGGATGAACAATTTGGAGATTATTTCCATCATTTCTCAGATTTTGAGCATTCTCTGGTTTTGCCCATTTTCATTGTTTTCCTCGTCCATGGTTAAAAGTATATTTGGTCGTTGGTCATGTTTAGCTAATCTGTTAGTATTATCATCTGCCCAAATACAAAAACTATAAACTTAAGAAAGAAAATCTACTACCAAAACAAAATTTACTATTTATATAACGAAAAAACATACCTGGCCTTATGATGAAAATCACAACTCACCTGCCGTCAATCCGAATCACCTTTAATATCTAAATGGCTGGTCCCCGACAACGACGTCAAGAATGTTTGTTTCTCAAAGATGTGTACAATGTCAAAGTGCTTCCCAAGCGTAGGAAAAATGTGTTGTTTAGTAACTCAGAACAAGAAAATTTTGTTGATATGTTGCAAATAAAATGAAGATTCTTGGATTTTTTAAGGTTATTAAGAAAAACAACTAATGTAATGTAATCAAATGGAGAAATAATATCTACTAATCTTTGGAATTCATCTCACCGTAATCAAACTAAGTGATTCATTTGTAACTAGTCTAAGCTCGAAATCAAACTCACTTAAATGAAAAATATTTAACTAAAATTGAATTTTGAAGAATATTTATCTTTGAGGATAGGAAATTTTTGTTGAAAAGGTAGAAATCTTGTCAATGGCATAAACTCCAAGCATTACCCATGCCAAAAAATCCTTCAACAAGAAATCAAGATGTTTACACATCAAGCAAGTTTTTGAAAATGATTTTTCTCATCTACAAAGAAACTACACAATTAGAACCCATTTGAGAAGCAATATCACTTAATCACAAGTGAGAATCTTTCCTTGGATTATGCCTACACTTAGCTAGAAGTAAAACTCATCAAACTAAAATCGGAAACAATAGACTTGAAAATCAAAGGAAAATAAACAATGACATTGAAAAGATTAACTCTATTAAGATTCACTTCCAAACAGCAAGTTCAAATACGAAAACAAATCAAACTAACAAAAACTTTGAAATGGAAATGGAGATGCTCTATTTTTCCACTACATCGCCCAACTTATTCTCTACTCTACAAAATGAAAAACTTAGACTCTCTAAATCTCCCAAGTATGTGTGAATAATGAAGAATAATTCTTCTCTCCTTCCTCAATCCTTATGGGACCAAGTGTGAGATGGGAGGTAGTCAATGTCATAGAAGATTCCTTCACGTCGATGTGCCGTCCACTTGAAGCTTGCCACATGTTGCTTCAGGAGAGCCAAGACCAATCAAGAGACGGGTTGTCTTAGTAAGGGTAGCCTCCACTTGACTGTAGAAGTGGATAAAAGTATCCTCATTTCAGCAAAAAGGAAGTTTGGGACTTGTGAGCTATAGTTGTCTGCTGAAGAATTAGAAAAAAGAGGAGGACGAACCAATTGAAGAGCTTCTTTTTGGGTTTGTACCGATACAATGCAAATTGATAAAAGGATGGTTGGAGGGCATTCCGTTCTACAATGAATTGATACAAGGATGTTTTACCGATACAAGCCACTTTTGTCACCCAATGAACCGGTATTGTAAAACCCGAGAAAATTTAAATTTTTATAAAAAATGACAAAATGGTAATAAGTCATTGCGGTACGGGTTAAAAACCTAAATTTTTCTAGAACTTGGATGACGGAATAGATCTCACCGTTGGATTCGTCTAACGAAATCTAGTTATCCAGTCACTTTTGTCAAATTCCGAGACAATCGAATTTTTTACGTTTTTCGATGTGATCGGGCGTCGCGTGGCTAAATTAAACGCAATCGAGTTTTATTTTCCAAACAAGAAAAATAATTTAAAGTCAGTTCAGATAAAATATATTAAACTTAAAACAGAATGATATTTAATTGATTCGGGACGAAATCAGATCAATAAAAGGCGGAACGGGTGGAGCAACGAGGGCCAAGTATCCAAGAGGTATAAAAAGGGGGAAAAATCAGATTTTCCCCCATTTTAGCTGCTAGGTGTTTTGGAAAAGAGAAAGGAAGAGAAGAGAGAGAAAGATGGATTTTCTTCAAACTTCTTTCTACGATCTAGGGCCAACCTCTTGTCAAATCGTTTCGGGCCAAGAACGAAAGTTGTTCTACACGATGAGAACTACGTCTACATACCAAAAATTGTGAATTTTGCCGAAGTCTGAAATTCATAATTTTTAGAAATCAAGGGTTGAAGCTTGATTTGGGTTTCTTGGAGTTTCTATCACTCGTATTACGCTTCAAGAGGTAGGGTTATTCTCCTAACTAGATTTTTGCAACCTATGATTTCCTATGAATTGGGTAGCATGATTTGAGATGAAATGTCTTATCTAAATGTATTTTTAGTGTAACTAGAGTATGAGAAATTGTATAAGAATGTATAAAATCAATTTTGTTTTAATTGGGTTTGTTGAGGATTGCTCATTGGGTGATTTCTTGAGAATGTAATAAATTGGGCATGATTATGTCTTTACATGATTTTGTGCATTTTGGATGTTTGATAAAATGTCTATGATTGATTAAGTATGTTATTTGAATGAAATTGATATAACATGCTTTGTGATGATGTTAGAATGTAATTATATGTTTGATGATATAAGTTACATTGAGGATTTGAAGTTGTTCACAATGTGCACATGACAAGTTGAACATGATGTTGAAATTGCAATTGAAAATTTAGTTGCATAGTGATATGACATGCAATTGTTTATTACATTGCATATGCATGTAAAACATCACATTCATGGGCATGTGACATGGGTGTGGATGTGTGCATAGTTTTGATCAAACACCGTTCTTGGTGGATGATGCGTGGGCTCGAGAAAGTTGAACCAATGTTCGACTAATTCGCACGAGTTTGCATTGAATATTGGGTCGGGGTTAACAAGAAAGGCTAAATTATCCCTTAGGTGAAAGACCTGGTGATTTGGATATGCACTCCGTTGGTATAGAGTGCATAAAGTGTGTCAGTGTATGCGGAGCCGTTGGTGGAAGTCCATAAATGTTGTGTCGATTGGGTGCCCATTGATGGAAGTCCATAAATACCCACCCCAAGAAAGACCTAGAATTTATAAATGGTCATTGGATGTGTAACATCAATGGCGGAGGCTTAGAATGCCCGGATTCATACGCATGGCATTGCATGTGTTATGGGAGCCGGTAGGAGGCTCGGGTTGCATTGCATGTGTGAGTCTCACCTCATAACATGACATAGTATTGTGACATTCATTTCTTGAATTTGTATGTTCTTGGATGAATGCTTGATTGATTGTTGAATTGCATGTGAACATTTCATATGCATCTGGGTTGGGTAGTAGCCTCTTTAGGAGATACCCTATTGAGTGTAGCTCATCTTTTATAGGAATAACATTTCAGGTGTGGAACAAGCGCCAATGGATGGCCCTTAAATGAGACCTTGTTGAGAAAATGCCGGATTGTGGCTTTAAATTGCATTTTTTAAACCAAATTGTGTAATTAGTTTTGGACATGTAATGTGATGAGAGCACATAATATTGCATATATCAAGGCCTCATTACATGCATTTTAACTCAACTTTTGCATTTAAGTACTTAGGGTTAGCCGATCTATGAATAATGTTGATATTTTGATGTTGCAAGTTTTTATTGCTTAAATCATGTATTTTAGGACATTGCAACTATGTTGGATGTGTGGTGAAGGCATGGACACAATACATGAAGAATTGGAGGCTTAAAAGTGAAGAAATCAAGAAGGCATTGGTGCTTGGGAACAAGGGCACCAGCTGCAGCAACAATTGGAAGCACTACCTCGGAATTCCTCCATTTTTACCATGATCTACTCAGAATTTGGAAAAGTTAAAAACATGAAAGTTGTAGATATGGGTGTCTTCTGTTTGGTGTCAAAATTTCAGCTCCATCCAACGGTTAGATAAAGAGTTATGAAATTTCTACCAAAAGTGGTCCGGAGCTGTCACCTTCCGAAAGACCTTCCGGAAGGTTTTGCCTACTGGAGTCGACCTTCCGGAAGGTTTACAAAAACCTTCCGGAAGGTTTTGCCCAGAATGCCGAAAACAGCCTGTAACTCAACTTTGAGGCTTGGGGGTCCCACCTACTCTTCTCCCACTTGCTCCCCAACATTTTCTTACACAACCACATCCCTCCTACACCCTATTGGAAGACTTTGGAGGCTTTGCAATTAATGGAGGATGGGAGAGATGTGGCTACCATGTGGGTTGTCTCCATAGCCTTTGAAGAGCCATATATTCAACCCCTCTTGATGGGAGAGCTTGCACATGCTAGGGGGACCACCATGCACGAAATTTGAAGTCTTTCACACTCCATATACTTAGCATTCAACACACATTGGATAGGAGGTTGGCTACCTAAGCTTAGTTTTAGTTCAATGTAGAAGATGATGAATAGTGTAATGTAAGTTTATGTTTTTGCATTTTCCTTTCCATTTCAATTGTTGTAAGCTTTAAACTTCTTGTAATCTTCATTCCTTGCACTTTAATCTTAGTTGTTTCAAGTTTATTCCAAGTTTACTTGCATGTTTTAGATTTCACCATTGTTATATAAGTGTTCTTCATTTTCAAGCTTTGAAATGGGTTTTGAATATTTTTCTCCTTAGTTTAAGATTTCTTGCTTTAAGTTAAGTTTCATGCTTCATGCTTCATGTCTTCATTATATCCATTTACATTATTATGCTTGTCTTTCATTTTACCATGAGTAGTTAGATTTAAGTTGGTAAATCCAAAGGAACATTTCTCTTGGGGATTCCATTTCAACTCATTCTCCTCCCTCCCTTAAGAGTCTAATGGTTCGGTTTGACGGGGTTGAGAGTGGATGAATTGGTGCCTTTGATATTCCGTAGACTTGTCACGGTTTATTCTTAGATCATCACCAACCTCATCCCTAGCTTCCCCCGAATCAATTGTTCATTCATGCTCTATCGGAGTTAAGGAGGGATTGGAGTTGAAATGGTAGTCCTATTGGAGTGACTTCCTTTGGATTAGCCAACATTGTTTTCTTGCATTTTCCATACATAAACACAACCACAAAACACAAATACAAGATTTTATACTTCCTTTTCACTTTTGCAAAATCACTTTCACAAAACTCCCTTTCCTTCCCTGAGGAGACGACCTTGGAATATTTTCCAAGTAAAACACACGACCACAAAAGACTCCTTGCGATTGGGGAGTATTTTTGTGCATACACCGCATTTCATTTTCATCACATTTTGTTCATTCCACAATTCCATCCACCACCATTTTGTTGTTGTTTCCTATCTTCTTGCATCATCCGGAGGGAGAGTGACACTCCCCCATCACTATAAGCCACATACACACATTGAGGGTGAGGGTGATCTTTAGGGGTTAGGGAATACAACACGGTTTTCAATCAATCATTTTGGCGCCGTTGCCGGGGAAGGTTAAGCGTCGAGTTCGAGGGTGATTTTAGGACGGCATAAGGTAAGTCTTGTGATTTTCATCACGGGCCAAGGTATGTGGTCTAACTTGTAAATATTTTGTTTTATATAATGTCTTATAATTATTATGAAAATGTATCAAATGCCCCTTATTATGAAAATGTGTGTGAGATTTGTGATGACCTTAGGCTCATCTCTTGTATGTGCCAAATAAATTATCCGGTTCAAGACTTTGCATGTGAAAACTTTTACCCCAACCATTATGTTTCACCGAGTTATCCGAGTTATGGTTGGGAGAATGAACCGTATAATTTTCCATCCAATCTCACACCACCAAATGAATTTTGCCATTATCCAACGTATGAGGACTTAACCGAACAAGCATTGGAAAATACTTTTTGCGAGTTTATGCAATGCCAATTGGAATTCAATGTCCAATTAGGCGAGTTTATGCAAAGCCAAATGGAATTCAATGCCCAAATAACTCAACAACTTGATACATTGACTAATGCTATAATTGTTATGCATGAAGAACAACACCTTGAGCATAGTCAATGTATTGAGAATGATCCCCCCATTGAAATGCATATTGATGTTGAATCTCCCACCACTCTAGATTGTGAAACATTTAATGAAGTTATTATCTCACATGAGGCTAATGAGCCCAAGGTCATTTTGCCATCTTTGAGTGGTGTTGAGATTCACATTTCTCAACTTGGGGAGGGCATTGAAATGGAGTCAAGTGTTCTTAATGAGAAATTGCATATTCCATTTGTTGCATTGCATAAACTCGCATACATCTTGGTTCGGTTGAGATTTTTGAATTATTATCCCTTGTATGGTTGGATAGATTGGATAGAAAGGGCATTTATACAACACAAAAATTTTAAAATCAAAAAAATTCATGGGCGCAAGGTCATATCCGAATTGAAGCCGGATTGATATGAGCCCTTTTTGCTTTGTTTCGATGTATATAGTAGTTAGATTTCTTTTAACTGTTATATTTTTCTTTTCTTGATGTTGTAGTGTAGAAGTTGTTTACCTCGCCCTAATTTGGACTCATTTCATTTTGAGCATCATCATAGACAAACTCATTCAATATCATGTTTTAGTCTAAGTTGGGGGGTGTAAACAAGTTTTTTGTGTTTTATTAATGTACATAGATAAAAAAAAAAAAAAGGGGTGTATCTTATTTTTCCACTTTCTTTCATTTTTCTCATTGCATGATTCTTTGTGCATTGAGGACAATGCATAGTTCAAGTTGGGGGGGTGAGGTGCACCATTTACATGTTTCGCCACTTTTTGTATAGAATAAGTTGGAAATGTGAAAATTTTAAAAAAAATTTGGAACATTTTTGTGAAAAATATTCAATATTGAACTATATTCCTCTATCTTAGTTGTTATGGGATTTATGAATTGCTTGATCTTCATTTTGAACTTTGAATACATGAGCACATTATAGAAGTTTATCCTATTGCCAAGAGTATCACATATGTGTTTTCTTTCAAACTTAACCATAGTGCACCATGAACTTGTAATTTTGGTAATTTACGGATTGAGTTCACATTTTAGTGCTTGACATGAATAGTGGAGATGAGTAAGAACCCATGTGAGCTTTAGTGCCAATTCTTGTTGGAGGGAACTTACATGTACTCAAGGAACAATTTTTCAAATTTCACATTTGTTCAATAATCTCATTATGCTTGTTTTGGTTAGGTGCATTTGTGTAGTTGATTGACTTTGTCTTGAAATGCAATGTGCTCTCCCATGCCTATCTAGAAATGATCTTAGGCCATCTTTGATTTGCTTTGAGCCTTAGCCTTTTTCTTGTGAAAAATTTATCCCTAGTGCCATGGTTGAGCCTAATTGAATTCGTTTCTATGCCATACATTTGACCAAGCCAATGAAAATGATAAATATCTACCTTACCTTGGTTGTTCCTAGAGCTAAGTATGAGTAATCATAAAAGAGAAGGAAGTATGGTGTGGAAACTCAAACAAAAAGGATGAATGATGTTGGAACTCAAAGAGTTCAAACGGAAAAGAATGATAAAATACAAGAGAAGGAGAAAAATGGGTGAAAGAAGAAAAAAAGAAAAGAATGATAAGGAAAAGAAAAGAAAAGAAAAGAAACAAAGAATTGGTGATGGTGTGAGAATCAAAATCCCATGAAAAGGGAAGTGTTTGTCCAAGATTTAAAGTCTCTCACTCGGAACAACCCTCTTTGTTATCCTATACCCTTCATTTCACCTACCTAGATACCACCCCAAGGCCCCATTATAACCCTTGAAAGTCCTAAATGATCTAGAGAAGCATGGGGAAGGCACACTTTTAAAGAAAAAGTAAAGTTAATTTTGCTATCTAATGCCCTAGCATTACTTTCATGAGATTATGCCAAGGTTGTTTCATTTGTATACATGTGCTTCATTTTTGGATTATATGTGAGCACTTTGTTTTGAGCACAAGATTCTATCTCACATATACACATGGAGAGCATGCTAGGATAATCATGAGTGATTCATTGTTGAGAGAACACCCTTGGTGAGTTTTTGCATCGAAGCTTAATTTGGATAGCCATGTGAATGTGAATTACGTTGAGTAAATGCTTAAATTACATGTTCATTCCACACACACACGAGTTTGAAAATGAATGTGTAGGTGAATACTCTAGAATAGCATTTAAAGCTATAATGTGTTTCATTTGTTTTTAGTTCGGGTGTTTTGAACAAAGCTATTTTTGAAATCCCATTGCTAGTTAAGATAGGGGAATATGCTTTAAATATTGGATATTAGCAAAAGAAGTTTGTAGGTACCTTCACTGGAAACCTTCACGAGACAAAACTCGTCCACTAGGGATCACCTAGGGGTTTAAAGGCTTATTGCATATGCTAAATGCAATTTCGGAATTAGTATAGGTTTATTTTTTGTTTGCTTGCTTTTACATTTTGTTTGCTAGGGACTAGCAAAGCTTAAGTTGGGGGGTGTGATGAGAGCAAAATATTGCATATTTGATGGCCTCATTATATGCATTTTAACTCAACTTTTGCATTTAAGTACTTAGTGTTAGCCAAAGTTGTGAATAATGTTGATATTTTGATGTTGCATGTTTTGATAGCTTAAATGATGGATTTTAGGACTTTGCAACTATGTTGGATGTGAGGTGAAGTGGTGGACTCATGAAATGAGGATTGAGAGGCTTGGAAGGTAAAGAAATCAAGAAAAATGCATTTTGGATGAAGACCTTCCGGAAGGTTGTCATCGTTCTTCCGGAAGGTCTTGCCCAGAATGCGAAAAACAGCCTGTAACTCAACTTTGAGGCTTGGGGGTCCCACCTACTCTTCTCCCACTTGCTCCCCAACATTTTCTTACACAACCACATCCCTCCTACACCCTATTGGAAGACTTTGGAGGCTTTGCAATTAATGGAGGATGGGAGAGATGTGGCTACCATGTGGGTTGTCTCCATAGCCTTTGAAGACCCATCAACTCAGCCCCCTCTTGATGGGAGGCTTTGCACACACCTTGGAGGGACCACCATGCACGAAAATGCATGTCTCTACACTCCATACATTCAGCATTGCACATTGGAGGAGGAGGGGCTACCTAAGCTTAGAAGTAGAGATAGAAAGCTCCAAGGAGGAAGATGATGAATAGTATTTTCGTTTTTGCATTTCCTTTCCATTGCAAGTGTTGTAAGCTTTAAACTTCTTGTATTCCTTAATCCTTGCACTTTAATCTCATCTATTTCAAGTTCATTGCAAGTTTAATCCTTTGTTCTAGCTTTCACCATTTATGTTTTCAAGTTCTTTAATTTTCAAGTTTTACATTTGGGTATTTGTTTCAATATGTGTATTATGTTCATGAATGTCATTTCTCTTTCACCTTAGCTCTTTTCTTGCAATTTCTACATGTTCAAATCTCCATTTCTCTTCCATGTCCATTTCCTTTATGCTTGTCTTGCATTTTTAATATGAGTAGTTAGGATTTAAGTTGGTTAATCCAAGGGAAAATTCCTCTTGGGAATACCATTTTCAACTCTTCTTCATTCCTCCCTTTAGAGTCAAATGGTTCGGTTTGACGGGGTTGAGAGTGGATGAGTTGTTGAGCCTTTGATATTCCGTAGGCCTAGTCACGGTTTATGCTTAGATACTCACTAATCTCGTCCCTAGCTTCCCCCGAATCAATCGTTCATTCATGCTCAATCGGAGGAAGGCTTTGAGTTGATTTGGTATTCCCATTGGAATGAACCCTTTGGATTAGCCAACACTTGCTTTATTTGCATTTTCATTTACAAACCAAACACAAAACTCAAACAAAAGATTTTACATTTTCTTTTCACTTTTGCAAAATCACTTTCACAAAACTCCCTTTCCTTCCCTGAGGAGACGACCTTGGAATATTTTCCAAGTAAAACACACGACCACAAAAGACTCCTTGCGATTGGGGAGTATTTTTGTGCATACACCGCATTTCATTTTCATCACATTTTGTTCATTCCACAATTCCATCCACCACCATTTTGTTGTTGTTTCCTACTTCTTGCATCATCCGGAGGGAGAGTGACACTCCCCCATCACTATAAGCCACATACACACATTGAGGGTGAGGGTGATGTTACGAGGTTAGGAACGACGTAATTACCAATCAATCATAATGTCGTATAAACGATTGTAAAATTAACTCATGTGGACTATATTTTGTGTAAAATTTGATGCTATGTGAGTTTGGGTAAAAGTTATATGAGATTGGGTGAGTTGAAGTTGAAAAATGATTGAAGTTGGGAAAAACTGAGCCCTACTACCGGTAGCATGTTGATTAGCTACGATAGCACAACTGTAGTGAGTAGCTACTGGTAGCTCATTTCATAGCTACTGGTAGCTTGCAGGCAGTGGGCTCAGCTACCGGTAACTCGTTTCATAGCTACCGGTAGCTCGCTGGCAGAGGGCTCTGTTACCGGTAGCACGTATACGAGCTACCAGTAGTTCCTCCAAAATTTTAAAAAATTTAAAATAACTTTGCCAAGCCTTTGGGCCTTGAGCCATTTTGTTCAAAGGATGTAAATGGAGTAATATTAAGGACAAATTGATGTATATTGGACCTTGGAATTGTCAAGTGATTGAAATGTATACAGGTGATGCATTTGGGAGTGCCCGGTATAAGGGAGACTCTTCCCAAACTATGTGTTGGTTATGATCCCTGTGAAGGGGATGTTATGATGTGGTGTCGGGTTATGCGGTATTCATGGATACTTCTGCGGTTTGATGGGTGATCAACGGATTGAGAAAGGACCCCAGACCATTGCATCCATTGTGCATTACATGTGATGTGTTCTAAATGATACATGTTATGTGTTATGTGAATAATATGCATGATTAAATGTATATGGAAAGGAGACACTAGGGTTAGAAAACATAACCTTGGGGGTCAGAAAGAGAAGGAATGGAACGGTTCATGGTATAGATGTCTACTAGTGGGTGACACATGCTTTACTAGTGAGACAATGAGAGAAATCTCAATGTTTCGACTTTGGTCCCTACTTTTGGATACTAAGTTAGTACTCTATTACTATTTAACATGTATGTATCTGACAAATAGAGGAAGAGGACACCGAAACGATCGAGGAGGTGGGCAGAACAACAATCAACAACCACTAGCCTTTGACCAACAAGCCTTCATGGAGGCTATAGGCACAATGCCGGCTACCTTTGCACAAGCTAGCGCCAAGGTGGGCCAAGGAGGCTCAAACAACCTCTAGAGGTTTAAGGAACACAAGACACCAACCTTTGTGTGAGGGGCGGATCCGATGATGGCACCAAGATAAGGCTAGCTACATTCTAGCTTGAGAGAGAGGCCCATCTATGGTGGGAATGGGCAAAGGCCTCAAAGAGCATAGAGGTAATTACATGGGGAGAGTTCCAAGAGTTCTTCATGGGCAAGTAATTCTCATCGGCTGTTCGGCAAGTGAAAGCTCGGGAATTCCTAGACTTGAAACAAGGGAGTATGACAGTGATGGAATATGTGGCTAAGTTTACTGAGTTAGCCTGTTTCGCCGATGATTACATGGCCACAAACATGGCCAAAGTGAGGAGGTTCGAGGATGGCTTAAAGTTGTCCATTTGGGGAAAGATTGTAGGTTGTCGCCTACAAGACTTGGACTTAATGGTTAAGACAGCCATGGCCATTGAGAGGGAAGTAGAAGACACAAGGAGCATCCGGGAAGTGTGGAGAAGAAACAAAAGACTTCTACCCCACAAGGGTATCAAGGACAGGGCCATGGTTATCAAGGCCAAGGATAAGGTCAATCCTCCCAAGGTGGGAGAAACTTTAGGACTTTCGACTAGGCAAGCCAGAGAACTTGTTTCATATGCCACCAGCCGGATCACATGAAGCGGGATTGTCCCCAAAGGCAGGGATCCCAGTGTTATGGGGCATCTCAGTCCCAATCATCGGTGGGACATCCACATACATTCTTCATTCATCCTTATCATACCATGAGCCAGGGAAGTCAATTCCAGTTTCAGGGTGCTAAACAGGCCCCTAACACTTCACGAGCGGGTACTATGCAATTAGGCCAGATGGGCTAGGGCATGGGTCGAGGTCGGGACTTTAGAGACCTAAGGGCGAGTCTATGCCATCACACCTCAGACTGGGCCAGTGGATCAATTGGTGATAGGGCAAGGGTATTATTTGACTTTGGTGCATCTCATTCGTTTATTTTTGCATCATGTATAAGGGATTTAGGCTTAAAGGTTGAGACCCTAGAAGATCCATTGCATGTGAGTTCTCCCTTAGGAGCTGGGTTACACATTGATCAGATATGTCGGGGTTGTGAGCTAGAGATCTTGGGGATTCTACTCACCGTGGACCTTAGGTTCATGGACATATTGGAGTTTGAGGAGGCGGATATCCCTAAGACAGCATTTAGAACGCGATATGGGCATTTTGAGTTCACAGTGATGTCATTTGGATTGACGAATGCCCTGACGACATTCATGGATCTCATGCATAGGGTGTTCCAACCCTATCTTGATTAGTTTGTCGTGGTCTTTGTTGACGACATCCTGATCTACTCTAAGTTTGAGGAGGAGCATGAGGGTCACTTGAGGGTTGTTCTCCAGACCTTGAGGTACCATCAGATGTACGCCAAGTTCAACAAGTGTGAATTTTGGCAGACAAAAGTGAACTTTTTGGGGCACGTGGTGTCAGTTTCGGGTGTGTCAATTGACCTAGAGAAGGTTAAGGCGGTTATAAGTTGATTATGTATGATAACTCAACTGAGTTTCTATTTTCTGTATATTTAATGTTTACAATGTACATGTACTTATAGGACGCTGGATTCAAAGGGATTGATACAGATTGTGGGATAAGAAGAAATTTGAATTTTTTAGCTAGGAGGATCAGCAAGGAGATCACAAGATAAAATTAGTTTGAACTAATCTTTATCTCTAACACACCCCTCAAGCAAAGCATTTTATTGCGAAGGCTGATCTTGTCACGAAGAAATTGAAAGCATGGTGTGGACAATGACTTGGTGAGAATATTAGCGAGTTGACCTTTAGTAGAAATGTACCGCACATCAAGGTTGCTTTTCACAACCAAAGTGAAATGTAATTTCTATGTGCTTCATGCAGTTGTGAAAGATTGGATTAGCCGTCAGATATGTGGTGTCAATATTGTCACAGCAGAGGATGGGGCTGTGAGCTTGAGGCAGATGAAGTTCTTTAAGAAGTGACTAAAGCCAATTTGTTTGCGACAGGACCAAGAGACAATGTTGGGGCCAAGAAATATAGCATAACCTCCAATTGATCTGCAATCATCGAGGTAGCCACCCCAATTGCCATCTGAAAAGCCAGACAATGTGAAAGTGGATGCCCATTGGGTGGGTAGGTGCAAATCAAGACTTGATTTTAAGTATTGAAGAATTCCTTTAACAGCGGCCCAATGAGCAATTGTACGTTTGTGCATAAATTGACAAACCTTGTTGGCAGAGAAGGATAGGATTGGTTGTGTGACTATAACATATTGTAGCACCCCAACTATACTGCGATGCAAGGTTGTATCATCAAATGTGTTACTGTCCAATAGGTGTAGTTGGGGAAAATGGATTAGAAAGTGGTTTGGCCCCATCCATTGCAGATTTCTTTGCCATATCCATAATATATTGATGTTGGCTTAGAAAAAGTCCTTGAGGTGTATGGAGGACTTCAATGCCAAGAAAGAAATTGATATTGTCGAGGTCTTTTATGGAGAATTCTTGGCTAAGTTGGGTGATAAGAGAATTGATTGAGGCCGAAGATCTGCTGGTGATAATGAGACCATCAACATAAACAAGAACATACATGATGGCCTGGGTGGTTTTAAGGATGAAAATAGATGTATCCGTTTGAGAGAATGAAAATCCTAGACAAATGAAAAACGTACTTAATCGAGCAAACCACGTTCGAGGGACTTGCTTGAGACCATATAGAGATTTTCAGAATCTGTAAACATGGTTAGGGAAGTGAGAGTCAACAAACCCAGGAGTTTGTTTCATATATACGACTTCCTTAAGAGTTCCATGTAAAAATGCATTATAAATGTTAAGTTCGCAAATAAACCATCCCCGACTAATGGAAATGGTTAGAACAGTGCGCATGGTGACTAGTTGACGGCTGGGCTGAACGTATCTTTGTAGTCAATGCCCTCTTGTTGGTTAAAACCCTTCGCAACAAGACGAGCTGTATATCTTTCAATTGTGCCGTCAGACTGTACCCTGTCCCTGATGGATAATATCTCCTTGTCCTGCCCCTGGGACTCAATCAACCTGCTCAGTAGGGAAGGCGTAGCCACCAAACTCCCTAAAGTGCTATGAGTCTGACCATTGTAGTGTAGCCCAAATTGCCCCACAGTCCCGAGCATCTGCCACTCTTGGGAAGCTATACTAGCCAAGACACCCCATGACTTCCGGTTGAGTGCATCAGCCATCACATTGCCTTATCGGGATGATAATACAAAGTGAAGTCATAATCCTCCAGGTACTCTATCCACCTACGCTGCCTCATTTTGAGGTCTCGCTGTGTAAAGATGTACTTCAAACTATTGTGATCTAAAAATACCTCAAACTACTCTCCATGCAAATAGTGGCGGCATGCCTTCAAGGCAAAGACAAAGGCCGCCAACTCCATGTCGTGAGTGGGGTAGTTTTGCTCGTGGCCCTGTAACTACCGAGAACCATAAGCCACTGATTAGTACTTAAAGTTGACATATTATTATGACATTTTAAGACTAATTGTACTTTAATGGAGTTTAAGTGATGTTATTTCAGGCCCTAAACGGAACAAGGACCCAAGAACAACAAGTACCACACTTGGATGCAGCACCAGCACATTAGGGCCAAAATTGGAAAAGCTTGGAGCACAGCCAGAACGTTCGAACACCAAATCACGTTCGAACGTCCACATTGCACTGTAGCAGACTCAACTGCTGAAGAGAAGGCGTGTTGCAGTTAGGAAAGAAGACTGGAGCTCTGAAGTACTTGAGTGTCACGTTCGAACGTGCACTTGAGTTGATGGAAGACCAGACCACTGCAGAGAGTTGGAACTGAACTTCACAGAAGACCAACAGATCACTCGAGTGAAAGGGGTTAGAGCAAATCTGGCGTTCGAAAGCCCTCAGTGCAAAAACAGAAGAAACGTTCGAACGGCAGTCAACGTTCGAACGCCCTTAGTGCAAAAACAGAAAGAACGTTCGAACGCCAACTCACGTTCGAACGTTATCCACAGACTGGCAGCAGAGTTGTTGACTGTTCACTTGGACTTGGGCGACAAACACTATTCTTTCACCCCCCCCTGTCTCCTCCTCTTGCCTATAAATACTCCCCTTGTTGGAGAGCTAGAGGAGCCAAGTAGGAAGTAGGAAAGTTGATGGAGGCTTAGACTCCCACTCTCATTGTAGATTTAGCTCATTTCCCTTGTATGAAGTCTTTATTTTAGATATTAGTTTGGATTTAGTCCAATATCTCTTGCTTGTTATAACAGTAGTTTTATGTTTATGCTTATGTTTATGCTTTCATTTTTCATGCATAGAAGAGAGATAGCTCACCTTTTGGTTGAGGAAGCAACCCTCCAATTCTTGGTTGAGGAAGCCACCCTCCAAATGTGACTAGCTTTCTTCTACTTTTATTGTTCATACATTTCACTTCCATTGCTTGCGCTTCTTTCTTTCTTAGAAGAGTGAAACTCTTCCACTTTTCTAGAGCTTTACCAAAGCCGTGAAGGGTGGAATGTGATTCACCCATTCTTTGTTAAAGATTGGCTACGCATTTGTTGTTACTTTATCTTATAAGTTCTCTACTTGGAGGGATGAGCATCACTCACTTTTCTAGCTTTACCCAAGCCATGAAGAGTGAGTAGTTTCTCATTCACTCTTTAGTAAGAGGAGAAGGGCATGTATAAGTTATCCGGGAATCATATTTGTGCAATGTTTCTATGCTTAACGCTTATTTCCTCTTGTTATTGGACGATTGATTGCATCTAGCAAAGCTAGGGTACTTTGTATAATTGTGGGTTCTTTCTATGACACGGATGACTCTTGCATAGAAAGACTCATCAGTTCAAGGCAAGTACCCCGGCTAGATCCTCATGACTACCCCTCAATCTTCCCCCTTATTGTACTTCATTTAAAGAATGGAATATTAATATCATGATTGGATGTCTTGTAGAAACACTTGCTTGTTTGTAGACGGGTTAAGTCTCGGCACAGGCAATTCTTGTAAACTTCTAGAAAGACGTCGGAATCATGTTCTTAATTCTCACAATCCATCTTTATCTTCCGATTAACTTGCTGTTGACACGGGAGTTAATTGAGTTATCAAGCACAATTATGACAAACCGGATAACTAGCTACATGTCCAGATCCTTGCACTAAAGAGTGACCTTTTTTTATTAGCACCTATTTTGTTAAGAAAATCTTCCCGGAAAGAATCTTATATTTTGTCCAGAAAAACTCATATCTCACAGCAAATCTCAAAGGTTACAATCAATAGGTTTCTACCACTGCTCACCTCAGAAATATCAACAAAAGTTCCCTATGGATTCGACTCCGGACTCAAACCGGATTATTACTACAGCTTGACCGCCTGCACTTGGGTGTACACATTTCGGATCAAGCCATCAAGTTTTTGGCGCCATTGTCGGGGAACCTTTAAAAGGTATTTTAAGGTGAAAGGTAAAAAGACCTTCAACATTGTGTATATTTTGGTTTACTGTAAATAACTTTGTTTTATTTTCTTTATGACTGAGGGCACTCCTCACTTCCAAAATTTGTCGGCAGAATCGTGTGAGTCCGTGAATCAGCCTGAACCTAATTCACCTAGATCAGTAGCAGACTCTTGTGAGGGTAGTATGGCAAATAATGAAAGAAATGGAGAAGTCCCTATGAGAGCCGTCGTCAACTTCTCCTTCAAGGTGCGAAAGGCTAGCTCACACGCTTGAGTCCACATGAATTTTTCTCCCTTCTTTGTAAGGCGAGTCATCGGCATCGCAAGCTTGGAGAATCCTTCCACAAACCTACGATAATAGCCGGCTAACCCCAAGAAACTCCGTACTTCTGTCACATTCTTCGGTGGTTCCCATTTCATCACGGCCTCAATCTTTGCGGGATCAACCGCTACTCCTTGCTCGGACACAACATGGCCAAGGAACTTCACTTCCTTCATCCAAAACTCACACTTGCTCATCTTCGCATATAACTTATGTTCTCTCAATTTTTGTAGCACCTTAGAGAGATGACGAGCATGTTCCTCCTGAGTCTGGGAGTAAATCAATATGTCATCAATAAACACAATGACAAATTGATCGAGGTAAGGCCGGAAGACTCTGTGCATCAAATCCATGAAGGCTGCGGGGGCATTAGTCAATCCGAATGGCATCACCGTATACTCGAAATGACCATACCGGGTACGGAAAGCAGTCTTAGGAATATCCTCCTCCTTAATCCACAGTTGATGATACCCCGTGCGAAGATCAATCTTGGAGTAATACTTCAAACCCCTCAACTGATCAAATAAGTCATCAATTCTCGGCAACGGATACTTATTCTTCACGGTAATCCTATTCAACCTCCGATAATCCGTGCACAACCATAGAGTCTCATCCGTTTTCTTCACAAAGAGGACCGGGGCTCCCCAGGGTGAAGTACTGAGACGGATAAACCCAATCGCCAACAAATGATCCAATTGCTTCCTTAGCTCCTTCAACTCCAAAGGTGCCATTCGATAAGGGGCAATGGATATGTGTTTCTCTCTTTCTCTCTTTCTCTCTTATGTTTTCTAGGGTTTGGAGTGGTGTAATGAAGGCTAAGGAGGTGACAAAATGTATTTATAGTGGAAGAAATGGAGGAAGACCCGCAGTCGGATCGGGCTGGATTTTGTCGGGCGTACCGGTACGCGTACCGGTACGGTTGAGCTTCTGGAGTCCAGCGTACCGGTACGCGTACCGGTACGATTCAGCTTCTGGAGTTCAGCGTACCGGTACGCGTACCGGTACGATTTGACTTCCAGATTTTTGTTTCAACTTCCAATGCAGTTTTGACCCATTTAGAGGTCGAATTGGAAACTTTTCATGAGACATAATTTTGTAGCCCTAGATGTCTACTATCTACTGTTAAAATTTCAAATCCATTGGACTTAAGGATAAAAAACGTACTTAATCGAGCAAACCACGTTCGAGGGACTTGCTTGAGACCATATAGAGATTTTCAGAATCTGTAAACATGGTTAGGGAAGTGAGAGTCAACAAACCCAGGAGTTTGTTTCATATATACGACTTCCTTAAGAGTTCCATGTAAAAATGCATTATAAATGTTAAGTTCGCAAATAAACCATCCCCGACTAATGGAAATGGTTAGAACAGTGCGCATGGTGACTAGTTGACGGCTGGGCTGAACGTATCTTTGTAGTCAATGCCCTCTTGTTGGTTAAAACCCTTCGCAACAAGACGAGCTGTATATCTTTCAATTGTGCCGTCAGACTGTACCCTGTCCCTGATGGATAATATCTCCTTGTCCTGCCCCTGGGACTCAATCAACCTGCTCAGTAGGGAAGGCGTAGCCACCAAACTCCCTAAAGTGCTATGAGTCTGACCATTGTAGTGTAGCCCAAATTGCCCCACAGTCCCGAGCATCTGCCACTCTTGGGAAGCTATACTAGCCAAGACACCCCATGACTTCCGGTTGAGTGCATCAGCCATCACATTGCCTTATCGGGATGATAATACAAAGTGAAGTCATAATCCTCCAGGTACTCTATCCACCTACGCTGCCTCATTTTGAGGTCTCGCTGTGTAAAGATGTACTTCAAACTATTGTGATCTAAAAATACCTCAAACTACTCTCCATGCAAATAGTGGCGGCATGCCTTCAAGGCAAAGACAAAGGCCGCCAACTCCATGTCGTGAGTGGGGTAGTTTTGCTCGTGGCCCTGTAACTACCGAGAACCATAAGCCACTGATTAGTACTTAAAGTTGACATATTATTATGACATTTTAAGACTAATTGTACTTTAATGGAGTTTAAGTGATGTTATTTCAGGCCCTAAACGGAACAAGGACCCAAGAACAACAAGTACCACACTTGGATGCAGCACCAGCACATTAGGGCCAAAATTGGAAAAGCTTGGAGCACAGCCAGAACGTTCGAACACCAAATCACGTTCGAACGTCCACATTGCACTGTAGCAGACTCAACTGCTGAAGAGAAGGCGTGTTGCAGTTAGGAAAGAAGACTGGAGCTCTGAAGTACTTGAGTGTCACGTTCGAACGTGCACTTGAGTTGATGGAAGACCAGACCACTGCAGAGAGTTGGAACTGAACTTCACAGAAGACCAACAGATCACTCGAGTGAAAGGGGTTAGAGCAAATCTGGCGTTCGAAAGCCCTCAGTGCAAAAACAGAAGAAACGTTCGAACGGCAGTCAACGTTCGAACGCCCTTAGTGCAAAAACAGAAAGAACGTTCGAACGCCAACTCACGTTCGAACGTTATCCACAGACTGGCAGCAGAGTTGTTGACTGTTCACTTGGACTTGGGCGACAAACACTATTCTTTCACCCCCCCCTGTCTCCTCCTCTTGCCTATAAATACTCCCCTTGTTGGAGAGCTAGAGGAGCCAAGTAGGAAGTAGGAAAGTTGATGGAGGCTTAGACTCCCACTCTCATTGTAGATTTAGCTCATTTCCCTTGTATGAAGTCTTTATTTTAGATATTAGTTTGGATTTAGTCCAATATCTCTTGCTTGTTATAACAGTAGTTTTATGTTTATGCTTATGTTTATGCTTTCATTTTTCATGCATAGAAGAGAGATAGCTCACCTTTTGGTTGAGGAAGCAACCCTCCAATTCTTGGTTGAGGAAGCCACCCTCCAAATGTGACTAGCTTTCTTCTACTTTTATTGTTCATACATTTCACTTCCATTGCTTGCGCTTCTTTCTTTCTTAGAAGAGTGAAACTCTTCCACTTTTCTAGAGCTTTACCAAAGCCGTGAAGGGTGGAATGTGATTCACCCATTCTTTGTTAAAGATTGGCTACGCATTTGTTGTTACTTTATCTTATAAGTTCTCTACTTGGAGGGATGAGCATCACTCACTTTTCTAGCTTTACCCAAGCCATGAAGAGTGAGTAGTTTCTCATTCACTCTTTAGTAAGAGGAGAAGGGCATGTATAAGTTATCCGGGAATCATATTTGTGCAATGTTTCTATGCTTAACGCTTATTTCCTCTTGTTATTGGACGATTGATTGCATCTAGCAAAGCTAGGGTACTTTGTATAATTGTGGGTTCTTTCTATGACACGGATGACTCTTGCATAGAAAGACTCATCAGTTCAAGGCAAGTACCCCGGCTAGATCCTCATGACTACCCCTCAATCTTCCCCCTTATTGTACTTCATTTAAAGAATGGAATATTAATATCATGATTGGATGTCTTGTAGAAACACTTGCTTGTTTGTAGACGGGTTAAGTCTCGGCACAGGCAATTCTTGTAAACTTCTAGAAAGACGTCGGAATCATGTTCTTAATTCTCACAATCCATCTTTATCTTCCGATTAACTTGTTGTTGACACGGGAGTTAATTGAGTTATCAAGCACAATTATGACAAACCGGATAACTAGCTACATGTCCAGATCCTTGCACTAAAGAGTGACCTTTTTTTATTAGCACCTATTTTGTTAAGAAAATCTTCCTGGAAAGAATCTTATATTTTGTCCAGAAAAACTCATATCTCACAGCAAATCTCAAAGGTTACAATCAATAGGTTTCTACCACTGCTCACCTCAGAAATATCAACAAAAGTTCCCTATGGATTCGACTCCGGACTCAAACCGGATTATTACTACAGCTTGACCGCCTGCACTTGGGTGTACACATTTCGGATCAAGCCATCAAGTTTTTGGCGCCATTGTCGGGGAACCTTTAAAAGGTATTTTAAGGTGAAAGGTAAAAAGACCTTCAACATTGTGTATATTTTGGTTTACTGTAAATAACTTTGTTTTATTTTCTTTATGACTGAGGGCACTCCTCACTTCCAAAATTTGTCGGCAGAATCGTGTGAGTCCGTGAATCAGCCTGAACCTAATTCACCTAGATCAGTAGCAGACTCTTGTGAGGGTAGTATGGCAAATAATGAAAGAAATGGAGAAGTCCCTATGAGAGCCGTCGTCAACTTCTCCTTCAAGGTGCGAAAGGCTAGCTCACACGCTTGAGTCCACATGAATTTTTCTCCCTTCTTTGTAAGGCGAGTCATCGGCATCGCAAGCTTGGAGAATCCTTCCACAAACCTACGATAATAGCCGGCTAACCCCAAGAAACTCCGTACTTCTGTCACATTCTTCGGTGGTTCCCATTTCATCACGGCCTCAATCTTTGCGGGATCAACCGCTACTCCTTGCTCGGACACAACATGGCCAAGGAACTTCACTTCCTTCATCCAAAACTCACACTTGCTCATCTTCGCATATAACTTATGTTCTCTCAATTTTTGTAGCACCTTAGAGAGATGACGAGCATGTTCCTCCTGAGTCTGGGAGTAAATCAATATGTCATCAATAAACACAATGACAAATTGATCGAGGTAAGGCCGGAAGACTCTGTGCATCAAATCCATGAAGGCTGCGGGGGCATTAGTCAATCCGAATGGCATCACCGTATACTCGAAATGACCATACCGGGTACGGAAAGCAGTCTTAGGAATATCCTCCTCCTTAATCCACAGTTGATGATACCCCGTGCGAAGATCAATCTTGGAGTAATACTTCAAACCCCTCAACTGATCAAATAAGTCATCAATTCTCGGCAACGGATACTTATTCTTCACGGTAATCCTATTCAACCTCCGATAATCCGTGCACAACCATAGAGTCTCATCCGTTTTCTTCACAAAGAGGACCGGGGCTCCCCAGGGTGAAGTACTGAGACGGATAAACCCAATCGCCAACAAATGATCCAATTGCTTCCTTAGCTCCTTCAACTCCAAAGGTGCCATTCGATAAGGGGCAATGGATATGTGTTTCTCTCTTTCTCTCTTTCTCTCTTATGTTTTCTAGGGTTTGGAGTGGTGTAATGAAGGCTAAGGAGGTGACAAAATGTATTTATAGTGGAAGAAATGGAGGAAGACCCGCAGTCGGATCGGGCTGGATTTTGTCGGGCGTACCGGTACGCGTACCGGTACGGTTGAGCTTCTGGAGTCCAGCGTACCGGTACGCGTACCGGTACGATTCAGCTTCTGGAGTTCAGCGTACCGGTACGCGTACCGGTACGATTTGACTTCCAGATTTTTGTTTCAACTTCCAATGCAGTTTTGACCCATTTAGAGGTCGAATTGGAAACTTTTCATGAGACATAATTTTGTAGCCCTAGATGTCTACTATCTACTGTTAAAATTTCAAATCCATTGGACTTAAGGATAAAAAGTTATGGCCAAAACACTAAGTAGTGTTCAATACCCATTTTTACCCAAATTCTCGCTAAAGTGTATTTTAACTCCGAGACACTTCCTAACTTCCAATACATCCATATTACCACTCCCAATGTTTTTCAACCTTCCGGATTCAATGGAATCATTATTTTGACCTACAAACTTTTAGAAACTTGTCCAATCACCCTTTCCAAGTTTAAACATCTTCGACCCGTAACTTCCCAATCAAATTGTCTCCATAGCATTTATTCCTACCGTTTATTCTTATGTCACTACATATATCTACATCTTTTACAAATATTATTTACTATATATATATATATCTCTATAAATATATAAAAGAAAATTCGGGGTGTTACAGTTTGTGTATAGGATAGGAATATACCTATATGCCGTGTGTAGCTTTTATGAGAGTTTGAACTTAATGAATCTATTCCAACTTATTTTGCATAGGAATATAGCAATTTAATTAGGAGAGATATGCTTATCTAACTATCGGAAGAGGTTTGATAAATAATTTTGAAGTCTCAGTTAACAACTTGTTTTGATCAATTTACTGGAAAGAGGGTGGAAAGATTTATACGAAGCATTAGGGGAAGTTGTAATCTTAACTTCTTCTATCCGGTAAAATCACTCGTTGATTAGTAATTTTAGGTTTAGTCTTAAATTAGTAATTCCATAGTTCAATTCCAATTGTTTAAATAAAATCAAATTGATATAAAGTTAGTACTTGAAAGTTATTGGTAATAATTCTCTGTGGGAACGATACTCTACTTATCACTTTATTACTTGTTGATCGTGTATACTTGCACGTAAATTGTCAATACCAAATTTGGACAACAAGTTTTTGGCGCTGTTGCCGGGGAATTATTCTAGTAATTATTTCAATATTAATTTCAATCAGTTTGATCTTAGTTTAAACTAATTTAATTTTCTGTTTTAATTATTTTTGCAAGCACTCTTGAATTTTGTATGCAAACACGATCTACAGGTCAGGAGCTACTGCCGTACGAACTAGAAATCAAAAGAAGGCTCCGAAACTTGCGAAAATAGTGTCAAGAAGAAAACAACCAAGAAGCTATGGCTGAAGAGGAACAGAAATCGTTAAGGGATTTTGCTATGCCACTTGTGACGGAAATACAATCGAGTATTCGAAGGCCCGCAATTCAAGCAAACAATTTCGAGATCAAGTCGGGTACCATTCAAATGATTCAGAATTCAGTGCAGTTTGGGGGTTTGCCTACCGATGACCCAAACGATCATTTGATGAGTTTTCTGGAGATATGCGACACATTCCGATACAATGGGGTTTCTGAAGATGCAATTAGACTCCGACTTTTCCCTTTCTCACTTCGTGATAAGACGAAGAGTTGGTTGCACTTATTGCCGTCGGGTTCTATTACTACGTGGTCAGATTTAGCTCAAACGTTCTTAGCTAAATTCTTTCCACCAGCTAAAACTGCAAGGAAGAGGAACGACATCACTTCCTTCACACAGCATGATTCTGAGACTCTCTATGAAGCTTGGGAGCGATTCAAAGACTTACTACGAACATGCCCTCACCATGGTATTCCTAATTGGTTGTAAGTTCAAACGTTCTACAACGGGTTGTTTAGTGCTACCCGAACTAGTATCGATGCAGCTGCAGGAGGGGCATTGATAGGGAAGAATTTCGATGAAGCATACGAGTTATTAGAGACGATGGCTGCAAACAATTATCAGTGGCCTTCTACAAGGATCAATCAGCCAAAGGTAGCAAGGATTTATGAAGTTGATGTGGTTACTGCATTGATTGCACATGTTGCTACATTGACAAAAAAGATTGATGCTTTAGGAGTGCAACCTATTCAGAGTGTGGCAGTTGTTTGTGAATTGTGTGCCTGGAACTATTCGAGCAATCAATGTGCAATTAATCCAGAGTCGGTACAATACATTGGTAACCACAACAGGCAGCAATATAGCAATAATTCCAACAATTATAACTCTGGTTGGGGGACTCATCCGAACTTTTCTTGGAATAATAATCAAGCCCAACCTTCTGCTCCAAGACAATCATACCCACCAGGATTTCAGAATCAAGCTCCACCACAGCAGGAAAAGAAGTCAAATTTGGAGGAGCTGCTTTCCAGGTATATAGCACAAAGTGAGACAAGGATGAATAGTATGGAAGTATCAGTCCGAAATCTGGAAAATCAAATGGGTCAACTTGCTACTGCCATTAACAATCGTCCTCAAGACACTCTACCGAGTGATACGGAGATCAATCCTAAGAGGGAAGGTAAGGAGCACTGCAATGCTAGTACATTACGAAGCAGAAAAGAGTTACCTGAGGTTGAGGGTAAAGAAATAAAAGATAGCAGGAATGTGGACAATGAAAAGAAGGAATATGATCCAGTTGTAAATTCTAATGGAGGCAAGCAGAGTCCTATTGTGCCTCCAGTGCCATTCCCACAACATTTGCAGCAACATAAGTGGGATAAACAGTTCTCTAAATTCATGGATGTGTTTAAGAAGCTCCAAATAAATATCCCTTTCGTAGATGCATTGGAGCAAATGCCTAACTATGTGAAATTTTTTAAGGAAATTATGTCAAAGAAGAGAAAACTAGGCGATTTTGAGACAGTGACACTTACAGAGGAGTGTAGTGCTATTCTTCAAAAGAAGCTACCACCAAAGCTCAAAGATCCGGGTAGCTTTACAATTCCATGCACAATAGGCAACCAATTTTTCGAGAAAGTGTTGTGTGACTTAGGAGCTAGTATCAACTTGATGCCACTCTCAATTTATCAGCAATTGGGTTTGAAGGAAGTGAAGCCTACGAATGTTACATTACAGCTTGCAGATAGATCACTCACTTATCCAAGGGGCATAGTTGAGGATGTTCTAGTTAAAGTGGATAAGTTCATTTTTCCAACTGATTTCATAGTCTTAGATTGTGAGGAAGATAGGAAAACACCTATTATTTTTGGGCGACCATTCTTAGCAACGGGAAGAACACTTATCGATGTACAGAAAGGTGAGCTAACGATGCGAGTCCAAGATCAAGAGGTTACATTCAATGTATTTTCAGATATGAAATTTCCAGAGGAAGTGGAAGAATGTTTTCGGGTTGATGTTGTGGAAGATGCAATGAATGGGATATTCGTAGGAAGCTGTATTTCAAATTCTCTTAAGAACGCCGAACTATATAAAGATAAGGTGTTCTCGCATGCAGCGGTTGAAGTCAAGGAAGCCAATTCGAAAAGAACTTTCAAGGTGAACGGGCAGAGACTTAAGCAATATTGGGGCGGCGACATTGATCATGAAAATACCTCAATTATCCTTGCCGACCCGGGATGAAACAGGAAGTAGTCAGGTTGAAGACTATAAAACAAGCGCTATTTGGGAGGCAACCCAAATTTTAGCTTTTAATTTTTATTTCATGTTTATGTCAATTTAGTTTTTTTTTTTAGATTATGAGTGCATTTTATTTAGTGAGTCAATTGCTTGTAGGTACCAAGGATCGGAAAGAAATAACAAAAAGAGTGAAAGGAAGGAAAAAAATGAAGTTTGAACAAGCAAAAGGAGGATGCAGTCCAGAAAGTCAGCGCCTAGGCGCCAAAAACAGCGCCCCAGCGCTGGAATTTTGTCCCCAAACCAGTGAGGCAGCGCCTAGGCGCCAGATTCAACGCCCCTGTGCGCGCCTACTGCCCAAAATGCAGTCCAAAAGCAGTCAGACAGCGCCCCAGCGCGCACCAGCAGTCTTCAGCCTTCAGTCTTCAGCGCAGCCCAGCGAAAAAAAAAAATATGTTTGGAGTTATAGGGCCCATAATATATCAAATCGAAGCTATCGACGAGCCCTACAAGACTCTTTGCCTTTGGCAATGAGAGACACTGTTAAAAGCCCAAAAAAGGTCTGGAAACGTGTGTTTGGGTCGTCCGAAGTTTTTTATTTTTTATTTTTTTTTTCTTCAAGTTTTGGGTTTAGCAGCGCCATCCTTAACACAACAGTGAGGGAGTTGGGGCACACAAAAATTCCTTCCATTCCTCCTAAATTTCAAGGCTCTAACACATATTCTCTCCAACTCCTAATCATTCATAATTTCGTTGAATCGTCTTGGATTTTCCAATCTCCCTTATATAATAATCTTCCCGCTCAAGTGGCATCAATTAGTATCAAGTAGCAGCAAGGGTTCCTCCATTCTCCATGGGTAATATGAAGCTTTACAACATAAGATTAAGCTTTGCAATGTGAGTTTCCTAATCCATATATGTTTCCCGAATACACTCACAACTCAATGGACGACGAGGACGCTAACGATGATGCCAACTAGCAAAATCTCAGGGAAGTTCTCTATCTTAATTTTTCCTACTTTATACATTGAGGACAATGTTTAGTTTAAGTTTGAGGGTGTATTTTTACTTGCATTATTAGGTATGCATTTAGATAGCATATTTTGCACTTTAGATTGCATGTTTTAATACAACTTGAGCAATGGGTTGATTGAATTTGATCATGGCCAACGATGAATGTGATTAATTGTTAATTCAAGGAAAATTGATGAACATGTTGAGTTTGTAGTTTGACATACTAGTTGGTTTTACACTGGTTATGATTGTTTTTTTCATGCATGAGCACATATCTATCTGTTTGATTAGTTATCATTTAGAGAATTTATTTGGCTAAGTGCTTGTAGGAGATATTTGTGAAACTCTAGAAAAATTTATTTAAGCATCATTCAAAGCAAGTTTAGGCATTCATATAAGTTTTTGGGAAATATTGGTTAGGATGGGTTAGTAAAAAAAAAAAATTAGTTTTTGAAAAATTATTTTGAGTTGATCCTTTATGAGTTAGAAAGAAAAAAAAAAGAATACGAAAACAAGAAACAAGAAAGGGCATGTGGTGAGTAGAGATGGAGCGTAAAACGCACTCACTCATAAACACATGTTGAGAACGAGATGGAGCGTAAAATGCACTCGTTCAAGAAAATGCGAGATGGAGCGTAAAACGCACTCGCTCAATAGGAGGTGAGATGGAGCATAAAATGCACTCACCAAATGAACGAAAAAGAAGAAAAGAGAGAGAGAAAATTATTTGTATCTTCTAATTATATGTTTTGCCTTTATTAGCAGAGGTTGATGTGAAACGTAAGTTCATAAAGTTGATATTGAGTATCTCTTATGGAGCGCTTGACTACATAAATTTATCTGGGTGATGGCTAGTTTAAATAGTTAGAATATGCACATGTATTTAAAGGGTCATGGACAGAGGTAAAATTAAGGAGTATGTTGAGCTGTTGGACTTTGCATTGTTTTGAAGTTTCCCGTGAATTATTATTTGTAGTAACTTTTGGGGCCATTATTCAGATTCATATTAATCAATTGTTTGAGTAGTTGGTTGTTAGGATTAGTTTTTAAAAGTTTTTGTTCTTAGTATTTTGCTTGAGGACAAGCAAATATTTAAGTTTGGGGGTATTTGATGAGTGAGTTTTATACCTACGAATTGAGTACTTTCAGTTTGATGAAATTACAAGTTTTCAATTATTTTATGTTCCTTTTTATTTGTTTTGTGTGTTTTGATGTTATTTTGTAGGGATGATCATTTAGAAGGAAACAAGATGATTTGGAAGGAAACAAGGTCAATTTGGAGCCAAAATGTTGGATTTTTGAAGGCTAAACAACAAGGGAAGATGCTAGGCTTAAAAGGGGTCAGCGCCCCTGCGCCAAAACCAGCGCCCCTGCGCCACAAGGGTAGTAACTCAGTGCCTCTGCGCTGATTTTGGCGCAGCTGCGCTTGTGATGGAAGTTGGACGCGAATTAGGACTTGTTTTTTTACCCGAAATTGGACTCTAATGCCTCTTATGTGCTAGGGTTTGAGGGGAATATAAAAAGAATGATTTTAGCGGCTGAAAACATAGAGAAGAAGACCAATGATTGATAGAAAATTGAAGGCAAGAATCAAAAAAATCGACACGAAGAAAATCGGACTTGAAGGCTAAAGAGAGATTGAAGATTGCAACTAAGTTTTCATTCTTTTCCCTTACTTTTACTTCTTGATTTTCTAAGATGTTGTTTAATTTGAGAAGGATGTTTTTCGATTACATTATGAACTAAATTTTTATTAAGATTGCAACGGAACCTAATGTCTAGTTAAATTGATCTACTCTCGTTTCTAGTTTTTGTTGATCTTAGATGAGTTGTTTGTCATATTTTGTGTTTAATATATAATTGTTTGACCAACAATTAATTTGATAACTTAGATGAAATTGGAAGATGAATTCTAGGTTTAGATCTGAATATGATGACATGCGTCTGGTTAATTCTTCTTAGGATTGAATTGCTGGGTTTGTGTATAGGATAGGAATATACCTATATGCCGTGTGTAGCTTTTATGAGAGTTTGAACTTAATGAATCTATTCCAACTTATTTTGCATAGGAATATAGCAATTTAATTGGGAGAGATATGCTTATCTAACTATCGGAAGAGGTTTGATAAATAATTTTGAAGTCTCAGTTAACAACTTATTTTGATCAATTTACTGGAAAGAGAGTGGAAAGATTTGTACGAAGCATTAGGGGAAGTTGTAATCTTAACTTCTTCTATCCGGTAAAATCACTCATTGATTAGTAATTTTAGATTTAGTCTTAAATTAGTAATTCCATAGTTCAATTCCAATTGTTTAAATAAAATCAAATTGATATAAATTTAGTACTTGAAAGTTATTGGTAATAATTCTCTGTGGGAACAATACTCTACTTATCACTTTATTACTTGTTGATCGTGTATACTTGCACGTAAATTGTCAATACCTAATTCGGACAACAGACACCCAATTGACACGACATTTATGGACTTCCACCAACGGCTTTGCATACGCCGACACACTTTATGGACTCAATACCAACGGAGTGCGTATCCAAATCACTGGGTCTTTTGCCCGAGGGACACTCTAGCCCTTCTTACTAACCCCGACCTTATTTTTAAGGCAATCCATGCGACTCTGTCGAACCTTGGTCCAACCTTCCCGAGCCCACGCATCATCCACCAAGCATGGTGTTTGATCAACTATGCACACATCCACACCCATGTCACATGCCCACGAATGTGATGCTTTTCGTGTATTTGCAAATGTAATGCCCAATTGCAAATCTCAAGTCATGTTCAATATGTCATAATCACATGATGAACAATATTTCATCTCAGCCAACATTCTCAATTGTCAATTATATCATAAGCAGATAATTACAATTTACAACATCATCAAAACATGTTATATCAATTCATTCAAGGCATTTTATCAAACACCCACAAGGCACAAAATCATGTAAACACATAATATGCCCAATTCATCACATTTCTCATGAAATTACCAAACAAGCAATTTCAACAATCCAGTTCATAAAAGAATTGATTTTAACCATTCCTAAATCCACTTTCCTCATTTCAATCACAATAGGTAAGTGTCATACATGAGATTACATCTCTAACACCCTACCTATTTCATATTTTAACCCTATGTTAGAAATAAACCTAGCTAGGAGAAGAACCCTATCTCTTGAAGCGTAATACCCGTAGTAGGAAGCTCACAAGAAACCAAATCAAGCTTCAAGCCTTGATTTCCAAAAATCCCGTCTTTGAGACTTTGTCAAAATCCTGAATTTTTGGCATGGTTTTGTAGCCCATGTCGTGTAGAACAATCTTTGTTCTTGGCCCAAGGCGATTCGACCGAATGTTGGCCCTAGATCGTAGAGAGAAGATTGAAGAATCCTTGATTTTCTCCTTTCTCTCTCCTTCCTCTCTTTTTCGGAAAACCCAGCTGAGAATATGGGGGAAAATCTGATTTTTTCCCCCTTTTTATACTCCCCATTTACTTAGCTCTCGTTGCGCCACACGTTCGCTTTTCCCGGGTCCGATTTTGTCCCGAATCAATTAAATCTCGTCCTGTTTCAAGTTCAATATATTTTTATTTGAACTAACTTTAAATTATTTTTCACTTTTCGCAATTAATTCTTGATTGCGTTTATTTTGGTCATGCGACACACGATTGCCTCGTAAAATACAAAAAATCTGACTGTCTCGAAATTCAACGAAATTTGACTGGATAACTAGATTTCGCGAGACGAATCCAGCGGTGAGGTCCGTTTTGTCATCCGAGTTCTATAAAAATTTGGGTTTTCAGCCTGTATCGTAGCGACTAATTACCGTTTTGCCCTTTTCATAAAAATTCAATTTTTTTTTGGATTTTACATGCAACACCCGATCGTCTTGTAAAACGCGAAAAATCCGACTGTCTCGGAATTCAACGAAAATTGACTCGGTAACTAGATTTTGCGAGATAAATCCAACTGTGAGGTCCGTTTTGCCATCCAAGTTCTAGAAAAATTTGGGTTCTCAACCCGTACCGTAGCGGCTAATTACTGTTTTGCCATTTTTCATAAAAATTTAAATTTTTCCGGGTTTTACAATCATGGTGTACATAAATTTGAGTTCCAAATAAAAACATGAACTGATACTTAAACATAGAATACACTCCTATAGAGTGTTAATATGCAAACAACTCAAGATTCAAGTTAAATATTCAAAATTCTCATCGTAATTAAGAGAGAATAATACAGTCAAAATTGGAAATATATATATTTTAAATTTTTTTTATTAGTTGCACATTATGGTATAACCCTTACCCCCCCAACTTAAATCATGCATTGTCCTTAATGCAAAACAGTCATGCAATGAGAATAATGAAGACAATAAGGGTAAGAAAAAACAATTGACAATGATTTCCAATAATAAAACCACCTACAAAAAAAAAATACACAAAACGAAATAATTATAACAAACTAATAAAATTACCTAGAAAATAAAACACAAAAAATAAATAAATAAAGCACTCAAAAATATGAGCCACCCCCCAACTTAGACCCAATTCTATGCTCAACGAAAGATATTAAACATGAAACTCCAAATAATAATGGATACATAGTAAAAGAATGTGTACAAATCTATAAATAAAATAAAATAAAAAATACAAAAAATAATAAAATAATTCTAATCACTATATACAAGTAAAGATAAAAGTTCACACTCAATCCAGCTTAAAGTAGAATTTGAATATACTCTATTTTTGATGACTTATGAACATGTTGTCTAAACAACTCTTCTAATCTAACCATCCACTCATACACTCGGCACACCTTTGGAACATTCAAAAAAATGGAGATATATACATTTTTATGCAAATTCAAGATTGAGGTAGAAAATGGATCTTTGTCAATTATGTCACTCAACGCAACCTTCGTATCCTCACCAAGTTTGAATATGTGAATTTCATTACTATTATTTGATATTGAAAAGCCTTTGGACTCGTTAACCTCTTGTGGAATAACATTTTTGCTCAAATCTTCATTATCTAGAGTGTTAACTGATTTATTCTTAGATTATGGTTCCAAGAAAGAATCAATCTCACTACATTAGTGATGCTCAATTTCTTGTTCTTGGTTCAAAGTACTAACTACCATAGTCAATGTGTTGAGGATGACTTTTATCTCTTCCTAAATTTGGCTCGTTTGGGCATTGATAGTCAATTGATTTTGCATAAATTCATTCATAATATTCTTCAAACTCTTTTATTGTGGGTCATGGTATGAGGGATATTGGAAAGGCTCTTGTGGTGGTGTGAGATGTATCAGTAATTGATAATATTTGTTCCCCCAACTAAAATCTGAATAAGAATTCAAAGCAATGATTGGGGTAAAGTTGTTGAGAAATATGCAATATAATTGACCCATCCCATAAAAACCTTTGACCCGTTGGAATTAAATGGCACTCGACAGTGATATGCCCAAACTCAGCACAAATCTTACAAATATACTCCATAAATGAAGTAATTGATACCACTTAAATAAAGTAGAAAAAAAAATAAAACAAAAATAAAACGAAAAAACGTACTTGGACTTGTGATGAAAATAACAAGAGTTACCTACCATCGATCCGAATTACCTTTCAAATTTGCACTGTGATTTCTCCAGCAACGGCACAAAAAATACTTGACCTCAAAAGTGGTTAGATAATAAAATAGGTTCTCAAGCGCAGAAATATATCGTTTAGTAACTTAGTCGATTATCGAAATCGTCTCCTCAAGGAAAATGAAGGACAAATTTAGATGGTGATGAAATTAAAATAAAAATAAAAATATTTTGGTTTAAAAGTAGTAGTGATGATTAATAAAAACTAAAATATAATATTAAAAAAAATTGGATAATCATCAAAGTTCATCTCACCATGAATAAGAATTTTTAATTTATAACTCATTCAAGATAGTAATCAAACGCCCATGAATGGAAAATATTTAACTTAAAATCAAGAAAATAACTAATGTGTATTTAAATTGATTGAATTAATTGATGAAAAAATTACAGTTACGTTCATTGCAGTGATTCCACTAATTACCCGTGCGAAGTCTAAGTTATCTACGGATAAGCAAAAAGATATACATATCACCCACATTTTCAACTTTAATTATTCAATCAACAAAAACTTATTCTTTGGAAAAACCCTAGTTAGGTCAAAATCCCCATTCACGGATGAGACTCCCTCATCCGATTAGACAAAAATTTAACTACTCAAACATAATGAAAGTAAAATTAAAAGAATTAATAAAAGACATAGCAAGTAAAGAAAACAAAAATGATATTGAAATCGAAATTAAATTCAGTACTTTGTATTTAAAACAAGAATAGAAAATTAATGTAAAGAATAAGGAAGTCTAATTACTTCTTAATTAAACTAAACAAGAAAACAACGAAAATAAAACTAATCTAGAAAAATTGGTAAAAAAAGACTGCTTGATCCCCCTATGCCTTAGAAGTTCCGCCTCCAAGAAGAGAACTCAGCTGATGAATAACTTTTGAGAGAGGATGCCTAGGATCCTCCAATGCTACGATATTTAGAGGAAAAAAAAGGAGATATATATATATTTTAAAGATCCTCTTTCATTCTATGTCTATCTCTTATTTTTAGAAAATCTCCAAAAATATCTCCTAAAATACCTTCAAGATTTGGCCAATTAAAATTTCCTTAAAAATCTTGTTTTCTCAATTTTTACCGCTTCTATCGGTAAAAAGTACACCCCGACCTACTAGTAGCAAAGTTTCTATTTTGACGTACTTGTAGGTGAGAAATAACCTACCGGTAGAATTTAATTTTTCTGTGTTTTTGTTATAATAATCTTGGTTCAAGTTCTGCCATCTCCAAAGCTTTCCATACCATCCAAATGATTATAAATCATCCCTTCTTACACCGAATTACCTTCAAACACACAATTTACTAGTAAAACATAAACTTAACTAAAATGAAGCATATAACTTACAAGCAAAGCTAAGATGGCTGGTTTAAGCTATAAAATTATCCAATATTATGTACCCATCATCTACCTTGAGAGCTTCCACTACTAACCTAGATCCCTAAGACCTATGGCTACTACTAGAGATTCTACCCAACCTCACATATTAGAGTTGAAGATCTTGATGGTTTCACAAACCCATTGGTGTGTGCATATCGAAGTTCGTTTGCATGCCCATGATTGCTCGAGGCATAGATGAACCATTCGGTGGGAAGTCCAAGTGACGCTACGCAAGATGTCTAAGGAGGGCCTTTTCCTAATGAGATAACAAGGAAATGAGCATCTAACCATGGTATTGGTTGAAGCATAAGACTCGAGTTTTTGTATGTTGACTTTGTGAGTAGTGGATTAGGTTTTGTTGAACCAGAAGAGGCTCTCCGCGGTTTTTCCCCAATTAGGGTTTTTGTGTGATCGAATATTTACATATACAACTATGATTGTTTGCACACACGCACACTATATGTTTGATAATTTGATTTCTTGACATATAAACCAATCATAGTTGTGCTTGGGTTTGGACTTGTGGGATTGCCATGAGATTGATTGTTTGAGTGAATTAATTGAAGATTAATTAACATTAATCATTATGTGTTTTTTGGGTCGTGGTGACTAAAGGGTTCTCATCATTAATTGTTATATTTGATTTAGAAGAGGTAATTGTGGGCGAAGTAGTTTTTAGTCAATAATCAATTGAGCTAAAATTGAAACACCTATTCACCTGCCCTATAGGTAAAATGTCTATAGCTCCACATGTATAATCGTGAGAGAAGATCCCTATCGAATGTTCCCTCCAAAAACAATAATTGGTATCAGAACGTGGTTGCCCTGAGTTGCTTGTAAACACACCTAAGTGTTTTCCTTCTTGAGGTCTATCATTACTACAAGTTAGTCTTGAATGGAGTCTCAAGTAAAAGGTGGTTCAATTGCACGACCACCACTCTTTGATGTGTCTAATTTCACGTATTGAAAATCTCGCATGAGAGCATTTCTAAAATCCACAGACGAGACAGTATGGTTAAGTGTGCAAGAGGGTTGGAGCCCTCCCACCACCACCACACAAGTCAAAGATGGTGAAGCGGTGGTTGAAGTGAAATCCCCATGCACTTGATCGAAGACCGAGAGAAAGTCAATGGGGTGGAACTTGAAAGGATTGAATGCAGTATTTAAGGTTGCGACACCAAACGAGTTCTGGAAAATTGAAAATTGCAAGACCTCCAAGGAGGTATGGGATATTCATATGGTTTCACACGAAGGAATTACAATGGTCAAGATGTCACATCTCCAAAGGTGCATCTTTCAGTTTGAAACTTTGAGGATGCAAGAGGAAGAATCAGTTAGTGACTTCTATGCTAAATTGTGCGATATCGTTAATTCTTCCTTTTCCTTGGTTACCAAGATCGAAGATGTCGCCATTAAGTGAAAAATCTTGAGATCTCTACTAGAGAGATTTTATGCTAAGGTGACCTCGTTAGAGACGAGTGTCAACATGAAAATGGTATTAGTCGAAGACCTAGTTGGGTCAATTTGGACTTTTGAGATAAACCTTCTTCTACCCAAGAAAGTGAAGGGTGTAGCTTTAAATTTGAAAATTAAAGAAGGGGGTAAATCTGAGTCACCACGGTTAGGAGAAGAGGACATAGCCTACCTGGCAAAAAAATTCAATAAATATTTTAAGGCTAGTGGTGTCAAGTTCTCAAGGTTGAAAGGGAATCCCAGTAGACCTAAGTCTCCTAGAAAGGGAAAAGAAAGTGGGGGAAGAACTTCTCGACATGAGGTTGAGAAGAATGGGCAATGTCTCCAATTCTATGGGTGTTATGGGTTTAGACACATAGTTGTGGAATGTCCTAATGCAAAGAAGAATGACATGCCCATGGATAGGAGGAGAGCCTTAAAGGCTAAAGTGAGTGAGAGAGAAAGTGAGTCCATAACGAGTGTTGACTCCTCTTCTCAAAGTGATGAAGAAAACTTCACAGCCTTTGTTGGTTCACATGCCTCCCCCCCCCCCCCCCTCCCCCCCCCCCAAAAAAAAAAAAGAAAAAATTCCAAAGAAGAAGAGGAAGTTTAAGTCAAATCCCACCATGATTGTAGATATCTTAGAAGTCGAAGTCACTACAAGTGAGGATGAGACTGAGAGTGTTGAGGACCTCCAAGATGCATATAACGAATTATATAAGGAGAGTCTCAAATAAGGTGAGAAGTTGCTTTCGTTGAGCACGAGGCTCAAAACAAGTGAGGATGAGAATAAAGCACTTCACTTGGACTTAGTGAAGTCCAAGGCTCATAATGTTGGGCTTGACGAGGAGAAGAAGTTCCTCCATGATAAGGTGAGCTTCCTTGAACAAGAGAATAAAGGGCTTTTAGAGTCTAAGAAAGGTCTTCAGTTTAAACTTATCAAACTTGATAAAGACCTTCACAAATCACAAGAGCTCTCAAAAAGAATTTCCCAAAGCACGAAAAAACTTGATAAAATGTTGGCTATAGGGAAGAGTGTGGGTGACAAGAAAGGCTTTGGTTATACAAATGAGAACTCTACCTCTACTACCTCCAAGACCGTGTTTGTGAAGGGTAATTCCAATCCATCACGCCAACAAGTAAGCACAAGTCTCAAAAAGACAAAATATTAAGGGCATGCATTTAATGAAGCCAGTTAAAAAGCAAACCCAAACCAAAAATCTCACGTGTTTTACATGTGGAGAGCATGGTCAATATAGTGCACATTGCATTCATATTAGAGAAGTCTTGAATAAAATACTCATGCATCTAGCTAACCAATCTAAAGCTTTAAACAATAAAGTTGTAAATCTTTCTAAGTTCTTAGAGAGGTCTCGTAATTCCAAACATATTCATGCATGATCTCCTTTTAACGGACCACATGCTAGAGTGCCCAAAACTCCTTCTACCCCTAAGGTCAAAATTGATCAACATACATCCGAGGAGAAGAGACTTAGTCCTCCACCAATTCTCCAACCTAACCCGAGTTTTAGGAAGGAAAAACAATTTTGAGTGACTAGGGAGGACCTTGAGAAACTCACCATCTAAACTAAGTTGGAGCCCCTCGAGTGCTTCTAGTAAGGTCATGGCTCCTAAGAAGTAGGAAATGTGAGAATATGGACCTAGGTGGTCTTTAATAAATTTTATCAAACACCCTAGGGTCATCCATTGTATAAATTTTTCTTTTTTTATTTTGTTTTTTTTTTCTATATGAAAATTTCAAAAACAATAGAAATTTTGAAAAACCCAAAACAAAAGGAATAGAAAATTCTAAAAGAGTTTTGACGTCAAGTTTGACATTCATTTTTAGGATTTATTTTAAATGCTTTAATTCTCTTTTCTTTGTTTTAAGTGCATGTTTATGCATGTTTTTCTTATACGTGTTTATTTAAAAAAATCAAAAACATTGGAAAAAAAAAAAAAGCAAAAAGATTTTCTTTTATTTGTTTTTCTCTGTTAATGATCATGATCATGGTAATTCCCACTTTGGTTTGCATTGTAATTTTTTCTTTAAATCAAAGTTGAAATGTGCATTGCTATGAGTCATATTAGGGGATAGATAACTTAGTGGCATAAATCTTATTGTATGATTTATTAGCCAAAATATTTTTCACCCTAGTGTGCTTGGATAGTGTTCACCTTTGAAAGATTCAAAATCACGTACATGCTTACCATTCACCTTCATACTTAAGAGTCTAATTGGTTTGAACTATTAATGATCTTAAGTGACTCTAAGTGTTGGTGATAGGTGAACACATGACTAAAGATTAATTAAACCTCAATCCCATAAAAGGTGCCGAAGGCAAATTGTGTGTAAAGAGCCCAAGTGGCCTAACATTAAAAAGGTGAGGCATACATAAATGACTAAAAATAATTGCACTTCAATTGTGAGAGTTCTAATGCTTAATTCAAATTGCTTATTTGTAAAGCTCATTGAGCTCATGCTACACATGTTTAGAAAACATATTGCTATATTACGAAATTCACACTTATGTTAATTGAAGCCATAGAGTTGAAGGGATAAAAGAAATGGGTGAGTTGTCAAAAAAATCATTAGGACACTCACTAACCAGTCATTTATTCACCTAAACAATGCATTAGGATTTCATGTTAAGCTTATTAATGATTTGAACTAAATGGAATCCTAATTGGGTTGGAGTTTGGTTTCACACATGTTGTATTTGAATTAATCCAAGTTGAACAAAATTTTGAACATGTTTGAGTGGAATTGAACTAAGTGAGGAAATATTGCTCTAGGATGCATGAAATTGATTTCTATATTTCTTTAATATACCTTAGTGTTATGCAATGAGATGATGAAATTTGGATGGAACTATTATAATGTGAATTTGTGTAATTTTCATGATTATAAAATTAAGTATTGATTGTTTAAATTGAGAATTGCATTAAATTAGATCCAATTTCATCCATACATGTGCATTGTAGTTGCATATAGGTTGTGCATACACTATGCATGCATTTGAGGTTTTAAGGATATAGTGGATGAGTAGAAGCCAGGACCGGGTTGGTCCATAGAAGAGTCGAGGCTGTTCAGACAAAATCAAACTAATAAGGTTCAAACACCACTCGATTGAGCTTATCATCGCTCGAGCGACCTTGCATAAGTCGGCAACCAAGGTTTAAAATTGTGTTTTAAGAGATCTATTGCATTCCAAGCCCTCTCATTCATGTCCCAAGCTTCCCAATACTGTAACCCTTGGTTCCAAAGCTCTCCCAAACACATTCTACATATATCTAAGGTTAATTCATCATTTAATTTGCAAATCCATACGAGTAAGACTTAGATTCATAGAGTGTTTGTCGAGATGGCTCCAAGAAGAGAGAAAAAACCTAGGGTTGATGATGTTTATGAGGAAATTGAGGAAAACTTTGATGAAGCTAATCGATTCCAAACACCGAAGTTTGCAAAGAGATTCAAATGGGAATTTTCTCTCAAGCTAATGTTGATCGAACGAGGAATAAATACTATGGAATTAAATCATTCCACTATTACCAATCTAACTAACTATGGATGGACTTAGATGTTTAATGAACCTGTGATATCAGATGATAGCATTGTGAGGGAGTTATATACCCATATTCGTGATCTTGATCCTCGTGCTAACCACTTTATCACATACATTAGAGGTATTGAGTTTACAGTTCTTGCAGATCCCATTACTACTATACTTGGCCTACGTAGGGTAGAGGATGTTTACGTTAGTGCGAGACTGGTAGACCTATTGTCTCCTCTCCATGTTGTGGCTACTGAATTGTACTGTATATAGACCATCTTGAACACTGGGTCACACAAAAATTCTTCCAAAAATATTGGACCTCAGAGTATAGAATGCTAAATCTCATAGCCAACTACAACAAAGAGCCAAATACCCATGTCCCAAATTTCATTATTCAGAAAAGCCATATGCTTTCTGCCATAGGAAAATGTTTTGGTTATGATTTTCCATTGATGATTTTTGGGTATATTCGAAGAGACTTTTTAGAGAGAAGAGTATCAGATATTCTATCTTTTGGATCTCTGATCACTGGTTTCTGCCAAGGGAAAGGTGTTGTAGTTTTAAATAGTGACCAGTTGGAGAATCCCATGAGGCCTTGAACAAAATTTATATGAAGCAAAGTAAGCCCCAGGCTACTACGTTATAGTAATTGAGGAGAAAGGAAAAGTTGTAGGAGATCCACCAGTACCTCTTGAGACTAGTACAACTAGAATACTAGCACCAGCCTAGTGCAAACATCCTTGTTGTTCAGTTATGATCGTTGGTAGATATCGGGTATTTAGCATCGCATGGAGGATTATCATCATCTTACTTCTCAACGACTAGATGCATTAGATGGTCAGATTGTGAGCATGGAAATGGGTCAATAGGCTATTTTTGGGTCGTGACTAGGAGAGTCAGTCGACTACGGAGATTGATCAAGGGAAAGTGGAGCCAGTGGAGTTTGATGCAACCATTAGAGTTTTTTAGAGATTTTTATTGTTGGTCACATAGGAGATTGAGAGTTTATTATTAATTCAAGGTCTATACTAAAGTACTCTATTTGCCTTGTTGTTGACTTTCATCTTTCTTGACTTTTATTTATTTAGTTAATTTTTTTTTTGTTGTTGTGATACACTCTTAGTCATATTATTGATGTTTTATCATATTTGACTTTGAGTTATAAGCCTTGTTTGTCCTTTGCTTTATGTGCATGATTTAGCTAGTTGTTTGCATTCTTACCTTCTTGTTATACTATGATTCTATGTCATTCTTGTTATATGTTGTCATTGGGTTGACATTCATAGCAAATAAATAAAGAATATATTGGGTAACTTGATTATGTAGTGTTCTTTTCATATCTAATCATTGGGTTGGCATTTTGTGACAAAAAGGAGAAGAATAGTTTATGTACTTATGAGAGGAATTGGGGAAATTTACTCTTGACTAGGCTAGATATGTTAAATGTGAAAATAGTAAGGGGGGTTTGTTCTAATACTCAAGGGGAGTACATTTACAAACTTGACATGAAGTCACCAATTTTACACTTGTTTTATTTTTTGATTGTTATTTTATTTGTGAATACCAACTAAGGGGGCGTACTTGACATGATCTACATTAATTTATCAATAGATTCTCAAGCATATTGGACAAGTTAGTTTTTAACATGTTACATATTTGCACTTGCATAATGTATACATTAATTCTTAACTTGGTGCTTATCATACCTATGATTATGTTATTTAATTCTTTAACATATGATGCTCTTCACAAGGTTTTGGTTTGAGTGGTAATGTGCAAGACTATGATCTTCAAGCAACATCTAATGATCTAGATATTTTATTTAGATAGAGATTTAGTACATGTGTAAATCCCCACACTTTTATATTATATATATATAAACGTAGAAAAAAAAATGTTCGTATTGTGAAAATAGGGTAAATAGTAGTTGGAACTTGGTTTTGATTTGTAGATGTATGAAATGGGGTGTAATAAAACTTGTAGGTATCAAGTTTTAGGTGGAAAACCATGTTAAACATGTATGGGATGGATTTGGTTGGCTTAGGAATGGATTGGAAATGGAAAAGGGATGAAACAGACTGTGAACAGTGCACGTGAACAGTGCACTGGCTGCAACTTCAAGCACGATTTCGACCTTGATTCAGTCAATATCTCTCAAAACATGAAAGTTGTATATCTCTTTCTTATCATTCCATAGCATCTTGAATCATCTCAATCGGAGCTCGGATGAGAGAGTTATGCCCAGATAACAAAGCGATGTCGAAATAGTCCAATTAGCTTCGTTTTGCATTTAATGTCTCCATTTGCATCCTAAATCAAAATATAAGAATAATGAGTACATTAGGCTTCAAATAAGTATAAAAGGCTTTAAGAAGCACCCTTTATCACCTTTTATTTGCAAATATTGCAAAACTTCATTAATAGCCGGTTCGGATGGGTAAAATAGAAACTTTAGTGTTTTGGGTGTACGTTGACTTTGGTTTTGAGATAAATCATAAAAATAAATGTTTTTAGGTTAAAATAACATTAAAAATGAATCCGGAACGTCGAAAAACCTTAGGGTAGTCATATGGATCAAATTGGAGATTCTTAGTGGCAAAACCGTAATTTCGGAGAAGACCAAAACAGTCAATGAACAGTAAATTTCGGGGCTGATATGTTTTAAACTCATTTTCATCCCATTTGCCCTTATTTCTTTCACTCCACTCACACCCCCACACCTCTTGGAACCCTAGAGAGCATTAGAGAGGAAGAAAGGAAGGGAAAAACAAGAGATTTAAGGGTAGATTCAAGATCAAAGCTCAAGTTCTTCATACAAACTAAGGATTCAAGGTAGGGGTTTCCTTCCATTCACTTACATTGAGGCTAGGGTTATTATATATGTATGATTTGGACTTATAATCATATCTATTTGCTATGGGTTCCTTGTCTCTTGGTATTATTGCAAACTTTATTATGTTTTGAGAAAAGTTATGGGTGGAGAGCCATAAAAACCTTAGTTTGTGAGAAACATGGATTTCTCTCTCTATCTTCACTCAAATTTGGTTTTGAAAACTATAGTGCTTTGTGTTGAGTATTGAAATGCTATTGTGCATAATCTCTTGTATTTTTCTTCATTGTTTATTTGAAATTGTCTCATGATGGATTTGTGGATTTTATGAATTTGCTTGAAAAATTGGGGGTTTATGGTATTGTTGGTTATGTGAGATATTTGTTGGTATTTTATCTCTTGCGTGGTTGTATGATTTGAACATGGATTACTATTGACCGGGTATCATGTAGTGGGTAGATGTCTTTGTATGCCACACGTGTATGAACTTTTCCTACCACCTGGAGTGGGTAGACGCCTTTGTACGCCGTGTGGGCATGAACTTTTCCTATCACTAATGATCACGGATTAGGAGTCTATTACCAAAGTAGGGTAGTTTTAGAACATAATTACCGATGTACAGCCGTTTTAAACTTATTTACCAAACTACGGTTGTTTTTAAAAGCGGAATCAACAATTCCGATTTCATATGAAATCGGATTTACTAAATACGACTTCTCAGAGAAAGTGGAATTGATAAATACGCTTTCTGTGGGGATCAGTTCCGGTTTGAAATTCAAGGAAGGCGGTGTTGCCAAAAACGCTTTTATTAAAAGCGGAGGTGCCAAATACGCTTTCATTAGAAAGCGTATTTGGCACCTCCGCTTTTAATAAAAGCGTTTTTGGCAATAGACTCGGATCGATCTCATCTTTCTTTCTCTCTGGTATTGAAACTCGATTAACACCATAACTGCCTGCTCAGCCCCTATCTTCATCACCAAACCCAATTTCACCTCCCACACCACCATCCTGAGATTCCCCCCAAATTATGATTTCTCTCTACTCAGATCTCTAACCTCTCCCTTCCCTTTCCTTTCACTCATCATCCTCAACTCGATCTCATCAACCGAAACCCATTTGCGTGATCTTCGACGACGAATCCTCGTCCTCCTCCACCTCTGCTTCCTCCGACAAGTCTCGATCCCCAATTTCCTCTCTCTTACGCTTAGTCTTTACTGGCATCGTCAAGCCCCTCCAATCCCTCACCCAATTTCTGGGTCCAAAAAGACCGGTCGACCCATCTTCATCTTCCCTCTCCACCGACGATGATGACCTTGATCAAAATGGAGTCACCCATCACTCCCCAACCCAAGTTCTCAAGAATTTCAACGAGATTCGGTACCTTCGGATCAAAACCCATCTCTTTCAGCAAAACCCATTTCTAATGGTGTTTTGATGTATCTTGAAGATGACTGAGTTGTTCTCTCAATACCCATTAGAAATTAAAACAGTTTTTTAAATTTTTTTCTGGGTGAATACCGATTTGTAAGTGCTCTATCGTTGCGACACATTTTTGTGTTCCGCAATCTTCTCTTCGGTCTTTGTCTAACTTACCTTAAGTTTTTTTCGTCTTGAAAACCCAGAATTATTCAGGACTCAAAGATCACCCAGGTTCATCCGGACAGCAAGCACAAATTTTAGTGCTTCAATTAAGCGATGTAAACCCAGAGATTTCGCAACATGGGAACTGCCATAGCCATTAGCTATCCAAAATGTTTAGAACCTGTTTTTCACCAATGCGCATTAGTCCAATTAAGTAAGAGCAGATGCAGTCTCTTGAACGCATTAGACTTGGAGGATGGATTAATTTCTTTTTTTTTTGTTTTGAATTGCTTCAACGAAATGAAACAGAGCCTAGCTATAAGCATAGTTAAATTTGCAGAGAAGCTTACTGTCGGTACTGTTCACTGAGAGAAGGCGTACAAAGAGAGGAAGAAAAAGTGCAGGGCCAACACGTTTTTTTTTCTCGGTGAATTTTATAAAAAGCGTGTTTGTCAACCACGCTTTCAATTGAAAGCGTAATTGACAAATCCGCTTTTTACAAAAAAAAAAAATTTCTCCTCCCCAACTTTTACATTAAAAGCGGAGTTATTGAATCCGCTTTCTAATAAAAGCGAAATTATTGAATCCGCTTTCTAATAAAAGCGAAATTATTGAATCCGCTTTCAAAAAGTGCCGTAGTTTGGTAAATAAGTTTAAAAGTGCCGTATTTTGGTAATTATGTTTAAAAAATGCTGTATTTTGGTGATTAATTCCACGGATTAGTAACGTAGGTTGTGTCGGACATACAGTGTGGGTTATCATGCATTGTACCAGAAATGGTTTCGACAAGAGTTTCGGGAAGTATGGGATTCCGCGAGAACTTGTTGGAAACGGTTTATGGTAGAATGGATTACCAATGGTATATTGTGTTTATTTATCCATTTCAATTACTGTTGCTATCTAAACTTGAGATATGTTTAAATTTCCTCGTTTTACTTCAAATGTTATATATGTTATTTGTGAAATGAGACCGACCATTTTATATACTTTTCTAAACCTTGTTTGGGTTTGAGAGGATTTTTCTACAGAGCTTCGTGCTCACCCCCTACAGTTGAACATTTTTCAGATTTTGTGCCAGAGGATGAGCTCGATGCTAACGAGTCGGGCCATAGAGAGGCTTCACTAGAGGGATACTTGGATCCCGAGTGGGACATCTAGAGATTTCGTTTACTTTTATTCTAGACTAGAATATTCTTTTGAAACACTGTGTAGTCTAGATTTCTTTTGTAATTTCTGCTGCGCTATAATAGTTAATTTTTTTTTTGGAAATGTAAAGGCCAAAGATGGCAGATTCTTTTGGGATAATGATGTAAATGTTATGAATGATTTTTATGAAGTCTTATTTATGGATGGTTTATCTTAGTGCTCTCATGATATAAATGGTTTTAGTATGTAATGTCGTCCAGGGTGGTTTTGGGGGCGTTACAACATGTGCGTGGGTGTTGAGATTAAATTTATAATTCGCTTTTTTCAATGGTTTGTGGGTTGTAATCTTAATTTCTTACATGTGCATTTTGTCACGAATTGTCAAATGGGGAGATTGTTAGATCATATATTGGAATTGTCTGATTTTGTGGAGTCCATTGTAAATCTCAATATTTTCCATGGTCATGATGTTATCAAGTTGAAGATCCAAAAAAGTCATTGAAAGGATGAGATCAAGCTTCAAAGCTTCATCATTCAAACATTGTATGAACCTTCATGCTTAGAACAAAGGTAATAACATAGGCACCTAAGATGAATCCTTAGTTATCTCAACTTGGGAAGATTAGGATTAAATGGAATTGGAAGTAATCTTTGTATGGCTCCTAGGTGATTTCAAATGAAAAGATTTTCTAAACCATTTTGTGTTTTGAAAACATAGATTGAACCATTATCGAACCCCTCTTGAGTAACACAATTTAGTGCTCAAGAGGAAATGTTTTTTTGCTTGATTTTATGCTTAAAAAACCAGTAGGGACAGATCTATGCTTGCTAGCCTTCGCTAGAGCGGTCTCTTTACGACTTAGGGTAGAAAATGGGAAAAAACCATGGAGGGAGTTCTCGCTCGAGTAGTCCCTTGACCTCGCTCGTTCGTAAATTTGAGTTTTCTTGTTGACTAAAATTACCCTTATTCCGGACATATAAATAGGGAAAGTCTTTCCCACAGCTAGGTTAAGCCTCTTATGAGATTTCTTAGTTAGAAATACTCTCTTCTACCTTAAGAACTTTCACCACTAACGTAGATCCCTAAGACCTAAGATTACCACTAGAGATTCTACCCAACCTTACAAATTGGAGTTAAAGATCTTGATGGTTTGACAAACCCATTGGTGTACCCATGATTACTCGGGGCCTAGACGAACCGTGTGGCGAAACGTCCAAGTAAAGCTACGCAAAATGTCAAAGGAGGGCCTTTGGTAAAGAAAAAACAAGGAAATGAGCATTTGACCATTGTATCGGTTAATGTATAAGACTCGAGTACCTGTATGTTGACTTTTTAAGTAGTAGATTAGGTTATGGTGAACCGGTAGAGGTTCCCCACGGTTTTTCCCTGAGGAAGTTTTTGAGTCAACAAATCACTTGTGTTCTTATTGTTTATTTACATATACATTTGTGATTGTTTTCACACACGAATATGATGTGTTTGATGATTTGAATGCTTGACATATAAATCAATCATAGTTGTATTTGGGTTTGGGTTTGGGTTTGTGGGATCGCCATGAGATTGATTGTTTGAGTGAATTAATTGAAAATTAACTAACATCAATCGTCATGGGCTATTTGGGTTATGGTGACTAAATGGGTTCTCATCATTAATTTTTATATTTGATTGAAAAGATGTAATTGAGGTCGAAGTAGGTTTTAATCGGTAATCAATTGAGCTAAAATTGAAAAACCTATTCACCCCCCTTTAGGTAAAGTGTCTATACCTCTACATGTATAATCATGAGGGAACTTCCATATCGAGTTCCCCCTTCCGGAACAACAATTCTTATTATTTATCGTGTACCAAGACTTATTGATGAGTTATTTCATTACCTATTAGTATGATTATGAACTGATGACATTTAAAACCTTGCGTATGCTTAGGAAAATGATTATCCTATTGTGCTATGGTTGTTCATCCCCTATTAACATTTTCAAAGACTAGTGTGCTTCCTGGGACTTAGTTGTTGAAGACTTATGGGAACTTTAGGCTAGGAGGGACTCCTTTCGAAAACCTTTTTTGTATTTACTCTTAGAACGTTGTATAGACATTGATTTTACACTTTTTTATTTAAAGGGTATTTGAAGAAGCTTGTGATGTAAACTTAATTAACTCATGAGAGGTTATTTTTTTGGGTATTGTAGTATAAAATTATGACTTTAGTGTTAAGTTTTGGTAGATAGAACTTATGTATTAATACAGGTTTGGGAGGACTTCATGGGTCTGTATTTGTAACATCGACTTTTTATTGAATTATGTTGCGATGAATGAATGATGTGGATCCTAGTTAATTGCTTATGGTTGATATGATATAGATAGTTAGTCGGATACTGTTTATTATATATAATGCTCTCACAGATCGCTCTTGCAAATTTTTGAAACGCCTGATGTTCAATCAAAAGTCTGCCGAATTTAAAAAAATATATATATATGTTTTATTAAAATTAAATGAATTTTTATATTCAATCTAATTATAAACCGACAATTATTTTGGATAAAAAATGATGTTTTTTTTAAGTCTCGTTTTTGTGAAATTTGGGGCATGACATATCTACCTTTCTTCAGGAGAATGTTTCTTCAAGGACTTTTTCCTTTTCAGAGGATATTATTTGAGATGATGTAGGACATTTTTCTTTTCCACTTCAACAACTTCTTCATGAGTTGAATGTAGCTTCTCTTTTGATCTTGTCTTCTGAGAAGTTAAATCTTTTAAACTTATGAATTGACCACGCTTCAGGCATGTAAGAAAGTTTACGCGATTATTTAGGTGGCAGATTTCCTCCCCCTAACGGCGGTGATTTTTGTAGAGCTTATCGAGAGCTTCGATTTGATATATAATAAGCTACTTCCTCCCTTTCAGTAAACTCCTTTTGCTTGTGGGACTCCATTAGCTATATAAACTCCCTCATTCCCTTCCTTTTTTGGATTTTTGAAGAGCCCTAGGTTGTAATTTGGGGTTTTTTGTTTTTTTTTTCTTCAATAGGTTTTTAAAACCCTAGGTATAAATAGAAACTTCCTTCTTCATTCTTGCCCATTCTACTTAGAGCTCTTCTTTGAGTGAGAGAGGTGGAGCTCTTCTCATATTCTTCCAAGAACACATAGGTGAGGCTTTCTTGAGTTGAGTATTTTTGAACAATGGTGGTTAATGAAGAGGATGTTCAGAGGTCTGCGAGTCTTAGTGGGCAACTTGGTGAAGTTGGAGTTGTCTCCGGAGAAGTGACTGAGGCGCGCGGTCTGAAGGAGGTGGAGCCGCCGCGGTTTGACTCTACTGCGGTCTACGCACGTGGTGGGCTATCGCAGGAAAAATGCTTGAAGAAGAAAAGTAGTCTGTTGGGCGAGCCATCTATGGAGTCAGGCGGGCCAGCTGAGAGGCTGGGCGAGCCAACCGAAGGGCTGGGCGCCCATCATAACGAGAATAGGGTGCTGCCGGTGACCCAAAGGGCGAGCAGACCCGATGGAGGCCAACAGGCGCGTGAACCAGGCGGGCGAGCTGGTTGTCTTGGGCGCTAATTGCGCTGATCTGGGCGCTAATCTGGGTATTTTGGGCGCTAATGGTGGAGTTTTGGGCATTGAGGTGCCTAAGTTGGGCACCAATGGTGGTGCAAGCGCGCGGGGGAGCAAAGGGTGAGGCGTGTTGGCCCAGGCGAGCAAAAGGCTGCCCTGGGCGCCTTGGGCGAGCCCGGGGCTGCCTTGGGCAAACTTGGTTCTGGATTCAAAACACAGAGTACGCCAGACACTTTTGTTGGTGATAATCCTACTCCTCCGTGTGCTACTTCTCAAAAAACAAATTCTCCATGGTCAAATTCCCCAGGGTCTCTCCGGTAGTGACTCGGGCAATTCTTCACGCCCCTGCAAGAAAAAGCACAAAAGCAAAGTACGTGATGATGGGTCCAAGGTAAGTACCCTCTCTAGTTAGCTCAACACTGATGATGATATTCTACGGATTGTTTCTTCTTATCACATTCCCCCAACTATACTATGTCGTCGAGCTGAGATGGGTGAGCCCGCCTCTAATGACTCTTCTAGGGATATTGTCATCTATGAGGAGATGCTTGAGGTTGGGCTCTGGTTTCCCATGTCCCCCTCTATTTGTCGCATTCTCGAATATTTTTCACTCACCCCCGGGTGATTGTGACCCAATGGTTGGAGGGTTTTGCTATACTTTTTGGTGTTGTGGAAGAAAGTGCATCATGAGGATGCCTCTCCAAAGGAGTTTCATGGAGCTTATACTTTGAGCGAGACCCCTGCTCCCAATCGGGGTTGGTATTATTTTACCACGAGAGACAAGCTGATCACCGGACTGAGGTCCAATTGTCATAGTTGAAAATCTCGCTTTATATTTGTCGGGGGAAAGTGGGCTGCGGAGGCCGATAGGGCTTTGGTACCAAGAGGATGGGGTACCCCTATGAAACTTGGTATGCCTTACACTTGCTTCCTCTACTTTGCTTTTTTTTTTTTTTCTTTTTTTTTACTCATCATTCCTTTTGCAAATCCTCATGTTCTCTAGGGGGATCAAGAGTGGAAGCCGCAGGCGGTGAGGACTTATCCTGAAAAAGACTTTGGAGTCCTTATGTCCAAAGATGGTGGTGCTACCCCGAAGTCCGGCGACTCTTCTTTGAAGAGGAAAGGTGAGTTAATTCGTTTGTACCTTCTTCTTTTACTTGGTGTTTTTCATCTGGGTATCATTTTATTTTCCTTGCAGCAGTAGATAGGGAGGTGATTGGGTCCCACCTTTTCGGTAGGAGTCCTCCTCCTTCCAAGGTGGCGATGGGCGACGTCTCCCAAGTGACCTCTCCAACGGCGCCACCCGAGGTAAGCTCTCCTCGGTCAACCCCTCTAGTGGTACCTCTGGCGTGCTCCCCTTAGGTGACCCCTCCAGTGGTGCCTCCTCAGTCGAAGACTCCCTCAGTTGCATCTCCTGCTCCAGAGTCCCGCTTGTTGGCCACACCTTCTGCTCCACGTTCATCCACTTCTCCTGTGGGAACTTCTTTTGGGGTACCTTCTCAGATTAGCTTCATGTTGGGTAACGCACAGGTCATCATAGAGCGACTTGGGAGGTTTGTATTTCCCAATGATGTGAGTGAGATTGGTGCCTTGGGCACCGAGGGGATCCTCGACTCTTTTCTGGAAGACTGGACTCAGTTAAGGGTTTGTTTTCTCCCCTTTCTACCTTCCTTTCATAAGTGTCTGACATCTTTTTGTCTTTTGTTTTTCTTTAGTCCTCAACTGCATCTATATGTTTATTTTCAAGGACCCTCCTTTATCACCAGCTGAAACACAATCATGCAGTCGTGCAAAATGAGCTTCTGGCTGCTCAGGGGAGGATCGTCGAGCTTGAGATTGCTGGTAGGGCTTCTGATGCAGACCTTGCGGCAACCCGTGAGAGGGTGACTAGTCTTGAGACTGAGTTTTCAGCGAACCATGGGAGGGTGGCCAGGCTCGAGGCTGAGCTTTCGGAGGTCCGTGAGAGGGCCACGCTCAGTGAGGCTGAGCTTTTGGTGACCCATGGGAGGGTGGCCAGGTTCGAGGCTGAACTTGCGGAGGTTCATGAAAGGGCCACGCTCAGTGAGGCTGAGCTTGCAGAGACCCGCAAGAGGGCCATGCTCAGAGAGGCTGCCGCAGATGCAGAGGTAAAGGCTGCTCAGGAAAGAGCTTCTCGAGCTGAGGCGGACCTGGAGAATGGCATTGCAGATGCTTTCATTGATGATTGTGAGGAGCTCCGGGGAAAGACTTATGCTGCTTTCTCCGATATTGATGTCTCAGGTTTCTTGCCAACTGAGGCGTCTGATGATAGTGATGGAGGCTCTAATGATGCTGAGGGTGACGATGAGGAGGAGGTTGACGACCATGAGAGTAGTTAGAGTGCTAGGGACTTTTTGAAAATTTTTTTTTTTTTTGAGGAAAACATTTTGTAGCCCTACTTTTGTAAAAGTGTTTTTTGCCACTGATGCTCCTCTAAAGTTGAGAAGTTGAATACAAAAATGCAAAGATCTTTTGAAGTAAAACATTTTGTAGCTCTACTTTTGTAAAAGTGGTTTTTGCCACTGATGCTCCTCTGAAGTTGAGAAGTTGAATACAAAATTGCAAAGATCTTTTGAAGTAAATCTATAATTTTTTTTTATTCTTTTCATTGCTTATGTAAAGCAATATCAAGTAATAGCTCCAAAAACGTACAAAAAATAAAATCAAGTCCCCAACTTTTCTACTTTGACTCTCTCAAGGTGTCATTGGTAGTACCCCTTCAAGTGCTTGGCATTCCATGGATGGGGCAAAACCTTCCCCTCAGAACTTTGTATCTTGTAGGTGCCCGGCCTCACCACTTCTATTATGAGGTAAGGTCCTTCCTAGTTTGGTCCCAGATTTATTTCTCGTGAGTCCTTTGTGGCGAGGATCACTTTCTTGAGGACCAAGTCTCCTGGTTGGAAGGAACGAGGCTTCACCCTTGAGTTGTAGTACTTTGTCATGCGGCGCTTGTACTCCACGTTGCGGACCACAATCATCTCCCTTGCCTCCTCTATCAAGTCGAGGTTGATGCGGAGTCCTTCCTCATTGGTGACGGGGTCGTGGTGTTGGACCCTTAGAGAATGCACTCGGATCTCCACAGGGATGACTGCCTCAGTTCCAAAAGTGAGGGAGAAGGGGGTTTCTCCAGTTGGAGTTCTTCATGTGGTGTGGTAGGCCCATAATACACCTGGGAGCTCGTCAACCCAAAGGCCATTCGCCTTTTCGAGCCTTGTCTTTAGGTTGGGTAGCACCGTTCTCACCATGACTTCTGTTTGTCTGTTTGCCTGCGGGTGCGCCGGGCTTGAATGAGGCTGCTTTATTTGAAGGTCGGAGCAGAAGGAGTTCAGAAGCTTGGTGTCGAATTGCTTAGCGTTGTCGCTGAAAATGGCGTGGGGTATCCCGAAGCGACAGACCAGATTCTTCCAGATAAAATCTCTGACATGTGCGTCTGTTATCTTTGTTAAGGGTTCGGCCTCCACCCACTTGGTGAAGTAGTCGACTGCTACTACCACGAACTTGCACTGTCCTCTGCTGAGAGGTAGGGGCCTAGGATGTCGATGCCCAATTTGGAGAAGGGTCACGGACTTGTGACGACCGTGAGTTCTTCTGGCGGTTGTCTAGGCACAGTGGGGAAGTGCTGACACTTGTCGCACTTCTTGGAAAATTCCTGGGCGTCCCTCATCATACTAGGTCATAAGTACCTTGTCTGAGCGCCTTGTGGGCGAAGGAGCATCCTCCAGTATGATTCTCACAAATCCCCTCATGGATCTCCGGCAGGGCATAGTCAGCTTCTTCAGGCGAAAGGCACCGCAGTAACAGCAAGGAGTAGCCTTTCTTATACAAAGTATCTTGTAAAATAGTAAACTTGGAGGCTCTCATCCTGAGCTTTCTGGCCTCGAGGGGATCATCTGGAAATACACCCTCTTGGAAATATGCCTTTATCGGGGTCATCCAGTTTGACTCTACAGACGCACAGTTGACGTTTGTGGCTTTTACGTCTAACTGGCTTGCTCCGAATTGGTGACCAATAAATGTTGGCCCTAGTGGGGCTTCCGAGGATGAGGCGAGTCTGGCTAGTGTATTCGTAGCCATGTTATCCTCCCTCGGGATGTGGTATACTTGGAAGTATTGGAACTTGGCGATCAAGGCTTTCACCATGGCAAGGTACTCCTGCATTCTGGCTCCTTTTGCCTCAAACTCACCCTTCACTTGGTTGACTATCAGCTAAGAGTCACTATAAGCGATGAGTTGTTGGGCTTCCATTTCAATTGCCAACTTTAGGCCGGAGAAGAGGGCCTCATACTCTGCCTCATTGTTGCAGGCAATGAAGTGGAGCTTCATAGCATACTTGATGGGAGTGCCATCGGGGTTGATTAGGATTAGGCCAGCTCCACCTCCTTCACTGGTCGAGGAGCCATCCACATAGAGCTTCCAGAGTGACGGAGGGGAGAGTTCGGAGAGCAATGCGGGAGCCAGGCTGGGATGGCAGGGCGCCAGGAGGGACCTGGGCGCCAGGCTTGGGTGCCAGGACGTCAGGCTGGGCGCCAGGCTGTGTGCCAAGGTTGCCTGGGCGCCGGGCCCGAGCGCCTAGGCTGTCCTGTCTGGATGCCTGGGCGTACTCACCGTGCGTCTGGGTGTCCTTGTTGGGCATTTGATTACTTTTTGTGTGTCCGGGCTCGATGTCTGAAGAGTATAATGTTCATTGATCTCCTCTGCGAGTGTAAGCTCAGCAACAAAATCTGCCAAGGCTTGTGCTTTGATGGCCGCCCTTGGTTGGTACTGGATATCGAACTCGCCTAGTTCCACTACCCATTTTAGGAGTCTCTCGGACACATCTGATTTTCCCAAGACTCTCTTTAGAGGCTGGTCTGTGATCACAACAACAGTGTGACTCTAAAAGTAATGTCGCAAGCATCTTGTTGTTGAGATGAGGGCCGACGCTAATTTTTCTAGTTCTGAATATCTGATTTCTGCTCCTCGATATGCTCTGCTCACATAATAAATTGGCTTTTGTACTCCATTATTATTCCTGACGAGGACGGAGCTCACTACCAATGGGGAAGCAGAAAGGTACAGATATAAAGTTTCACCAGATGCAGCGTGTGAAAGGAGTAGAGGTGTAGCCAAGTAGGTTTTAAGTTTTTGGAAGGCTTCCTCTACCTTAAGTCCCCACTCGAAGGCCTTTCGGAGAATCTTGAAGAAAGGTAGACATTTGTCTGCAGACTTGGAAACAAACCTATTGAGTGCTGCAATTCTCCCATTGAGGCGCTGGAGCTCCTTGGACGAGGACGGCGACTTCATATCTAGGATGGCCTGGATCTTGTCGGGGTTCGCCTTAATTCTCCTCTGGTTGACCATAAAGCCAAGGAACTTTCCTGAGCCTATGCCAAAGGCGCACTTCTCATGATTCAACTTCATGTGGTATGACATGAGAACCTTGAAAGTTTCTTGGAGGTGGTCAATATGATATGTTGTTGCGAGACTTTTTACCAGCATGTCGTCCACATACACCTCTATTGTTTTCTCGATCTGCGACTGGAACATCTTGTTCACCAGCCGCTGATAAGTTGCTCCTACGTTCTTTAACCTGAAGGGCATGACCCCGTAGCAGTGGGTCCCCCTTGGAGTGATGAATGATGTCTTCTCCTGGTCTGGGGGGTGCATACTAATCCGGTTATAGCTAGAATATGCATCCAGGAAGGTAAGCAATTCATGTCCTATTGTGGCGTCGATGAGGAGGTCAATTCGTGGTAGTGGATAGCTGTCTTTTGGGAACGCCTTGTTGAGCTCAGTAAAGTCAACGCAGAGGCGCCACTTCCCATTAGCTTTAGTCACCATCACCACATTTGAGAGCCACTCAGGGTATGCCACTTCTTTGACCGCCCCATTCTCTATGAGTTTTCCCACCTCCTTGTCCATCGCTTGGGCCCTTTCAGTGGAGGTGTCCCTTAGCTTCTGGTGGACTGGCTTGTGATGGGGGTCGACATTAAGGCGGTGTGTGGCGACCTGCGGGTCGATGCCCTCAAGATCTGCATGCGACCATGCAAAAACATCCATGTTGTGCCTTAGAAATTCTATTAGCTGGTGGACCAGATCTTCAAAGAGGGAAGAGCCAATGCACACTCTTCTGTCTAGGTGCTCCTCATCTAAGACCACTAGGGTGAGCTCCTCAACTGGTTCCCCTCTTTCTAGGGTGGCATCATCCCTTGGGTCAAGGACCTCCACTTGTAGGGCCTCTTGTAACTTTCTGGTCTTCATGGAGGAGACGTAGCACTCTATTGCAGCTGTTTGGTCTCCTCGGACCTCTCCGACTCCGTTCGGGGTTGAAAAGCTGAGAATGAGATGGTAGAGGGCACCGCTCTTAGAGTGTTGAGAGCAGGTCGCCCTAGGATGATATTGTAGGCTGATGGATAGTCTATCATCAGAAATTTCACCATGATTGTGGAGCTGTGGGGCGCCACTCCGACCGTAACTGGTAAGGTGATGGAACCTAGGGGATATACCTTCTCCCTAAAGAACCCGATGAGGGGCGACCTAATAGGTTGTAATCTCTCTCTGCCTAAGTTGTGCTTGTCATAGACCTCTGTGAACAAGATATCCGCAGAGCTGCCGCTATCCACCAAGATCCTTCACACTTGAAAGTTAGCGATGGTCATGGTGAGCACCAGAGGGTCGTCGTAGGGGTGCTGAATTCCTTCCAAGTCCTTGTCTGAGAACGATATGACCTCACTATTTTCGTGCTTGGGCGCCTTGGATGGGCGCAAATCGTCGATGTGCCTCACTTTTCTGGCGTGGGCTTTCTTGGCGGAGAGGGATTCTCCTCCTCCTACTAGCCCTCCAGAGATGGTGTGAATCTCCCCGATGGGTTGTTGGTCTTCCTGATGACAAGGTAGTGGCAGAGCCTGTCCTCTATCGGCAACATACTGGCTAGGTGACCTCATTGGATCAGTTCCTTAATTTGTCTCTTGAAGTCATAACAATCATCGGTGTCATGGCCATGGTCGCAATGGAAGCGACAATATTTGTTCGGATTCCTGCGATTTGAGGGAGACTTCATTCTCCCTAGCCACTTTACTGCGGGGTCATCCTGAATCTGTAATAGGATGTGCCTGACAGCGGCATTGAGGGGGGTGAAAACTTGGCGATCCCTCTAGGGAGCAAGACCGAGCCGGTCTTTGGCAGGTATCCTCTTCGTCCTACTGCGCTTGTTATTACTCTCCTTCTTGTCATCTCTGTCTCTTTCCTTTCTTTTCTCCTCAGTTCTAGAGGACTCACCTCGTCTGGCCCTTGTAATGTCCTCAACATTCATGTATTTCTGGGCCTTCGCTAGCAGCTTTGACTGCTCTTCGGTGGGCGCTTCATCACTGAGAAGAGGAAGCTTGATGACCGGAGGCCTCCCAAGAAGGCGGTCATGCTAACCTATTCATCGAGCTCCTCAACCTGAAGAACCTTCTCGTTAAAATGAGTGAGGTAACTCTTTAAGCTCTCATCTCGGTCCTGCTTTATGCTGAGCAGGTGGGTGGCAGGCTTCTGGTGGCGGCGTCCTCCAATAAAGTGCGACATGAAGGACCTGCTCAGCTCAGCAAATGAGCCAATGGAGGCGGGGGAGATCTTGGCGAACCACTATCGAGCGGATCCTTTCAGGGTGGTTGGGAACGCTCGGCATATGATTTCATCGGGGACGTTGTGCAACTGCATCAAGGTCTTAAAATTTTCGAGGTGGTCCAGTTGATCCTTCATACCGTCAAAGGTCTTGACGGATGACATCTTGAATTTATAAGGAATTGGGTAGTTCGCCACGTCAGGTTTGAAAGATGTGTCAGTTCGCCTTACGAGGTAGTCCACTATCTCGAGTCCCTATGCCTTCATGGCGTTGAAGACATCACCCAATTGATTTTGCACCTCCTTAATTTTTTCGTCCCAATGATTGGGAGGAAGAGGAGGTCCTCTGGAATTATCATGGAAATGGCTCCCGTGCCCCATGCTTTGGTTTTCACCCTCATCCTCTTGGAAATGAGGGTCTCCACCATGGGGAGCAGGAGCTGAAGGAGGAGGTGGAGATCCCTTATGGTGGGCCCCTCTGTGTGGGGCGCCCAAGGGAACCCCCAAAGGTGGGGCGCCCAAGGGAACCTCCTAAGGTGGGGCGCCCAAGGGGTCGTCCAGATGGGGAGCTCCTTGATGACCAGGGTGTGGAGCTCCTCTGATTTAGGGTCCAGGTTGCACTCCTCCTTGCTGTCCGAGCATCAACTACATAATCTGCTAGTTCTAGGCTATAAGTTGTTGCATCGTGTCCAGCATCTACTGCACATTTGGGACTGGATTGGCAGGTGGAGGAGGAGCAACCTCCCCTTCTTGTGCTGGATTGTCTTCAGGGTGATTCATGGATCTGGTGATGATCGTAGTAGATTCAATAGAGAAAGTTTTTTTTTTAGAAGTGAGAATTTTGTCTTTCCCACAGACGGCGCCAAACTGATGATGCACAAATTGGGTTTGTACACCACCTTTCAATTGAACAATAAAATTTCTAAGTAGGAGATAGAGACAAAAGCAAGACAAAAATTATAGTGGTTCGGCCAATGTGACCTACGTCCACTTTGAAGGGCAAGGGTCGCCGGATGTTTTATTAACTCAGGTGTGTAGGGAGAGCAGAGAGCTACAAGCTTAGAGAGCTAGGAGATAATTGTGCTATACTAAGTGTGATGCCCCCCAAGTGTCGATGGGGCTTACATTTTAGAGTAGCCGCCTCATAATGGATATTAAATAGCTAATCAAGCAGTCACGGCGGGTTGGGGCCGTTTAATAGTTATAACGGATTGGAGTGATTTTAATAGTAATTAAATAGCTTGGCAACCTCTCCTCTCCTCAACGGGTAAGGAAGTTATGGTGCTCCCCAAAGGACTTGGTCAAAAGATGAAGGAAGGTTGACTCTCTCCAAGAGGCGAGGGTGAGGCTCTTGGATGACATTGCATGTTCCCTGCTGATGTAGCTCCTTGAGCTTGGTGAGCTTGACCGGGCTTGAACCACATTGAGCTTGCTGCATCTTTATAAGTTTGGGCTTTCCACATGGATTGGGCCTGGTCCATCAGACTCATTTCATATTTCAGGCAAAAGAAAACTCATGAAACTCATCTAGCCTTTGGACGATATCGCTTTCTCTTCCACTGGCTGTCTTTATTTTCTTTTTCGGTATTTCCTATTTCCTATAGCAGGTGATGGTAGCAACCATGAAGACAGAACCAAAGGTGGATAGGGCCTGATCAGAACAAGACTAAGCAGGTACATGAGATTCTAATGTCCGAGATTAATTTTCCATTAGTCTCATACCTTCACCCACCATTTGGTTGATTCACATTAAAGATTACCTTCTTCAACATCAAGGAGCAAACACTTCACCTGGAATTTTCTTTCTTTCCAGACTATAGTACAAAACATAGCAAAGAAAGATGAGGAAGAGAGGTGGTTCTACTACCTCTGCACATTCATTGTCGCCCCGACCAAAATGTGGATCATTCGCCTCTTCCTCTTAGAATCTTTTGGTATGTATTGTTGGAGATTAAACCAAAGCTTCCTAATTATTTATGTATATTTTTTATCATGTGTAGCTAGTTTCCATTATCGAAATCATACATTCTTGGGAAGCAATTGTCACATGAGAGTCTATTATGTTTTGTTGATAAGTCTGTGGTGGCAGACTTGACATTGAAGTAGCAAATCCTTAATTTGGGTGCTGTAATTTGTTTACATATTCTGCGTTGAGTAATACTATTGGGACCTAAAAATCTGATCTAATATGCTAACTTAATGATGTGGTTTCATTGTAACTAGTATATTAACACTAAATTCCAATATTTGATGGGACCAATGGTCAATCCAATGGTTATAATGAATTATGTCAGCAAGTTAGGTCAATAAAATAGGTCCCAATAGCATTGCTCTTCTATGTTTATCATCTTTGACTTATTCCAATTTTGCTAGATTGTTATGTTATTTTATTTTTGGTTTTGATCAGTTAACTTTGACGGAATATTTTGCGTGCTTTGTTAGTTGAGTGTCCACCTATCCATATACATCAATAATTGTGTCTCTGCCTTTGGTCATGTGTCTTAAAAGGAAAACTTAGAGGTAGTGGAACCAAGCATTGATGGAAGGAAGCAGTTGCGGAGACTAAAAACACAAAAGAGTGGACTTTGAGTCCACGTTAGAATGCCAACCCACGTTCGAACACACCTACAAATCAGACAGAATCTCAAAAATGGATGCTAGGCTGCAAATGTTTATTACCACGTTCGAACGCAAGGTTCACGTTCGAACGCCAACAAAAATCAGAAAGTCTCCAGTTTTGTAGTTTCAACTGGACTTTAGAGCTACATGCCTGGACTTTTAGAACCAAAAACTGATCATTGTCCCCTTCCATTGGCCTATAAATACTAACCCTTGGCTCTTGCATTAGGACAACTTTGGAAGTGGAAATAACCCTCCAAATTGACTAGTTTTCTTCTACCTTAGTATTACTTTTATTAGCTTCCATTTGTATAGCTTTCTCCTTCACCTAGAAGAGTAAACATCTCTCACCTTTCTAACTTTCTTGTGACTTTTAAGGGTGGGTAGCATTTCACTCATTCTTTGTTGGAGATAAGTATTCTATTCCTTGAAATTTTATCTTTGTAATTATAAGTTCTTCTACTTAGAGGGATGAGACACACTCACTTTTTTAGCTTCCTCAAAGCCATGAAGGGTGAGTAATTTCTCATTCACTCTTTAGCAAGAGGTGGTAAACATGTAAATTATTGTTTGGTGGTGGTTTGGTGGCGGCAGTGGTAGTGGTGGTGGTGGTGGTGGTGGTGGGGCGGTGGGGGTGGGGCAGTTGTGGTGGTGGGGTGACGGTGGTGGGGCAGTGAAGGTGGTGGTGGGGCAGTTCCAAATACTATTTTTTTTTTTAAAGTACTTATGAAAAGTTATAAATCCTAGAAGTACTTTTAAAAATTTATCTCAAACACACCCTTATGAGCCTATTTATCCTATTAAATTTGGGGTGTTAATATTAGCCGTCAGATTAACTTTAAAGTAAAATTTAAAGAGATCTCAACCACGAAAACAAAAGTCATTTTGTTTATCTTTCGAAATTTAAGTTGTATTGTACTTTATTATATAGATTATGCTGATGCGAAGTGACCAGCCTCCTAAAATGGACTAGTTGGCATGTTTAATGATTTCTTAATCATAATTTAAATCCATGTAAGGATGATAGAACCAATATGACTTTTAGTTCTTGTTCTACCTCGCAAGATTTTAGAGATTTTCACATGTTATGGATTTTAATGTATTTTAATGGTAACTGGTTCGACACTTTTTTGTGATCTGAATTATATTATACACCCAAGTATAAGTGGTCGAATTGTAGTTTTCTCGATTTAAGTCCAAGTATCGATCCCACAAAGAGTTTTAGTAACTTAGAATTTAAAATAAAAACAAAATAAAAAGAATATTAAAGTTGTTGTTTAAAGTAGTGTAACATTTAATAGCTTGTGAGGTGAGCTTAGATTCATAATTAGTTTACTTTAATTTAAATGCGGAGATAAGCTTTTTAATGACAACAATATAAAAGATACCCTTCAGTTTAGAGGATTCCATATGCTTTATATCAGTTAAATACTAGAAATGTTACCTTACAGCAATTAACTTCCATGTTACTAGCAAGGCAACCAGTATGTCTAATGTATATAAACCATCACACAGCAACTTCTTAGGTTAGCTGGTGATATTAGTAATAACACAGCAACTTCTTATGTTAGCTAGTTATATTCACGACAATTGATTAATCCAAGCACACCAGAAGGACAAGTCATTCATGAGGAATACTTGAATTATTCAATTGTTTCGTGATAATAAGTGTGTACATAATAAACCATAACGCATCAACTTTTTAGGTTAGCTGGTGGTATTAGTCATAACACAGCAACTTCTTAGGTTAGCTGGTTATAGATGTGTCAACTGACTAATTCAAGTGAACCAAAAAGACAAGTCATTCATGAGGAATACTTGAATTACTCAATAGGTCATCTGTGATATATATATACCAGTTAAACATCCTCAGCGTTCCGGTGGAGGACTAGCCATACCGGTAGGAACACCGTGGTTGTTAGACTGGCAATATAGTTATATATAGTAATTAAACAACCCTAATAACCCAGAAGGACAAGTCATTCATGAGGATCATTTAGGTTTTGTATCATGCATCAGTAGAACATCCTCAGCATTCCGGTGGAGGACTAGCCATACCGGTAGGAACACCGTGGTTGTTTAACTGGCAGGTTGATGATGCACCGATGACATAATTCCAGGCACAACACCGAAACTACATGCATCGTTGTATCATGCATGAAGCGTATAGTACATATATAGATAAATATAAAACATCATCATTTTCATAATCTAACCGATAATATACATATGTTTACCTTTCACCGAAGGGTATAAACGACTACTCACACCCCATCGCTACTGACAAGCAAGGCGTACGGGTATTCATCATTATAACTGAAATGAAAACACAAACTCTAAAACTTCTTTCACAAGGACCACTTGAAACACAACCACTCTTATTATTAATTTAAACAACAAAGTGGCGGCAGTTCAACTATCCGAATAAAAAGACTAAACAGAAATGTAGAAATACAGAATATCGATGTAGAACAGACTGACTATGAATTTCTCTTTCACTTTTTCTTTCTTTATTTCTTTTTTTCTTTCTCTTTTTCTTTTTCTCTTTTGCTCTTGGGTGGCCGGCCTCCTTGAAAGGAAGGAGGGGACCCCTATTTATAGGCAATTAAGGAAGCACAAGGTGGAGGATAAAGCCAAGCCACCTAGCCTGGTCGTCTGGACGCCCACACCACCATCTGGACGGTGGTGACTTGCAGCAGGGGCATGTGTCATGTTCTTGGTGTTCGTGGTGTCTTGCAGCAGGGTCACGTGTCGCGTTCTGGAGCTTCCATGTGTCGCTTTTACACTTTGGTCCTTCGTTATTTCCAGTTTTGCAAGTTTACCTCATATTCTCCTGTATTTCTGTATTAGACCCTGAAATTAAAACATAAAGTATTTAAAACTTTAATTTACGCACAATCCCTAATTCATAATGTTTAATTGTTTTATCTTACATAGTTAATTACTTAATCATTTTTTATTACACACTAACTAGGGTTAATCAGTAACGACGAATATTAACAATTGATAAACAAGAACACACATTGCACTGCACACAAACCTTAATTACAAGATCATGTAATTGAAATCACACTAAACAAGGATTAGGACAAAAAAGGTTAATTCTAAATTTCGCCCATATCTAATTGATTGAAACTGTTCGAAAATTTTAAATAGAGGATATTTGTGAGCTCTAGAATATTAGGGTTTTTTATATCTGTTTCTCGTGAAACAAATTCATAACACTACATATGCAAATGTATATATGACGAAGAAGGTAAATTAAAGGATTCCTATATCAAAGCAATCTAAGAACTCATAATTAAATATATAGTACTCCAAAATATAGGAAAATTGACACAAGTTTTTCTTATGAAACCTCTTCATTGACGTGTTTAAATAGCCATTTTTTGAACCCCATTTGGAGGCTAGGAAATCCCAACTGAATCTGCCAAGCTACAAGGAAGATACAATATGAAAAAGTTTTACAATCTCGAAAAAAATGAGAATAATGTTTCTTACATTTATTGTTGCAATTTGTATATAGGTATTTTTACATATTGAGTAGTTCCTGTGGGATACCAAAATAATGATTATAAAAAATTGTCTCGAAAAGTTCAAAAAGATAGCCGAAAATTTCCGACACAATGCAGTTTATCAAATTAACAAAGGAATTGGAAGTTCAATTAGCAATACCTTTGATGCCACTAGCCTGGAGAAGTGTGGGGTCAAGATGAAGTGGCTTATCCCAATGCTTGATCATGTGTTGGTGAAGTTGCAATTGGTTATTGCAAGTGGCTCGATTACTAAACAAAGCCACGAGAATTTCAAAGATACCAATTAATCGGTCTTCAATCTAATAACTCGAATTCAATTATGTAAAATTTTGTGCACGCTCCAGATGTCTTGGATGACTCAAGACTAAGAATGGAGAGAATCCACAGTGCCAAACGCTAATTCTATGTATAACAAGACCGTATAACAAAACCGTCTTTAAATCTGCAAAGTTTCCCCAAAAAAATACATACCAAATCTATATAATAAAGTAGATAAATTTCTTTATCTTTAGTTTTTTACAGTTCAGATTGATTGACGATTATTGATCCGGCGGTCCTCGTGCCAAATTTTTTAAGACTGGTATCTCTCATCTAACTCTTTCTCACTATCTCATACTAACTTATACAACTCTCACTTTTTAAATCTAAAACTCATATATATCATCTAACTCTATTTCCCTATTTCATACTAACTAATACGATCATGCATCTCACTCTCAACCAGTACCTCTATCTCTCCCTTCCTCTCTCTCTCTCTCTCTCTCCTTCCTCTTTGTCTCTACCTACACCCCATAATACACACATGCAGTACAGTGTATCCGATGGCCAAGATTAACTACTAAAATTTTTTTCTGCCAAATTTCTCTCTCATACTCTCTCCCTTCAGTCAGCTTAAATTAAATCCCTCCCCCTCTCTCTCGAAGTCTCTCCCTCTACCAGTAGATGCGGCGACATCAGAGCTCTGACGACATCAGAGCTCCCAACATACGCATTTACCTAGGCATTGCAAGCAAAGAGAGAAAGATTTACAGAGATTGGACCTCTCACCTATTCTTTCTCTTCGATTTTCACGGTGTTCGATCGACGTTTTTGCTCTCCGATCTCTCTTTTCAGCTCTTCTATTTCCATGTAAATCATGTTCTCTTTCTCTCTCAACAATTGCTATTCATCTCTATATATGTATACACATCTCCAACTTTAGGTATCACTTGAAGCCTTGGAAGTAAACCAAAAGTCGTTGGAATTAGACCTTCAAGTATATTATTTGCTCCATTGATCTCTGCTTCCATCGATCATTCATTTGCCCAAAGCCAATCCAAGAGAAAGCACCGACGAACCACTGGCGACAAGTAATCTTTGTGCCTCCCCTCCCTTTCTCATCTCTCTTTGTGTCTCCCTCTTTCTCCATCAAGCAAATCAAACACACAAAAACACCACGACACTACAATCAGCCTCCCCACCCTCCACCTGTTTGAGAAACTGCCTTAAAGGAATTGATTGAACATTGTAGTGGAATATTATTTGAAGCAACTGAAAATGAATATGGCTATAGAATCCTTTTGTTTCTTTTTTCACCTTACCTTCTCAAGATTTATGTGTATGATTCCAAGAAGTTGTGTCTCTTATAAAAAAAATGTGTATCATTCCGAGATGTTCCGTAACAAACATTATGCGGGAACAAGCCTTTGAATGCTGATTTTTTTTTGTGTGAACTGATTAAAGGTTTCATTATGGTGTGGTCTTCTGCTCTGCATTAAACATTAATTGAATTGAAGGCAGTGTTGTTTCTTTCTATTACGATGTGTTCATTCCTAATTTTTTTAATGTTATAGTTTCTTAAAATTTTAGAAACTTACACTTTAATTTTGACTTTTCATTCCTTTTCGATATTTTTTTAGCTGAGTATGAAAGTTTTCAAGCTTCGAGGAATGTTGTGTAGAGGAGCTTAAAGTAGAAATAGAGCAAGTTATTAATTAGTCAATGCAAGATTTCATGGTATAGTTGTAGGTGTAAATTTCGTAGGTTTTAGATGATCAATTGCACTGTTTTAGAATATTTGTTTAGCTTTGGACGGTTGACAAGTCATTGTTTTGTTGATATGAATTTAATTGTCATTTTTTTTAAGTACCTCCAAACACGAACACATGTCTATATATTACCAAGTCACAAGTGAAAAGTAAAACCTACTAAACTATAGATAAGATTAACAAATTTCCACCACACACGAGATATGGTGCGATCAATCTAAGTATGAGGTGGCGGTTGGCATTATAAAAAGGATAAGAGTATAGAAAGCAAACATAAAAAATTTAAAAAATAAAAATGCATGCATGTCCACATGGAGTGTATGCCATGTGAATGGGATTTTTGGTGTCTCAAGCTATAGCAAGTGTAAATGGCAGAACATAATAAAAGAAGAAATAATTCACAGTCCAAACCATGCCTATTTGGTATGTGAGGTGTAAAATTGCCTCTCTATTTGATAATGTAAAACGTGTCACTCTATTTCATGAGCTTGGAGTGAGTCATATCTAAATGCATCATGTGTGTCATTTTTCTTGCTAATGCTCATTTTTTTAATTAACGATTTATTTTTTTTGTTACATAGTGACTTTAGGAACAGACATTTCATCAAAATTGAGTACAATGTCAACCAAATAAAAGGGACAACTTATCAAAATTGAATACAATCTTTTGGTTATTATGGCTGATATTCTGAGTTAGGTGTGTTATGGATCAATAAGGTGAATTTTTGAATGAATTTATTTCTTTGTTTGCCCTTTTCTTTTGTTTTTGATTACGCTATACTTTCAGGCAGCAATTTGTAAGTGGTATAATTTTTCACTTTATAATTGGTATGCAGATATTGAAAAATAGCTTATTTAGGTACTGATGTTAATTTCTTAAACTTAGAGGTTGAAGTTCTTGAACAACTGAGGGGTATGATGATGAGAACCAAGGTGGGCCTACTCTTAAAGATCCTTTGCAAGTCCAGATGGGCCAATTACAAGATCAAGAGCCAAGAAGATCAAGGAAGCAATGCAAGGATTGGTGCAATCCACCTGGGATGAAGTTAGCAAGAGCCTAACACTCAAGATGGGCTTGAAAGAAGGAGAACCAATTTTGATCCACTTGATCCAAGCTGTGGAAGACATGACTTAGAGATAAGGTCTTTTGTTGTTAAGGCCTTCAATTTGTTTAAAGAATTTTTATTATTAGTTTAGAATAAGTGGGTTTGAGGATGCTTAGCCCACATATGTCTTATTATTTTATTTGGACTAGGGTTTAGAATAAGTTACTGTAGCATGGTACTGTTCATGCTACAGTACCCGTGACACTATTCACTCAAGGGAATTTTTTAGAGAAAGTGTCACAAATTTTAGTCTTTAGTTATTCTTATTTAGATTAGGATTTGTTTTCTTAGTAGATTAGGATTTGTTTCCTTAGTAGATTAGGAGATTATTATTCAGTAAATTTTGAGAGTATTTTCTCTACGGTTCTTTGAAAAACTGATCGGGATTTTCCGTGGCGTTCACCAGCGACTTATCAAACGAGTTTCCACACCGTTTGTGGTGTCTTCCTTTATACCAAGGTTCTTGTTTCACATAAATAGCGGGTCGATGTCATATATACCAAGGTTCTTGTTTGTCATAAACAACGGATCGAGATCTATCATTCAAATATGATCGTAGAACGATCTTGGGTTCCTTTTCGTTGTTGGATCTCGTTATTTTGGCGGGTTTCACATCATTTGGTATCAGAGCAAAGGTTCTAGATCAGGTTTGCCTATCTTTTAAAAAAAAAAAAAAACCTTTATTTATTCTGTGTTCTTTACTCCCAAATTCGGTTCACAAATTCTAGTTTAGCCGAATTTCCTCTACCCCCATTCCGTTCGTATTTTGTTCTAGTTTATTACGAAATCTTATTCTGTTACTATCAAAAGATAGTTGTTGATCATAAAAAATAAAAATAAAAACAGAAAGGAGTCAAAAAAAAAAGGCCGAAAGGAGACAATATATTGAATTTTAATTGTGAGTTGAGTTGAGTTTACTCCTCTTTTTTCTTGATTGAACTTCTGAACTTATCAAAGGTAAATCACAACCTTTGTGGCGTTCCTCCTTGTAATTTGGGTTCTTGAGACGACTTTTTCAACGGGTCTAGATTTTAATATAATCTAGGTTCTTGACACGAGTTCTCAACGGGTCAAGATTCTCCATCCATAGACCTGAGTTTGGCTTTCTTAGATTGTTTTTCCAATATTGTTGTTGGGTCTCAAAGCAAGTCGATTGGGGTTCGGATCATATGAGGTCTTGAACTTAGTGATATTTACCAGTTTCTCATTAGTTTGCATTATTTCCTTTAGCTTTTATGGGTTTTTATTGGTGTTGCTATATTGATACGAGTTTACCAAGTAATTTTACTTCGATAGAGTAATACAACTATTAGTTTCATGTATATGTGACACTAATTTTAATCAATGCTATTTAGCTAATACTATGTGCTTTGTTTCCAATTTAAGGACCAATGTTATTTGCTTGGTGCTTAGAAGAAGATGAATTTATTCGTCACTATAATCATGACCATGATCATATTTATTCATCATACTGGGGTGTCCTCTTGCCTATTAGCGTATTGCTTGGCTTTTGTTGGATATTGAATTAGTCTTTGTAAAAACGCCAGTTATTCATTCACTTGGAGTTGATCAAATTTTAATTCTTGGTTAATTCTTGATTGTCAACTTCTCTTGCAATGATATGTAGTGAGGATGGTTGGCTTGGATCCAAACATTCAGCACACATTGCCAAAATTTTGATATGTACGTGTACCGACAATGAACAACCACTAACGACGATGGCAACGAGCAGTAACCAGGATTTTCCAATTGCCCGAAGGTCTGTGAAATTGTAGCCAAAGAGGTCATTGAATGTATGGTGATAAATTATGTAAATTGTGTATGTGTTCAAATTTTTTGAGTTATGTTTTTAGAGGTAATTTTGTCCCTTTTTTTAATATATTCATTGGTTCTAAATATTTATTGTTATTATTATGTACTCTGCCTTTTTCTTTTTGCTAATGTTCATATTTTTTAAATGATTTTTTTTCGTTACACAAGTGTCTTTAGGCACGGACAATAACTAGTTCATCAACATAATCTAAAAGACAATCACACAGAATATTAATTGACAGAATGAGGAGTACCTCCGAACTGAAGTAAATATTCAAGTGAATATTAAGAGCAAAAATTTGTATGGTCTGAAAACAATTATTGGCTCTGGATATTTACTTTGTAACATTAATGAAGGATTAAAAGGAAAGTGTAACAGGTCAAATAAGGATTGAAATGACCATACCAAGAGGCACAAATAATGGGGTTTAATAATTAACCTGGCCTAATTAATTTACATTCAAAGAAAAAAATGAAATAATTCTATTGTTGAGGGGTAAAAAAGAAATTAAAAGTTTTGAAGAATACTTGATATTTTATATTAGTATAGATATAGGTATAGATATAGATATAGATATAAATTATATACATTGTAATTATAATATTTACAATAAAAACATTGACGAACCCAAATTTAGACCAAACCTGGACTTAGTTCATGGGTTGAGCTCAAACCATCAAAAGGCAGACCAGACCTAGCTCATGGCCTCAGCTCAAGAGTCTAGAAAGAGACAACGCATGTAGGAGAGCAATCATCGGGATAGCCATTACTTGAAGATCACGTCTATATTTAATTGTACCTATCCTTAAATGCAGCTATCATCTCTGAATGATTAGTTACCTATCCCTTCATTCCACCGCCTCAACTAAGGCTCTATGACTATAAATTCTAAGCCCTCTACACTTGAGGGACACATTTTTTATAGACAGCTATTTCTCACACAGAGATCACACGCACCGCACCTTGAGCATACTCTTGTGCTCTCTCTATCTCTTACTACCTTATATTCTCTTATTAATAGAGTTCTCCATCTACCGTTGTCGCCTTCAGTAGTTAGGTTACCCAGATCCAACCACTTAATTTGTCTCTTATTATTTACTGCATTTATTACTCATATTAATTACTCGATAGGTGGTACATAAAGTCAATTTGTACATCATCAAACATCATTTTAAGAGACAATTTTACCTTGAATGACGTCATTGGAATTCATCTAAATGGTGTTCATATATGGTGATCAGTGTAGCTTAAAATACATTATTTGGAATGATATTTTTTAAGATATTTGATTTTGACAAAATAATATTGAAATTGAATGAGCTTGAGAAATAAGATTTTCCATAAGTGGGTATACTAGGAAATAGAAATTTTAAATTGACCAAATTTGAGATCAAATTTATAGTTCAAATATTGTGCAAAATATTGAGTTTTGCTTATTTATTATTATTTATGATCAATCGCAAATTACACCCCCAAAAAGATTTCTCGAATCTCAATTTGTACTCTCAAAGATAAAAAATTTTAATTTGCACCCCTCAAAAGATATAAATATGTATCAATGTCCCCCTGAAGTTAACAACTGTCCAGTTTGCGGTTTAAAACTAAATAGATAAATTACACTTAGACCCCCTCATATTTGTTATTTAATCACCTAGACTCCCTCACATTTGAAATATTATACCTACACCCCTTGCGAATTCAAATATGACTAAAAATATTTCCCCAATTGGGCATCCAAATAATTCTGTTCAAGTGATGTATTGCATTGAACATAAAAAACATTATATAATACAAGTACTTTTGAACATTATATAATACTTGCACTATATTGGGCATTCAAAGGGTAAGCTTGATTTTGAACTTTAGAGTACAAATGGCCCACAAAATAAAAAGTAGTATGAAAATTATAGTTGTTTATTAGGATGACATCATGTTTTTTAACAGTTACATTAATGGATATTGATGATAAGATGTTATGTGTTACACGCGCACAAATGTCAGAGAGTGTAGGTGTAATATTTTAAATGTGAAGGGGTCCAGTGATGAAGTGACAAACCTAAGGGAGTCTAGGTGTAATTTACCCATTTAGTTTTAGATGGAAAACTGACTGGCTGTTAATTTCAGATACACATTTATACAAATTTATATCTTTGAGGGTGTAAATTGAAATTTTTTATCTTTGAAGGTATAAATTAAAATTCAAGAAATCTTTTGAAGTGTAATTTACGATTAATCCTATTATTTTTTAGGTTAAGGAACTTAATTATTATTTTGACCATAATTTTGGTCCAAGTATTTTGGGGTGGCCGAAAAACTAGAGGAGCCAAAAAAACAAAAAAAAAAACATGTCTGTCTTGGCTCCAGGGTCATCCATGACCATACTATAGATTGGCTGCTTTTACTTTAAAATATTGTCAAAAAGCAAGTTTAGTGGAAAATTTGGTGGGTCAGGACCGGAGTGGGGCGGGGAGTAGTATTTATACCACACTCATTTCAAAAATATTTGTCCAATTCTAGTTCATCCTTGTTAATTTATGTTCCCATCCTTTGAGTAAATTTTGATCCCCATTCATGCAATCGTCCTCATCCATAACAATTAATTTCTATAATTTTAAGAAAAAATAAAAAAAAAACTATAAAACATCATGCAAGAATGATGAACCCCATTATCTATATCTATACTATTTTAAAATAACAGAATACATGAAAAATATTTTTTTTTTCACTTTTACCGTCTAACACTATAACTATGTCATGTTTATCCTCTAGATTTAATGCCACAATAGATATAGATTGTTTTCTTTTTTTACACTCAAATAGTTATATAAACATAATCATATCCTATTTTCTAATTTAAGTCTAAAGATTATTCCTATTCGTAAATATTCAACTTGGGTCTCAATGGATGTTATCCTTGAGCCCCCTATTCACTTTGAGCTCCCTCATGCCCCTTCCGAGGCCATTTCTTCCTCTTCTAATCTTCCAGAATCTATCCTTATATTATCTGATGATCCTGCCCCCAAGAAACGTAAAGTTCCAGAACCTGATGCAATTCTTCCTTCAAAGCCTATGATCCCTCTTTTCAGACCTGTTCTGAAGGCTAAGAGGAGGGAAATTACTATTAGAGACTCTGTTGCTAAAGATTTCAATGTGGCATTGGGAATTGCTAGAGGGGTGATTCTTCCTCGCGACTTAGCTGCAAATGAGGCGTTGCCAAACGATGAAATCATTCGACAGGCTATTCAACAGATGGTTTTGGTATTTTCTCACTCCCTTTGTTTCTTTGAAAAGTTAAGTTTTTTTTTTAGAATTTCGTTTTACACGCCTTTCCTTGAAGTTTGTAGGGACTTCAGAAGGTTCACAAAGTTGGGACAATCGCAAGGAAGGACAAGGCTATGAAGGAGGTTGTTCGTGATCACATGTCTGCCTTAGCGAAGAAAGAGTCTATTGATGAGGAGTACACAAAGCTTTGCGAGGAGATGCTGATTCTTCAGGCTCAAATGCTAAGTCTGACTAACGAAAATAAGAAGCTTGCAATAGAGGTAGAAGATTTAAAGGCATCCGAAAATGCATCCAACTTGAGCTTTCCCAAACCCAACTTGATCACTCTAACCTTTTGGAAGAGTTTGAGCAGTTCAAGGTTGAAGCTAAGGACAGGGTAGATTCAGTCTTCGAATAAGGGATGGAGAAGGCGAAAAATGACTTGGCTTTACAGATTCCTACCCTGGAGAAGATGTACTTCACCAAAGGCTGGCTTGCTGCACTAACTGTTGCAGGTGTACCCCAGTCTTTAGAACTTTATACTCGTCATTCCTCTACAAGTACATTCGAGTGACCACCGTCCTGAAAACTGTTCTGAAAAAACAAACATTCTGAAATTGTTATCTTTTTTTTTTTAAAGTTGTATCTTCATTTCCTCTTTTGGATATATATAATGAAGATCCTTGCATCAGTCTCTTGCATTCATTCTTTACTTTCAGTTATTTTTGTCACAAAATGATAATTAGTGAGCAAAATCAAATTCATTCAAACGTATTATATCCCAAAATAGGGTTCTTAGAGTAGATTTTGATTTTAAAGAAGCTATGGCCATTGTTCAGCCTTTGGCCCTTACTCGGCCTTTCTTCGAAAGGCTCGGACCCTTGCTCGGCCTTTCTTCGAAGAGCTTTAGGGACTTTTCGATACTTAGAATAAATCTTGCTCTAAGAAGTTATAGCTCTTGCTCGGTCTTTCTTCGAAGAGCTTGGACCCAAGGTAGGGACCTTTCGATACTTAGAATAAATTTTGCTCTAAGAAGTTATGGCCCATGTTCGGCCCTTCTTCGAAGAGCTCGGTCTCAAGGTAGAGACCTTTCGATACTAAGAATAAATCTTGCTCTAAGAAGTTATGAAATTTGCTCGACCTTTCTTTGAAGAGCTCTGTCCCAAGGTAGGGGACCTTTCGATACTTAGAATAAATATTGCTCTCAGAAGTTATGGCCCTTGCTCAGCCTTTCTTCGAAGATTTGGGACCCATGGTAGGGACCTTTCGATACTTAGAATAAATTTTGCTCTAAGAAGTTATGGCCCTTGCTCGACCCTTATTCGAAGAGCTCCATCCCAAGGTAGGGACCTTTCGATACTTAAAATAAATCTTGCTCTAAGAAGTTATAGCCCTTACTCGGCCTTTCTTCGAAGAGCTAGGTCCCAAGATAGGGCCCTTTCAATACTTAGAATAAATTTTGCTCTAAGAAGTTATGGCCCTTACTCGGCCTTTCTTCAAAGAGTTTATTTCATTATTGTCTAGAAACTAAGACTTGGTCCCCTTGGGTCCTCAAGAGTCGGTTTCTACATACGTACTGACCTGCCGATCTAATCGAACTCAGATCACTACCTAATCGGTTTACATCGTCATGCCTAACCTTGGGTCCGGATCTGATCAGGTGGCTATGCCTGATTTAAGCTTCTGCTTCTATCACGATTTTTTTCTCCCTGTCTTGGCAGTAGGATGGGTTTAACATACTTGCATTATATCTTTATTTAGAAGCTAAGAAAATCTTTATTTAAAAACTCAAAGAGTCTTTTCTAAGGGGTATACAGAAGAATATTCTCCGCAAGGTACTTTTTTTTTTCTTTCAAAAGAAACGTCCTATAAGGGGCACCCCTATTTTTCGAAGGTATTTCGGAGTTCGTATTTGTGAAGACACTTCAAAAATAGAACTTTCGCAGGTTAGATGAATTTTGGGGCCATGGCACCACTTTGTGGTCCAAATTTTCAAGTTCGTAAGATCCATTTCCTCCTACTCTAGTTACCTTGTATGGCCCTTCCCAATTAACACCTAGTTTTCCATGTGTTGGGTTTTTGACCGATCCCATAACGCATATAAGGACTAGGTCGCTAAGGACAAGAGTGCAAGGGTTAACTTTCTTGGTATAGGCCCGCGACATTTGCTGTTGTTGTCCAAATTTGGTATTGACAATTTACGTGCAAGTATACACGATCAACAAGTAATAAAGTGATAAGTAGAGTATCGTTCCCACGAAGAATTATTACTAATAACTTCCAAGTACTAACTTTATATCAATTCAATTTTATTTAAACAATTGGAATTGAACTATGGAATTACTAATTTAAAACTAAATATAAACTTAATAATCAATGGTTGAATTTACCGAATAAAAGAAGTTAAGATTACAACTTCCCCTAATGCTTCGTATAAATCTTTCCACTCTCTTTCCAGTTAATTGATCAAAATAAGTTGTTAACTGAGAACTCAAAATTATTTATTAAACCTCTTCCGATAGTTAGATAAAAATATCTCTCCCAATTAAATTACTATATTCATATATAAAATAATTTGGAATAGATTCATTAAGTTCAAAGTCTCATCAAAGTTACACACGACATATATGTATATTCCTATCCTATATACAAACCCAGTAATTCAATCCTAAGAAGAATTAACCAGACGCATGTCATCATATTCATATCTAAACCTAGAATTCATCTTCCAATTTCATCTAAGTTATCAAATTAATTGTTGGCCACACAATCATATACTAAGCACAAAATATGACAAATAACTCATGTATGATCAATAGAACTAGAATCGAGAGTAGATCAATTTAACTAGACATTAAGTTCCGTTGCAATCTTAATAAAAATTTAGTTCATAATGTAATTGAACAACATCCTTCTCAAATTAAACAACATCTCAGAAAATCAAGAAGTAAAAGTAAGAGAAAAGAATGAAAACTTAGTTGCAATCTTCAACTCCTCTCTAGCCTTCAAGTCCGATTTTCTTCGTGTCGGTTCCTTCGATTCTTGCCTTCAATTTTCTATCAATCATTGGTCTACTTCTTATGTTTTCAGCCCCCAAAATCAGTCTCCTTCTTTCCAACTCAAACCCTTTCATATATGTAGCATTGGGCTTCAATTTCGGGTCAAAACAAGTCAGAATTCGCGTCCAAAGCCAACACAAGCGTCTAGGCGCTGCATGGGCAGTATGTGGGCGCCCCAGCGCTGAAAAGGCGCTGGAAAGGCGCTGCCCCCTTTTAAGCCTAAAGCCTTCCTTGTTGCTTAGCCTTCAAAAATCTAACATTTAGGCTCCAAATTGACCTTGTTTCCTTCCAAACGATCTTGTTTGCTTCCAAATGATGAGTCCTACCAAATAACATCAAAACACACAAAACAAATAAAAAAGAACATAAAATAATTGAAAAATTACAAATTGCTCAAGCCGAAAGTACTCAATTTGTAGGTATAAAACCCACTCATCAGCTGCTGATAAGATTTTATCTGTATTGCCGCTGACTCCCTCCTTTCTTCAAGCAAGCCTAAATCCCGAGCGATTGCAGTATTATTGCCTCCACTAGCTACTAGGTCGGTTCGTAGGGTCGGTAATACAATCTCTAATGGTATTACTGCCTCCATTCCGTAGGCGAGGGCGAATGGGGTTTCCCTAGTTACGCGTCGTGGTGTGGTTCGGTACATCCACAAAATGCTTGGTAACTCCTCCACCCACCTTCCTTTTGCGTTTTTCATCCTCTTCTTGATCCCGTCTAGGATTATTTTGTTCGAGATTTCAGCCTGTTCATTACTCTGAGGGTAAGCCAGAGTGGAGTAGTGATTCCGAATCTCGTATTGTTGACAAAAGGCTTTGAAGGGACCGCTTTCGAATTGAGTTCCATTGTCAGATACAAGGGCGGTAGGTATACCAAACCTTGTGATTATGTTTTTTCACACGAACCTCCTTGTGCCAGTGTCATGTATGTTTGCTAGGGGCTCGACCTCCACCAATTTTTGTGAAGTAATCAACTGCCATGAGAATGAACCGCCTATTTCTAAGGGCCCGCGGCATCGGTCCCACTATGTCCAATCCCGATTGTGCGAACGACCATGGATATGATAGTGGAAACAAATCCTGGGCATGCTTCCTAGGTATTAGAGAAAATATTTGGCATTTCTCGCAATGCCTAATGAATTGATAAGCGTATTTTACATATATGGCCACCAAAACCCCTGGAGAGAGCTCGGTGGGCTAACGACCTCCCTCCAGTGTGTGCGCCGCAGCTTCCCTCGTGAATTTCAGATAAAAAACTTTGGACTAACCCCGGATGAACGCTAATTAGTACTTAAAATTAGCATTTTACTATGCCTTTTTTAGACTAATTATACCTTTGATGGAGTTTAAGTGATGACATTTCAGGTCCTAAAATGAACAAGGACTCAAGAACAACAAGTATCACACTTAAGTGTAACACCAACACATTAGGGAACAAAATTGGAGAAGCTTGGAGCAAAGCAAGAACGTTCGAACGCCTACTCACGTTCGAACGTCCACTTGAACTATGAGCAGACCAGACTGCTAAGACATGGCGTGTTGCAGCCAAGAAGGAAGACCCTGAGGCACTTGAGTACCACGTTCGAACGTCCACTGGAACTATTTGAGGACCAGGATAATGAGTGCAAAGCGCCAAGTTCTGAATTGAGTGTGGGTTAGGTTTCCATAGAAGACCACAGACCACTTGAGTGAGAGGTTCAAACCCCATCTGGCGTTCGAACGCCCATAAAGCAAAGACATAAGAAACGTTTCGAACGCCCATAAAGCAAAAACAGATACAACGTTCGAACGCCAAAAAATATTCGAACGTTCTCCATAGACAAGCTGCAGAGTGGTTGATCTTCTCTCCGGACATTGGGACTAAAGAAGTAGTTGTTCTAGAGATTGGTGCGGCATTAGTCCAACATCTCTTAGCTTGTTGCATAATTAGTCTTAAGCTTATGATTTCAGTTACATGCATAGAGGGAAATAGATTACCTTTGGTCGTAGATTACCTTCCAAAAGTGACTACCTTCCTTCTACTTTTAATTTGTGTTTCATTCACTTCCATTTCTTGAGCTTCCTTCTTCCCTTAGAGGAGTGAAACTCTTCCACTTTTCTAGAGCTTCGCCAAAGCTGTGAAGGGTGGAACGTGATTCACTTATTCTTTGTCGAAAATCGGCTCCCTGTTCATTGTGCTTTGCTTTGTGACCCCTCTACTTGGAGGAATGAGCATCACTCACTTTTTTAGCTTTACCAAACCCATGAAGAGTGAGTAGTTTTTCATTCACTCTTTGTAAGAGGAGAATGACATGTATAAATTATCTGGACGTTATATTTGTGCAATTTCGATTATGCTTAATACTTTATATTCCCCATACTTATTGAATGATTGATTGCATCTAGCAAAGCTAAAGTACTTTGTATAACCAGGAGTTCTTTCTATAACATAGATAACTCTTGTATAAAAAGACTCATTGGTTCAAGGCAAGTACTCCCGCTAGATCTTCATGACTACCCTTCAATCTTCACCATTATTGTGCTTCAATTAAAGAATGAAAATGGAACATTAATGTCATGATTGGATGTCTTGTAGAAACACTTGCTTGTTTGTAGACGGGTTAAGTCTCGGCATAGACAATTCTTGTAAACTTCTAGAAAGACATCGGAATCATGTTCTTAATTCTCATAATCTACCTTTATCTTCCAATTAACCTACTGTTGACACGGGGGTTAATTGAGTTATTAAGCACAAATATAACAAACCGGATAATTAACTACATATCCAGATCCTTGAACTAAAGAGTGAATCTTTTACATTAGAGCTTATCTCATATTTTGTTTAGAAAATTCTCTTGGAAAGAATTTTATATTTTGTCTAGGAAATATCATGCACAACTTCAAATCTCAAGGGTTACAATCACTAGGTCTCCACCACTGCTTATCTCAAAACACCAACAAGAGTTCCCTGTGGATTCGACTCCGGACTCAAATCAGATTATTACTACAACTTGACCGCCTGCACTTGAGTGTACACATTTCAGATCAAGTCAAACGCATCTCAGGTATGGTCCACCAAATGAGCGTCGATAGATCTCTCCTTTTAGGGATAGCCAAAACCTGGCCGCCTTCAGTCGTAATTTATGAGCTTGTTTCCTATCTCCAGGTAATTCCCCATTCTTCAAATAGGCGATAATTGCATCCATCCAACTCGGCTTCATATCACTAGAGAGGACTTCTTCTGAGAATGTCGCTGCAATACTTGACTCGGCTTTGTACTCAACTGTGATAGTTCTCCCATTCTTTTCATCAATAACCGAGGCTAAGGATGCTAGAATGTCAGCATGGGCATTTCTAGCTCGCCCCATTCTTTCATCTTTTGCCGTGTTATCCCCCAGTACCTGATTCACCACCAACTGTGAGTCAGAAAATATCTGAAGCTTTACTACTCCCAGGTCGACTGTATGCCTAACTCCTACTAATAGGGTCTCGTATTCTACCTCATTATTCGAGACTTGGAAGCCTAGTCTTAAAACTTTTTCCAATATGTCTCCCTCTGGGCTTTCCAATATGATCCTATCCCTGCTCCTTTCTAGTTTGACAATCCGTCGACGAACAAGCTCTAACCTCCCAGAAGGCCTTGTCCAACATCAGCATCAGCATCTGACTCTGCACCTGGGATTGGTTTTTCATCATAGGTGTGTTTAGGGGAGAATTCGGCGATGAACTCAGCCACAACTTGTCCCTTGATCGTTGTTCTTGGCTCCAACATGATGTCATATTCGCCAAGCTCAACTGCCCATTTTGATATGCGCCCTAACAAGTCGGATTTGCAAAACAGGGCTTTTAATGGTTGATTTGCGAGCACAATGATCTTGTGTGCTTGGAAGTAATGACACAATTTCTTAGCCGAGCTCACTAAGGTTAACACCAACTTCTCCAACAGTAAGTATCTTAGCTCGATGTCTAGGAACATTTTGCTAACATAATACACAAGACTCAAACTTTTATGATTGCTCATCATTAGGACCCCATACCGCATGCTTTGACATGGCTAGGTACAGCAACAGACGCTCCTCGGGCAAAGGTGTCGTTAGAATTGGTAGAGAGGCTAAGTAGGTCTATAACTTGATAAAGACATCTTCACATTATTGATCCTAGAGTGCACCTCTTTTCCCTTAATGGACTGGAAGAATGGATTGCATTTATCCGAGGCTAGGGATATGAATCTGCCCAGTGTGGCTGTCATTCCCGTTAGCCTCTGAACTTCCTTGACAATTTTCGGTGATTAAAACTCTGTCAACGCCTTTACCTAATTGGGATTTACCTCGACTCCTAGATGAGTTACCAAGAAGCCGAGAAATTTTTTGGAGCCAACCCCGAATGCACATTTTGAAGCGTTAAGCTTCATTTGGTATTTTCGAAGGAAATCAAAAGTCCTTCTCAAATTGAAGAGATTGTTGCTAGCCTTACGACTCTTCACCACCATGTCATCAATGTAGACTTCCATTAGGGATGACAGTGGATCGAAGCGGGGGCAGATGGTGTAGTCTCCATCCCCGTACTTGCTTAAAAAAACTCCGTCCATCCCCGGTCCACCCCCGTTAATGGGTATAATTTTCATCCCCATTCCCGTCCGCGGGTAAATTTGTAATCCCCGCCCCCCGCCCCGTCCCCCGCCTTCACCTCCGCCCCCACCCCCGTCCACCTTACCCGCCCAAGCCCAAGCCAACATAATCCAAAATTATAAATAAATCTAACATTCTAAATAATCTGACAAAATTTTAGAATATCATAACATAATTAAAAGTTTGTCATTTACAACATAATATAATTAAAACCTTGTTTACAACATAATCCAACATAATATAATTAAAAGTTTGTCTCCCTTGTAAATCCAACACAATATCATGCAACACAACATAAAAATTGATGACTTCCCATAAACGGCGCCAAATTGGAGGGGGCAAAGAATGAATTTACCTCCCACAAGGATTATTAAGTTCGGGCTTTGTACTCTGCCTTCTTCTTCCTGCAAAACGAACAAACTGCCTAGGGACCGAAGTGTTTCGATCGAAGGAACTCCGATACTTAAGTCAGTAATTGATTGTAAAGAACGTGTACGGGGAGAATTGAACGTACCTTTTATTGCGCACACTCGATTCCCTTTATAGTGTCTATGCGTTAGAGTTTTCCTGATTGACGATGCAAGATGACGCATCTCCTATCAATCTAGAATATTTGTTAGGGATTTGCCAAAATCTCTCCAGACATTCCCTCAGTTGACTGGCTCTTCCCAAGCCGTTGATTATGCTCATTTGTTATACCAGAATGCCTAAATTATAGGCATCCCCTCAGTGCGGTGCTGCTTACATGTGGAGCTCGACTTTATTGAAATCGAGCTCTTGATCTTCTTGCCGAGCTCTTAAACAGTTCGGCCCCGCCTTGCGAGATAAGAGTCCATAACTTGACTTAGCTACTGCGTTACTGTTTTCTCATGCGATCTACCACGTTACCCTTACGTGAGAATATTAAATGATCCTAACACCTGTCGTGACTTTAACGCCCCTTAAAAAATTGTTTGATTTTTCTTCACTATATTGTATTTCTCATCGTTTTTTTTGGTCAACATTTCTCATTGTTCGTTAATGTGTTTTGAAAGCGAGAAATTGCAGAAGGGAAACTCGGTAGATTTCACAAAACTGCTGGTGCTCTCTCTGTCACGTTTTGTGGCAAATAGCAATCTGCTATGGATTCGGATTCAAAACCCCAAAGCGGGAGCGAAATGACGGAGGAACTTGACTCTGTCAATACCAAAGAAGAGTCTGCTACTAGTAATTCCACGTGTTTCTCTCCTTCCACTTTCAGAGGTCTGCTGCCGGTTGTAAAATCCTATCCAGTGACGCTTGGCCCCAGGCGCCTCCCCCTTCCCTCTCCGGCGACTACTAGTCCGCCGCTGGATTCGTATTCAAAATCCGAAGAACTGATGATTCCTCTCCCTCCCTCTCCGGCGGATAGCAATCTGCCGATGGATTTGGCTTCGAAACCCAAAGAAGTGACGATTGATTTCACGGCTGGCTCTCCCTCTCCGGCGAATAGCAAATTGCCAATGGATTCGGATTCAAAACCCAAAATATCGATGACTGACTTCACGGCTCGCCCTCCCTCTCCGACGAAGAGCAATCTGCCTATGGATATCGATTCAAAACCCGAAGAAGTAACGAATTATTTCACCGCCGGCTCTCCCTCTCCGGCTAATAGCAGTCTGACGGTCGTCGGGGAGCTTAACCTTGACGCTATCACTAATCACCTGAAGTCGGCTGCTAGTGAGATCACTGGCCCCTCTCTATCTCAGAAGAAAATCAACCTGCGGAAGGATTCAGATTCAAAATCCAAAAGCGAGAGCGGGATGACAATTTGTAGTGCTTCTTCACAGATTTCAGAGAAGAACAAGGCCGTCCAAGCACCAGCCCCGAAGAGACAACCACCAGTACAAAATTTAGACCACAGAAAAAGAAAGAAGACGAAGCTTGAAAAGCTGGGAAAACATCCGCAATTTAAGTACCTGGAAGACTTGGACGATATTTTGATTCCGGAAGATGTCCTGATGTGCGCTCTATACTGCTCATTATTTCCTCTTGGTTATGAATTTGCTATGGATACGATGGTTCAGTTCTGGATCACGAGGGGCTCTATTCAGACTGAAGAATCTGTACGATGGGAGGATGTTGGCAATATGTATTTTAAATTGTTGGTGAAGAATGAATTCATATTGCCCTCAAGATTTGATAGTCGTAGTGGACAATTGAATTACAAAGTGAATAACTATCTAGAAGAACCCTCCTCGGCGGGTGAGTACATAGTAAGAGTGGAAGACGAAGGCCAGTTTAGTGATATTTCTGAAAAGACCTTACACTTATCTTTGCTTTGTGAGAACATTGATTCATTAGCAATTTTTGACATTCTCAAAATCTGCAAGCATTTGCGTACATTCATCTTGCTTCGTGAATATGGCTCTTCCATTAGCATACTACCTTTTGATCTTTTCCTTGCCTTGAGAAAATTAAGGATTTTAGATTTGAGTCGAACCCACATATCTGAGCTACCAAGTTCTTTTGGGAATCTGGTATCGCTACGCTATCTTGACCTCTCGGAGACCTTCATCAAACGGTTGCCAGAATCGATAGACTGCTTTCACAAATTACAAACACTAAAACTCAGAGGTTGTTTTCGTCTTCTTGGATTACCAAAGGGCATGAAGAAATTGATTGAACTGCGGCACCTAGATCTTGACATTGTACGACAGTTGCAGTCTATGCCCACGGGAATGGGCAATTTAACGAACCTTCAATCTTTGCAAGCCTTCCTTGTTGGGAGAGAGGATGGATGTCGAATTGGTGAGCTGAAGAATATGAATAACCTTAGTGGATCATTTTGCATTTCACAGCTTGAAAATGTTTTGAGTTTAGAGGAGGCCAAAGATGCTGCCTTGGGTAATAAGCAGTACCTAAAGAAGTTAGAGCTGTGTTGGGGTGATCATCAGAATGAGGAAACTCAGGCTGAAGAGGAAATCTTAGAATATCTTCAGCCTCACTCTGGCATCCAAGAGTTGCAAATACTATTTTACAATGGTTCAGTGCTTCCAAGTTGGATCAGTAATCATTCGTATGCCGACCTTGTGAGTATTACTCTTTACAAGTGCAGAAATTGTCATCTCCTGCCACCGATTGGGGAACTACCATCACTGAAGTTTCTTACCTTGGTTGAGATTAACAGGGTGAGAGATATTAATCTTCTGTTTTGTAGAAATTTGGGAAATCAAGGTTCTAGCGCATTTCCAAAGTTAGAGAAACTAACACTTGATGTCATGCTTGACCTGGAAGAATGGACAGGAGTACGGGAGGGTGACTTTCCATATCTTCTCCAATTTACAATAAAATATTGCCCAAAACTTTCAGCTCTTCCATTGCTTTCACATCTCACCTCTCTCAAACATTTGGAAATAAGTCATTGTGGGGAACTCCAATTTTTACCTGACGGGATGCCAGCTTCACTTGAATTTCTATCAATGACAGATTGCCCTACAATAAAAGAACGGTGCCGTCAGTGTGATGGGGAAGATTGGCTTAAGATACTGCATGTGCCTAGCATATGGATTGATCATCAAGAGATCTCTTCAAATTAATGGCGTCATTCTGGGTCATGACAATTAAATAAAGGTACATATTAAAAAGATTGATGTTTCTTTATTTTTTGAATGGAATTTTTTTTATTGTTTGTTATACTGTTATGCATCAAGTTTGGGGCAATCTGGTTAATATCCAGGACGTAAACTTTCTTATTTGTTAGATTTGTATTACAAAGCAAGGATGAAGTATAATTGAGAGAAAGACAAGAGAGCCATTAGAAAGATAATGCAATGTCGAAAAGTGCTGCCTCCCAGCAAAAAAATGTCCCCTGGAACTACCTATATTTCTAAGTTCTGATTGATTCTATGTTTAGAGACTTTTTTCCTTCCTGCAACGAACTCCACTTAATTGTGATGGCTAGGGTATAACTTATTGTCTTGGTTGTGTAGCCTATAAGATGAAATGACTATGATCCAGTTTAGCAAGGAGATTTACATGAAACCCCGCCATAATTCTCATGATTATGGTGTAATTTGAGTTAAAAGCCTAATTAGCTATAGTTAGCTGATTTACCCATGTGCTTAGTGTGGTTTGATGAGCTGCTCGGTTGCTCCACACTGGTGTTCACAGGATTTGAATAGTCTGATCCCTTTTCATACGGTAGTGCTGGTGGAATGAAGTTATAAGATTTGACATTCTGTGGTTTGGAATTACAGGTGCTCTCACTCTCTCTCTCTCTCTCTCTCTCTCTCTTTCTCTCCTTTTCATGAGTTGTTCACATTCTCTAAACAAACCTTGCATGGACTTCATAATCTTAAAATGTCATTGTTCCAACTTCCATGGGCTAGATAGCCCAAGTGGTATTGCCTGACCACTCTCATGGGGAAGGTTAGAGGTTCGGGCCTCCTTTGGAACATTAGTTTGGAGAAGAATAAAGAACAGATAAATAAAAACCAAGAGCATTACTGAAATTGTATGATAAGATGAGATGTAGGTCTCATTGTTATAAAGTTTAAAATAACTTGAAGGGCAAGACAAGGCTTGGCCTAAAGGAAAACCCTTTAGAGCATGTCCTAGTTTAGGGTGATATGTGCCTGAAAGATCCTAGTTTAAGCAATGGTGAGGGATAGTTTAGTCGTTTATTTTTTTTGTGGGGCTTAGTGCTAGGATTTGTGCTACTTTTCTTGTGGTCCTCTTTTGCTTTGTTTTACTTCTTCTGGCTTCTAGTTTTGGACTTGATAATTTGGTCACTGGTGCTTATACTATGCTTTTGACAGTTATTTTTTTGTGGGCCTTTGGATTTTTCTAGTTTTTGGCCGTTGTATTGGGCTTCCAAGGAGGTATGGCTTGCGGTTGGTTGTTTATTTTCAAGAGAATATAATATTACTAGAATTTATGAATTGTTTCTAGATTTGTTCAATTTGTAGCTGAGTGATAAGAACATTGAAGAGTATTATTCTGTGTTGCAGAATATCATGAATAATTTAAATGCTTATTAGTTTGTATTTACTGATCTAAAGGTCCAAAAAAAAAAAAAACAGTGTGAAGAGTTAAATGGTTGCTCACTTTCTCTGCGGTTGAAAATCAGACCTTTCGAGCCAGTCCGTTGTCAGATTTTGACTAGTAAGGAAATTCCTTCGATGCCAAAAGTTTTCGCACGTATTTAGTGGGCTTCTTTCAGTGATAATGGTGGTTCCATACCTGATTGCTCAGCTTGAGTAGTATTGCCTAATCAAGAGAATAATAATTTCTCCCATGATAGCTTTTATCATGGAGGACGAGGCAATCAAGGTGGTAGGAGTTGTCGATTTATGAAATGACTCATTGTGGATTTAAAAGTCATACTGTAGACCATTGTTGGGACCTTCATGGCAAACCCCCATCTTATGCTCATAATGTGTCTTTGTCAGATGAATTTGGTATCGTTGAGCCTACACCAGAAGTTGTATCTATCTCCAACTAGGAAGCACGGATACTCCGTTGGGGGTCAACATGGTGATGTTGGGCACATGTCAGCCGATATCCACAAATCTCTTCCTCTTGGACCAGTTATGTCTTCTTCAATCTCTGCCACTTCTTCTTCTTCTTCTGCTTTTTCTTGATGCTCCTAAGAGATTTGATGCCACCAGATCTATCGATCTACTCTCTCTCTCTGCGCGATTAGATTGAGTTATCGGCTTGCCCCAGTAACCCGGTTGCTCTTCAGCACAACTCTCCATCTTTCTTTCTCTCTCTCGATTTGAACAGACATTTATTTTTAGTTTCTTTTTTTTAGATATTTTTCTTCTTTTTTGGTATAATCTATTTATTAGTTGTCACCCACTGCCCAATTTGGTTTAACCCACTGCCTACATTCAACATATTAGCCTAGCCTACTACCTATTTTGATATTAGTCCATTGCTTAATTGTAAGATATTAACGAACTGCTCAACTTATGTCTTATTATTAATGTTGTTATTTATATATAATAATATTATTTTAATTAGCCGTATCCTTGTCTTACCCGTATCCTATATTTTAAAATTTTATTGTATCCCCGTGTCTGTATTCGTGCTTCTTAGATCTCCAAAGAGGAGTATAATCGTCTTATTTCTAAGTCTGGTGATCCACGTCGACCTCTACTTCCACAACTACTTTGGCCCAGTTAAGGAAAGTATATTTGGTGTACCATTTGTCTACTTCACCTCCATGGGTCATTGATTCTGGATTCTTTGACCATATGACTGGTAATATCAATGTGTTTCTTAGATTTTCATTGTATCTCTCCTAACTAACACGTCACCTTAGCTGATAATCCTTGTTCTCAATTTCTAGTGTTGGCACTATGAACCTTATTTCATCATTCTTGTTATCCTCAATTTTATATATTCTTAAATTTTCATTCAATTTATTATTTGTGAGCCAACTCACGAAATCTTTAAACTGTGCAGTAACATTTTATTCTTCTCTTTGTGTGTGTCAAGACCTCTAGACGAGAAAGACAATTGGTGGAGGTCATGAAAATAGTGATCTTTACTATATTGATCTTCCTACTTGCAGTCCTATTTTGCACTTCTCATGGTCTCCACACCAGTGGCATTGTCAACGTTGTCATCCATCTTTGTGAAGACTTTAGCTGTTAGTTCCTTAGTAGTCTTTAAATTATGAGTCATGTTAGTTAGGTAAACATATTCAGAGTTCATTTACTCAGAGTTTGTAATCGTGTCTTTAGTTTATTTGAAATTGTTCATTTTGATATTTTGGGGTCCCAATCGTATTTCTTCTTATTCAGAGTTTTAGTATTTTGTTACTTTTGGGAATTATTATTCCAAGATGACCTGACTATTCTTAATGAAAGATTGTTCCGAATTTTTTTTTTGTCTTCACAACTTTGTTATGGAAATTAAGAGTTAATTTGTCATGTCTGTCCACACTTTACAGTTTGATAATGCAAAATAGTATCTTTCTTACCATACTCATGGCTTGCTCTATCACACTTCATGCAATGGTACCGAGTAGCAAAATGGGGTGGCCAAACACAAAAGCCATTACGTCATTAAAGTTGCGTGTGCCCTCCTATTTCATATGAAAGTCCCTAAAGTTTGTTGGAGTGATGTTGTGCTTACTACATGTTAATTAATTGTATGCCTTCATCTGAATGGTCAAATTCTTTACGAAGTTATGTTTCCTGATCATCCTTTGTCTTCTATTCCACCACGTGATGCTTTTCTATTCTACCACGTGTCTTTGATTGTGTAACTTTTTTCATTAGTTGGGTTCAGGTCTAGGTCCGGGAACAGGTCTGAGCATAGACAAACTTGATATTAAATCTATCAAGTGTATTTTCTTGAGTTATTCTCGTGCACAAGAGTATAAATGCTATAGTCCGTTCTCTTGCCCTTAGTTTTTCTATTTTGATGTCATATTCTTCGAGTTTGCTCCTTTCTTTTAGGAGGCTTCTAATGATGTTGCACTTAATCAATCTCCCCTTCCTTTACTTCTTGTTTTGTTTGAATCCACTTTCTCACATTGTTCAAAACCTCCTATCACATGGATGTTATTTAAACATCTAGAAAGGTATAGACGACTGGTGTGTAAATCAAATCACTTGACTATCACTAGACCAGAGATATCTCTTTTGTGGTCAATGTTATAAGTCAGTTTATTGGATTTTCTAGAGTACCTTATTGGGATTATGTTTGAAAAAGGCTCTTAGTCTAGGATTATTATAAATCTCATGGACATTTGCAGGTGGTAGGCTTTACTAATGCAGATTGTGCTGATTTCCCATAAATAGAAGATCTACCATAGGGTAATGTACATTTCTTGGAGTAAATTTGGTGGCTTGAAAAAGTAAGAATTAGAGCGTGGTGACTCGGTTGAGTGATGAGATACAATATAGGGCTATAACTCAGATTACTTGTGTGTGTGTGAACATCACTACACTGTTAAGACCTTCCACTCATGTTTCAGCATCCACATTCGTCTATGAAGAATGGTGAACTCAACTAGCCCTGTACGATAATCTTTTCCTAACATATGCAAAGTTTAAAATCCAAGTAATTTCATAAGATATAAATGACCTGTGAAAACTTTTCCATTGTTGAACAAATGAAGCATATGTAAAAGTGGCTGCTGCCAATGCAACTTGATGACAAAGATCTATTCTTATTGTTCTCTTCTTCAATCCTTATTCTGATATCGTTTCTTTCTCTTTGATTCAATTGGCAAAATATGAGCATGGATTACCAAGGTGATGGTGAAGTTAGGTTTGAAAATAAGATTTATTTAGCCTTAAGAATTACCGAATGAAGCAGGTATGCCAGTTTCTCATTTTTAGCAGATGTCAGAGGTTTGACATGGCTATGGAAGGTGATTGCAGAAGTTGTAAATCAAGTGGAGCATGATATCTTCTATAGGCAGTTTCATCACAACAAATATAAGATGTGGTAGAATCAGGCAGAAACAATAGGGATTTGTTCTAAAGCATTTCCAATATTCAAGGCATGGGTCAGAGAAGATTCATTGCGATCCCACAGAGAGTTAATTATAATGAATGGAAAGAATGGGTTGGCATATTGAGTAAGGTGGTGCGGGGGGAGTTTCCAGGAGATGGACAAATTCCAGATATTGTAAAAATGGATGGGAGTAGGAGAATGGAACCTATGAAGCATGAACACTCTCGAGAAGGTGACGTATTCATGTCGGCCACCGACACTCTTCGAACACTCTCGGACACGTGTCCGATACTCTTTTATCTGTATCCATAATTAAATGATAAAATTTTAATTTTGGACACATGTCCAACATTTCTTTAGAACGTGTCTACTACTAAACAATAAACATGTGCTGAGATGTAATTAATAAAGCTTAAAAATTTGAGAATATATAATTATTTACACTAGACATGTTAAAGTTGTACTCCAAATATAATAATAAAAATAAAAGATGCATAAAAGTTTTAAAAAAGAGGAATCAAAAAAATGAGAGCAATTATTTAAATTATATATTAGGTATATATTATCTACAAAAAAAATTGATGATTATTGACTATTATAAGGATGGATTTGTTTAAAAATTCACACAGTATGACTAGATATAAGATTTACTTATTATAAAATACTGAATCTCTTATGAATTGTATATCATTATCACTATATTTGTAATAAATTATATACTGTTATATATAAAATATATTTTTTTGTAGCGTATTCTCAACGTGTCCGTGTGATGTAGATCGTATTAGTTTTGATGTAGATTAGAAAGGGAAAGAATTAGGGATGAGAAAGGAAGAAGAAGGGGATGAGAAAAAAGAGAAAAAATTTGAGAAAGAAGCAATATTAATATTCAATAATAATCAAAGTCTAATCTAAATAAAACCCTTACATGCATCCCTTTATATAGAGAAACTAAAACCTAAAACAAATAAATAATGACAAATAAACCCCACAATTTAAAAGAAATTACTTAAAAGATAAATATTAAAAGTATCTAAATAACTATCATAATTAATTTATAATATCTATCCAATTCCTACACGATCCCCATCATTCTTCTCCGGTTGAAAAAAATTCTCCTCCGGAGACCTTCAAAGCATAAGTACCCTAAGAGAGCAGCATGAAGATGATAGAACGCCTCATCTAAAATGAAAGAATCATCAACATCTTTCCATCGATTAGAATAAATGTAAGAATCTCCATCCGTAGAAACACTGGATAACAAAATAAGAGGTTCTAGAGTATCTCGATTAAGTAGCATGTCCTCCAAATAAAAATATGAATTAATACTATCATTCAATGAAAAATTAAGCAAATAAGCATTAGATCCAAACTGGAGAATAGCAAAATAATTTTCATTAGGTTTCAACAAAAAATATTCAATGGGACAAGACATCGATGACAAAGGAGTAACAATAACGTCTTGGTGATGAAAATAATTAAGTACCAATTCAAGTAAAATCTTGATAGTAGGAATAAAGTCAACTATTTCAGAGGAGAAAGATTTGGGAACAAAGTTAGATTGACTTGAAATAGGAGACACAAAACAATCACCAAAAGATTCTGAAATAAGTAACTCAATATGCTCGACATCTTTCATAAGTGTGGACTCGATAGACTTTTTAGCAAGTTCCATTACAAGTGGTGACTCAACATTTGACTCCGGCAAAGGTTCAAACTCACTTTCTTCAGGTATTGACTTTTGTTGGTATGAAGGAGGTGAGCTCTGATCTGATGAAACTGGACAAGGGGATTGGTAGTCGACATGAGTAACATCTTTTTTTGTAGGTGAGAGTGTGTCATCCAAATCCATGGTCACCCTGGAATTTGGAAAACATACAGAAACAACCTGGACATCATTCAAGTAATCATGATATTTATGTGGTTGAATTAAAATTGGAAGATGTCCTGTCACGTTGTTTAGCAGACTGTAATTGAGAACCCATCAAACTATAGTTGGATTTCTTATGAAATCTCTCAACCTTTAGAGCATATTGATAAGCTGTAACTAACGTATTAAAAGTATATTGCTTGACCTCCCTACTAATTTTTTGTTTCAACCCAAGAATAAACTGATCAATTGTCCAAGGTTCTTTAACAATGTCACACAATTACATGAAATAATCGAACTGGGTAAAGTAATCAAAAACATTGAAAAATGTTGTCTAAGATTGAGTCATTGGTCATAAAATTGATTCATGTAGGAAGTAGGCAAATACTTCTCTTTCAATTTATATCTCATTTCAATCCAAGTGATAGATGATTCTCCTAAGGGGTCCAGACTTCTTTGGCTTGCTTGCCAATACTGCTTGGCGGAACCCTCCAACATCAATTTAGCAAAACAGACGTAATGGGAATCCGACATGCCATGCCAATCAAAATATTCTTCTAAATTAGCTAACCAATCCAAGAATTGATTGGGATTCGGAGTACCACAAAATGTAGAAGGATCTTTAATTGACTTGGCCATAAGTGCTGAATCCTTATAGACATACCTAGACTTGCTACGATGATGACCTCGAGGAGGGATTCTTAAACTTGAGTAAATATGTGGATTAAAGGCACCATAGATACTCATGAGTGACTCTTGGAACAAGGGAATGGCGCCAAAACAAGTTCAAGAATGTAATTGACAAATAATTTGGACCCTTTGCAAATTTTTTAATTTTCCAATGAATAAAAATATCAGTTTCAAATTTTATAGGAATATGCATACCATAATCAAGAGGAAATTCTGAAACTTTTTGGGGATGATTTTGCAATTTTATGGATCTGTTGGGAATGTTTTCTGCAATTCTGGAACTTCTGGGGGAAGATTCTGCAATTTTTGGAATTTCTGGTAGTGGTTCTGGAACTTTCTGGGGTGTTTCTATAATTTCTAGAATAGCTGGGATGTTGCTGTAATTTTAATTTCTATAAATTGATATAGATTGTAATAGTTCTGATACCAAATTGATGTAGATCGTATTAGCTTTGATGCCAAATTGATGTAGATCGTATTAGCTTTGATGGATGAGAAAGTAAGAAGAAGGGGATTGAGAAAAAAAAAAAAGAAAGAGATGAGAAAAGAGAGAGAATTTGAGAAAGAAGCAATATCAATATTCAATAATAATCAAAGTCTAATTTAAACAAAACCCTTACATGCATTCCTTTATATAGGGAAACTAAAACCTAAAACAAATAAATAATGACAAATAAACCCTCACAAGTTAAAAGAAATTATTTAAAAGATAAATATTAAAAGTATTTAAATACCTATCATAATTAATTTATAATATCTATCCAATTTCTACACGATCCCCATCATCGTGTCCTACGTTTTTTAGAAATGCCATGTCGGTGTGTCCGTGTCGTATTGTATCCATGTCCTGTGTCCGTGTCCATGCTTCTTAGAATGGAACAGTAACCTGAAACAGGGTAGATGAGAAAATTTTCAAAGGCAACGGAACTGGCCATGCTTCAAATTCAGGGGCGGATCTCTCTGTTTATGGTAAATGGATTAGGGCAGTAGTATGTACAAGAGAATGTTCTCGATTCTTGAGATTGATTTGGCTTCCTCGGTTTAAAAAGTTTAGAATTCATTTGCCACCTAGATCTAGATGAACAAAGCTGTTTTCATGTGTGAGAATGATGCGCAGGTCAAGGAGTTATGTAGATTTGAGCAGTCTTGTTTGGAAAGGAGGTATTCTGGTGAGATTAATAAAGTGGGTGCTGGTGGCAAATGTAAGAAGGGAGAAAGTATCCTTTTTAGGGGGATGGATTGCTGTTGAGGGTTGTCATTCCATTGTTGGAAGAAAGGTGGGTATTGCGGAGGGTACATCAATACCCATAGCGAGACCCTAGTTATGTCTAATTTGTTTTAGGAAAAAATCAGAGTGATATCGAGTTAAGTTGATAGCGAGGGTGGAGGAATTTCTTTATTTCCAATGCAAACAGCACTAGCCCTACAACTTGATTGAATCTAAAGCAGTGGAATCTTGTCACGAGTAAAACTCGAACCTAGCTAAGCTAATAAATGCCGCATAAGGGAATGGGAGGCTTGCCCCCCCTCTTCAGTATCTCCCTACCTCAATCCTTTACAGTCACACACCCGGGTAGTTGTGTGCAACTTCTTTACAGTCACGCAAATGTGTAGTCGTGTGCATGATCCAGTGTTGTTAACTAGGTCACTTCAGTGCACAAGACCCTTGTGAATTTATAACATGAAGCAACATACCAATTATGGTGCCCTTAACTTAGAATTCAACTTATAAGTTGAAATTATATCCGTAAAATGCAAATGAATATTCCACAGATAAGAATTGCCTTGACTTAGGAAGGACGAATATGATACAGATATGACGATACGACAAAATCAAAAAAAGTAGGATACGGGCATGACCAGTGTTATTTAAGGCGTAAAGCGAACTGAAACGACCAAGGCTCCGAGAGCCAAGGCGAGAAGCGAGAGGTGAGAGGCGAAGCAAACAGTAAAAAAAAAGCAAATATTTTAGTTTAATTACTTCTAAATGTCCAAGTTCTAATTTTACAAATACTATATATTTAAATGCAAGAAAAACCATAATAGAAGCCATAAACAGAAGCATAATTAGAAACGGAATTAACATAAGCAGTACAGAAACAACAACAGAATAAGCATATTAGCAGAAAAAGAAGCCATAAACAGAATCAATATAAGCAATACAGAAACAGAAATAGAAGCTATAAACAGAATCAACATACACAGAATCAACATAAACAGAGAAGAAGAAAATTCGAGCCAAAATAAAACAGAAGCCGAATCAGAAGAAGAGAAGCAAAATCGGAAGCAGAGAAGAAGAAGAAACGGAGAAGAAGAATTAGAAACAGAAAAGAAGAAAAAGAAGTAGAAGAAGTAGAGAAAAAGAATTAGAAGCAGAACCAGTAGTTATAGGGATCGTAAAGGAATTGGATAACTATAAAATTAAAGATTAGAAGTTCATTTATTTCTATTATTTATTAAATTATTTGGTTAGCTAGTAATCATCTAATTAGGAGATTAAATAATGGTGTAATTCCAATTAGAATTAGATTTCTGAATATGAATTGATAAGTTTCTCTATGGAGATTTGTGTTTCTTGACTGATTCCTTACGAGGATGAGGTAAACCTCCCATTCTTCTCTTCTTTTTCTAATCTCTAATTTCGATTCCTCTTTGCTATGCATCAATTGGTATAAGAACCCAACTTTAGTCCCCGTTGTTGTTTCTCATCGTGCTTGACTGATCAGTGATTTTTTATCATTGTTCATTGGCTTTTCCTTGGTTTCATCACTATTATCACAATTGTGTGGCCATTTCGCCAAAGCCATTACAGTCTTATCCTCATAACTCAAAAAGACTTGTCCGTGGAACAAGGTCTTCACAATTTTATTGAAGAACTTGTTTCTGGTTTTCAAGGTGTGGACCCCTAAACAATTACCCAAGCTCAATATAACTCAAAAAAAAAAAAAAAACGTCAATAGGGATTGTAAAGGTATTGGATAGACATAAAATTAAAGATTATAATTTTATTTATTTATATTATTTATTAGATTATTTGGTTTGTTAGTAATCATCTCATTAGGAGATTTAGATAGAGTTTTTGCTAGAGAGTATTTTTTATTCGGGTAGGACTCTTGTCCTATAAATAATGGTGTGACTCCAATTATTAGAATTAGATTGATGAATATGAATTGACAAGTTTCCTCTATGGAGATTTGTGTTTCTTGACTGAGTCCTTACGAGGATGAAGTAAACCTCCCCCTTTCGTCTCTTCTTTTTCTCTCCTCTGATTTCTATTCCCCCCTACTCTGCATCAATTGGTATCAGAGCCCAACTTTAATCCCCGTCGCTGCTCATTGTGCTCAACTGAACAGTGATTTTTTATCATTGTTCATCAGCTTTTCCTTCGTTTCATCACTATTATCACAATTTCGTGGCCATTTTGCCAATGACATTACAGTCTTATCCTCATAACTCAAAAAGACTTATCTGTGGAACAAGGTCTTCAAAGTTTTATTGAAGAACTTGTTTTTGGTTTTCAAGGCGTGGACCCCTAAACAATTACCCAAGCCCAACATAACTCAAAAAAAAAGAACGCTCCAGTCCATCTGCCCTTCTCAGATAGCCCAGCAGAACCAGTCTCATCCCTACCACCAAATATTTTGAAATTACACAAACACCCCCCAACAACTTGATAAAATTATAGTTTCACCCCTGAAGTGTCAGAAATTATGCTTTGGCCCCAACAGTTTCTGAAATTATAGTTTAGCCCCAAAGGTTTTTGAAATTATAATTTAGCCTCAGAATTTTTTGTAATTTTTCAAGCCACGTCTTTCATCAAGATGGTTTCCAATGCTGAGTTAAATATCAAAGTACTAGCTTTATTCCACGAACGTCTTGATGCGCTAGAAGTTTTGAATAAAAGGCTAGATACAATTCAAGCATCCCTCGATTCACTAAGAGAACTTGTTCTAGTTGCAATCTGTGAAACTAAGAAAAGTGAAGATTTCAGTTGTCTCTTCAACTCTCGGCCAAAAAATAGTTAAGCATAGCCCTTTAGTTCAACCACAAGCTCCACCATCACATTCAGTTCGACTGAATGAAGAGTTGAAATTATCTAATGTTGGTGAGCTCCAAATTTCTCCTGCCTAGCATACATCAGTTGTTTTTTATAAACCCCTTTCAAATGGTGATCCTACAGATGAAGTTAAAGGAGTTTCAAAAGGTGCCACTACAAATGAAGTTGTTACTTTGTCTCCATCAGTTTATATGCTTCCTTCACCTAAATTAGTGTATGTGGACAAGATCGTAAAGAATAGGAAGCGTCAAGGCATTGTTTTCTATTATGAGAATCTACATGACTATTTTGTTGGAATGCAAGCTTGTTTAGATCTCTTGGAGTTTTTCTACCTTTACAACTCTTTTAGAGAAGAGTTTGTTTCAGCTGGGGAGAATTTATAGGGATTGTAAAGCAATTGGATAGACATAAAATTAAAGATTAGAATTTTATTTATTTCTATTATTTATTAGATTATTTGGTTAGCTAGTAATCATCTCATTAGAAAATTTAGATAAAATTTTATCTAGAGAGTATTTTTTAGTCGGGTAGGACTCTTGTCTAATAAATAATGGTGTAATTCCAAGACTCTTGTCCTATAAATAATGGTGTAATTCCAGGACTCTTGTCTTGTGTTTTGTCGAAGAAGAAGACAGAAGCAGCAGAATCAATAATAGAAGTAGGAGCTGGTACTAGGTTGTATTTTCTATCGTCGAAGAAGAAGAAGAAGAATTAAAAAAAGTAGAAGAAGAATTAAAAAAAGTAGAAGAAGAAGAAGAAGAAGAGAAGAGGAGGAGAGAAAAAGACTGAAAGAACAGTAGATACGAAGAAGAGAGGGGGCAAACCTGTCGGGAGTTAGGACTTTTTCAAGAAGGGGACGAGACTTCTTCAGCAGCTGTTCCAGTCTTGTTTAGGCAAATTTAGGTTTTGGGTGTTAGATATATTAGGATAAGGGGCAATTGGGTGTATGTGCATCTCACAATTTTATTCCAATTGTCCCAATCCAACAATCCATAATAAAAATAAAGCAACTCAAAAAATTTAACAAAGACTTCGCTTTTCTTGCCTGTCCCTTAAGCGAATGGCGCTCGCTTTTCTCTCTTTTTCCTCGCTTCAGTCATATTCACTTCGCCTAGGGTGTTCAAGGCGACAAACCCTCGCCTTGCTTCACTTCTCGTCTAGGCGAGCTTTTCACAACACTGGGCACGACTAAGATACGTCTACAATAAAATATATTTTATTTTATTACTATTTATTTGTTGACTTAATAATTATATATTTTGGTAATTATTTAACGTAATAAGGAAAATTAGCAAAAATTTTTAGTTTTAAAAAAGTATATATCTTATCATTATGATATATTCACAAAATGAAGTGATTAATTACAGGAATCAAAATTTTTTTTAGTTGGTTTGTTTAGAAGCATTTGTTGCTAAGATTATAATGTGATAGATTCATTTTAAGTACTTTTAACATGTAATAGTAGATAATACTTAAAAAACACTCGTGTATCTTTAAAGTAGCGTGATTTTTTGTTTATGTATTATATGGTATGTGAATTTGAAAGGAGATGTTAAAAGTTAAATTCAAGAATTATACATATTGATTTGGTACAAAAGCATCCGCAAAGTATCCAAATATTTCATTATTATCGGATACGTAGAAGAAGTATCCGATATTTATCATCGAATATCCGATGAGTATCGTATCCGATATGGGTACAGAGACCTCAACGAAGTACACGTACTTCATAGGTCTTGACTCTCACAACTATAGCTGATGTGACAAATGAGAGCTTTAGTATTAGTGGAACAGTGCATAGAGTTATGTGAATCAGCTGAATTTCTAGAAGATAAAGGCTTCAGCAATTTTATCTGTGTTTCTTAATGCATTCTGGTGATTGGACTATTTGATAATGTGTTGAATTTCCCCTTGTTATATATATTGGAATATTTATATATGTGCCACTGTCGGCCTCAACAGGCACATGAAGTGACATGAAGTTTGAAGTGTGCTCCAAGAACATCCTTGTAGTTGTTATAAATGATCATAAGTTTGAATATGACTTCAGTAAAGTAATAAAATGATGCACTCTTGAAAGTTTTAGAACACTGTTTTCACTGATTGATGCAGAGAGAAGCTCACAGTGTTTCTTCATTTTTGTTTTCTGAATTTGCCATGAATTAGACCTGAAAATTAAATGGTACTGGTACAGCAAAAAAGATTAGTCTTTTTAGGGAGAGGAACTGTTCAATGAAAATATGAAGATTTTAGGATGGTGATTTTTGTAATCATTATTTTGGAAAAAAAAAAAGAAGGTATTCCATCCTTTGATGTGACCTGCGAAGGGGACAAATTGTTAAAGGCATGACGCACATGAATATGGTACCCGTGCATGTTTAGTATCTTCTACTCTTTTCTTTCCTCTTAAATATTGGCTGTTTTGTTGTGCCATTTAGAAATTATTTTTTTCATCACATTTATTTCAGAACATAGCCAATATGGTAAGGACAATATTTACATGTAGTGCATCGAACTTCTATCTATCTGTAAAATTTTGTTGAACTATGAGGTGATATCTCTTTTCTGCCATAGATACACCACAAAATATGATCAGAAAATAAAACTGAAGACGGCTAGTCCATTGTCATGATCTAAACCTAGTTGCTTTGGAGAACCCTAAAACCATGACTCTTGGAAGCTTATACAACCTAAAACATTATTTTTATCTCTGCTACAGTTTTCACCAACTTACAAAAATTGCCACAGGCCTCATACTTGCAGCAATAGTAATTGGAGCTGCAGCATTAGCCTAGATGGAAAGGATGTCGGTTGCATAAACTGTGGGCCTCACACCTCAACTCTGTGCATAAGTGTGCCTTTTCTGATCCCACAATTCTTTATGATGGGTGCTGGGGAAACCTTCATATATACTGGACACCTCGATTTCTTTGTAGCCCCATCACCAAGGGAATGAATATTCTGAGCATTAGTCGCCTCCTCAGAAGTCAATTCATAGCTTCGTGGACTCGGTCGTGAAGGTGACCGGGAGCAATTATGCACATGGATGGCTAGCAGAAATGTAAACTATGGGTGGCTGCTTTTTTCTATGGACTTCTGGTGTGATAAAGCATCAGAATCATTGCGATGTATTGTATTTGTGCAGTGTGGTACAAGCCAAACTAACCTAAACCTGCCTGAAAATTGAGGTTGTGGGCAATGGTTCCTGCGTTTGGAAGTGTGTGTTAGTAGTAAATGTGCAAGCTAGCTATTTGCTACTGTTGTAGCCAATGTACGGTAAGAAATGGCTTGGATTTGGTTGTCTGCTTTTTTTTTTTGACCCCCCTGTAAATGTATTTATCTTTCACCGATAGAGTAGCTTGGCATTCAGTCTATCTTGCCTATACTTTCTGAATAAAATATTGTGCTTGGATGTTATTTATTAACCGTTATTATGTGCTTTTATCTTTTTTAGATTTGGACCTAAATTTAAATTTGAGTAAAAATAGTTTTAAGTTTTCTTCAATCATATATCTAAATCCATACTAAATTAAAAGAGATTCAAATTTTTACTCAAATCATCAATAGTCAAATTTTATTCTCCTTTCAAGAGTCAATAGTCATGTTTTACCCTTTTTTAAATTTTGTTTTTTTTCATTGGTACTCTTTGTATTAAATCAAATTTTTTTATTCAAATGTTGGCTTAATTGTCCAAATTATATAATATATATAAAGGAATGTGTTACATGTAATTTACACACACACACACACACACATATATATATATATATATATCATCCAGAGTGACAAGTGTCACAATGCCTATGAATATGTGCAAGTGACATGTGTTTTAACTTAAAAAAAAAAAAAAAAGAACTTGGCAAGTGTCCTGGTGATGCACCAAGTGACAGAAGTCACATGACGTGAAGGCTTGGCCAAATTGGCTATAAATAGCATCCTCCCGCGGTGGGTAAAATGCAGAGAAAAGGAAGGAGGAAAAAAAAAAAAAGAGGAAGGAAGAGAAAGAGAGAAAAGGGCAAAAAAGGGAAGGAAAAAAAAAAGAAATTTTATTGATGCAGGGGCTCGTTTTTGGAATAAAAAATTTAGGTAATTTGGGTTAAGATTTAATAATTTTATAGGTTCAATTTGGAGAGTAATCACTTGAATTTGATCTTCATCAAATATTTTCAAATCAAATTCAGACATCGTTATTCACTCTAAAAATTATTTTTTTGGTTTAAATAAGTCATAATTACTTAATTTTATATTAATTCTAAAATATTCTTCGATTTTGACACAATGCACGATCTCGATATGAGATAAAATCAGACGTACGGGTTAGTGTACAATATGTTCTTGTTTTTAAATCTCTTTTGTACTCCTATTGATTGTTTTTCGTTGAAATGAAATTCTGTAAATTTTGTTCATCTGACCTATATTTTGGCCTATATACTTTGAGATTAATACATATATTTACAAAGTGTGCTTGGGATATAGTTTGTGAAATATGATTGTGGCCTTACGGGGTTGTAATTATTCGATTTGATTATGGCCTTGTGGGGTGTAATTGTTTAGGATGAGGTTGGATCTATATGCTCAAGTGTCACTTATCATGTCACCAATATGAACCGAGTATGAAACTATATTTGATAACAATTAAGTTAGTGACCTATAAAATATGATTGTTGATTCCACTGATCATGATTGTTTATCGATTGAGTTATTTGGTTTTTGATCAACTGTATTTTTTATCGTTGAGCGTATTGTTTTCTATCGTATTATATAGTTTTTCATTTTTAATATTTTTTCAGAATAATCTCAGAGGAAAGGACTCAAGTTGAAACATCAAAGAATTTCATATTTATAAATTTTAATTTTATTGTTCTAATATACAATTTGAGTACATTCATTTGTAGATTTTGGACTATTGTTTACATTTGAGGTAATTAGAGCTCTGACCCTATATTTAAATATATATTTGTCGTATATTGTAGTTGATTAGTCAAGTAACGTGATGATGCACAAAACATGCTTATGCACAATCAATAGTCGAGTATATGATTTAGAGTAATTAATGAGGCAATCAATAAGCAATTAATAGTAAAAGACAAGTACTGGGTCAACACAGATGTATAGTGGTTCGGTCAGAGACACCTACTCCACTCTGAAAACAGCAACGGTGGCTAGAGAACCTTTATTAATAAAGTAAGGTGAGAGAGAATGAGAGAGCGAAGGTGAGCTCTGGGAGAGGTATGGTAGCTAGGAGAGAGAAATAGCTATGTGAGGGGTGTGTAGAGAGATCTAGAGATGCCCCTCTCATGTAGAGAGAACTTACAATTTATAGGCACAGAGCCTTGGTTCAGGCAGTGACGCGAGAGTAAAGGTACTAGTTTTTTGGAGAAGACAGCTACAACTAAAGCTAGGTACAATTAAAAATATCCTAGATCTTCGAAAGTGGCCATCCCAATGATTGCTCCCCATGTGCTCAAATCTTCTTGGACTCCTTGAACTCTGGACTGGGTTGGATTGATGAATTGGACTTGACTCGCCTTGTAGCTAATTTGGGCTCACTTAGTTAGTTGGGCCTGACCCAACAGGATCTGGGCTCGTCATTTGCCCCCCATGCCCCAAGTCTTTGTTGTTTCAAGGAAATTGAGGGCATAAGTGAGCTCCTCATTGCAGGTGACTTGCTTCCCACGATAGCTTTACTGTTAGATATCCATCGCGAAGGTACCCAATTCCACCTGTTGGATTTTCCATTACACCAAGCAACGAAAAACTCTCTTCTCAATTTAGGGCATGGCTTTCTGATTTTTATTTTTGTAGAAAGTTGAGATTTTATTCCAAAGAATCAAGCAATTACAAGAAGCAAAAAGAAAAAAAAAAGCCAAATATGGCTTTAATCCTTCGAAACAATAACAAAAATTTTATACATCAAGAATTCTCCTAACTAGCCTTCTAGCAGTAGGGAAACCAGCTTGATCCTGAACCAGCACTCTCCTTAACAACCCAGGAACATAACCTTGGACCGAAAAATTTGAAGAAGCTCTAAGCAGCACAGCTCCTTTGGCCAACCAGTCTACAACATTATTTGCAGACTTTCTAATTAGTATATATTCAATCCACAAAAAGACTCCCCCATTTTCCTCCTCTTTTGCTACCCCTTTTCTCTTGAGCTAAATAACTCATCTATTAGTATAATGCAGGGAGCTTTAATGGAGATGAAGATGCAGACTTCGAAGACCAAGAACACCGTCATGGCCAGATTGCAGGAGAGATCAGGTGAGGGCCTCCCCCTAGCAAGGCCTGGCGACAGCATGGGCGACGCCATCTACCGAAGCGACGCCTCAAGTGAAGAAGAGTGAGCCCAGCAAAGCAACGCTGAAGGAGCTCCTCAAGAAGACGCCAAAGAGGCTAGGAAGTGGGGCGGCGCCTGTCACTTGTTGGACGGCGCCAACGGCATGCCAGACAGCGCCAGTGGAAGCGGTGGCGCAGGGAAAGGCTCCAGCGGAGGCGGGGGCATGCTGGGCGACGCCGGCGGAGGCACGGGCATGCTAGGCGATGCCGGTAGAGGTAAGGGCACACTCGATGGCGCCAAGGGCTTAGGCGTAGCTAGTTCGGCAATGGGTGGCGCTTTGTGTAGGGGCCATCTGGGCCATGTCTTGGGCCTGGGTAGTAGTGCCAACACAAGAGAGGGCAAAAGCGCCACCGGCTGTACCTTTGGTAGCTTCAGCGGCGTGCGTGGTGTCGATAGTTCTCTGGGCAATGGTCCTCGCAGTAGGCTGGGCGCTGGGAGAGTGGATCCAAGCATGGGGGAGATAAACTTGGGCACCGAGACCCCGATCAGAGAGGTAGCTAGATATGATGGACTAGGTTGTGGAGGGGAACGAGGTATTGCCCCTTTGACCTAGGTGACTTAACCTTGTTAATTTTTGTTAATTCTGACTCCCATTCACTCTCATTGCCTTTTACTATTTTGCCAAGCACCCAAGCTAGTAGGGGTTGCATTATGGAGGTTAGGCAGGCTTCTCAGCAGGGCAAAGGAGTTGTCAGCTGTGTGGGTTCAAAGGTATCTTCTACTTTTAGCTCATTGACTACGATGACTGCATCTCCCGCATTGTGTCTTCGTACCGTATCCATCCTGCGATCATGTGTCATCGGGTGGAGGAGGATGAGCTAGTGTGTTATGACTCATCGGGTGAGATTGTTCTTTACGAGGATGTCTTAGAGGCAGGGTAGAGGTTCCTGATACCCGGGCCCATATGTCAAATCCTAGGACACCTATCATTAACTCCAAGGAGGTTGACTCCCAACGGGTGGAGAGTGATCCTGACATTCTTCTCGTTATGGTGGCTAGTTCACAATGCTGATGTTCCTCCCCCTTTCGAGGAGTTTTTGACCATGTACGTGCTTCTAGATAATCCTTCTCCTCATCAAGGATGGTATCATTTTGCACCGAGATCAGGCAAGTTCATCACATGACTTCCTTCAAATTGTCATAGCTAGAAGTCTAGGTTCTTCTTTGTTGGAGGTGAGTGGGCCACCAAGGGAGATCTTGACCTAGTGCCTGCGAGGTTGGACACTACTCCGAGGACTAAGGCAGGTAAGAATTTTACCTTTTTCCTTTAGGTGTTATTGTCACGTATCCGCTCTTACTAGGTGATTGGTTATTTGTAGCTCCACCCACGTTATCTGTAGAGTAGGAGAATAGACTCCAGGTTGTGCGGGATCATACTTTTAAGGAGTTTTCAGGGATTATGTCCGCATCGGGTCTTCCCAAGGCCTCCTCTAGGCATAAGAGGAAAGGTATCTGATCCTTCCAATAGACTTTTGATGGTTGTGAATTTATAGGCTTTTTGTCTTACACCAATTCCGCAGGTCCTTCTATTGATAGAGCGATGGTGCAGGCTCTTTATGCTTCTAGGGTGGCATCTTTCCCTCCTTCCTCTAAGAGGGCGAAGTTCGATGCCCCCAATGCTTCTCAGCTGGGGCATGCTGGTCAAGTTAGTTCCCAAGAGGTGAGACCCGATGATACCCCCTCCTTCCCAGGCTGCAATCCCATCGCCTTCCAGAGCTAGTCCTAGTACAACTATAGGGATTAAGGCTCCGGTGCGGTCTCCTAAGAGGACCGGAGCTCCACATAGCGGCCCTGCTTCTAGTAATGGTTCAGTATCCATGTTGTAGGACGTGACTTTGGCCAAGGAGCAACATTGGGGGTTTGTGACCGCTGCAGAGATCCAAGAGGTCGGTTCTCGAGGTCCAGAGGGCATCATTGACGCGGTGATGGAGGGTTTTGCTATGGTATGCCCTTTACTCATCTTTGATTTTGTACCCATCTTTTTTCTTTCATGTTTTTCCTTTTGGATATCTGTAGGTGGCTGCTGCTTTTCCCTGATTGTTTTCAAATACGATGAATTTTAGAGAGGCACTCAGTGGTCAGACAGTGGAGAAACAGGCACGAAGGGCTGCTAAGGAGTAGTTGGGGCTAGCACATGAGAGAGCTGCCCCACTTGAGATCGAGCTTCTGGCATGCTGTGAGAGGGTCGCTCAGCTGGAGGCTGACAGAGAGGTTGTCTGCAGGAGAACAGAGACAGAGCTGCGAGCGTCTCGTGAGAGGGCCACTGGAGCAGAGGCCAAGCTACAAGTAGCTCGAGAGAGGGTTGCCGTGGTAGAGGCTCGCTCTGTTGAGATAGAGAAGAAGAGAGATGCTGCTGCGAGGGCCGTGACAGGTGCCTTTATCGATGGTTATAAGGAGCTTAAGGGGAAGGTCTCAGCAGCTTTTTCAGCCTATGACTTTTCTGGCTTCGTCCCCTATGAGGTACCAAGGACTGATGACGAGGAGGGGAGCTTAGATGGGAGCGGATCGGGGAGTAGTGATTGATGTCAGGAGTATGTTATTTTTATCTACGTGATTTTGTTGCTAGGCTATGTTCTATCATTTGTAAATAGTTTATGAACCTTTATGGAATGAGACACAACTTTTGAAAAATACAAAGTCTTACGAAATTTTATTTCATAATCTGAAGTAAATAGCAATGAAAATTGACTAAAAGAACAAGAGATAATTTAAATGGTGACTACTGACTTGTGCACCCACTGTCTTGCCCCCAGCTATTGGTATATCTTTTCAGGTGTTTTGCGTTCCATGGATGGGCCAGGACTTTTTCCTCAGAGTTCTGAATTCTGTGGGTGCCCGGTCTTACCATTTCCGTGACCGTGTAAGGTCCCTCCCAGTTTGGGCCTAGCTTCCATTCCCGAGAGTCCTTGGTAGATAAGATGACCTTTTTTAGGACTAGGTCTCCAGGCAAGAAGGAGCGAGATTTCACCCTCGAGTTGTACTACTTGGTCATGCGATGCTTGTGCTCTACATTCCTGAGCATGGCTATCTCCTTCTCATTCTCTACCAAGTCGAGGTTGATGCGGAGGCCTTCTTCGTTAGTGGTAGGGTCATGGTGTTGGACCTTAAGAAAGTGCACCCCAATCTTGATTGGTATGACTACCTCTATCCCATAGGCTAAGGAGAAAGGGGTCTCACTCATGGGGCTTCTTGGCATTGTCCGGTAAGTCCATAGTACTCCTGGAAGTTCGTCCACCCATCGCCCCTTTGCACTCTCCATTTTGGTTTTCAGGTTGCAGAGGATGGTTTTGATGGTGACCTCTGCTTGTCTGTTCGCCTGTGGATGGGCTGGGCTGGAGCGGGGCTGCTTGATCTATAGGTCAGCGTAGAAGCTATTAAGAAGTTTATTGTCAAGCTATTTGGCATTATCACTTACTATGGCATGAGGTACTCCAAAATGACAGACTATGCTCCTCCAGATGAAGTCTTTCACCTTCTGGTCTGTTATGCTGTCTAAGGCCTTGGCTTCTGCCCATTTAGTGAAGTAGTCGATGGCTATCACTACTGATTCACACTTTTTAGTGTGTCTGAATTATATTATTATTTTACACCCAAGTATAAGTGGTCAAATTGTAGTTTTCTCGGTTTTAAGTCCAAGTATCGATCCCACAGAGAGTTGTTTAGTAATTTAAAACTTAAAATAAAATAAAAATATAAAAGGTGTTGTTTGAAGCAGAATATCGTTTGATAGCTTGTGATGTGAGCTTAGCTTGATAAAGATGAATTAAATAAAGTGCGTAAATAAAGCAGAGTGATGACAGGAATATAAAATATACCCTTCAGTTTAGGGATCCATATGCTTTGTATTGCTTAAGTTAATGGAAATGTTACCTCACAACAATTAACTCCCATGTTACTGGTAAGTCAATCGGCAGGTCTGATGTATATAAATCATAACACAGCAGCTTCTTAGGCTAGCTGGTGGTATAAATAATAACTCAGCAACTTCTTAGGAAAGCTGGTTATATCCCCTTCAATTGATTAACCCAAGCAAACCAGAAGGACAAGCCATTCATGAAGAATACTTGAGTTATTCCCTCGATGTTATGATTGTTACTTGTTTATATAATAAACCATAACACAGCCGCGTCTTAAGCGAACTGGTGGTAGTATAGCATAACCCAGCAACTTCTTAGGAAAGCTGGTTACATAACCGCCAGTTAAACATCCTCAGTATTCCAGTGGAAGCATAGCCATACCAATAGGAACACCGTGGTTGTTAGACTGTCAGTCTATTTATATAATTTATATATATATATATATATATATATATAATAAAGTAGCTTACAATTCAAATCTCAAAAGATAAACAAAATGACTTTTGCTTTTCGCGGTTGAGATCGCTTTAAATTTTACTTTAAAGTTAATCTAACGACTAATATTAACACCTTAAATTTAATAGGAAAAATAGGGCCTAAGGGTGTGTTTGGAGTGATTTTTTAAAAGTACTTTTATAAATTATTTCTCACAAGTACTTTAAAAAAAATAATAATGTTTGAAACCGTCCCACCACTACCTCTACCACCACCACCCCCCCACCACCACCGCCACCGCCACCACCACCACCACCACCACCACCACCACCACCATCACCACCACCACCGCCACCGCCGTCACCATCACCACCACCACCACCACCAACGCCGCCACCACCGTCACCATCACCGTCGCCACCGCCGCCGCCGCCACCACCACCACCACCGTTGCCGCAGCCGCCGCCATCACGGTCTTTGCCATCCACCACAACCATCACCGTCTCCTACCATCACCACTGTCACTCACCACCTCTCACCCCCACTACGAACCGATACTTAAATTCTTTTATCTCTTCTTTATGTTTGTGATTTGATTTTGGATATGAATACAAATATGTTTATTGTTTACCATTTTTTATTACGTTGTGCCTTCAGGCACAGGCAATAACTAGTATATATATATATAAACATATAAATAAAACATCAGCATTTCCAGAACTTAAGCAATATTATACATATGTTTACCCTAGTTGAAGGGTATAAACGACTACTCACACTCCATTACTATAGAAAAGCAAGAAGTGCGGGTAGTATTCATTACAACAGAAATTAAAATAGAACTTCTTTCACAAAGAACACTTGAAACACAACCACTTTTATTATCATTCAAGACACAAAAGTGGCGGCAGTTCAACTGTCCGAATAGAAAGATTACAACAGAAATGTAGAAATACGGAAAGGGTGTCACACACCGGCTATTCCTTTCTCTTTTCTCTCTATCTTTCTCTAAGGTGTTCTTCCTTTGGAGCTTGGAGGCCGGCTGGTCTTGTATGAATAAGGGGCTGATTTTGTATGTTGGAAGTAACTGTATGTAGAAAAAAAGAACAAAGGAAGACTTGGTGTGGAAAGGTTAGAGAATGGAGGCAAGGTGTGAAGGCTTTTTTCTTTTGTGTTTGGATTCTCAAGGAAATGTAAGAATTCAGCCCCTATTTATAGAGGGGGAGGTGCACGGCAAGGGGGGGGGCTTTAGGAAGGTCATCAACCCTTTAGGAAGGTTATGTCTTGCAGTAGGGTTAGGTGTCGCCGTCCGGAGCTGCCACTTCGCGACCTTCCAGAAGGTTGTGCCTTGCAGTGATGCTAGGTGTCACCGTCTTGGCTGCCCCTTGTCTTGCTTCCATTGGTACACATGTCTTTTTCTTATTGGTCCAAGTGTCATGCTCCCATTGGTCCAAGTTTCTTTATTGCACTTTAGTCCTTCATCATTTCCAGCTTTGCAAAATTGTCTTGTACTTTCCAGTATTTCTGCATTTGACCCTGCAATGTTTAACATAATTTATTAAAAACTTTAATTCACACCCAAAACATAATTCATAATATTTATTTGTTTTATTTTTACAAAAGTGAGTACTTATCATTTTAATTTACACACAATTTAGGGTTAATCAACTACAAACTTGCACTGGTCCCGACTAATGGGAAGAGGACCTTATGGAGAAGGGCCACGGGCAGATGGTGGTGAGCTCTTCTGATGGCTGTCTAGGCACAGTTGCGAAGTGCTGGCACTTGTCACACTTCTTCATGAACTCGCGGGAATCTCTGATCATGCTAGACCAGTAATAGCCTTGTCTTATTGCATTATGAGCTAACACATGCCCTCCTTAGTGGTTTTCACATATCCCCTCATGGATCTCCCTCATGGCATAATCTGCTTCCTCGGGGGTGAGGCAGCGGATTAGTGGCAGTGAATGACTTTTCTTGTAGAGAGTGCCACGAAGGATGACATACCTAGATGCTCTCATTCTTAACTTTCTGGCTTCCACTGGGGCTGTCTGGGAGAGCACCTTCCTCTAGGTAGGCTCGGATGGGTGTCATCCAGTTGGCTTTAGAGGATGTACAATTAACCTCGTCCTCTTCTGCTTTTAGCGTGCCTGGCTCAAACTGGTGGCCTGTTAGTGCTGGGCCCATGAGTATGTTGGCAGATGCAAACTTGGCGAGGGTGTCTGCCATGACGTTCTCCTATCTAGGCACATAGTGGATTTAGAAGTGGTTAAATTTTTTCAATAAAGCTTGGACGACCGATAGGTATTCTTGCATCTTTTCCTCCTTTGCTTCAAAGTCTCCCTTTACTTGATTGACTATCAGCTGTGAGTTGCTGTAAGTTATCAGGTAGAGGGCTTCCATCTCCACCGCAAGCTTCAAGCCTAATATGAGGGCCTCATATACAGCTTGGTTGTTTGATGCCGTAAAGTAGAGGGAGATATCGTACTTGAGTGGAGTGCCATGGGGGTTGATCAGTACCAATTCTACGCCACCTTCGCTAGTATAGGACCCATCAACATATAGTCTCCAACATGGTACACTAGACTGAGGTGTGGGCAGCGAGGGTGCTGAGGGACCTGGTGGAGTAGGTACAGAGGAGTCGGGCACCCCTAGCCTCGGAGTGTTGTCTCTAGGGGCTTGAGGAGCTGTCTCCAAGATGTCAGGTTCTCTGGGGATAAATACTGGTCTTGCCTCATGGTGAGTGGAGGCGCTATGTACTGAGTAGGCGAGCGCAGGGGCGCATGATACTTCTTCCTGGGATTCCTGTGGTGGTGTAGACTCGCCCACAAAGTCGGCAATTGCTTGCACTTTTATGGCTGCCCTCGGTTGGTACTGCAGGTCGAACTCACTCAACTCGACAGCCCATTTAAGCAGTCGGCTAGACACGTCAGGCTTCTCCAAGATTCTCGTAAGTGGTTGATCTGTAACAACTACGATGATATGGCTCTCAAAGTAGTGGTGTGGGCGCCTGGCAACGGTGACAAGTGCGAGAGCCAATTTTTCAAGCTTTGTGTATCTTAACTCGGCCCCTCGGTGTGCCCTTCTTACATAGTTCACAGGCTTCTGGAAGCCTTCATCCTCCCTGACAAGGACGAAGCTCACAGTAGTGGACGAGGTAGAGAGGTAAATATACAAGGTTTCTCTTGGTATGGCATGGTCGAGTAAGAGGGGTGTAACGAGGTAGGACTTTAACTTTTTGGAAGACCTCCTCTGTATATGGACCCCACTAGAAATATTTGCAGAGGATTTTGAAGAAAGGTAGGCACTTGTCTGCTAATTTCGAGACAAACCTGCTGAGGGTTACTATCCTCCCGTTGAGGCGCTGGACTTCTTTTATGGAGGCTGGGGACTTTATCTCTAAGACAGCTCTGATCTTGTCTGGATTGGCTTCAATACCCCTTTTGTTGACACATAAACCCTAGGAATTTCCCTAAACTAACGCCGAAGGCGCACTTTTCAGGATTCAGCTTCATCCTGTAGGCTCTCAGTATGTCAAAGGTCTCTTGGAGGTGTGTCACATGGTCTGCCGCGGCCATACTCTTCACCAACATATCATCCACATAGACTTCCATGGTCTTCTCGATCTGAGCCTCGAACATTTTGTTCACGAGGCACTGGTATGTGGCTCCGGCATTCTTGAGTCCAAAAGGCATCACCCTGTAGTAGTAGGTGCCCTTTGGGGTGATGAAATAGGTTTTCTCCTAGTCTGGAGGGAACATGCTAATATGGTTGTACCCATAGTAAGTATCCAGAAAGCTAAGGAGCTTGTGTCCCGCAGTGGCATCAATAAGGAGATCGATGCATGGGGGAGGATAGTTGTCTTTGGGGCAGGCTTTATTGAGCTTCGTGAAGTCCACACAGAGGCGCCACTTTCCATTGGATTTTGTTACCATCACCACATTTGATAGCCAATCTAGGTAGGCTACCTTCCTTACAGACCCATTTGCCAGCAGCTTCTCCACTTCTTTCTCCATGGCCTGGCCTCTCTCGGTGCTTATATTCCTCAGCTTCTATCGAACTGGTTTGTACTTGGGGTCCACATTGAGCCAGTGGGTGGCCTCTTCGGGGTTGATGCCCTCCAGGTCTTCATGGCACCAGGCGAAGACATCCATGTTTTGCCTGAGAAAGTTTACTAGATGATATGCTTGCTCCGGGAAAAGTGAGGAGCCTATACAGACTCTCCTCTCTGGAAAGCTCTCTTCCAGATCTACTAGCTGAAGTTCTTCCATTGGTTCCCCTCTCTCCAAGGTGCTGTCATCTCGAGGGTCCGATACTTCGACTTAGAGGGTCTCTTGTGGCCTCCTGGCCCTCACAGAGGCCACGTACCATTCCTTAGCGGAGACCTAGTCTCCTTTGACTTCTCCGATTCCACTAAGGGTTAAGAAGCAGAGGAGTAGGTGGACGGTACTGCCCTTAGGGTGTTGAATGTAGGGCGCCCAAGAATGATGTTGTAGGCAGAGGAACAATCCAGTACAAGGAAGTCCACCATGATGGTGAAACTTCTTGGCGCTGTTCCTACTGTGACTGGCAGGGTGATGGATCTCAAGGAATAAACCCTCTCCCCTAAGAATCCAACAAGGGGAGTCTTGACGGGTTGCAATCTCTCCCTACCAAGATGGAGGTTGTCAAAGGCTGGTGTGAAATAGGATATCAGCTGAGCTGCCGTTGTCAACTAGAATTCTCTTAACCTGGTAGTTGGCTACCATCATGGTTAAGACTAGAGGATCATCATGAGGGGCTTGGATTCCCTTGAGGTTCCTATCTGAGAAGGTGATGATCTCCTCTTCCCTGTGCCGAGGTGTCTTCGTCGGGTGAGAGTCATGCGACTCTACCTGCCTAGCTTTCTTATTATGTGCTTTCCTGGCGGAGTTGGATTCACCTCCTCCTCCTAACCCTCTAGAGATCGTCTGGATTTCTTTAAGGGGTTTCTGGTGCTCTCGGTGCTCCTGATTCCTACCAGAGGTGGGGTCTGTCCTCGGCCAGCAACATACTGTCGCAACTGACCTCGTTGAATAAGCTCCTCGATCTGTCTCTTTAACTCGAAGCAGTCGTCAGTGTCGTGGCCATGATCACAGTGGAAGTGACAGTACTTGCTTGCATTCCTGCTGTTTGGGGTAGACTTCATCTCCCCTAGCCAGCGGAGCGTAGGGTCGTCTTGTATCTGGAATAGGATGTGCTCCACTGAGGCGTTGAGAGGTGTGAAGGCCTGCCGTTCTCTCCGGGGTACGGGATCGAGGCGGTCCTTGACAGAGACTCTCTCTGTCCTCTTTTTCTCATTCTTTGTCTCCTGCTTGTCCTCGCAGGTGTCCTTCCTTTTTTCCCTTCCTCAGGAGGACTCACCTCGTCAGGCTTTGGTGACATCCTCGACATTCATGTATTTTTGTGTCATTGATAGCAACTCGGGCATGCTGGAGAGCGGCTTCTTTAGGACAGAGAACATAAAACTAGAGGAGCGCAGACCTGCAATGAAGGCTGCCATGGTTACCTTATCGTCTGGCTCCTTGATCTGGAGAGCTTCCTCGTTAAAACGAGTGAGGTAGCTCCTAAGGCTTTCATCCTGGTCCTGCTTGATGGTGAGCAGGTGGGTAACCGACTTCTAATGTTGGCATCCCCCAATGAAGTGGGAGACGAAGGATTTGTTTAGCTCCGTGAAGAAGTGGATAGAAGACGGTTTGATTTTCGTGAACCATTGTCAAGCGGATCCTTTTAAGGTGGTAGGGAAGGCTCTACACATGATCTCATCAGGCACGTTGTGGAGTTGCATGAAAGATTTATATGTGTCAAGATGATCCAGAGGGTCCTTGGTACCATTAAAGATCTCGATGACAGGGATCTTGAACTTCGAAGGTAGGGGTAATTGACAACATCTGCAACAAATGGGTATCAGTGCTCCTTACCAAGTAATCCACCGTCTCTGGCGTCTGTGCTTTGATGGCGTTGAGGGTATCGCCAAGATGGTTTTGCACCTCTTTGATCTTCTCATCCCATTGGTTAGGGATATCCTCCTTTAGATTATTGTAGTGGCTTTCATGATCAACATACTGGTTTTCTCCCTCATCCTCCTACTCAAGATGGTTGGCAGCATGTGGAGTAGGTACATGAGGAGGGGGAACATGTGAGGTGCCTGCGCGCTAAGGAGGGACTCCTAGCGAGGGGCACCTTGGCGCCTAGAGTGAGAGGTTGTGGTACTTCTCCTATCGGAGGGAGTGGTGCTCCTCCTACAGGCTGAGAGGTGATGCCTCCCGAGGCGAGCATCAACTGGATAATTTGCTAGTTTTGGTTTACCAACAACTGCATGGTCTCCAAAAGCTATTGCCCAACCATGGGGGTTGCCACAGTGCAGGTGGAGGCAGAGCCTCCTCTCGGCCAGCTGGGTTATTGTCCTTCGGTTGTTGATTCATCGACCTAGTCGTGATTGCCATGGATTTGAAAGAGAGTAGCAAGGTAGTAGAAAACTTAGTCGTTTCCCACAGACGGCGCCAAACTGATGATGCACAAAATAGGATTATGCACAATCAACATTCGAGTATGTGACTTAGGATAATTAATGAGGCAATCAATAAGCAATTAATAGTAAAAGAAAAATACTGGTTCAACACACAGATGTATAGTGGTTCGGTTAGGGGGACCTACTCCACTCTGAAAGCGGCAGCGGTGGCCAGAGAACCTTTATTAATAAAGTAAAGTGAGAGAGAGAGAGAGATGAAAGGTGAGCTCTAGGAGAGGTATGGTAGCTAGGAGAGAGAAATAGTTATGTGAGGGGTGTGTAGAGAGATCTAGAGATGCCCTTCTCTTGTAGAGAGAACTTACAATTTATAAGCACAGACCTTTGGTTGAGGCGGTGATGTGAGGGTAAATGTTCTAGTTTTTTGGGGAGGACAGTTACAGCTAAGGCTAGGTACAATTAAAGATATCCTAGATCTTCGAAAGTGGTCATCCCGATGATTGCTCCCCACGTGCTCTAATCTTCTTGGACTCCTTGAACTCTGGGCTGGGTTGAATCGATGAATTGGGCTGGGTTGAATCGATGAATTGGGCTTGACCCGCCTTGTAGCTAATTTGGGCTTACTTCGTTAGCTAGGCCTAACCCAGCAGGATATAGACTCGTCATAACGCATCTAAAAAACTTGGACATTACATGTTGAGCTTTTCGTGTCTCAAATTTATCTAAATATGTCTAACTTTGATTCAATGGCTTCTATTAAAAAAAAATTATTTTCCTGTCCATTACATTATTTGATTTGGTTCCTCCATGTGCTCCAATTGCTGCGTGATGCTAAAATCTTGGCAGATAAGAAAAGGATTCAAATTTTCTCATATGCCAATGCAAAATTTTCGGAATAAATGGAGGAGGAAGTCTATTTGTATCCATTGAAGACTTGACAATGATTTCCTCCTAAAATAAGACTTTCAAAAATATTTAAATTTATTTGATACTTTTTTAATTTAATCAAAAAATAATTATGTCAAGTACTACGTAGAAATGACGTTGATTTTCATAACACATTGCCTTTAGGCATGGGCATTAGTTCTTGATATAAGACTTGTGGGACAAAGTTGCACGTCACTTTTGAAAAGCAACATCCTCTCGCTATTTTAATTTCATAATGCATCATCTTTCTGTCAAACAACCTCTCATCGTTTACCATTTTTTTGGAGACCCTTCATGTACTAGAAGGGTGGTCTCGTTCTTTTCTAACGAGAGCGATTGATGTTCTTTTCATTTGGTTCTAGATCAATTGTCCATGGTTTGCTCCTGATGGAGTCTTGACACGGTCATTGAATGCCTCCCACAGTCCTAAACTGTATGCAATCTTAGACTACGGTCCTTGACCATCTCACTTATCCGATGATATCAATCTAATCGATTAGCTCTAATACCAGATGTAGGCTCTCAAAAGTATATAATCAAGCTCACAACAATTCCACACAAAGATAAAAATCAAGAAGAAAATAAAAAATTGAAGAGGATAAGCCAAATTACAGAAAGACATAAGATGAAAATGAAAAACATAATTGTTATACCAGAGAGTAGAAGTCTGCAACATCTAAATCAAAAGGCTTGAATATCCTGGAAGTCTTGCGTCTACTATAAGAAGGAAGGATTTTACGATACCCAAGTTTTTTAAAATCTTTTTTCCCAAAAGATTGCATTTCCAAACTTATTCCAAAGTTCTGGTACTTTTGAAAAATGCCATTGCAACTGGCCAGTCTAAGTGATGAGTTCAAAATACTAGTCTAAGGTGGTGTTTGATAAAACTGAAAGCTAAACACTGAAAACTGAATGCTGAATTTTAAGTGTTGAATGTTGAATTTTTTAATTCACAGACTGTTTGTTATCAACTAAAATTTAAGTATTGAATTTAATCAAACTATTTGACAAATATAAAGAGCTGAAGTTTGAAAAATATTATTATTATAATTTTTTCATTCTCTTTAACCATCTCTCCGCAATTGCCTTATTCCTATCACCACCATAACAATGGTGGTGGTAGTGGTGGCAGTAATGGTGGCGGTGGCAGTGGCGGTGGCGATGGCACAATGGTAGTGGTGGCGACAGTGAGCGTGATGGTGATGGTGGTGGTGCCGGTGACACAATGGTAGCAACGGTGGTGGTGGCAATGACAATGGTAGTGGTGGTGGCAGTGGCATAATAGTAGTGGTGGTGGTGGAGGTAGCGGTGGCAATGGTGATGGTAGTAGTGGCAATGGTGGTGGTGGTGGAGGTGGCAATGGTAGTGGAAGTGGTGATGGCGGTGACACAATGATGGTGGTGATGGTGGTGGTGGTGATGAGGGTGGAGGTGGTGACGGCAATGGTGGTGGTAACGATGGTGGTGGTGTTGACAATGGTGGTAGTGGTGGTGACGGTGACACAATGGTGGTGGTGGTAATGGTAGCGGTGGTGGTACAATGGTGGTGGTGGTGGTGGCGATGGCGATGACACAATGGTGGTGAGAGTATATTTGTCCATTATGAGAAATTGATAAAATACTTAATAACTAACATTTTCAGCATTAAGTGATAAGTAGGTGGTTTGCTACTTAAAATTTTAGCCTATGTTTAATAAGTGCTTAAAATATTAAGTAGTATGAGTTTTAGGTTATCAAACGGGTTTAATTTGTTAAGTGCTTAAAATATTTAGTTTTAAGATTTAAGTGGTATTATCAAACAGCCCTTAAATCAAGAGTTTAAAATCGTCACTTAAATGACGTTTTTGTTTCTCTATAAAATTGCTCTACCCAACACTTAGCAAAAATAAAGCAACCCATCACCCACCCAGGCTCTTTGGGGAGAAAATATTCATTGCAATGATGATAACACGTCATCGGTGACATGTGATATCACTAATCAATAAAAATATACAATATATGATAACTAGATCCCACTATTTTAGTAACTTCTAATAGCCATCTTGCTGTCTAACTAACACATTGGAATAATGATAAAAAAATATGAAAAGCAGAGATTTGTTTAATGGTTTTCTTCTACATAGGTGAAAGGTTTTACTTTAATACTTCTTATATAATGGTGCAGTACAATGAACGAGGAAAAATCTTCAAATAAGAAACAGAGCTATACAAGGCAAATTACATGACTGAATTGCTGTAAAATATAAATCAAGTGTGATGATACCCAGAATAAAACCGGCACGTGCTCAGTAAGAGAGCTCAGCTCGGGAGCTCAGGCGAAAGAAGCTGAGCTCCCCTAGCCATGAGCAGAGCTCATCCAGTCAGCACTAAGAGCTCCTAGTCGAAGGCGCGAGAGAAGAAATGCTAAGGGAACAACAAGACGACTTGGATACCCTTATTAAGGAGGTAGAATCCAATCCGAGGCAGAAAACCCGTATTTAACCATGATCTCCTCCTAAAACTAAGGAGGATCCCACAGGAGGAGGCAAAGATCTCTCCTTTTGAAGCCAGCCATAAGGAATTTAGGTAACTCCGGAATTGTGGATGAAGATAGGGCACGATCCCTTCAATGTAGGATAGTCCCGTATTAGAGGTAAGTATGAGGCTATAAAAAGGAAGAGACAGCCCCCATTGGGGGGAGAGAGATTTTTTGAAACCCTAGTTCCCTGAGTATTCGACTGTAACACCTTCAATTCATCAATAAAGAAGAAGGAGCAAGAGCCTCTATTAGAGAGTGGACTAGCCGAGCTCACTGGCCGGTGAACCACTATATTTCTACCGTATTTCACACATTATACACGACTAATTAGAGCTTTCATTCTCCACTTCACGAGCCTTGTAGCTCAGATGCCATATTAGTCCCCATGCAAACTGTTCACGCCAATTAATTTGGTTCCATAGCTCGTATCCGGAAGTTTACACCATCAGTTTGGCGCCGTCTGTGGGAACGACTGTTCCTGTTACAAGTAAGCTGATTCCTCAGTGACTGATGGTAATAACTCGAAATATGAGCAGAAGTCAAACAAACCTACCCCGAATGCAAGATCAGCCGGAAACTGCCCACGGCAGACAACCCGGGAACATCCAGGAGGCGAATTCCCCCATTAATAATGAGTTGGAGGCCCTTCGTCTCGTCAACCAACGCTTGCTAAAGGAAAACGAAGAGCTGTCAAAGCTCGTACAACGCCCACGGGAGGCACCACCGGCCCAAGAAGGCCAGAGTAATCCCCCTCATAGGGAACCTCGATACTGGGACCCCCTTAGAGAGGTCAGCGAGGGAGGAGAAGGCAGCCAGGCCAGGGGATATGTCCCCTACGTACCCCCTGGTAATGGCCATAACGACGAAGTGCAAAGTCGGAACGACAGGGGTGAGAGAGGTGATTTTTTCCCTTATCCGCAAGACAGGAGAGAGCAGCACTGGGAGCAACGCTTCAAAGACTTCCAGCAAGAGCTCAGTCATATGAAAGAGGCCGTAAAGAGTAAGGCCCCGGTTACAATGGATGTTTTGGTTCAGCAAACCGAATCCCCATTCACCACGGGGGTGCTACACTTCCCTCTCCCACCAAAGTTCAGGATGCCCCAAATGGAGGTCTTTGACGGATCGAAAGATCCCGTGGATCATCTCAACACTTACAAGAACCAGATGGAGCTACATGGGTACCAGGATCCTGTACGCTGCAGAGCTTTTGCCATCACGTTGAAAGGCTCCGCCTTAAACTGGTTTCATAGGCTCCCACCAGCCTCGATCTCATCCTTTAAAGAACTCTCCATTGCTTTTGTCTCTCACTTTATAGGAGCCCGGATACACAGAAAGCCGAGCTACCACCTGCTGAATGTGAAGCAGGGTCCCCAGGAAAACCTGAGGACTTATGTCCAAAGATTTAACTCGGAGACATTGAAAGTAGACGTCCCGGATGAAAAATTCGCCATAACTGCTTTCATTGCAGGATTGGGAGTGCAATCAAAGGATTTGATGTTCTCCATATCAAAAAACCCTCAGGCAAGTATGGCTGAGGTGTTAGCCAAGGCAGAGAAATATATAAACGGTGAAGAGGCACTCCTTTCTAAGGTGGTCGGTACGTCTTCGCAAAAGGAAAAGGAAAAAGAAGAGAAGAGAAGGGACAAAAGCCCTAGGAAGGAAAAAGGACGAGAGAGGTCCCCAAGGAGGGACAGAGACCGCTCGCCAAAGAGGAGAGGAAATGTCAGAGATCGGCTGGGTCCCATGCAACCTGAACTACAACCCAGGTATGGGCCTCAGCGGTTTACCCCACTCACCGCTGCTGTGTCACAAGTACTGTATGAGGTCCAGAACGAGAAATTCTTAAAATGGCCACCTAGGATGAAGGCAGACCCGGCAAAGAGAGACCCCACGAAATACTGTGATTATCACCGGGATCATGGACACCACACTGATGACTGCATTCAATTAAAGAAGGAAATCGAGTTCTTGATCCAGCGGGGTCAGCTGCGTCGTTTTATAGCCAATGATAACCAGCATCGAGCCCTTCCGCCTCCACCACCCCGGCAGCAGGCACCTGCACCACACCAGCAGCCTCTAGGGGAAATCAGAGTGATATCTGGAGGGTTCGCAGGAGGTGGAGAGTCTAGCTCAGCTCGGAAGGCGCACCTCCGACGGGTCAGAGCCGAAGAAGCTGTCGAGGTGCATGCTGTATCCAAAGCACCACGTTTGGATACAGCTATCACTTTTTCAGATGCTGATTTAGAAGGATGCCAATACCCCCATGATGATCCATTGGTGGTACAAGCAGTGGTGGCAAATAGAACCGTTCATCGGGTTCTAATTGATAACGGGAGCTCGGCAGATATTATTTTCGCACCTGCGTTCGACAAGATGGACATAGGAAGGCAGAAACTTGAGCCAGTAAGCACTCACTTACTGGGATTCTCCGGGGAAAGGGTGCTCCCCCTGGGTTCAATCCAGCTCGTGCTCACCCTGGGGGACCCACCTTGCCAAGCCACTACCACTGTCAAATTCCTAGTAGTCGATGCACCATCTGCGTACAACATCTTGCTTGGAAGGCCATCCTTAAATTCTATGAAGGCAATCCCATCTGCCTACCATTTAGTCGTGAAGTTCCCTACAGAGAATGGAATCGGAGTGGTCCGAGGAGACCAGCGCGTAGCACGGGAATGCTACATGGCTTCTATGAAAGGGAAGGAGGTTGAGAACATCCAACTGGATGAGCTCGACATGAGAGATGAAATGGAGACAAGACCAATGCCATCGGAAGAGCTGGAACCAGTTCAGCTTGATGAGAAGCCAGAACACCTCGTTTATGTGGGTTCCAAACTGACCGCTGAGCTCAAAGAACTCCTCATCCAGTTCCTAAAAGAGAATATAGGAGTGTTTGCTTGGAAGCAAGAAGACATGGAGGGAATCGACCCTTCGGTTATTACCCACAAGCTATGCGTGAACCCAACTTGCAAACCCATCAAACAGAAGAGGAGGAGCTTTGCTTCTGAAAGGCAACGAGCAATAAATGAGGAGGTCAGCAAACTCCTCCAGGCCAAGGCTGTCAGGGAGGTTGATTACCCCACTTGGTTAGCAAATGTAGTTCTTGTAAAGAAAACAAATGGGAAGTGGCGATTGTGCATCGACTTCACTGATCTCAACCGAGCATGCCCCAAGGACAGTTTTCCCTTACCTCGGATTGACCTAATAGTGGATGCCACTGCAGGGCATGAGCTCCTCAGTTTCATGGACGCCTTCTCAGGCTACAACCAGATCAGGATGGATCCCAGCGACCAGGAGAAGACCTCCTTTGTGACTGAACAGGGAACATATTGTTATCAGGTCATGCCCTTCGGATTGAAGAACGCTGGAGCCACTTACCAGCGGTTAGTAAATAAAATGTTCCAGAAGCAAATTGGAGCATCCATGGAAGTTTACACCATCAGTTTGTAAACTAAAAGCAGAGCTCCACATCGAGCACTTAGCTGAGTCATTCCGAATTCTAAGGGAGTACAAAATGAAGTTAAACCCTGCGAAATGCGCATTTGGGGTCTCGGCAGGAAAATTTCTGGGCTTTATAGTCAACAGTAGAGGGATTGAAGCCAATCCAGAAAAGGTTAGAGCAATGATGGAAATGCAATCACCATCCAACACGAAAGAGGTGCAACGTTTGACAGGCAGGATAGCTGCACTGAGCCGTTTTGTGTCTAGGGCTAGCGATAAATGCCAGCCATTTTTTCAAATCTTGAAGAAGGCATTCCACTGGGATGCCAAGTGTGAAGAAGCATTCGAAGACCTAAAGAGATATATGAGCTCTCCCCCTGTTCTGGTGAGCCCTCTAGAAGGGGAAATCCTCACCCTCTACCTAGCAGTTTCAGATTTTTCAACAAGTGCAGCGCTAGTTAGGGAGCGAGACAGAGCTCAGCAACCAGTCTACTACTGTAGCAGAGCTCTGAGGGGGGCAGAGGAGAGATATCCAAGGATGGAAAAACTCGTTCTAGCTCTGGTTACAACAGCTAGGAGACTTAGACCTTATTTCCAGGCTCATACTGTTGAGGTTCCAACAGATCAGCCAATGAAGCAAGTACTACACAAGCCGGAATCCTCAGGGAGGTTGGTTAAATGGGCCGTAGAGCTCAGCGAGTTTGATATCAGGTACAAGCCAAGAGCTGCCATCAAAGGGCAAATTTTGGCAGATTTTATTGCAGAATTCACAGCAGCAGCGCCTATGGAAACCACGGATTTAGTACCGGACCTTCCCATATGGAAGCTTTCAGTAGATGGAGCTGCCAATGCTCAGGGAAGCGGTGCAGGAATGATCCTGACCTCCCCAGAAGGAATAGACGTCGAATATGCCCTCAGATTTGGGTTCAAAGCTTCAAATAATGAGGCAGAATATGAAGCCGTCATCGCTGGGCTTAATCTTGCCTATTCTATGGAAGCAGAGCAGCTGGAGATCTGCAGTGATTCTCAACTGGTGGTGAAGCAGATAGAAGAGTGTTACGAGGCAAGAGGCGAGAAGATGGTCCTGTACCTCAAAAAGGTACGAGAACTAATGAAACAGTTTGTGCAGGTTAAGGTCAGACACGTGCCTAGAGTGGAGAACTCACGAGCAGATGCTCTGGCAAGGTTAGCAACTGCCTCGCAGGAGGATTTGGATAGGCTAATTCCAGTAGAGCACCTTCCAAAGCCCTCGGTAAGCATCGAAGAAGAGGAAATTCTATCAATTGAAGCTCAGCCGAGCTGGATGGATCCCATCGTAGAGTACCTTCAGAATGGAACTTTGCCAAATAATGCCAAGGAGGCATCCAAGCTAAGGGCCAGGTCAGCCAGATTTTCCCTGATGCAAGGGAAACTGTACAAGCATGGATTTTCAATGCCTCTCCTTAAGTGCGTAGGAGACGAAGATGCTAACTACATACTCAGAGAAGTACATGAGGGGATATGTGGCAACCACATAGGAGCTCGGGCCTTGGCAGGAAAAGTACTGAGGCAAGGATATTATTGGCCCACCATGCTCACAAGCGCCACCGACTTAGTAAGAAAATGCAAAACTTGCCAAGAGCATGCTAATATGTCCCACTATCCTCCCGAGCTCCTAACCTCGGTGGTAAGCCCATGGCCTTTTCAGCAGTGGGGGTTGGACATTCTGGGACCCCTTCCCGCCGGTGTGGGGCAGTGCAAGTTTGCCATCATAGGAGTGGATTACTTTACTAAATGGGCGGAGGTTAAACCTTTGGCAACGATCACAGAGCAAAAAGTTCAAAACTTCGTTTGGAAGTCGATAGTTTGCAGGTTTGGAGTTCCCAGAGCATTCGTATCTGACAATGGAAAGCAGTTTGATAATTCAAAGTTCAAAAGTTTTTGTGCCGAGCTCGGAATCAAGAACTATTTCTCAGCTCCTGCCCATCCCCAGTCTAATGGGCAGGCAGAGGTCACAATAAGAACCATAAAGTCAGCTTTGAAGACCAAGCTAGAAAACCTGAAAGGCAAATGGGTGGAGTACATTCCGGAGGTATTGTGGGCCTACAGGACCACCGCCAGATCTGCGACTCAGGAAACCCCCTTTGCTTTGGCCTTTGGGACCGAGGCAGTGGCCCCAGTGGAGATAGGGCTCCAATCACCAAGGGTGGAGTTTGCAGATTCCGAGCACAATGATGAGTCTCTCTTGCTAAACCTCGATCTCTTGGATGAAAAGAGGGACAGAGCTCTGCACCGTGTCCGTACTTACCAAAGGAAAACTGCAAGGTACTATGACAGGAGGGTAAGACACAGAAGTTTCAAGGTTGGAGATTTGGTACTTCGGAGGCTTCTGCTTGCGAGAAAGGATCCCACGCATGGGAAATTGGGACCCAATTGGGAAGGGCCCTATATCGTGTCAAGGATAATCAGACCAGGGAATTACGAGTTGCAAATAGAGGAAGGAAAGGTTCTACCTCACTCGTGGAATGCCGAGCACCTTAAGAAGTTTTTTCAGTAAGTGTCACTTGTAATAGAACTACTTTTAAATAAGAAAGAGCAAGCCTTTTATTCACCCTCCAATGGTCTCCAAAGTAGCAAGATGAGCTCTTCAGCTCATAAACAAACGATAAGCTTCAAAGCTTATAAATGCAAGATGAGCTCTTCAGCTCATAAACAAACGATAAGCTTCAAAGCTTATAAATGCAAGATGAGCTCTTCAGCTCATAAACAAAAGATAAGCTTCAAAGCTTATAAATGCAAGATGAGCTCTTCAGCTCATAAACAAACGATAAGCTTCAAAGCTTATAAATCAAAGATGAGCTCTTCAGCTCATAAAAACCCGATAAGCTTCAAAGCTTATAAATCAAAGATGAGCTCTTCAGCTCATAAAAATACGATAAGCTTCAAAGCTTATAAATTTAAGATGAGCTCTTCAACTCATAAAAACACGATAAGCTTCAAAGCTTATAAATCAAAGATGAGCTCTTCAGCTCATAAAAACACGATAAGCGTCAAAGCTTATAAAAGAAAGATGGGCTCCTCAGCTCATAACTACAGGATAAGCCTCAAAAGCTTATAAACAAAAGACGAGCTCTTCAGCTCGTACAAAATTCAAGGCTGAACGCTTCTTGGAGACACCAACAGTCAAATTCAAGGCTGAACGCTTCTTGGAGACACCAACAGTCAAATTCAAGGCTGAACGCTTCTTGGAGACACCAATGGTCCTCCCCCCAGGACCAGATACCCTTGTGCACTGCCTACACACTCAAAGACCTCGAAAGGTCCAGAACAACTGAGAACACCTATGAGGTCAGATGAGAAGTAAGGTCAGAGCAGACATGATCTTCTGTTCTCCATCGATATCCGTGGTTCGACCTAGGGGGTCAGTGAAAGACCAAGGTCAGAGCAGACATGATCTTCTGTTTTCCATCTACGTTCGTGTTTCGAACGAGAAGAGTAAGCTGAAATAACCTAACAGAATTCGAGATGAATGAAAAGTCTGGCATTCGAAATATCCGACAGTGCAAATATTCAGAAAAATACAAAAAGAGTCATAGTCTGATATCGCTTAAGAAAAGAAAGAACGATACAAGAAAACAAAGATTCTAGTCTTTCTTAAGTTCAGATTTCAGCTCAGCAACCTCTCCCTTCAGGCTAGCATTCTCTTTCTTCAGCTCATCCCTTTCCTGCTCAGCCTTTTGAAGCGAGTTAAGGAGCTTCTGACCAATAGAGGTAAGGAAGATGGTGGACAGAGAGTCAGGAGAAGGGGAATCGTCCCTCTTACGCTTCCTCGAACTCGTGACGGTGTTTCCGTCCTTGTCAGAATCCCCATCCTCATCAGAATCAGAGAAAGAGGTCCAGGAAGAGTAAGGAATAGTGGAAAACTCAAACTCAGTAGCCTCAGCCCCAAGCAAATAGAGGTTTGCGCTCGTCATCAGCTCGGAATAAGTCTTAGACTCCACAAGCAACAACTCGTTGATATTCACCATCCCTGGTAAATCCAGGTCAGGTGGATCTACACAGCAAGGACATAATCAGAGCATATTTTTAAAAGGAAAGTACTCAAAAGAGCTATGCTCGAGCTTACCAATACGAGAGAAGCTCTTCCAGGACCGAGGAATCCTGGCTTTACGACAGCGATCCTCAGGAGACCTCCAAGCCTCTCCAGAAGCGAAGAAGAAACGCTCAGACCACCCTTCAGGGTTGGAGGGAAGATCTAGAACCAGAGGGCGTAAATTGAAATCCCTCCAACGGAAGAAACTGAAGCAGGGGGCATTATCTTCCTCAATCTCAAAGAAGTATAGAAACTCAGAGACAAAGGGGAACCTGCCAAGAGCATGCAGGCGGCAGAACAAGAAGAAGCTTACCATAGCACCCCATCCTCGTGGAGAAAGGCGAGAAGGGCACAGGCCATAATAGGCAAGAACTCGCCCAATGGCCGGATGAATGGGAAGGCGAAGTCCCATGTCCATAGCACCTTCAAAGAAACAGACTTCCCCTCGGGGAAGGTAGTTACAAGGCTCGTCGGAGGAAGAAACTCGCATAGGCAAGTCAAGATCAGGGAAAAACCGTTTCTTGATGTCCGTCAAATCAGAAGATTCAAGTAATGAAGGGGACAAATAGCGACAATGCCACTCCCATTCGATCCCAAAGGAGGATCGTTCCTGGAACAAAGAAGAAGTGGATGCAGCCATCGAAAATGCTGGTAAGGAAAAAGATGCAAGAAATCAAGAAGAAAGTCAAGAATAGGTCATGCACTTGGGAGCTTTTCAGGAAACTAAGAGCCAAGAAAGAGGGAATCAAGTGGCCTGTTCAGTTTCTTAATTAATAAAGGTAGCAGCGGTTATGGAAAGTGGCTACGGTTATGGAAAGTGGTTGCGGTTATGGAAAGGGGAAAGACGTGGCGGTTATGGGAAGCGGTTGAGAGAAAAACGCGGGAAAAGAAACCAGATACTACCCCTCCTATTTGCACTCAAAACGACCAACGAAAATTCTGACCCCACCAAGCAATATACCCTCCATATTTGAGCTCAGCCCAGTAAAAAACAGAGCACTTGTATACCAAATCTTTGAGGTGTGAAAGCTCAAAGCCTCGCTTAAGGAAGGCCTAAAGCACTCCGCAAAGCAAGATGTGGGGAAAAGAGAGGTGAAACGTAGAAGAAGGTCTTCTACTCTTAGAGAAATGGAGCAACGAAATTTATTATCTAGAGAAGGGTTCGTTTAAAGAATTTTAAGCTCATACAGAACCCGTAAATTCAGACAAAAGAACCACGAAGCTCAGAAATAAACTTTAAGATCAGACAACAGAGCCAAATAGCTCAGAAAGCGCTCTTCAGTTCATACAGAAAAAACAAAGAGCTCAGAGCTCTCAAGTTCGAAAAAAGAGCAGTCTTAGCTCAGCAAGAATTTATAGGCTCACAAGCACGAGCTATGCAACTCTGAAGGAGCACGCCAGTTCAGAGTATAGAGTTGAGCAGCTCAGGACGAAGAAGAATAAGGAGTGGATCCCTAGGGTACCAACTACCGAGCTTAAAAGGCTCGGGAAAAGCAGTCGAACATAACACCAAGTCCCCTGTACTCTTCAAACCTAGTAATTTTGCTTCAAGAAGTGCACAGCACCCCTCAAAGCAAAAGGGGGCAAGGGAAGTATACAAAGTTGAGTGCATGCAAAGCCAGTCAAATAAGTGCACCGTTGCGGTTCGAGTCGAAGTCGAATCAAAATCCAAAAATACATATATACTGAAATCGAAAGATATGTATATATATACCAAGCCAGTAAAAAAGCAATAAATGAAGTCAAAGACTACATCACGAAAAATTCTTTACAGAGAAATTACAACTAAAAAGACCTAGGATTCTGGAAGAAGAGGGATTGAAGGATCTCGCAGCTCAGTAGAGGAGTCCCTTGCTTCTGTTGCTGAGGGCTCACCTTGAACAAGGGCTTCAGACACCATGACAGCTGAAAAGGATGCAGAAACAGGAACAACAGGAGCTGCAGCAGAAAGCTCAGGAATCGTTGTTGAAGGCTCAGGGAGCGCGATAATAGCTTCTGTGGTCCCAGGGGCAGGTGTGTCTTGACTTAAGGCAGCAGCTGGAGAGTCTGAGATATCCCCCTCATTGTCAGTGCCAGATTCTTCCATTTCCTCCTCAGTGGGGATAGGGAGATTGAAATCAAGGTCTGGATATGCTTTGGTAGCCTTACGCCTAAAAGCAAGCCATCCAGTAGCCCATGAAGTGGTGGCCTCATCCTTAAGCTCGGCAAACTCTTTGTCTCTCTCTTGAACCAAATATTTCTGCTCCTCGAGCTCCTCACAGAGTTTGCCGTTAGCCTCACTGAGGGTAAGATAATCTTGATTAACCTGGATGAGCTCCCTCTTAGAGTCAAAGGCCTCCTGGTTAGCCTTGGACCATGCCTCAACCATAGCCTGCAGGTCTTCCTTAACCGCCTTCAGCTCATCCCGAGTCTTCTTTTCCCCTTCCTCAGCTCTGGCCTTGACTGTCAATGTATGTTTGAGATCGGAGGCTTGCTTCACCATCTGTTCGTTGAGACCCTCCATCTGCACTTTGAGGCTCTCCACCTGAGCTCTGAGGTCTTCATTCTCAAGAGACAATTTTGAAACCTTGGTCTTGTATTTCTTTAAGACCTGGAAAGAGCTCTCTTGAGAGCGAACTCGGTGCAGCAGACCTTTCGTATGAAGGGCAGCCTGAGAATATAAGGAAAGTACAGCAAATAATGTCAGACCACGAAATACAAACAAGCAAAGAGAGACAGGGGGTTAACACTCACAGTAGCAGCTCCCTGAAGGGCCAAAGAGATGGATTCCTCCAGGGGCATGGAAGCGGCCTTCAGGACATCAGATTCAGAAAAGATAGAGGAAAGAGCTCCAGCAGCAAGGTCTATATTGTCAAAAAAGGAGTCCTCATCTTCCTCCTCAGACTTTCTCTCTTTTTCAATCACCTTCCCAGAAGCACTGTATTTGAACTTCCCGGGTTGAAGGTCGGGAACCAATTCCAAAGCCTCCTTGACCTCAGAAGAAGAAGGGGAAGCCTGATCCCTCTCCTGAGCAGACGCCAACTTAGAAGGGGCCACTGGAGGGGAAAAAGAGGTGGTTGCAGCTTGTGGAGTCCCAGAGGAGGAGGGCGGAGCCTTGCTTGGAACCTGTCCTTCAGCTGCAGAGGGGGGAGAAGATACTTCCGGCCAGGGGATGTTAGCTCGAGTGTTCGGGCCGCTCCCAGAGCCTACCCGAGCTTTGCGTTTCCTAGACCTGCCACCCTCCATCAGCTCTGCAATTTTGGCCTGAAGCTCTTCTGGAATAACCTTCATGGTAGAAGGACCTGGAAGATCTGGAAGAAGTAGGAAAATGTAAAAAAAAAAAAAAAAGAGAAAGGAAGGAAAGATAATGAAGAAAGGAAAAAGAATGGCGTTGAAATCACCTTCGTCAGCCCCTAAAACAGACAAGGGGATCGCTAAAGTCGCCACAGGAAGACTCAGACCTAGCTGTACCAGGTTCCTTGACTCAATCAAGTCGGCGTACTTCTTTGGCTTGATCTTCTCCAACTTTGCTAGCAACTTTTTGTCCTCAGGACTGAGCTCGTAGCGTTCACCTGAGAGGAAGAAAGTATGCAAATAAGAAAAAGATAAGAGGCCGGCAGGTTCCAGATCAGAGCTAGAACTCAAGTAAGGACTCACGTAAATTATCTGGTTCAGCCCAGGCCGTAGGGATACCGAGTGTGTCTGTCTTATCAGCAGGGTTGTACTCCCAACTGGTGCCCCCGACAAAGAAGAAATGTTCCTTCCAGTGTTTATGGGAGGTCGGAATGTCAGAGATGAGCTGCCTAACGCTGGCACGCTTGGAGGCATACAAGAAGCCTCCGGAGGTGGGTTTAACATTGAAGAGCTCTAAGAACAAAGGAATGCTAGGAATCCCAAGTTTATGCTTCTTAAACAGGACTAACAGACCAACCATGACGCCATAGAAGTTGGGGGAGATCTGGGAAGGGCACACATGAAAATGTTGCAGAACAGCCTTGATGAAGGGGTGCAAAGGAAAGCGAAGGCCGTTGTCAAAAGCAGCAAGAAAGAAGCAGACTCTGTTATGAACTTTTTCTACGTAACAAACGGATCGATCTGGGCACCAGGGTTCGACCCCAGGGGGAAAACCATACCGAACTTTATAAGACTTCATTAGCCTAGGGGCCTCTTTACTGCAGCCCACAGATTCGGCATGCCTAAAGGCAAGCCCTAGATACGAGGTTTTCTCCTCCACCCCGACTCCACTTATCTTAGCTTTGCCTTTGTCAGGTCTGGGGGGCAGGGAAGATGAGGTGGAGGGAGGCTCCTCGGCGTAGACCTCAGCCTCTACAGCCTCTACACCCGGAAAATTATCAATCTCATCACCAACTTCCCCTAAATCCGTATCTTCCCCGGCTGACCTAGATCCTAGAAGTGAAACAGAGGAGCGAGTGGCTTCAGAAGAAGCAGACATGATAGGGAGAGAAAAAGGAAGATGGAAAGAGCGATAGAGCAAAGGGGGATTAGTCAGGCACTCTCTAATGACCCGGGAATCAACACAGTGGCTCCCAACAGCAAGGATATGAACTACAGAACCCCAATCCACGAAGTGGTGAAGTGGGGCTAGACAATGGTCACGATTCCAAAAATAAAAGAACCGAAAAGCCCAAAAATGAAATAACCACCTCGAACTCGAGGGATCCAGAGCAAAAAAGGAAGAAATAAGGGCAAAGGACGTACCTAACCCAGGGATAGTGGCAAACAGGAACTTGGAACGAAATCGGAAAAGGAGGCGTCGCAAGTCTTCGAAACGAGGTCCGGAAATTCGATTTCAGGCAAGAAAATAGAAAAACCAAGGCAAGGAGGACTGGAATCGCAGAGAGAGCGGAGACGAAGGGCAGTAAAGAAGATGAATAGTACAAAGAAGCAGTTTAGATAGCCGTTTTAAGCATTTAAAGCCTGGGAGACATGGGCTGAGACGTGCGCGGGAATCGAGGAAAGTCATGATGGCTATAAAACCGTCAGAAATCCTCCAGCCACGTGTCAGCCACACGCACGTCTAACTCGTCTTGTACAAGTCATCCCCTGCCTGAGCTAACTCAAGGCAAGGGCTGGGGGGCAACTGATGATATCCAGAATAAAACCGGCACGTGCTCAGTAAGAGAGCTCAGCTCGGGAGCTCAGGCGAAAGAAGCTGAGCTCCCCTAGCCATGAGCAGAGCTCATCCAGTCAGCACTAAGAGCTCCTAGTCGAAGGCGCGAGAGAAGAAATGCTAAGGGAACAACAAGACGACTTGGATACCCTTATTAAGGAGGTAGAATCCAATCCGAGGCAGAAAACCCGTATTTAACCATGATCTCCTCCTAAAACTAAGGAGGATCCCACAGGAGGAGGCAAAGATCTCTCCTTTTGAAGCCAGCCATAAGGAATTTAGGTAACTCCGGAATTGTGGATGAAGATAGGGCACGATCCCTTCAATGTAGGATAGTCCCGTATTAGAGGTAAGTATGAGGCTATAAAAAGGAAGAGACAGCCCCCATTGGGGGGAGAGAGATTTTTTGAAACCCTAGTTCCCTGAGTATTCGACTGTAACACCTTCAATTCATCAATAAAGAAGAAGGAGCAAGAGCCTCTATTAGAGAGTGGACTAGCCGAGCTCACTGGCCGGTGAACCACTATATTTCTACCGTATTTCACACATTATACACGACTAATTAGAGCTTTCATTCTCCACTTCACGAGCCTTGTAGCTCAGATGCCATATTAGTCCCCATGCAAACTGTTCACGCCAATTAATTTGGTTCCATAGCTCGTATCCGGAAGTTTACACCATCAAAGTGCTACAGATTAGGAAGTAAATTGCCACATAATCGGGGAGTAGACTGCTTTTGAGAAGAGGAAAATCTGCACTAATTTAGGAAGAGATAATCAAGCAGCTAACTACGTTAATACTCCCCCTAAAGGTGGAGTGTGTACGTGAGTAACACCCAACTTGCTAATGAGATGATGGAAAGGATCTTTGCCCAGTGGTTTGGTGAACATGTCGGCAATCTGCTCAGATGATCGAATGAACTGAGGAACAATCAACTTGGACTGAATTTTATCACAAACGAAGTGACAATCAAGCTCAATGTTCAGATGCTACAGGTTGAGAATGTTCAGATGCTACAGGTTGGTTTGTTGGAAAATCATACTTCGGACGGTCTTCAATTGGCAATGGAACTACGGGTGATGGATTTGGTGAGGAAGAAACATCCTGGGAAGGAAATATTGTTTCATGAAACATGACATCTTTAGACACGTAAATGACTTTAGAAGCGATGTGATAAATGCAATATCCCTTTTGAGCCTAAGGATAACCAACAAAAATGCCCAGTTTGGCGCGTTGATCAAATTTGTACTGAATATGAGCATTGTGAGCAAAAACTAAGCAACCAAAAACCCGAAGATGAGAATAAGAAGGTGAAGCATTGAACAAAATTTCATAGGGTGAATTTCCATTGAGTAATGGAGAAGGGATCTTGTTAATCAAGAATACAATGGTTAGAATGCATTCCCCCTAAAAGGTGAGAGGTAGGTTTGCCTGAAACCTCAAGGCATGAGCACCATCCAAAAGGTGTCTATGTTTGCGTTCTACAACCCCGTTCTATTGAGGTGTAGCATTGTAACTACATTGATGGACAATCCCATTTTGAGAGAAGAAATCTTGTATGTCATTGGATAAAAACTCGGTGCCATTATCAGATCGCACTTGTTGAATTTGGGGTAGAAAGATGTCTCCATCACCATGATGGACATGTTCTATTTGAGAATAATATTGTGTCTTGACCATGAAAGAAAAGGATTTAAATGAAATTTTGCATCATATTTAAAGAGCATCAAAAAAATCCAAGTGCTATGATAAAAGTCATCCACAATAGTAAGAAAAAAATGTGCACCAAACATAGATGGTTGGGAAAACCTACCCTAAATATGGTTGGGAAAACCTACCCCAAATATCACAGTGAATCAATTGAAATGGTTTATTGGATGAAATGGACCTAGTTGGGAAGCATAAGCTAGTTTTCTTTGCTTGTGGAAAAATATTACAAACATAATTATTGGAATATGAAATGGACGGAAAAGTCTTGGACAGTGTGGATAGTCGGCACGACAGCGGAGAGTTTAAGTGAAGCTAGCCATAACGTCGAAGGAGGGCCTTTGATGGAGAGATCTACGAAGGAAGGAGCATCTAGCCATGTGAATTGGTTGAGGTATAAGTCTCGAGTACTTATAGATTGACTTTGGGTTTAGTGGATTAGGCTTTGGTGAATCGAAAAGGTTCCCCACAATTTTTTCGGAGATGGATTTTCGCGTCAACAAATTGTATGTGTTCTTTATTACTTCAATTTGATTATACATTTGCAATGTTACACACACATGCATCATTTGTTTGATGAATTGATTGTTTATCTTTCAAGTTATTGATTGTGGTTTTGGTGATTGTGGCTTTGGTTGGGATAAAAAAGAGACTGTGGATTGGTTGGTATTGATTGCATATTCATTCATCTATTCATACTCTTAATGGGTTGTTCATGTTACAAGGGATTCTCAATTAAATTGTCATATCTTTGTGAGAAGAGGTAATTGTGGTAGATATAGCTTAAAATTGGAGGTCATCTGAGCTTAATTTTAAATTAACCTATTCACCCCCCTCTAGGTCTAGCGTGAGATTCCTTATGTATAATCGAGTGGAAAGATCCTACACATGAAGTTTTGTATTTTACCCACAGTAATCTCCAGTTAGTTATTCTTCTTTTCAAATATGGCTGTGGCTAATCATTTCCCACATTTCTTCAGACTCTACCACTTGGTATTTTCTTAGACGCTAGATGTCGATATACTGAATATTCCTAAGATTTTATATTTTATGTCCAAATAATTTCCCCCTCATTTAATTGGGTTTAGTTTAATAACCCAAATGAATGAACAGTCATGACCGTTGTTCCCTTCAAACACCTACTCAAAGAGTTTTGGTGGCTAAACTATTCACTTTACTTCTCTCTATTTGATTTCTACTCCTAGCCTCCATTTTTCGCCGGCGATATTTCTTCTAGTGTTTAGAATGGCTCCCAAGAAACAAAACCCTCTGTCTTCATCTTCATCTGAAATCCTTTTCTCTCCAAGATTTTCTGTCAATATCAAGCAAATAGCCCATGACTCGGTGGGCCATAGGATTTGAATCCTATCCTTAGTTCTAGCTGGAAACTTGCTCTCAGTCCCTCCTTCAAGTCTTATGTCTATGAAGGCAAAACCATAATGCTGAATTAATCCCAACTTTTATGGAAGTCTTGGAATCAGGGGACCAATCTTGTTCATTCCTGGATTAATCCTGATCAACGATGGATCGATTGGGTTGCAAAATTAGAGCCTCAGTTTGCCTCTCAATAGAGACACTCAGGCATTTTCAAAATGATCAAGCTTTCCACCAATGAGATGCACATGAATCGATGACTGATTGGTACTACAATGTGTTTCTGGTCCCAATCATGCAATGCCATGCTCCTTCCCATTAGCATGATTTCCCCAATGATATTGGACATCATTCATCTAACAGAGCTTCCTTCAACAGTTATGGAGGTAAACGGTTGCATCTCCACAGATACTGGTGGTGATTTTGTCTATATTCCTTCTATTATATGATATAGTGACTTTATTACTCGTTTCTTTGCCTCTAAGTCTTCTAGCCCTTTATTTGTGGAGCATGTTGCTTTCCTTCTCCACTGGCTTTATCGATTCATTCTTTATGTCCCTGACTTCAAAGCAACCAAGGAATATGTTGGAGTAGCCATTCAACTGGCTAACAGAAAGAAACTTGCCTTGGCCCCCTTTGTTTTAGGGGCGATGTATAGAGGTCTTTTCAATCTAATAGAAAATATAATTACTATCAGTTATGGAGGCCTTTTTTGGCTCTTTTAAGCTTAGTTGTATGCTTATTTCCTTGAGGTCTGGCCTCTCGAGTCTTTGCTTAAGCCCAAATATCAACCCCTGAATTATGCCCATCGATTTTTGTCTACCATTGCCTTGTACACAGAGAAAACCTTCGATTCATATTTTAGACCGTAGGTTCCTAGGCAATGGCACCAAAAACTTGACTTGATCTGAAATGTGCAAACTCAAGTGTAGGTAGTCAAGTTATAGTAATAATCTGGTTAAGTCCGAAGTCGAATCCAAAGAGAACTAATGTTGGTGTTCAAAGTTAAGATCAATAGAGATAGAGGTGAATGTAATCATGAATTTAGGAGTCGTGATGCTGTTGAAATTTTCTAAACAAAATATAAGATTCTTTAAATGGAAATAAAAGCCACTCTTTAGTTTGAAGATCCGGACATGTGCAAATGTGTTTGGGTGCTATATTTGTGCAATATTAATTACTCAATTAACCCCTACATCAATAGCAAGTTAATCGAAAGACAAAGATTGAATGTGTGATTCAAGAGCCTAGCTCAAATGTCTTTGTAGAAAATCATAAGAATTGCTTATGCGAAGACTTAACTCATTTATAAACAATCAAATAACTCTACAAAGCATCTAGCAATAGTTAAGCTATTCAACCATAAATTAAAGTACAATGTAAATGAAGATTTAAAGATTGTCATGAAAACCTAGCTTAGGTACTTACAAGGAATCATTAGAATCATCTATGCCAAGACTTAACTTGTCTATATGTGGTCAAATAATTGTACAAAGTACTTTAGCTTTGCTACATACATTCAATCATTCAACATATAAAAGAAAAGATAATACAATAAGCATAAATGAAATGACACAAATATAACTTATGAACAATACTTTACATGTCCATCACCTCTTACTAAAGAGTGAATGAGAAATTACTCACTCTTCATTGCTAGAAGAAAGCTAGAAAAGTGAGAGAATCTCATCTCTTTAAGTAGAGAAGCTTAGAATTTCAAAGGTAGAAATATAAATACAACACAATGCTTATCTCCAACAAAAAATAAGTGAAATACTACCTACCCTTCAAGGCTACAAGAGAGCTAGAAAGGTCAGAGAAGTTCAATCCTCTAGGTGAAGGAGAAAGCTACACAAAATTAAAGCTAGTGAAAGTAATACTAAGAAAATAGAAGAAAACTAGTTAATTTGGAGGGGTAATTCCTATTCCAAAAGTTGTACCAATGCAAGAACCAAGGGGTGCTATTTATAGGCCAAGGGAGGGAGATAAGGAGCAACCTTGGGGGTTGAAATTCAAAGCATAGGGCTCAAAATCCAGTTGAAAAATTAGAACTGGAGGTTGTCTATCTTCTGTTGGCTTTCAAATGTGAATTGGCATTCAAATGTAGGTCCTCATTCTGTTTATAGATTAAGTGTTTTCTTGAGATGTTGGGGCTAAAGATCATTTGAACGTTTGAATGGCATTTGAATGTGATCATTAATGTAGATATTGACACTTAGTAGTCCAACAGCCAACAACCTGCAGCCTAGCAACCATTTGTAGATTCTGTCTAATTTGCAGGTGCGTTTGAACGTAAAGTGGTGTTTAAACATGGACCGAAAGTCCACTTTTGTGTGCTTCCACAGCTGCTTCCTTCCATCAATGTTTGGTTCAACTATCTCTAAATCCTTCTTTTAAGACCTGAATACAGGACATCACACTGGTGCAAGCCTTACAGATCATTCACCATTAAATTATACAACTTAAACACAATTAAGATGTAATTATCCCTATAAATGCATGATGAAATATACCTTTTAGTAGGAAATTACTAGCCATGTGGACTGATTGAGGTATAAGACTCGAGTACTTGTATATTGACCTTGGGTTTAGTGGATTAGGCTTTGGTGATCCGAGAAGGTTCCCTATAGTTTTTCTGGAGAAGGGGTTTATGCATTAACAATTTGCTTGTGTTCTTTATTGCTTTTATTTGCTTGTACACTTACAATATTGCACACATGCGCACCATGTGTTTGATGAATTGATTGTTTACCATTCAAGTCATTAATAGTAGTTTTGGTGATTTTGGCTTTGATTGGGATCATAAGGAGATTGTGGATTGGTTGATGTTGATTGCATATTTATTCATCCATTCACACTCTTAATGGGTTTTCATGTTAAAATGGGTTCTCACTTAAATTTTGTCATATCTTTGTTAGAAGAGGTAATTGTGGTAGATATAGGTTAAAATTGGAGGTCATCCAAGCTTAATTTTAAATTAACCTATTCACCCCCCCCCCCCCCTCTCTAGATCTAGCGTGAGATTCATTGTGTATAATCAAGTGGGAAGATCCTACACGTGAAGTGTTTTATTTTCTCCATAATAAGGACCAAGCCTAGTTTGTGAAGTGGTTAGATCCATAGCACAGGATGGCTTAGGTTTACCACATGATCTTACAGCTAGTTGAGTTGTTTGATTTCGAAGACTTATTGTAGGACCATATGGGAGTTTTGAGCGTGTTTATTCATTCATGGCCTTGTATTAAAGTAGTCTATTTATTTTTTATTTTTTTTGTTTATTTTTAGTTGTTATGACACACACTTAGTGTTACATTTTGATGTTTATTATCATTATTGACCTAGAGTTATATGTCATGTTTGTCCTTTGCTTGTTATATTTAGCCTAACCATGCTATATGTGTTTTACATTTTTACCCCTTTTATACCATGATTCTCTACTTGCTTGTTAGAATTGTGTGTTGTCACTTTGTGACAAAAATGGGGAGAAATTTTGGAGTAAATTGGGGTGAAATTTAATTAATTAACTAGGTTTAGTGCATGGGAATAAAGTAAGGAGGAGTACACACCCAAACTTGAAATGAAGTCACCTATTTTCTTTATTTATTTTTCACATGTTATTTTACTTGTGAACACCGCCTAAAGGGGAGAACTTGTTGTGTATTGTCTTTGATAAATCTATAGGTTCTCAACCATAATGAGCTAGAATTGCTTATATATGTTACATGTTTGTGCTTGCATGATGATAACATCAAATTTTATGTGCTTGTCTTAGTGATTTTCATACCTGTGAATATTTTATGTATTATTTAAGTATGATGCTTTTCACAACATATTGGTTTGAGATCTGGTGTGTAGGACTATGATCTTCAAAACTTTCATCAAGAAGATAGTTTTTGTACGGTGTATTGAAATAGACAGACTTTTACTAGGGTGTTGAGTTTAATTTACAATTCGTTTTGTTCAGAGTGGTTTTCGAGTTATAATCTTTAATTTCTTACTCTTGTATTTTTGTCATGAAATTGCCAAAGAGGGAGATTGTTAAGATCATTTTTGCAATTGACTAATTTTGTGAAGTCTTATGTAATCTCAACCTAATTCCATTGTCATCAAGCTTTAAAGATCAAGATTTGTAAGTGACAAGGAAGGGAAGGAGATCACAATCAAGATTTGGAGATCACGCCACAATGCCATATCAAGATCACTCTGATGTTCCTTCAAGCTTAGGACAAATGTAATGACCGTAAAGATTTATGAACCCTTAGTTTAATTTATTAAAATTAGGATTATTAGTGTTATAAATGGAATTGGAAATTTATCCAAAATTACTCCTAGGAATTTCTTATTTATAAACCTTAAGTGTGTTTTCAAATGAAAGATTGAGTCATTTATTAGACCTCACTTGAGCAACACCCCTTTAGTGCTCAAGGAAACAAATTTTTACTTGGTTTTTAGCTTTAAAATTAGTAGGGATTGCCCTCTGCTTGCTTGTATTCAACTAGAGCAGTCTCTGAACACCTAGTGATAAATCGAGAAAGGTTGACAAGTTGGGCTGTAGAGACCTCATCTAGGTTGCTCTCAGGCTGCTCAAGTGGAATTCAAATGGTTTGAGCTATCCTAAGGTCGCTCAAGTGATTCTTGCTCTGCCATTCTAGTTTGAATCCTCTTTTCATTCCAATGTCGATTGCCCATTGACCGCCCTCCCACTACTCGAGCGGTCGTTCGCGAATTTTGGTTTACTTTGTCCCCCAGACAAACACCTTGAGAGCTTATGAACCAACCCTAGATCCCTAGAGACTGAGACAAATCCAAATTGAGACTCTAATCCAAATTTACACATTGAAGAAGACGGTCTAATTTGGCAATTAACCAAAAACCAATTGAAGAGGTACGCATTCCAAGGATCTTCTGGGAGAAGATTACTTGAGGCTTAAATAATACATTGTGGTGGAAAGTAAAGCTAACCATAAAATGGAAAAAGGACATTCAGTGGAGAGATCTATTGTAAGAAATGAGCATCTAACCATGGTATTGGTAGATATATAAGACTCGAGTAATCAGAGATTGACATTGGGATAGTGGATTATGCTTTGCTGAACCCCGAGTGGTTCTGCATGGTATTTCCTTGTTGGGTTTCCACGTCAATAGTTGCTCATGTATCTTTATTGCTTATTTGCTGATACACTTACAATTGAAGCACACACATGCATTATGTGTTTGATGATTTGATTGTTTTAGCTTTCAATTCGTTAATAGTGATTTTGGTTGGTGTTGTTTCCTTGGTTGGGATCATAGTGTGAGATACAATGTTAATCAATAATTGACAAATTCATTACATCAATCTACATGGTTTTTGGGTTGTTTATTGTTAAAAAGTGTTCTAACGCTTAATTGATTAATTGAGTTTTGAAAAGGTAATTGTGGTAGATATAGGTTAAAATTGGTGTTTGTCCAAGTTTAAAATTAGAATAATCTATTCACCCCCCTCTAGGTACTATCTTAATCCCATGTGCTTAATCACGAGGGACGATCCATTCCACATTCAATAAGATAATATTCTTAACACTAATACTGGTGAAAGGGCCCTGGCACACTAAGCAATTTTCCAACGGTATTAGTGGCGATACATTAGGCAATGTGAGAAATGACAAATATTCTCGCCAATTCCAAGGCAACCAACACGTTACTTGAACCCATTGACAAGCCCATGGTCCTTTCCACACTGAAGACTGGATATTGTTAGGCCCATGCCCAAAGCACCTGGAAACAAGAAGTACCTTCTTGTGGGAACATACTACTTCACAAAGTGGGTAAAGGCTGAGCCCTTTGAAAATATACAGGACACAAATATGTATGAAGAGATCTTGTCTGGAGAAATACCATTTCCAGGGTCGACATTCTTATGGCTCTGATTTTTGAAAATGTTGCCCAATTTGACAGGAGGCCTTTTAAGGCATTATGTCAACACTATGGGATTAGAAATTATTACTCTTCATCAGCCTATCCACAGCATAATGGGCAAGCGGAGATCTCCAACAAGACCATCTTGGATGGTATCAAGAAGAGGTTAGAAAAAGCCAAAGACAAATGGGTGGATGAACTACCTAGCATTTTGTGGGCGTACTAAACCACACCTCACCGCACAATGGAAGAAATCCCTTATGCACTAACTTATGGCATGGAAGTAATCATCCCGTATAAATTGGGATCCCCACTCTTAGGTCCAAACTCGTAGACGATGGAAGAAACAAGGAGCTACACGCCAAAGATATAGACCTAGCGGAGGAAAGAAGGAAGCTAGCAGACATAAGGATGGCATCCTATCAATAGTAGATGGCCCAACCACACAATAGGAAGGTCCAACCGAGGGGATTCCTGGTCAGGGACCCATAAGGAAGGTCATGGGGACCACAAAATGCACTATAGAGAGGAAGCTAGGGGCCAAATGGGAAGGGTTATATATGTTTACATTGGTTGGAAGGACCAGATCCTATAGGCTCGAGACACTTCATAGAAAGTCGATTCAACAACCTTGGAATGCGACAAATCAAAAGTATTACTTTTGAAGTACCTTCAGGAGCATGAGTAAAACAGATTGAAGTACCTTCAATCATTACACTATAGTGCCTTCAACAATGAGATAGCCTCTACTTGAAGTGCCTTCAAGATTATTCAGTTAGGATCTTTACTTAAGAAATTATAAAGAAATTTTGATTTCAATAAATAGAATATCTTTGTTACAAAGTGTCTTTGTAAAATGTATTTTCATGAGAGACTGTTCAGAATAAGTTCCAAGAATGAGATTTTGGGCAAAAGGTCTAGGAAGTGTTGGGCACAATTCAACCTACTGCTAAGGTAGGGAGGAAAGAAATCCTGACAGAGGTAGGGACCTAGCTTAGGTGTAGCTACCCGATTAAACTTAGGCCCAAGGCTAGACACGACGGTGTAAGCCAAATGGGTAAAGATTTGAGACCGATTAGATTAGCGGGTCAGTGGAAGGGTCACAACGAGTGACCTAGAATCGAGGCTCGAACCCTTCATTAAGGCAGAGCCTCTTTGCTAGGGGATTGGGGCCATAATAAAATTTTCTAAGGCCCTAGTCCTTCATTTAGGTCAAACCTCTTACTAGGGGAAGGGAGAACTATTTAAAGTTTCTCAAAGTATGAAAGGCCCTAGCCCTTGATTGGGGCCAAACGTCTTAATAGGGGAAAGGGGCACTATTCAAAATTTCTCTAAGCATGAAAGGCCATAGCCCTTCATTGAGGCTCTTTGCTAGGGGAAAGGGGACACTATTCAAATTTTCTCTATGAAAGACCCTAGCCCTTCATTGAGGTAGAGGCTCTTTGCTAGGGGAAAGGGGCACTATTCATAATTTCTCTAAGTATGGAGATTTGAACCCTTCAATAAAGCTGAGCCTCTTTGCTAGGGAATGGGGGTCGATTGACATTTTAAGAATGGGAAGGTTGACCCTTCAAACCAGCACAAACCACTTTAGAGGTAAAACAGAGAAAACACAAAATAACTTATTCATGAAGAGGATGTGTACATTAAAAAAATAATAATTTTCAATGCTTACATGAGGAGTATTGATAGCTTTAACTTGCTCGAGGGCTGCACTGACCGAGGAAGGAAGAGCCACAGCGTGCCTGGATTAAATCTCGCAACCAGAAGGGACTTTGACATCAATCAAAGCAGTATCCTAACCATTCTTCACAAAAATATCCTTAAGTATAGGGATCTGTTCTGCCATCACCTTCTCTGATTTTTTGGAACCCTTATCATAAGCCTTATCCTCAACTTCTTTGAATGATGATTGGAGAGCTTTGAAGTCCACTTGAAGAGAAGCGTATTGTTTCTTCAGCCAAATTGATTCCTTGCTTGCCACATTCTTAGCTTGCTCGGCCTCCTTTAGCTTTTTACCAAACTCATGTCCTTGCTTGGTGAGCTTGACAAGATCAACTTGAAGCCGAGTATTTTTCTCGATGACCTACACAGACTCATTTTCCAAGCTCTTGCACCTCTGAAAAACCAAAGAGTTTTATAGAAGAGCCTTCCTCATCTCTATGTGTACGTAGGCTTGTAACTGAGCAATACGTTAGCATCTCGGCACCAACTATCCCGAACACCAAATTCCCAGACTTTTCATAAATCGGTGAAATTCACCTTTCACTCAGGGGCATTTCCCTTGACTATTTTCCTTCCAGAAGACACGAATCCACATATTAGAGGTATGAACAAAGAAAGCTAGAAAACGGAATAACGAAGGTACCATTGAATGCTACCTGGGGCACCCTCTTTGTAGGGACAATTATGGTGAGGTTCCTCGTATGCTCTATGTTCCCAATTGCCCAAGATAAACAAGACATCACCCTTATGCCCCTTGTTCGAGTTGAGGAGATGGATAACTAACTAACAATTAGTGTTCCTAACCTTAAAATAGTAAGTTTTCTTAGAGGTGTGGGTGACTATGTGTGAGACCCGTACACACATTGCATGAGATTTTGATAAATGATAGGGGCTAGTGCGTAATTTATGATAATTTGTGATATTAATCTGGGGGTTAAATTGTAGTTACAGGAATTATAAGAGTTGGTGAAAATTTTGAATTATAACCCTAGGGGTTGAATTTTTGTGATAAGATTTGTGAATGGGTATAAACTATAAAAAGGGGCAGGTTGCTTGGGTGTAATTTAATAAGAGTTGGGAATTAAGTAGCGCAAGCGTTAAAGGGAGAAACTAAAGGGGACTTATGTGCAGCTAGGTCAGAACTTTCTTAAGTCTTCCTATTAAACATTATATATAAACATTATATATATATATATATATATGTGTGTGTGTGTGTGTGTGTGTGTGTGTGTGTGTGTGTGTGTGTGTGTGTGTGCATATGTGTGTGTATGTTATGGGAGTTCTAGAGAAAGGGAGAGATAGAGATAGAAAAGGGGAGTGACGAGAGAGAAAAGAGTATTGGTTGGAAGGGAAGGAAACCTGGTGAAGGAACTTCGCTCTTTCGGTTCGAAATCGGCGTGGAACAAACCAATTTCTTGGGTTTCTTTGATTTTGTATAGGCTTTGTTGAAGAATTGAAAGGGAGGAACACTTCTTGGTAAGAAATTCTAATACATGTTCTTTTTGTTTTTGGTGATTTAAAAGCATAGATAAAGGGTTGGGTGTTGGTGTAGGTAAATCATGGTTATGTGTATGGTTTTGGTTTGTGGATTTTGCATGTTGGGTTTGTAAAAGATATGGAATATCATGTGTGTTGAGGATTATAATTGATGTTAGGTATATTAGAAATTGTGGGATTGAGAGAGAGAGATTTGGGAAGGAGATGGGTTGAAGAAGGGTTTTTGTCAAACTTCTACTAGTAGCAAGTGGTGTTCTACTAGTAGAACGACGTTCTGTAAGAAGTTTTACTAGTAAGAAGTAAAGTCCTACCGGTAAAACGATGTTCGGTGAGGAGCTCTACCGGTAGGAAGTAATGTTCTACTAGTAAAACGATCTTATGTGCAGTATTCTACCAGTAGGCAATGATGTTCTACCGATAGGACGACATTCTGAAAGGATTTTTACCGGTAGAAACAAGGAATTTTCACTGTTTTGTTGTAACGACTATAACTCATTGTCCATTCAACCTCAAATATTTTTATAAATAATTTAATGGGATTGAATCAATTGGAGTTGATTTTATTTACCTACAAACACATCGCTTAATCTAAGAGTTGGGAATATTATAGTAAACAAAAAGGGATTTTGGAAAGGCATCGGGTTAAGCTCAATCAATCACTTGTGCATTTGTAGCATAATATCATTTGTTTGAAATGGTATTTAGGTAATTTTTGATGATGTATGTTAGGTGCGGAGACGACATCATCAGTGTCGAATTCACCTAAGGTATAGCAGATGAAGTAAACTTTGGTTGAAATTTGACTTAAGGTGAGTTTATTGTCTCATATTGACTAAAGAAATGCTTGGGTATTATAAGCTATATAAATATGTGATTATAGCTTAATTATGTGTGAAAATATGTTGTGTTGTGTGATGATGCTTGGAATTATTATTGAGGAATTACGTGAAATCTATGATTTTAACTATCGAGACTACTGGGCATAGCAGTAGCGATGTATAACTGAGACTGTTGTGTATAAATAGTAGCGTGAAACTGATGAGACTCCCAGATAGAAATAGGTAGCATAAATCACAATTGTTTAATTGGAATTTGATGTCTAATCCTAATGTGTGGAATGTGTTATTATGTCTTTTACTTGGGTGTCTCTTTTCTATATGTTTCAAATATACTCACTGAGCGTGTGGTTTTGCTCATCCTTCCACAGTTTCTTGTTTTTAGGACTCACGGGATGTAGAAGGTGGTCCATTGGGCAGTCTAGTTTGACATAGAGAAATGGTTGTCTAAATGTACAAATTTATATGTAATACAATTGTACATAAACTTTTGTTGTTTAATCTAGAATGTAAGGGGTATGGTGCCCTAATTTGTTGTAATATTGTATTTTGTAATATCAGTTATAATGTTATGGGGAAAAGAGTTAATTTTATTACTACACAGTTTAATTACCTTAAATGTATTGTGAATTATAGGTTGAAGGGTTTGGAATTACCCACACCTTATCCCTCTTCCGGGATGGGGTGTTACCCTATGTAGAAAATACAGTATGTCCAAAAGTCCTAAATTAGTTCCTAGCAGATTGTTTAAAGCAACCACACCCATCATGATTCTAAAGAAATTGGAACAACACAGGAGAGCACAACATTAGGGCATGCAAAACTCATAGTAATAATGGGTGAAGAGGAAACCTAACTCCACCTGTTATGATAGCCATTATGAGAAAAGCTAGACACTTCCTAGACCCTATCAACGACCTATTCTCTGTAACCTCAATGATGACATCATTGGAGATGGAATATTTTGCTCTGAACTCAAAGATCTATTCCTTCTCTAATCTACCCATAGGAGAGAAAGAGAGAGAAGAAATAAAGAAATAGAAGATGAAGATGGACAGAAGACTTACAGGGATCTCTAAGTGAGCAAGAGCTTTAGAAATGAAAAAAACCAAATAAGATGATAAGATATGAAAATAATAAAGAAAAGCCCTTTAAAACAAAGAAGAAAGGGTGCCAAAGAAACAACATCCGAATTATTGGAGAATACGTCATTTAGTGCAAATGGTCGTTTTCACATTGAAGACACAAATGGTTCCTTTTAGTGAGGAAATGGCACCAGATAATTAAAGAAGTAAATGATGGAAAACAGAAAATGTGTCCTAGTGTACCACATGTGAAACATTCTCTGTGGACAAGTGAAGGGATTCAAAATCTTTGAACCATGATTTGACAACTGGACTAGAGCACGTGGTAGATGCATGTGCCATAATAATTTGGTTCTATAATGACCGAGTAAGAGAAACGCAACCGAGTAGGTCCGCAGCTGACCAAGCAGATTTACTCTGGTCGAGCAAGACAAAACCTGACCTTGCATTAGTCAGTAGAAAGAGCTCTGCTTGAAGGAAAACATTCCCGAGTAGGGTAGCGTGTGCTGAGCAGAGTTGGTAAGTGCCCTCAAAAATGAATAATATAAAATAAGAATTCAAGTCAGAGGTTGACTCTGTCTTTTGGAGAATGTGGCCTATCCAAACAAGAATAGATATCTAGACTGTCCTGAATAACCAAGAGCGATGCTATGCAACCAATAAGGAAATTTTCTAAATTATATGTGCACATTATTAACATATGACCAGAAAATTTGACTAATGAGAATGGAAATCTAGAAAAATTCAAACACGAAGGAAGGAAGACATGGATGGAATCTAGGTTTGCCACCATATTCCAACTAGGACTCTAGTCCTAAATAATCGGGGACAGGCTCCTTATAAATACAAGTGAGTTTAAGTCTAAGGTACGCACTCCCTGATTCAACCTATTTCGTGATCTGATTAATATTATACACCCAAGTATAAGTGGTCGAATTGTAGTTTTCTCGGTTTTAAGTCCAATTATCGATCCCACAAAGAGTTTTAATAATTAGGAAATAAAATGAAAATAGTGAAGTTGTTATTTCGAATAGGACAGCTTGTGATGTGAGCTTAGATTGATAACTAGCTTAATTAAACGTGTGTATGCAAATAGAATGTTCAAAGACAATAATTTAAAAAGTATCCTTCAGTTTAAGGATCTCATATGCGTTATATTGGTTAGGTACTGGAAATGTTACCTTACAGCAATTAACTTCCATGTTACTAGAGAGTTAACCGGTAGGTCTGATATATATAAACCATCACACAGCAACTTCTTAAGTTAGCTGGTGCTATCCATGACAATCGATTAATCCAAGTAAACCAGAAGGACAAGTCATTCATGAGAAATACTTGAATTACTCAATTGATCCCATGATAATAAGTGAGTAGATAATAAACCGTAACACAGCAACTTCTTAGGTTAGCTGGTGGTATTAAGTCATAACACAGTAACTTCTTAGGTTAGTTGGTTATAGATGTGCTAATTGACTAATTCGAGTAAACCAGAAGGACAAGCCATTCATGAGGATCACTGGAATTATTCAATAGGTCATCTGTAATATATATATACCAGTCAAACATCCTCAATGCTCCGGTAGAGGTCAAGCCATACCAGTGGGAACACCGTAGATATTCGATTGGCAATATTATTATATATATAAGTTAAACAACCCTAATAACCCAGAAGGACAAGCCATTCATGAGGATCATTTAGGTTTTGTACCATGCATCAGTAGAACATCATCAGTGCTCCAGTGGAGGTCAAGCCATACCGGTGGGAACACTGTAGATATTTAACCAACAGGTTGATGATGCACTGATGACATAATTTCAGGCACAGCACCGAAATTACGTGCATCACTGTATCATGCATGAAGAGTACAACACATACATATATATATAAAACATCAGCATTTCCAGAAGTTACCCAATATTATACATATGTTCACCTCTCACTGGAGGATAAAAGTAACTACTCACACCCCATTACTACAGACAAGCAAGGAGTGTGGGTAGTTTTCATTACAACAGAAAATACAGTACAGATTTAGACCCTTCTTTCACAAGGAACAACTGAAATACAACCACCTTTCATATCAGTTAAGACAAAAAGGTAACGGCAGTTCAATTATCCGAATAGAAAGATAACACAGAAATGTAGAATTACAGAATGTTGACTTGTGAGTAGGATGGACCGGAGTATGTATAGGACTTCTCTTTTCTCTTTTTCTTTTTCTCTTTCTTTTCTCTTATTTGGATTTCTCTCTGGAGCTCTCTCTATGCCCGGCCGTTCAAGACAAGGCCATGCATGACCTTTATATAGACTTCAGGAAGCATGAGGTGGAAAGATCATGACAAGCCACCATGCTCAACCGTCCAGACGCCCCTCCATCGTCCAAACGGTGGAGCCTTGCTGGATTTTTGCATGCTGATCATCATGGTGTGCTGGCTTTTCTTGGTTGATTCACACTTTGATCCCTTGATCTTTTAAGCTATAACACATTGTTTCTTGAATTTTCCGGTAATACCGCATCATACTCTGAAATTTCAGACATAACATGATTAAAACCCTAATTTACACACAAACTCTAATTGACCTTAATCGATAATTTTTAGTTATTTTATCTTACCGATTTGACTTGTTTATCGATTCTAATTCATATACTAATTAGGGTTAATCACTCCCTCTTCCCTACAATATTGTATTTTCATTCTTAGAGTTCTAATTGACTTAAGCATCGGAGTGCCTCCCCCGACTAGTCCACCCTCTGTCTCTAGCAATTTATTGGTTTTAAAACAAGAAGGTTTTGTTGGTTCGTTTCTCACAAGAAAACCTTATTTTCAGATTCCACATCACCTTCTATAAAAAGACCAGGGATTTTTTCCACGTACAGGCAACAATGTTGTTTTAGTCAGCCTTCCCTTCGTCTTTTCATTCACTTTCTTTGAAGATTTTTTTTTTTTCTTTAATTTTTTCTTGTGGTTGCTTGATTATCCTTTTTTGTTCTACTGTTCCCAAACTTGTAGAAAACAAGAAGAGATCATGAGAAAAATTCACACCCCTTCTAATTTACCATATCTTTAAGGACACTCTCTTTATTATTCAAAACATCACTGACACCCTTTTTAGTTTACAAACATCATTGACACCCCTTTCCGTTAAACTACTGTTTCTAAAAAAAAAAAATTATCTAAAATACTAAAATTGCCCTTACATTAGTGTTATCAGAACCGGACCAGACTGACTGGTTCGACCGTGAACCGAGACCTCAACCGATTTGGTTCTTGAATTGAACCGCTTAAGCAGTTAAACTGGAACAAAACCGCCGAACCGGTTGGTTTTTGACAAAAACTGTGAACCAGACGGTTTTGTCAAACCAGGCAGTTTTACTGTCTTTTTTTATAGAAACCCCAAAATCCCCAATTTTGCCTTAAATCTGGTCGATCTCCATCTTCTTCTCCACTCAGACACAGTAGCAGATTAAGATCAGACCAACCGAATAGAGTTCAATCGGTTCTTCTTCTTTTTATTTAATCAATTCTTCTCCACTCAATCTCTCAATGCTCAAGCTTCACAGGTCACAGCTTCAGTCAGTGGTCCTTCAGGCTTCACAGCTTCGGTCCTTCAAGCTTCTTCGCTCCTTCTCCTTCAAGCTTCAACTCAATGCAGGTCTTTTTTCTCTCTCTCTCTCTCCTTCTCTCTCTCTCTTGTATCATAATATGTTGTTAGTTAAGTTGTTAACTACTGTTAAGTTTGTGACACCCCAAAAATCGGGGGTCCTTTGTCAACCCGTTGATCACCCATCAACCCGTAAAATACCCGTGGATACCATCTAACTCGATATCACACCGTTATGCCCCTTGTATCGGGATCCATAATTTAAAAAAAAATCGAGCAGAGTCTCCTTTGTACGGGGAGCTCTACTCAAAACACAGCATGTGCATCATACAATCACATGACCCATCCGAGGTACAATATACAACATTGACCACACCAAGTCCATTTATCCATACTCATATAACAACATTTAGTCACATGACCCATCCGAGGTCCAATATACATCAATTCATACTCACACATCATTAAATTATGCAATAGACATAGTTAATACAAGTTCAAGATTACAATTCTTTTACATACATTACATGCCCAAAACTAACTTTGCGAATGTTTTACAAAAATTGGATTAAAAGCCACAAGTCAGCTTTTCTTCATCCTTTAGGCTCCGAATGCTAGCCGTCCACCGGCGTATAACCCGCACCTGAAATATTTTCCCGTATAGGGTGAGTCACGCTCAATAGAATATCTCCTACAGAGGCTACTCTCCAACCTAAGTGCATATGAAATGTGCACATGCAACAATCAACAACCATTATCCATTCCAAACAAGAACATGTAGTTCAAGATGGGAATTCTACCATGTCATGTCATGATATGAGATGATACTCACTCATGCAGTTTAACCCGAGCCCTCACCGGTTCCCCCCTCACAATGCAATGCCAATGTATTATAAATCCGTCATTAATAAAATACATCCAATGATCATTTTGAAATAAAAGTCATGTGTTTATAAAATAAGATCATTGTTGGATGTTACCCATCGAATGACTATTTTATTTATAAAACAAAATCTTGTGTCTTTGTTGGGTAGCGGATCTTCGAAGTTTCACCGCCGGTTCCGCACACCGTTACACTTTTTTGGAATTTCACAGCCGGAAAGTGTCTGAACCAAGTAGCCGGGCTTTTCACCCGAGGGAGAATCTATCCCTTCTTGCTATACCCGACACAAGTTTTTCATGCACCCATGTGACTCAACGGGATCTTCGATCCAACCTCCCCGAGTCCACTTATTAACCACCAAGTATGGTGTTTGATCAATCATTCACCCATAACTACTCTTGATGGTGTATATCTACTGAAAATGAACTAAGGGTACGGATATGCGTGAAATTAAATGTGGTGACTGAGCTACAAGGCTCGCACCAAACAACACCGATTGATGCTTAGGGGAACTGAGGAAAGGGAGATAACACAACAGAATTACAGTGGTTCACCGGCCTGAGAGCTCGGCTAGTTCACTCTACAATGGAGTCTCTAGCTCCTATTTTCTTATTGATTGCGTTGAGTGTGTTACAGCGTAGTCAGGAAGGAATTAGGGTTCTTCGTGGCTCTATTGCCTATCTCCTCCTCAATGGAGGCCTATCCCCCTTTTATAGCCTCTTGCTTACCTCTAATCCGATTTTACTTCCTATAATGAAGGGATCTTCCCCCCTCTCTCTCTCCAGTCCCGGAGTTACCTAAACTCCATATGGCTGGCTTTAACGGTCTATATCCCGAGATCTTTGCCTTCTACCATGGGATCCTCCTTAATATTTGGAGAGGATCTTGGTTGGTTAAGGATTTTATGTCTTGATTCCAGCTTGACTCCTACTTCGGAGGTGTCAGCTATCGTCTTGCTGTCTCCTCACTTCTTCCCCTATTATCTTGCTTCGGGGAGCTCCAATACTGGCTGGACGAGCTCTGACTATGGCTTGGATGAGCTCTGCTTGTCTTACCCGATCTCACGAGCTAAGTTCTGGTTGGTAGAGCTCTGCATACCTTACCTGAGCTCCCGAGCTGAGCTCATTTCCTGAGCTCATGTTTGGGGTTTATTTTAGGTATCATCAACTCTCATGTCTTATGCCCATTGATTAACCCTAAATTGTGTGTAAATTCAAAAATCAAAAAACTTGAATTAGTATAACAAATGCACTAAGAATTAGTACTTAGAGTGAATTAGGGTTTGTGCGGGAATAATACTAGTTATAACATTTTATCTCAAAGTTGCAGGACAAATGCTGAAATAACGCAAGACCAAGGGAGCAATGTCAAGGGAATGTAAAGAATGAAGGCCAAAGTGTAATTACCCAACGTGAAGACTCAGCATGCATGCAAGTGGCCGTTTCCAGCAAAGCACCACCGTCCAGACGGTGGGACTGCCGTCCGGACGGTCACCCTTGTCAGACTCAGCCTCATCCCTTCCCCCACTTGCCTTCATTTGCCTATAAATACTGCAGCTTCTTCTGCATTTCCTACGGCCGGACTGAGGCAGAAAAGAAGAGAGAAACAGAGAGATCTGAGAGAGATTCTGAAGTTCTGAAGTTCTGAAGAGAGAAAAAGAGAGAAAGAAAAGAGAAGAGAAAATACACTCCGGTCCGTGTTATACTTCAGTCCTAAGTCCTGTACTTTTATAGTTTTTGTGTAGCTTTCAATTCGAATAGTTGAACTGCCGCCACTTTTTCATCTTAACTGATTATAAGAGTGGCTGTGTTTCAATCGTTCCCTGCGAAAGACATTTAAATTCCGCACTTTCCTTTTTGCTGTAATGACAACTGCTAGCTCTCCTTGCTTGTCTATAGCAATGGAGCGTGAGTAGTTCCGTATATCCTCCGGTTCGAGGGGAACACATGTATAATATTGATCTGTTTTTGGAATTGCTGATGTTTTATGTATACGTTTATTATATATACAAGACGGGCCAGCTAGAATGACCCCGGCGTTCCTACCGGTATGGTTAATCCTCCACTGGAATGCTGAGGAAGTTCCACTGACGCCTGGTAGTATTATGTATATACAAGACGGGCCAGCTAGAATGACCCCGGCGTTTCCACCGAAATGCTGAGGAAGTTCCACTGACGCCTGGTATTACTATATATATAATAATATTGCCTGCTGGAATAACCTCGGTGATCCTCTCAGTATGGCTAGTCCTACACTGGAACGCTGAGGAAGTTCTACTGTCTATATATATATATATATATATATATAAATATTACAAGATAACCTATTGAATAATTCAAGTATGCCGCTCAAGTAACTTCACTTTCTGGGTGATATATCTAAATACAGTGTAGCCTAAGAAGCAGTTGTATTATGATTAACTACCACCGGTTGACCTGACAAGTCGCCGGAAGATAGTCTGTACCACCTGCGGATTTTACTTGAATTAATCAATTGGAACATCTAAGCCCAGTGTAGCCTAAGAAGCAACTGTGCTATATATTACCACCGGTGTAGCCTAAGAAGCAGCTGTGTTATGGTTTATTATATATATATACGTATTTGCAATCATGAGATCAAGTGAATAACTCAAGTATTCCTCATGAATGGCTTGTCCTTCTGGTTTGCTTGGGTTAATCATTTGACATAAATATACCCAGTGTAGCCTAAGAAGCAGCTGTGTTATAATATATATATACATCAGACCTGCCGGTTAGCTTGCCAGTAAAATGGAAGTTAACTGATGTGAGGTAGCAATTCCGTAACAAGACCGATGTAAAGCATGTGGGATCCTTGAACTGAAGGATATCTTTTATATTTCTGTCATTAATCTGTGTTACTTACGCATTTTATTTCTGCACCTTTATTCCACCTGTTGTTTTAGAATCAAGTTTTTAACACCGTCATTAGACTAAGCTCACACCACAAGCAATCAAACATCAAACTACTCCAAACAACCTTTTTATTGCTTTATTTTTATTTTATTTATTTTATTTTATTTTAATTACTAAAACTCTCTGTGGGATCGATACTTGGACTCAAAAACCAAGAAAACTACAATTCGACCACTTATACTTGGGTGTAATATAATAATATAATTCTGACACACTAAAAAGTGCGAATCAAGTTTTTGGCGCCGTTGCCGGGGAGTTAAGGTAATTGAAAAATAAAATAAAATAAAATATAAAATATAAAATTATAATTAAAATAATATTTAAAAAAAAAAAAAAAATTATTTGTTTGTTTGTTATATATGTTTATAGTTTGTTATTTTTAGTCTATGTCTGTTCATTCATCAGTAGGTTCTGTAAATCAGTCAACTCCTTCATCTTCCTCATCTTCTTCATCTGCACCTACACAAGAATCGTTTGAATTAAGTATGGCTCAAAATGTACCTAGGGAGGAAGAGGCTAGAGAACAGGAAATAGTTCAAAATACTAGACCATTAAGAGAATATTTACATCCTACTAGAACTAATGTTCCATCATGTTTTGCTTTTCCAACAGACGCTCCAAATATTAATATCAAGCCAGGAACAATACAACTACTACCACAGTTCCATGGTTTGGAAGATGAAAATCCCTATATTCATATGAAAGAATTTGAAGAAGTCTGTGGAACTTTGCAAGATAATTCTGAAATGGTCAAAGTAAGACTTTTTCCATTCTCGTTAAAAGATAAAGCTAAACTATGGTTTAACTCCTTAAGAGCCAACTCCATCACAAATTGGCAAACTTTACAGACTGAATTCTTTAAAAAGTTCTTTCCTATACATCGTACTAACACGTTAAGACGTCAAATCATGAACTTTTCTGTAAAAGAAAATGAAACTTTTTATCAATGCTGGGAAAGATTCAAAGATCTTCTCCAAGCTTGTCCACATCATGCATTTGAAAACTGGACTTTAGTTGGTTTCTTTTATGATGCTCTTCCATCTGCAATGAGACAATTTGTTGAAATGATGGCTCAAGGAGAATTTATGAGTAAAAATCCTGAAGAAGCATTTCAATTTTTTGATACTATTTCAGAAAGTTCCCAGATGTGGGACTCGACTTCTTCAAACATTGTGGAAAATAGGCCATCTATATCTGAAAGAGGGAAATATGTTTTAAAAGACGATGATGATTTAAGAGCTAAAATGGCTAATTTATCTCGAAAACTAGAAGCCCTAGAAATGAAAAAACTTAAACAAGTATCTGTTGTAACAACTACTGAAAAAATTTGTGAAATTTGTGCGTTGTCAGGACATCCTACAGCAGAATGTCCAACTATTCCTGCATTCAAAGAAGTTCTGATAGAACAATCAAATGCCGTTCCAACTTATAACAACAATAATAAGCCCTATATGAATCCCTATTCTGAAACTTACAATCCAGGATGGAGGAATCATCCAAATTTTAGTTGGAGAAACACGCAACCCACAAATCAAACACAAGGTCCACCACAGACACAAAATCAACAACAACAATACCAACCATATCAACCTCCTCAAAGAAGAACTCTGGAAGACATTATGAATCAATTTATTCAGAGTCAAATGAATTTTAATACTCAAACAAATCAAGCATTTAATGATTTTAAAGCTCAAACTTCCCAGAGTATTGAAGATATTAAGAGTCATCTTGCTAAGTTGACCCAGTCCTTGAGTACGTCAGAGAAAGGAAAGTTTCCTTCCCAACCAAAACCTCCACAGAATCAGATTAATTCTGTATCTTCTGATCCTTCCCCAAGCCAAGTACAATCTATTACAACGCTAAGAAGTGGGAAAATCATAAATAAAACCATTAAACCTAAAATTGCAAAGAATATACGTAAATCAATTCCTGTAAATGAACCACTTGAACCAGAGCCTTCAATTGAAAAACAACAAAAAGAAAAGGAAAAAGATCCGTCATGTCCTATTCCTTTACCTTTCCCTCAAAGAGTCAAGCAACTTCAAACTGAAAAAGATCAATCTGATATTCTCGAACTATTTAAACAGGTAAAGATTAATATTCCATTACTAGATGCAATTAAACGAGTTCCAGCATATGCTAAATTTCTAAAAGATCTTTGTACAAGAAAAAGAAGAACTAATGTATACAAAAAAGCATTTTTAACCGAACAAGTTAACACTATCATACAACATGAAACTCTTCTTAAATACAAAGACCCTGGTAATCCAACAGTTCCATGTAGCATTGGAAATTTTCGAATCAATCGAGCCTTATTAGACCTCGGATCTAGTTGTAATCTAATGCCATATTCCGTCTATACCCAACTAGGTTTAAGTGAGCTAAAACCTTGCAAGGTCACATTACAACTGGCAGATAGATCGATCAGAATTCCAAGAGGAATTGTGGAAGACATTATTATTCAAATAGATCAATTCTATTTTCCCGCAGATTTTATTGTCATAGACACAGAACCAACTTATGAAACATCTATATCCATACCTTTAATCTTGGGCCGCCCATTCCTAGCCACATCAAATGCTATAATAAACTGTAGGAACGGAATAATAAAACTATCATTTGGAAATATGACCCTAGAATTAAATGTGTTTAACAGCTTCAAACAACCTAGAGAAGAAGAAAGTGACGAAGAAGAACCCTTTGAAACAAATTGTGTCAATACACTAACTCAAAGTTTCTTTGAAAACACTTTTCTAAAACAAGAAGAGGATATATTTGAGTTACAATCAATACCTGATACTGAATCTGAAATTACATCTGTAAAAGATATACAATATGAAGAATTGTCCCCAACAATTATGGAATCTAATGTCAAAATTTTTAAGCCAGAAGTAAAACCTCTTCCATCCAATTTAAAATATGTTTTTTCAGGAAAAGATGAAATTGATAAGATTGTAGAGGAGAAAATTAACACCTCTTCTTATTATGAACCTCTACAAGTCTGTTTAATTAATTCTATTATTGATAATGGAAATCCTGAGGTACAATTTTATGCTGATTTGTTAAATTCTTCGCCGAAAGTATCAGGAAATGTAAGAAACTCTACTTGGGAACTCAAGCCCGATTGATCTCTCCTTTATGCACTTCTTGTATATAGTAGTTAGAATTTTCTTTGTTTTATGTTTTTATGTCTTTTGTATAGTTTCTTTATTTGTCTTTTATATTAGAATCTTATACTATAAATATCTCTCGCTGCAAGACCTAATTAGCAATTTTCTACTTTCATCTTATAGAGTGAGGATAATATTTAAATTAAGTTGGGAAGATAGGCGTGTGAGTTTACTTTATGAGTTTAAAATAGTAATCGTGATTTAAAAATTTTGTTCGTCTTTGTGACTGGCAGACGTTAAAGAACCGGATAGAGAGTCTTTTATCTTATATTAAACAAAACCAAGAATATACAGTATGGATGAAAAATTATTTTGGTTGAGTTTAATTTTATTACGTCACTTTCCAAAAGATATACATACATTGATCATGCAAAAAGCTAAATCTGTTTGAAATTTAGAAATCTTTGAAAGCCAAGCACGACCCCTATGTGGAAAAAGCACATATGCTAAACATCGAAGAGCAAATCGTCTCTGTGCTTGTGTAAAATGTGGTCGTACAGAACATCTGAGACAGTATAATAAGTGTGCGGAACCAATTTCTGGTCGATCGTTAGATCGTTTACGGTGGATTAGGGATGGGCAGAGCAAGGATTACCCTGAGACGCCATCCTATTCCGGCCCGATGCTAAACAGATACGTGAGATCTGAAATTAACCGTGTCACTAATGTTACTGAACTAGATAGTTCTGATATAGACTAGATATGATCAATGAAATGTATAGCTTTTTGGGAATATATGTATAGCTGTAAATAAATATAAATAGCTATTAGATTAAATAGGAAATCCGTAAATAAGAAATAACAAATAATAAAATAAAAACACCACAGTCCTGAAGAAAAAAAAAAAGAGTGGTTAGTAAAATTTTGTAGAATAAAGTTATATTTAATGTTGTAAATTGCAGGAATTGACAGGAAAAAGAACACCAGTGTAGAACATCAAAGAAATAACCTGCAATTACAAACCAAGAACCAGTCAAAATTATGGATCGAAGACAACGAACAAGAAGATCTTCAAGACCATTCCAGAGGAGAATCTTCTAACTCTTAAATCGACTGGAGATTTTACAAACAAATTTTACTTTCTTTCACTCAGCCTTTACATTATGTGCTTTTAGTTTATGCAATTTACTTTATGTTTTTAAAAATGCTGTGTGTTTTAATTTAAGTTCTGGAAAAAAATTAAGTAAGAAGTATATTTCATATAATTCACAGTTAGATTAGGATTATATTCTAATGCCTTGCGAAAATACTCTCAATCTGATCTCATGAGACTGTCATATTTTAGCTGTACGTTATCTCAATATTTTTATTCGAACTTAACCTTAGAAGCACAAACAGATGTCTTTATTTTTGAAAACCATGCAAAATACTACACTCTTTCTATATATAGTGGAGATGTAAAAAAAAAACCAAATGCAGAATTAGAGCCATTCTTTCTTGGAGAGAAATGCTACATCTACTCAACTACGAATCTTCGATTCAGCGGTAACTTTTCTTTGAATAATCTCATTATATTTGCTTTGATTAGCACGTCTTGAAATATATTATGTACATTGCCCTTAACTATTTATCTAGAAAGAATATAAATATAGGATTTCTGGAAAATGATCTTAGGCCATGTTTGATTAATTTTGAGCCTTAACCATTTCTTTTACAAAATTATATCATTAGTCAACCATGTTTGAGCCTAAAATAGTATAAATTCTTTTCATGAAACCTGAAAAAGACCCGAGCCAGATAAAAATATGTTAAACCTACCTGAGCTACATAATTTTCTTGCACCCTCTTTTAAATCAACAGGATACCAAAAAAGTGAGATGGAGCATAAAATGCACTAAAAAAAAAAAAAAAAAAAAAAAAAAAAAAAAAAAAAAAAAGCATGAGTTGAGAACGGGATGGAGCGTAAAACGCACCCGTTCAACAAAAAGCGAGATGGAGCATAAAATGCACTCGCCAAGAAAGTGAAAAATGAAAAAAGAGAGAGCCAAGAAAGTGAAAAAAAAAAAAAAAAAAAAAAAAAAAAAAAAAAATGGAAAGAATACATAAAGTTTTATGAGGTGTGCCAAAAGGTAGCTTTTGAACCCCATAGACGTCGTTTCTTACACCCCGACCCCTGACCACGTTACAACCTTAATAAAGTCCTTTTTGATTCCAGAAATCATATATTTGCATCCATTCTAGCAATCTAAAAAGGAAAATGTTAATAATATATTTAATACAGTGTTAATATTCTTTCATGAGATTATGTCAATTTCCAGTCCATTTAAAATAACCGCTCCTTTCTATTACATGTGCAATAATTTGTTTTGTTATCAATATTCTACTCACATGTAAAATTATGAGAACAGTCACTATAACATGTGTGCTATTCTTACTGAGTGTATTCCAGGAAAGGATTGACATCAAGACTACCATGAAAGAGGGTAATATTTTTCAAGTGATTTCTGAAAATAAAAACATCACTACACACACACACAAGTTTTCATAAAAATATATAGATAATACTACACCCAACATATGATTCTCTCAAGGTGATCAGAAAAAGGAAGCATTCTAGCAAGACAGAAGAAATATCATCTTAAGCATGCATGTGAAAAATATGGAATATGCATTCCTAATTACTGAAGTTTGTAGGTAGCTTCACTGGAAACCTTCACGAGACACAACTCGTCCACTAGGGATCACCTAGGGGTTTAATGGCTTATTGCATATGCTAAATGCAATCGAACAAAAATCTACGAAAATGATTTTACCCCACTTGTATTATATTTTCTTTTTATTTTACTAGGGACTAGTAAAGTTTAAGTTAGGGGGTGTGATTAACCCTAAATTGTGTGTAAATTCAAAAATCAAAAAACTTGAATTAGTATAACAAATGCACTAAGAATTAGTACTTAGAGTGAATTAGGGTTTGTGCGGGAATAATACTAGTTATAACATTTTATCTCAAAGTTGCAGGACAAATGCTGAAATAACGCAAGACCAAGGGAGCAATGTCAAGGGAATGTAAAGAATGAAGGCCAAAGTGTAATTACCCAACGTGAAGACTCAGCATGCATGCAAGTGGCCGTTTCCAGCAAAGCACCACCGTCCAGACGGTGGGACTGCCGTCCGGACGGTCACCCTTGTCAGACTCAGCCTCATCCCTTCCCCCACTTGCCTTCATTTGCCTATAAATACTGCAGCTTCTTCTGCATTTCCTACGGCCGGACTGAGGCAGAAAAGAAGAGAGAAACAGAGAGATCTGAGAGAGATTCTGAAGTTCTGAAGTTCTGAAGAGAGAAAAAGAGAGAAAGAAAAGAGAAGAGAAAATACACTCCGGTCCGTGTTATACTTCAGTCCTAAGTCCTGTACTTTTATAGTTTTTGTGTAGCTTTCAATTCGAATAGTTGAACTGCCGCCACTTTTTCATCTTAACTGATTATAAGAGTGGCTGTGTTTCAATCGTTCCCTGCGAAAGACATTTAAATTCCGCACTTTCCTTTTTGCTGTAATGACAACTGCTAGCTCTCCTTGCTTGTCTATAGCAATGGAGCGTGAGTAGTTCCGTATATCCTCCGGTTCGAGGGGAACACATGTATAATATTGATCTGTTTTTGGAATTGCTGATGTTTTATGTATACGTTTATTATATATACAAGACGGGCCAGCTAGAATGACCCCGGCGTTCCTACCGGTATGGTTAATCCTCCACTGGAATGCTGAGGAAGTTCCACTGACGCCTGGTAGTATTATGTATATACAAGACGGGCCAGCTAGAATGACCCCGGCGTTTCCACCGAAATGCTGAGGAAGTTCCACTGACGCCTGGTATTACTATATATATAATAATATTGCCTGCTGGAATAACCTCGGTGATCCTCTCAGTATGGCTAGTCCTACACTGGAACGCTGAGGAAGTTCTACTGTCTATATATATATATATATATATATATATAAATATTACAAGATAACCTATTGAATAATTCAAGTATGCCGCTCAAGTAACTTCACTTTCTGGGTGATATATCTAAATACAGTGTAGCCTAAGAAGCAGTTGTATTATGATTAACTACCACCGGTTGACCTGACAAGTCGCCGGAAGATAGTCTGTACCACCTGCGGATTTTACTTGAATTAATCAATTGGAACATCTAAGCCCAGTGTAGCCTAAGAAGCAACTGTGCTATATATTACCACCGGTGTAGCCTAAGAAGCAGCTGTGTTATGGTTTATTATATATATATACGTATTTGCAATCATGAGATCAAGTGAATAACTCAAGTATTCCTCATGAATGGCTTGTCCTTCTGGTTTGCTTGGGTTAATCATTTGACATAAATATACCCAGTGTAGCCTAAGAAGCAGCTGTGTTATAATATATATATACATCAGACCTGCCGGTTAGCTTGCCAGTAAAATGGAAGTTAACTGATGTGAGGTAGCAATTCCGTAACAAGACCGATGTAAAGCATGTGGGATCCTTGAACTGAAGGATATCTTTTATATTTCTGTCATTAATCTGTGTTACTTACGCATTTTATTTCTGCACCTTTATTCCACCTGTTGTTTTAGAATCAAGTTTTTAACACCGTCATTAGACTAAGCTCACACCACAAGCAATCAAACATCAAACTACTCCAAACAACCTTTTTATTGCTTTATTTTTATTTTATTTATTTTATTTTATTTTAATTACTAAAACTCTCTGTGGGATCGATACTTGGACTCAAAAACCAAGAAAACTACAATTCGACCACTTATACTTGGGTGTAATATAATAATATAATTCTGACACACTAAAAAGTGCGAATCACCCATGAATGTGATGCCAATATCATGTCCAAGATGCAACGGATACCAAATGAGCAATTTAACCGTATATCAATATATCAAGGCCAATTATATCATATGCATATAATTACCTTTATCCATCACAATGACAATATATCAATGAACATATATCACATTTTATACTTAACAACCAAACGTAAGCATATTATTACATAATCTATGTCAATAACACACCTTATTCACAAAGGCACAATATAAATACATAGCATGCCCACCAATACCAAATTCCAAGATATTACACAAGTAACTTCATACATCAACCCAATCTAAATTGGTTAAAGCCATTTTTATACTCATTTCCTCTTTTCTATAACCATAGGCAAGTTTTCATTCTATACAATATCCAAGCATACTATACATAGTCCATGCAAAACATACTTAATTTTCACCTAGGCATTTAATCAAACACATTCAAGGCACCACTCGTGTAAACACATAACACACTCAAATTCATCATATAGCTCAAGAAATCTTATTAAGTGATTTCTACACAACCATTTCAAAATAGAAATTATTCTACCAATTTCTTAATATCCATCTATCATAATCTTCCAAGAATTTATAAAGTAGCAACTTCTAAATGCCAATTCAACCTAGAATTTACTTTACCCAATTTTCACATCCATTTTCTTCACTTCAAATACCTATAGTGTTTCATGAAATTTTCCAAACAAGTAAATTCTACAACTCATTTATTACAAGATTTGTTTAGCACATCTCGGTACCCATTCCCCACACTTAACATACACTAGTGGTACATTAAACAAGAGAATTTATCTCAAGTCATGCTACCCATTCTCAATACCCATTTCACTAAAACAACAACAATAGGCAAGTGACATATAGTTCTATACACCTACCCATTCCATATCACATTCCTAGGTTGAGAAAAAATCTAAGTAGGAGGGAACACTACCTCTTGAAGCGTAAAACACCCGTAGGAAGCTTCAAGAATACGATTCAAGCCCAAACCTTTAATTTCTCCAAAATTCCGTCTTTGGATCTTTGGTGAAATCAGCTCTTTTTGGTACGTAGGCGTAGCCCTCATCGAGGAGATCGACTTTGATTATTGGTTCGAGTTGATTCGAGCGACGGAGAGGCGTAAATCGTAGCAAGAAGCCTTGATTTCTCTCTTTTTTTCTCTCCTCTTCTTCACAAGTTAAAACCCACTGGAATCAACTGAGTCTTCTGTCCAAAAACAAATATTTTGACCCCTATTTATAATTTTAAAGCTTGGCCCACGTCGCGCCACACGCTCCCATTTTCCCGGGTCCGTTTTCGCCCCGAAACGATTAAATTTTGTACCAGTTTAAACTCAAAATATTTTATATGAACTTTATTTAAATTATTTTTCAACTTTCAAAATTTTAATAAAAATTTCGTTTTTTGGGGTCACCCGACACCCATCTCCTCGAAAAACGTGAAAAACTCGACTATTTCGAAATTCGACGAAATTTGTCTGGGCAACTAGATTTCGCGAGACGAATCCAACGGTGAGGTCCGTTTCGTCATCCGAGTTCTAGAAAAATAAGGATTCTCAACCCGCATCATAGTGACAATTCACCATTTTGCCCTTTCTCATAAAAAGTTCAAATTTACCCGGGTTTTACAAAGTTAACTAATGTTAAGATTCTTAAGAAGTATTTTTTTTAGTATTCTTGTCAACTAATGTTAAGAACAAAATTTTCTTAAGGGTGGGGTTGTTCCCACCTCACAAATCTTCATTCTCACCCCATTTAATTTCTCATTATCAAACTACTAAACTCACCCCATTAATAACTAAGCCCACCTCATGCTACATACACCTCATTAATAGTTAAGCTCACTTATTCTATGTATACTCATTTTAATGAAAGAAGTCATCGTAAGAAAAAAATAATAAAAGAAGACAATTAGTTTGAATGCATAAATATATTAACGAAACAAGTAAAAGAAAACATGCATGCCGAAACAAGAAAAAAAGAAAAGAAAAGAAAGAAGCAAACCGAAATAAGAAAAAAGAAAAGAACAAAACAACGAAAAACAGAAAGAAAGAAGCAAATGGAAACAAAAAGGAAAAATAAGTCAAGCAAAGATTAAAGAAACAAGCAAAACTACAAGACGTAAAACCGAATATGAAAAAAAAAAAAAAAACAAAGCATTAAACACAGACATAAAATCAAACAAGAAAAAAAATAACAAGCCTAGATGCAAAACCTTAACAAGATAAAAAAGAACAAATAATATGAAAACATACATATATATACACACATATAAATTTTAAATAAAAAATTATTAAACTTGACAGAGATATCAAAACAATACCGAAAATAATGAAAATCCATATAACAAACCTGAAATCAAACATAAAATTAAATTGAGAAGTAATATTAACATGTATCTCACTTAAAAAATTCATATTGAAAAAGTATTTTTGTGAGTGCATGAGATAAGATAGAGAATGAAACCCTAATTATGAGAAAATATAAAGTAGGTTTACTTATTAAAGGGGTTATATGTAGCATGTGGTGGACTTAGTTAATAATGAGATGGGTATAAAAAGGGTGGACTTAGTATTTTACTAATAAGAAATTAAGTGGGTGAGAATGGAGATTTGTGGAGGGGGAATAGCCCCACCCTTTTCTTAATAGTGTTTTTCATTTTTAACACAGGTATTTTTTTATACTTAATTAATTTATGGTAAATTATATGCATTAAGGACATGTTTTATATTTTTTTAGCTAAATTATTATATCTTATAATTTTTCTTATTTTTTTATTATTCGACCGATCTGACCAGTTGATTTAATGGTTGAACCAATAAACCATTGATCCGATCCTTCTACCGGTTCGATGTCTGGTCCGATTTTGATTAGTAGGGCTTACATAAATCTCAAACAATCTTTCTACATAAAATTCAATAAGTTAAATTCGAAAGGAGGTAGAGGAAGAGATAAATGCGGAAACATAATTAATGGAAATTTAAATTCGACTGGGAAGCGTGATTAATGAGATTTTAAATTTGATTGGGAAGTGGGGGCTGTTGGGGAGGTTATCCACTAAATAAAAGATTAAGTAATTCAAAAAATTATTCAAAAACTAATAAGATTAAGTAATTCAAAAAATGTTTAAAAACCAATAACTTGAAGCCAAGCCAGATTCTAAAAATTCAAAATATGTAAATTCCAAGAAATTGAGAATGGAGTTTTGCAGGTTATATAGTCCCAATTCATTGCTATCTAAATATGAATATATTATGATTTGATTATTGTGGATATTAAATCTAATGGTTTCATTTTGATCCAAAATCATAATGGAATGATGATCCAAAATCATAATGGAACGATGAGTATAATTTTAAATGTTGAGGAGGTAAAATAATTTTGGGTAATTATCCCTTATTTTAAAAGTAATTTTACCTTATTTTAAAAGTATAGGGTCTAACCAAAAAAATAAACCGATGGTTGCCCATACTTTTCTTTGAACAGACCACCACCACCACCAACACTAATTAATTTTCAAGGATTTGAAGTGCGAGTTTTTGCAATTGTTAAAAATTAAATGGATATTTGTATAATTTAGTCAAATAACAAGACAAAATTGAATGGAAACGGAACAGACTGGTGGTGGTGGACTCTCCTCTCACGTGGTTATCTATACTACTAAAAAAAAATATCTTAGATGAAAATTTTTTGCATTCATCTTCTATCCTTAAACAAAATTATAAGGACAATTATATTTCATAGTAATAATTTGATCTAAATATAAAAAAAATTTAAATTTCTATTTTGTCCTTAAACTTATTGCTTAAATCATAATCTATATTTATATATATACTACTAATAAAAGTGGCTTAAGTGAAATACTTTTGATTTCCTTATTTATCCTTCAATAATTCTATAATGTCTACTTTATTCTTTTTAAAGTGTCTTAAGAGAAAATTTTTTGATTTTCTTATTTATCCTTCAAAAATTCTATAATGTCTATTTTATATTTTTTTTGAGGAATTTTTTATTTTTTTTTATTAGTTGCATTAATTAAACTAATAAATTTTGATGATGCACAAAATTGTATTTGACAAGATCAACAGTCAAGTATGAATAATGATGTAATTAATGGGTAATTAACAAGCAATCAATGACAATCAACGAAACTTAAAGCAATAAACAACATATCAACACAGAAAATTATAGTGGTTCGGTCTCGGATGACCTACGTCCACTCTCTGGAATGGCAGCGATGGCCGGTGTTCTTTATTGATGAATAACAATCACCGGAGTGTTACAGAGCTTTTGAGAGAGAGGGAGAAGGAAAGAGCAAGTGTGTAGTGAGGCCTATCTCTGGGTGTTTGGGATGTATAAGGTGTATTCAGCGTGTCTTTACCCTTGAGAGGGCTTACATTATATAATTATGGTGAGGCGGTGCCGTGAGAAAGAGGTCTTCCACTATTTTGGTAAGTACAATCATGGTAAGAGTGGACCTCTTTGGCAAGCACAATTAAGGTAGGAGTTGATCTCTGTATCCCGTCATTCTCTCCCTCGTGCTCCTATTTAGTCGGAGGAGAGTCCTGATTGGATTGGACTTTAGGCTGGACCTTGAGTTGGAGTAGGAGTACCGGAGTCCCAAGGCAAGAGGGCACCAAGGGGTAGGCGCCCAATGGGCGGCGCCCCATGGTTGGCGCCTAAGGGTGGCCATCCCTTTTGGTGTCTCCCTTGGGCTTAGGTGTTGGCTTCTGGTGTCTTCCTTCTTGGACTTGAAGCATCATTGCATAAGGAGAAACAAGTGAGAGGTTGAGGAGGAGTGAGGAGCTCAACCATTGGGCGGCGCCTAATGGTGGCGCCTAGTGGGCGGCGCCCATATGGCTTGGGTGCCTCTCATGTGGCGCCCCTTGGTCTCCCTTGGTCCTTTCACCTCTTCTCCGCTCCTTTTAGGTGGGTTGACCCGGCTTGATGGGCTTTGGCGACTTGGACTACTTCCGTGGCCCATTAGTATTTGGGTCTTCCTCGACTTATTCTTATCGGGCTTAGCCCAGTTGAATTTGGGCTCGTCAAATTTATTGTTTGACTTTTGATTATCTTCTTTCCAAACAATATAAATTTGATTCAAATTCGATTTGAAAAATGTGATCCGAATCCAATTTAATTGTCCAACGAATTTTATTTTTCACAGCACATATATGAATCCATTAAAATAGATATTCGTTTTGATCCGAATAAGTTGATTAGAGACGATTTTAACATTTCACACATGAATTTCTCCTCAATTTTATTAAATAATCACCAAATTACATCTTATATTTGTAGGTACGTGATGCATATCCAAATTCGTTAAAAAATAAATATTTGAATAGATCTAATAATCTATATACTACTTTCGAATGTCAATACTTGTCAAAAAAATTTAATTGATAATAATATCCTTAAAATAATAAAAAAGATAATAATAACCCATTGTAATAACTTTTTATTAGTCCAATAAATCATTAGTCATCAAGCTATTAGTCACTTACTGAAATTAAACATTACAATTTTTAAGTATAATGCAATTCATTTTTTTTTTTTTAACCATATACAATTCAGTTCATACAACCTAAAATACAAGAAAATTTTTAAGCGTAACAATTACCCCACGTTAGCAGTATCACTTTGTATAATCACTCACTACTAAGGGAACAAGTGGACAAATAAGTCCCATAAAATTTAATAACTATCATGTAATATATAATCATCTTCATATAAAAAAATTGATGTAATTTATTTATTTTTTTTTAAAAAAAATCAAAATAATTCACCTGCACACTGAGGTAAGGGTGCAACTCTGGGGGGTTGGGCTGATTGGACAGTCAACCCTAATTCAATCATAAGTATATAATCTCCAACCCTAACTTTAACCCTAACCCAACCTCGGGTTGAGAAACCCAACCCGAGCACTGCTCGAGTTTAATTCGGGCGGGCTCGGGTTGAATTCGGGTTAATGATTTCGGGTTACTTTACGAGCTGATTTCGGGTTACTTCAATCAAATTTTTAACATAAAAACCATAATATTAAGAACTCAATGTTTGAGATAATGCAACCACAGTCATACAGAACACAAATAAATACAACTAGAATCCTTGCACAAATATAGAGTTCACTGCTAAAACAAAATCCTTGCACAACCAGAATCCTTGAGCGTGAGTGAGGGTCTGAGGGTAGCGCACACTTGAGTTGAGATTAACTCTAGGATAAAATTGTATTTATATAATATTAATTCAGGTGTTGAACCCGATTATTAAATTGAGTTGAGTCCGATTTTAATATTCGGGTTCAACCCGTGAACCCAATAGTTCAACCCTAGGCCCGTCCAAATTAAATTCGGGTTGAGGTTTTTTGATCCAAGTCCAACCCAAGTATTAAAAATTCTAATCCAAATCCTAATTTTTTCGAATTGAAATCGGGTTAACCCATCCAAATTGCACCCCCTAAGCTGAGGGACGAATTATTGGTGTTGACCACGAAGGACCAGAAAAGGAAAAGGCGAATCAACGCGTAAGTGAAGTAATTGAAAGGGCCTGTGAGTTTAGTACTTAGCCGGAAAGTTTACAAGTTCATTTTGGGAGATAAACTTACCGGAAAATTTACAAGGTCATTTGGAGAGATATGGAAGCTGCCTTTCAGTCCGGACTTGCATCTGCTTCCTTGCAAGTTGTCCTTGAAAAATTTGCAACTTTTTCCTTGACCGAAATAGGCCTCATAATAGGCGTTGAAGACGAGCTCAGAAAGCTACAAAGAACTTTCTTGAAAATCCAAGCCATACTTGATCATGTGGAGAGCAATCGTGGGAGGTTCTATGATAGCAGCTACAGGGCATGTGAAGCCTGGCTTGACGATGTTAAGACACTTTCGTATGATGCAGATGATCTGCTTGATGAAATTGCGCTGGAGCACTCAAGGTTCAACAATACTGGTGTTTCATTTCATACCACACAAAAAATTGAGGTGCGTGACATGCTCTTATCATCTTGTAAACTAAACGTACCTCATGAGATAAGTAGGATACAAAAAGAATTGGAAGATATTGCAAAGGAAATGGACGGCTTTTTCATGTCTGAATTGGTGAATATGGGTGCACCCAAAATAACAGCAAAATCATCATATCATGATTATTCTCGTAGTACTGGTTCATTGGTAGATGAAGGGCTTGTAGTTGGAAGAGAGAAGGACAAGGAGGCGATTATCAAGTTGTTGTTCGCCGAGGATTCGGGGAGGAACAATTTTTCTGTGATCCCAATTGTGGGTATGGCTGGACTTGGCAAAACAACGCTTGCTCAAGTTGTTTATCAGAAGGAGATAGTGGTAACAAATTTTGATTTGAGGATCTGGGTTTCTGTGTTTGTAGATTTTGATGTGGTAAGAATTACAAAGTCGATTATCGAGTCAGTTGCCGAAAAAAGTTGCAAGTTGTTGGACTTGGACCCGTTGCAGGCAAAGCTTCAAAATTTACTCCGGGGCAAAAAGTTTTTACTTGTGTTGGATGACTTTTGGAGTGAGAAGTTTGGAGAGTGGGATGTTTTGTGTTCACCTTTTAGGGTTGGATCCAGAGGAAGTAAAGTTTTGGTTACCACACGAAGTTCAATTGTTTCATTTATTGTTGGCACTGTTCCAGCATACTATGTGAAGAGTTTATCGGACGAGGATTGCTGGGAATTGATGAAGCAAAGAGCATGCTCATATAGCAATGTGGATGAAAATGAGAACTTGAAATTGTTAGGAAGGAAGATAGCAAAGAAATGCAAAGGGTTGCCGTTGGCAGCCAAGACACTTGGAAGCGTCTTGCATTTTAAAGATAGCGAGAAGGAGTGGGAGGAGCTATTAAAAAGTGAACTATGGGACTTGCCAGCAGATAAAAATGATATCTTTCCAGCTTTTGCACTGAGCTATCATCACCTGCCTGCACATCTGAAGAAATGTTTTGCTTATTGTTCCACATTTCCTTACAATTATGAGTTCGAAATGGATGAGTTGATCCTCCTATGGATGGCAGAAGGATTCATTCTACCTATAGGAGAAAGAAGATTGGAAGACATCGGCATTGATTACTTCAAAGATCTATTATGGAGGTCTTTCTTTCAACATTCACCTGATAATAATATCTATAAAATGCATGACCTCATTCACAGTATGGCAAGACGAGTTTCTGCAGGTGTATGCTTATGCTTGGAGGATAACATGTTGAATAGGTATCCCATGTCAAGGAATGCTTGTCATTTGTCTTTGCATTATAGAAATATGCAGCCAAAAGCATTAAAGGTTTCTGAAACATTTAAGAGATTGCGTACATTCTTAGTGACTTGTGAAAGTGAAATTGGACAAGTTCCTAAAGGTATGTTTTTGAAATTGCCATTCTTAAGAGTGTTGGACCTGAATCGTATTGGCATGGATGAGCTACCAGATTCCATCAACCAGCTGAAACATCTTCGCTACCTAAACCTCTCTGAAAATCATATCCAAAAGCTACCTGAATCAATCACCGATCTTTTTGGCCTACAAACACTAAAGCTTGAAAATTGTCGTAAACTTCGTGACTTACCCAAAAACATGAAGAATTTGACTAACCTAAGACATCTCAACTTGGATGTAAAATGCCAACTGAGTTCCATGCCATCAGGATTTGGAAGTTTAACTAGTCTTCAAACTCTATGTGCATTTATTGTAGGAAAAGATGGAGGATGTGGTATTAGGGAGCTAAAGAACATGAAATTTCTTAGGGGAACACTTTGCATTACAAAGCTTGAAAATGTGTCTCTTGAAGAAGGGGCTAAGGAGGCACTGTTGGATGAGAAGCCATTTCTAGACAAGGTGGAGTACGAATGGACAAATTACGTAGATGTTGGTAGCTTGGCTCAACAACAAGTCCTCGCAGGCCTTCGACCTCATGAATGTCTTCAAGAATTACAAATTACAAATTATAGTGGCTTCATGTTTCCTAGTTGGCTAGGTGATCCATTGTGCAAGATTGTGAGTATTGATCTACGAAGATGCCGGTTCTGCTCACTTCTCCCATCTCTTGGGCAACATCCGCTCCTCAAATCACTTTACATTGAAGATATGCCCAATTTGAGATATGTTGACAATCATTTTTGTGGGGTTGGTAATGTTAAAGGGTTCCCCTCATTAGAGTCATTAACATTTCATGGCATGCCAATGTTATGCAAATGGACAGATTTAGATGCTACTGACATGCCTCGCCTTCGTAATCTCACCATTTGTGATTGCGCAAGCCTAATTGAAATACCATCACTTCACAAGCTCACCTCACTCCAACAGTTGGACATCAACCGCTGTCCAGTACTTTCATTGCCAGAACCAGGGCTGCCCATGTCTCTTAAAACTTTGATCATCACAGAGAGTTCCACTATGAAAGAACGGTGCAAGGTGGAAGAAGGTGAAGATTGGCAAAAGATAAAAACTATCCCGAATATAGTGATTGACTATTCTAAGATTTCTCAGCAGGCAAGAAGGATTTGAAAATGGCTGGATGATAGTGAAGATCACCAAAGTCCAAAGCATATTGCGCAGGTATGCCTCCTACACAAACTGGCATGGACTAAACTAACTAAAACATAATAAAGCTTGAAGTTTGACTGAAACAGAATATCATTAAACCATACACTATAGTATTAGCTGTGATCTAGTGAGTGAATCACCTCTGTTTCACTTTGGTTTTACCAATTAAAGTTTAAAGTCACGTAGTCATGTTGCCAACTTCCCCTGCATATACTTCAAAGTCCAAGCATGTGATACTCTCCTACTGCATTCAGCCAATTCTTTTAGGCAGCTAGTAGAAATTTTCCTTGAGGTGTCTTAGTCAAACATCAGTTTTCTTGCTTTCTGTTATACCTCCCTTTCCTCTTAATTTTTTTTAGGTACCTACACTCCTCTTGTTAAGAACAGATGAAATTCTCGTGTAAAAAGCTTAACTAAAAATAGATTTACTGTTTAGAGTGAAAGGAGGATTACCATAAAATTAATATGATAAGCAATCTTCTAGCAATTTCATTCATGAGTTTGATACATAACTGGAGCTGTTTTGAAGACATGAGTGACTGAAAAGACTTAGAGACTATAGCTAATTACGTTACAAGAAACTGCAATACTTGCCACAATTTTTGGTGACCAAGAATAAACAAGGTCGCTAACACTTGATATGACAAAAAAGATCTGTCGTAGAACAAGTGAAAATATAAAGTTTTCAGCGACGATAAGGCTTTCATTGCTGATAAGCATTGCTAGAAACATCTGATTTCACGCCATATGGAAGTAAAAAAAAGTTTCTCCGCCCAAAAGTACGTCATGACTGTTCTGCAACAACCCAATCTCTTTGATTAAGGTAATAAAGAGCCAAACCACATAGCTTTTGTTTATCAATAAAAGGCAACAATGAGCTATATACCGCTGAGTTCTAAGGACAATGCTGATCTGAACCATGTCCTCATCATTACAAGGGATAGAAGCTTTTCTTAATGGAAAAGAAGTCGGATAATTGACTAATGCTATTTATGTTCTATGTTCCTTTTCTGGACTGATTGTTGTGCTTTCTTTACAGATCGATTGTGTTCGAACCACAATTCTGTTTTTTGTCAATCGACCTCCAGTAACAAGGTAATTGTTTTGCACATATGTCGCTTTGTTTGAATCTTAATTAAAAAGAACAAATCTTCACCATCTTTTGTTTTCTTTTCGGTGATTGCTGCCCGAATTTGTAGAATTGCTTCAGCTCAATGTGCTAGCTCTGTTTGGAATTTATGCACCACTTTAAGCCGTTTATTTTTTTTTTCCTTTTTCATAAGTTGTCTTTTACCATATTCTTAGAGTTTTAAGAAACTGCATTCAGTCTTCAAAGAGGAAAATGAGTTTTTGCGTCATTGTATTTTGTCATTAATCAAACATAGCGTGATTAAGTTGAGGCCTTGTTTTCTTTATTGCCAATAGTTATAAAGACCTGAAAGCTAACCCTGAGAGACCTGAAATCTTCTCATCAATCAACCGGAGCTTGATTTTATGAAATCGTGTCCCAACCGTCAACTGATTCTCCTAATTTTTTATTATTTTCAGTAGTTGGTGTGATTGAAGAACAGAGGACCAGAATTTGTGACGCAGAACGTAGGAAATCTGGGACTAGTTGCTCTAATGAGCTATGAAGGATACAAGGAGGAGATTGTTGATAAGTGCCAACCCTGTTAAGTCATAGGACAACCTATATTCATCTCTTCTAAATCCATCTGTCAATTCATCTAGTAGCAGATGGAAGGCCGAACACATGGAAATAGATTGTTGTATAGTTAGTTCTTGATTATGCTCAAATTATCTATTGATCATGTGTTACTTATCGTAATGATATGGTTTTTGTTGAATTTGTTGAAGTCATGGTATAAATGAATAAAAAGAACTTTAAAGTTGCCTGTAGATCTTTAAGTATTTCTCTGTAATACTTTCTAATAGCCACAAAAATAAATGTTGTATTTGTTTTAGTGAAAAGATGGAAGCGGTGGTGATTACATAGTAGGAAATATCAGTTGAAGAAATGTATGGACAGAGGTTCATCGCTGAAAGATTATATTGATATATGAAAAATTAGCTTTACTTCCTTTCTAAAAGAAAGATTTACCAGACATGACAATTAAGCACAAACTAGACTCTAGAGTTCAATGCCCAATACAATGTGGAGAGCTTTTGTTAATAGAGGTCGGCTTGAACTAGATCTCAGAATTGAGATTCGGACTGAAAAGCAATTGTAGTGATCTTCTTTTTGTACCACTTTCAAAATGTTACAAAATACTATCTTTGATGTTATTTGGATGCTTGCTTGAGACATGACCCTTTCCACTGAGCTTTGTCTCTATGGAATCTTATCCTTCTTTACTATCTATGAAGTTGCGGTATCCGATGTCACTACCTTACTACCTTATTATTTACACGAGTAATGTTACAAAATTCAAATAAAATTCAAAAAATTATAATTCAAATGTATATCATCCATTAGGTGAGTGAGTCCCATCAATTTTTTCAGTGGAGCCCACTCATCCCACACTCATCCAAGGGATAATATGTATTTAGGTTTTAATTTTTGAGTTTCATTTGGATTATGTAGCATTTTCCTATTTACACAATCTTCGTCGTCTTCTACGAACTCTTCAATGCAATCTCGAAGGCTGTCTAAAGATTGGCTCCTAGTGAGTTCCTTATCTGTTAAATAATAATGGATTGGATGGAACATACTGGTTTCCTGAGGAGCGTAGCTCCTCTACTGTGAGAGAAAAACAGCACCTGTTAGGTGAAACGTCACCGTTTTACTAAGTTTTGAACAATAAAAGTTATTTTCTAAAAAACAAACCCTTCAAGTCTTTTCTTTCGAGCTGCTGACTAGGAATGTTTTCTCTCTCTAAAAAATGAGAGTCTTCTCTTGAACCGAGTTTCCGCCGGTCATTATATATCGCTACCATAAAGCTCATTCTCCTCTTCCTTCACTCTTATAATACTCCGATTGAATCCCTCCCTCGATTACATCAATTACCAAGTACACTATCTGCGAATAAATGAGTTTTCAATACGTTCTTGTTTGGATTCTCCACTGCAGAAGAAAGGAATAGGGTGCATAATCAAACTTAATGTACAATGATGGTAAAGTTGATGGTGTTGAAGCAATTTTTTTTTTGCTGGTGTGGTTTTGAAGCAATTGGGGAAAGGGCAAAACATTAAAAAAAATTGGATTTCCGTAATAGGTCATATTGGATCCAATTACATGATTTGACTGCATCTAGTTTGATAGTCAATGAAAAAATCACTCCTTGATTCAATATTGGTTAATTAACTGGAGTAATCAGCAAATTTGTTTGTATGTTTGATATCAATCAAAGATCCATAATTATTCAAGTTTGGATCCAAGCTCTCCCGCCAAGCTCCATTTCTGCACTCCCTTGTGCGAGGAGAGAGAGAAACGACTTGGCAGGAATATAGCACTGAGAAAATATTTGTTTTTGAGAAATAACTCTTACTGTTCAAAACATAGTAAAACGGCCACATTTCACCTAACAACACGTTGTGCTGTTTTCTCTCACAACAGAAGAGCTGCGCCCTTTTGCTGAGATGCATTGAAAGCTGCTGGATAATTTATTTTTATTTTTTTGTTTGTTCTAGTAAGTAGAACTTTGGATGATGATCACTTGAGTTTCTAATTACCTTATTCTTTATTTCTTCTACTCCAAATGCCTGTAATAACACTTCCACATATTCTTGGTGATTTATTTTGTTTCTTTAGATTATTTAGAACCTGATCTTGGTCCATTGGAGGTTCACGTTCATCTTTACAGGTGTCCAGCAATTATCTTGATTGAGTGAATGCTCGAAAAAAAAAAAAAAAATTCTTCAGTGTCATTCTAGTCCTATGTGCATAGTCCTATGGCTTTGGGCTAGTTTTCTGTAATTCTCACTTTTGACGGATGCATTCCAGCATTACACTTAGACTCCCACATGATCTTGTTATGGATTCTAGAAACCCATTTCCAAAACACCATATTTTCTAATCTTGGTTAAAGTCGTGTTAGGTCTAGGACCACATCTTTCTGGTTTAAGAATGATGATACCTAAAATAAACCCTAAACACGAGTTCAGAAAATAAGCTCAGTTCATGAGGTCAGGAAAGATAGGCAGAGCTCGTCCAGCCATAGGCAGAGCTCATCCAGCCATAGTCAGAGCTCGTCCAGCCCTAGCAAGAGCTTCCCCCAAGCGAAACGATGTGGGAAGCGGTGAGAAGACAGCACGATGATAGCACACACCTCCGAAGTAATAGTCAAGCTAAAGTCAAGGCATAAAACTCTTAGCCAACCAAGATCCTCTCCAAAGGCTAAGGAGGATCCCAAGATAGAAGGCAAAGATCTCGGGGTACAGTCCGTTAGGCCAGCCATATAGGAAGCCCCGGGATTGGGGAGAGAAAGGGGGAAAGATCCCTTCATTATAGGAAGTAAAATCAGATTAGAGGTAAGTATGAGGCTATAAAAGCAGGGCACGCCTCCATTGAGAGGGGGATAGACACTAGAGCCAAGAGGAACCCTAATTTCCTCCACATTGTATTGTAACATACTCGACACAATCAATAAAGAAACAGGAGCAAGAGTCTCCATTGAAGAGTGGATTAGTCGAGCTCCCAGGCCGGTGAACCACTGTAATTTCATTGTCATCACTTCCCCTTCCACAATTTTCCTCAGCATTTACCAACATTTATGGCACGAGCCTTGTAGCTCAGGCACCACATTTGATTCCATACACATCCACACCCTTTGCTCATCCTTTGTAAATTAACACCATCAGTTTGGCGCCGTCTGTGCCTAGAAGGGGAATCAATGAAGAAGCGCAAAGTCAGAACGAAGGGTTGGAGAGGAATGATTTCCTACCTTTCCAACAGTAAAGAATGGAGCAATACTGGGAGCACCGCTTCAAAGACATCTAGCAAGAGCTCAGCCACATGAGAGAAGCTGTGAAGGTCAAAACTCCTGTAACGATGGATGTCTTGGTGCAACAAACTGAATCCCCATTCACTCCCGGGGTACTGCGTTTCCCCCTTCCTCCGAAGTTCAGAGTACCCCAAATGGAGGTTTTCGATGGGACAAAAGACCCCGTGGATCACCTCAACACCTACAAAAATCAAATGGAGCTGAACGGGTACCAGGATCCTGTGCGATGTAGGGCCTTCGCCATCACCCTGAAGGGATCAGCCTTAGCATGGTTCCATAGGCTCCCCCTAGCCTCGATCTCTTCTTTCAAAGAACTCTCCATTTTCTTTGTGTCTCACTTCATCGGAGCTCGGATCTATAAGAAGCCGAGCTATCATTTATTAAATATAAAACAAAGGCCCGATGAGAACCTGCGATCTTATGTACAAAGGTTCAACTCATAATCTCTGAAGGTAGATATCCCTGACGAAAAGTTTGCCATTACTGCTTTCATTGCAGGATTAGGAGTACAGTCAAAGGATTTGATGTTCTCTGTATCTAAGAACCCTCAAGCAAGCATGGCCGAGGTGTTAGCCAAGGCAGAAAAGTATATAAACGGTGAAGAAGCACTCATTTCCAAGGTGGGGAGTACATCCTCACGGAAGGAGAAGGAAAAAGAAGAGAATAGAAGGGACCGAAGTCCCAGGAAAGAAAAAGAGCGAGAAAGGTCTCCAAGGAGGGATAGAGATCGCTCACCGAAGAGAAGATGAAATGTTAGAGACCGCCTGGGCCCCATGCAGCCTAAGCTACAGCCTAGATACGGACCTCAGCGATTCACTCTACTCACCGCCGCTGTGTCCCAAGTCTTGTATGAGGTCCAAAACGAGAAGTTCTTAAGGTGGCCACCTCGGATGAAGGCAGATCCAGCAAAGAGAGACCCCACGAAATATTGTGACTACCACAGGGATCATGGTCACCATACCGATGACTGCAATCAATTAAAGAAGGAGATCGAGTTCTTAATTCAACGAGGACAGTTACGTCGCTTTGTGGCCCATGACAACCAGAATCGAGCTCTTCCACCGCTACCACCTCAACGGCAGGCACATGCGCCACATCAGCAGCCTCTAGGTGAGATCAGAGTAATATCTGGAGGATTTGCAGGAGGCGGAGAGTCCAGCTCAGCCAGGAAAGCGCACCTCCGACGAATCAGAGCCGAAGAAGCTCTCGAAGTGCATACTGTATCCAGAGCACCACGCTTAGACACAGCTATCACTTTTTCAGATTCTGATTTGGAGGGATGTCAATACCCCCATGATGACCCATTGGTGGTAAGAGTCGTGGTAGCTAACAGGACCGTTCATTGAGTTCTGATCGATAACGGGAGCTCGGCAGACATCATTTTTGCACCTGCCTTCGACAAGATGGACATAGGAAGGGAAAAACTCGAACCTGTAAGTACTCACTTGCTAGGATTCTCAGGAGAAAGGGTGCTCCCTCTGAGCTCAATCCAACTCGTGCTCACCCTAGGTGACCCACCTTGCCAAGCCACCACGACCGTAAAATTCCTAGTGGTTGATGCACCTTCTGCATACAATATCCTGCTTGGAAGGCCTTCCCTTAATTCTATGAGGGCAATCCCCTCCGCCTATCACTTGGTCGTTAAATTTCCTACAGAAAACGGAATCGGAGTGGTCCGGGGAGACCAGCGTGTAGCAAGAGAGTGCTACATGGCGTCTGTAAAGATGAAAGAGGTTGAGAACATCCAATTGGATGAACTCGACATGAGGGATGAGCTGGAAACAAGACCAATGCCATCAGAAGAGCTGGAACCAATTCAGCTTGACAAGGAGCCAGAACACCTCGTTTATACAGGGTCCAAGCTGAGCAGAGAGGTCAAAAGCCTTCTCATCCAGTTCTTGAAGAAAAATATAGGAGTGTTTGCCTGGAAGCAAGAAGATATGGAAGGTATTGACCCCTCAATCATCACGCACAAGCTCAGCGTGAATCTTACCTGCAAACCTATCAAACAGAAGCGAAGAAGTTTCGCCCCGGAACGCCAAAAAGCAATCAACGAAGAGGTCAGCAAACTCCTCCACGCAAAGGCCATTAGGGAAGTTGACTACCCTACCTGGTTAACAAATGTGGTTCTTGTCAAAAAAACCAATGGTAAGTGACGACTGTGCATCGACTTCACTGATCTCAACCGAGCATGCCCCAAGGACAGCTTTCCCTTACCTCGGATCGACTTAATAGTGGACGCCACAGCCGGACACGAGCTCCTCAGCTTCATGGACGCTTTCTCCGAATATAATCAGATCAGAATGGACCCCAATGACCAAGAGAAGACCTCCTTTGTGACTGAACAGGGAACATACTGTTATCGGGTCATGCCTTTTGGACTGAAAAATGCTGGAGCCACTTACCAGCGGTTGGTGAATAGGATGTTCCAAAAGCAGATAGGTGCATCCATGGAAGTTTACATCGATGACATGTTAGTAAAATCACTGAAGGCAGAACTCCACCTCGAGCACCTAGCTGAATCATTCCAGATCCTAAAGGAATACAAGATGAAGCTCAACCCTGCGAAGTGTGCATTCGGGGTCTCGGCAGGAAAGTTTCTGGGTTTTATAGTTAGCAGTCGAGGAATTGAAGCTAACCCAGAGAAGGTTAGGGCGGTGTTAGGTATGCAGTCACCGTCCAACACAAGGGAGGTACAACGCCTGACAGGTAGAATAGCTGTCTTGAGCCGTTTTGTGTCCAGGTCAAGCGATAAGTGTCAATCATTCTTTCAAGTCTTGAAGAAGGCATTCCAGTGGGATACCAAGTGCGAAGAAGCATTCAAAGCCCTGAAAAATTATATGAGCTCCCCCCCTGTTTTGGTGAGCCCTTTAGAATGGGAAGTCCTTACTCTCTACCTAGCAGTGTCAGATTTTTCAACAAGCGTAGCGCTGGTTAGGGAGCGAGACAGAGCTCTGAGGGGGGCGGAGGAGAGATATCCAAAGATGGAGAAACTCGTTTTAGCTTTGGTTACAACAGCTAGGAGACTTAGGCCCTATTTCCAGGCTCATACTATCGAGGTTCCAACAGACCAGCCAATGAAGCAAGTGCTACATAAGCCGGAATCTTCTAGAAGGTTGGTTAAATGGGCCATAGAGCTTAGTGAGTTTGATATCAGATATAAGCCAAGGACTGCCATCAAAGGGCAAATTTTGGCGGATTTCATCGCAGAATTCACAGCGGCAGCATCTATGGAGATCACGGAGTTAGTACCCGACCTCCCCATATGGAGGCTTTCTGTGGATGGAGCTGTCAATGCTCAAGGGAGCGGTGCAGGTATAATCCTGACCTCTCCAGATGGAATAGATGTCGAATATGCCCTTAGGTTTGGGTTTAAGGCTTCGAATAACGAAGCTGAGTATGAAGCTGTCATCGCTGGGCTCCTCAATCTTGCTCATTCTATGGAAGCAGAACAGCTGGAAATCTGCAGTGACTCTCAACTAGTGGTGAAACAGATGGAGGAGTCCTACGAAGCAAGGGGCGAAAAAATGGTCTTTTACCTCAGAAAGGTACGAGAACTAATCAAGAAGTTTGTGCAGGTTAAGGTCAGACACATTCCCAAGACAGAGAATTCACGAGCAGATGCGTTGGCAAGGTTAGCAACTGCCTCACAAGAGAACTTGGATAGACTAATACCAGTGGAGCACCTTCCAGAGCCTTCAGTAAGCATTGAAAAAGAAGAAATGCTACCAATCGTAGCTCAGCCGAGCTGGATGGACTCCATCATAGGGTACTTGCAGAACGGAACCTTACCAAACGATGCTAAGGAGGCCTCCAAGCTGAGAATCAGGTCAGCCAGATTTTCTTTGCTGCAAGGAAATCTGGACAAACGAGGATTTTCAGCACCTCTCCTTAAATGCGTGGGAGATGAAGACGCCAACTATATACTCAGAGAAGTACATGAGGGAATATGTGGCAATCACATCGGAGCTCGGGCCTTGGCAGGAAAAATACTGAGGCAAGGGTATTATTGGCCCACTATGCTCAAAGATGCCACCGAATTAGTCAAGAAATGTAAGACTTGCCAGGAACATGCCAACATTTCCCATTGTCCACCCGAGCTATTGACCTCGGTGATAAGCCCATGGCCTTTCCAACAGTGGGGTTTGGACATACTTGGACCACTTCCCACCGGTGTGGGACAATGCAAGTATGCTATCATAGGGGTGGATTACTTCACCAAGTGGGCGGAGGTCGAACCTTTGGCAGCAATCACCGAAAAAAAGGTCCAAAACTTCGTTTGGAAATCTATAGTTTGCAGGTTTGGAGTTCCCAGAGCAGTCGTATCCGACAATGAAAAACAGTTTGACAACCCAAAGTTTAAAAGGTTTTGTGCTGAGCTCGGGATAAAAAACTACTTCTCAGCTCCAGCACATCCTCAATCCAATGGACAAGCAGATGTCACCATCAGAACCATTAAAGCAGCTCTGAAGACCAAACTAGAAAACCTTAAAGGCAAGTGGGTGGAATACATCTCTGAAGTATTGTGGGCCTACAGGACTACCGCTAGGTCTACAACTCAGGAAACCCCGTTTGCTCTGGCTTTTGGAACCGAGGCAGTGGCACCTGTCGAGGTAGGGCTCCAATCACCTAGGGTGGAATTTACAGACGCCGAACACAATGATGAATCTCTCCTACTGAACCTCGATCTCTTGGATGAAAAGAGAGACAGAGCTCTACATCGCGTCCAAAGCTACCAAAGGAAAACCGCAAGATACTACGACAGGAAGGTAAGGCACAAAAGTTTCAAGGTTGGAGACTTGGTGCTTAGGAGGCTTCTGCTTGCGAGGAAGGATCCCACACATGGGAAGTTGGGACCAAACTGGGAAGGCCCCTACGTCATTTCAAGGGTGATTAGGCCGGGGAACTATGAGTTACAAACAGAAGAAGGAAAGATCCTACCTCACTCTTGGAATGCCAAGCATATTAAAAGATTCTTTCAGTAAGTTTTCCCTGTAATAGAGTTATTTTCAATAAAAATGAGCAAGCTCTTTCATCCATCCTTATATGATTTCCAAAAAATGGAATATATACATACGTGAAACGGGCTCTATAGCTCAAGAAAAGCTATTCAGCTCGTAGGGGCCGGAATGAGCTCTACAGCTCAGGATAATCTCTTCTACTTAATTACATAAACAAACGATAAGCTCCTAAGTTTATAAAATTCAAGATGAGCTCTTCAGCTCATAAACAAACGATAAGCTTTCTAAGCTTATAAAATTCAAGATGAGCTCTTCAGCTCATAAACAAACGATAAGCTTTCTAAACTTATAAAATTCAAGATGAACTCTTTAGTTCATAAACAAACGATAAGCTTCTAAGCTTACAAAATTCAAGATGAGCTCTTCAGCTCATAAACAAACGATAAGCTTCTAAGCTTACAAAATTCAAGATGAGCTCTTCAGCTCATAAACAAACGATAAGCTTCTAAGCTTATAGAATTCCAGATGAGCTCCTCAGCTCATATACAAACAATAAGCTTCCAAGCTTATGAAACTCAAAATAAGCTCCTCAGCTCAGCATCTAAGCTTGTAGAATTCAGAAGGAGCTCCTTAGCTCATCTGATAAGGGATGAGCCCCTCAGCTCATACATGAACATGCACGTTCAAAAAGAAAGATCTGATATTCAAAGAATTCAAGAATACACGAGTTCAAGAAAATGTAAAGAGAAACAGAGTTTGGCATTAATCAGAAAAGAAAGGGAGAACAAGGAGGTAGAACTCCTAATCCTCCTTAAGTTGTGACTTCAGCTCGGCAACTTCCTCCTTCAGGCGAGCATTCTCCTCCTTCAGCTCATCCCTTTCTTGTTCAGCCTTGTAGAGCGAGTCGAGAAGCTTCTGACCTGCTGGGGTAAGAAAAATTGTGGAAAGAGAGTTAGGAGAGAAGGAGCCATCCCTCTTACGCTTCTTCGAACTCGCGCCAGTGTCCCCCTCCTCACCAGAGTCCCCTTCCTCGTCAGATTCAGAGGGAGAGGTCCAGGAAGAATAGGGAACGGAGGAAAATTCATATTCAGTAGCCTCAGCCCCAAGCAAATAAAGGTTCTCATTCGTCATCAACTCCGAATAAGTCCTAGGCTCTGCAAGCCGCAACTCATCAATATTCATCATCCCTGGAAAATCCAAATCAGGAGGACCTGCACAACAAGAGTATAATAAGAATATATCTTCATGAGAAAAGTTCGAAGGATCTAAGCTTGAGCATACCAATGCGAGAAAAACTCTCCCAGGATCGTGGAATCCTAGCATCAGGACAGCGCAGCTCAGGAGACCGCCAAGACTTCCCAGAAGCAAAAAAGAAGCGTTTAAACCACCCTTCAGGATTGGAAGGAAGGTCTAGAACCAAAAGAGGTGAATCAAAGTGCCTCCAACGAAAGAAGTTGAAGCAGGGGGCATCATCTTCCTCGATCTCGAAGAAGTAAAGGAACTCGGCAACAGAGGAGAACCTACAATTGCCATACAAGCGTTAAAAGAGGAAAAAGCTGACCATAGCTGCCCATCCTCGAGGGGAAAGGTGAGAGGGGCATAGTCTATAATGGGCAAGAACTCACCCAATAGAAGGATGAATGGGAAGGCGAAGACCCATGTCCATGGCACCCTCAAAAAAGTAAACTTCCCCTCAAGAAAGATAGTTGCAAGGCTTGTCAGGGGTAGGAACTCGCAAAGGCAAGTCAAGATCAGGGAAGAATCGCTTTTTGATGGCTACCAAATCAGGGGCTCCAGTGTTGAAGGAGACAAGTAGCGAAAATGCCACTTCCATTCGATTCCGAAGGAAGTGCGTTCCTTGAACAGAGAAAAAACGAAGGCATCCATCAGGGATTACGGTAAAGACAGAAAGTAACCACGAAGAATCAATAAGAGACTCAGAAATATTTTGGCAAAGAAGAAGGAAACACAGGAGATGTCAAGAGCCTTGAGGAATATCGTAAGCTTTTAGGAAATCGAGAACCACATGGAAGGCAGAGTCGGCGGTCCTTTTGGTTTCCTAATTAATAAAGGTAGTTACGGCTTTGGAAAACAGTATGGAAAAGGCGGGAAGATGAGTCAGCACAACGTAACCCCTCCCAATACATTCAATATAATTGGAAGTAGTTCTAACCCCATTTAAACAGAATACTCCTCATACTCCTTTGAGTTGAGCTCAGCTCAGTTGGCAGCCTGACGTTTCCATAGCAAGTCTTTAAGACCTTCGGTTCCAAGAACCATGCTCATATCAGGATGAGGAATTCCTGATAGGTTCCTTAGAACCCGGCAGCTCGTACAATCCTTAATCTTGCTTTAAGAAGGACTGAAGTACTTCTCAAAGCAATGGGGGCAAGAGGAACATAAAACAAAGGAGAACAACTATGTTTCAACTAGGTTTCAAAGAAATCACATCGCAACACATCGCATTTAAAAAACAAAAATTACAAAAGTTGTATTTCAGAAGCAAGAATCAAAGGTACATTAAATACAAGTTTACAGTTGCAAAAAGAAAAAAAAAACACACTAAGTCTCTGAAGGTGGATCTTGAAGTTCAATAGAGGAAGCCTCAGGTGCAGGAGTAGAGCTCGGAAGATCTGCAAGCAAGGACTCAGGGGTCAGAAGAGTAGTAGTCTCAGGGATGTTGGCCCCAGGAACCTCCACTCCATCATCTAGCAATTCTTGATTAAGGGCCATGGACACGAGGTCAGCAGAGAAGGAATTGGTACGTGGAATAGCCTGAGAAGCAGGCACACCCTGGTTCAAGGCTTCAGTTGGAGGAACCGAGGTGTCTTCCTCATTATCAGAGTCAGATTCTTCCGCTTCTTCCTCGGTAGGGATAGAGAAGTTGAAGTCCAGGTCTGGAAAAGCCTTGATAGCCTTACGCCTAAAGGCAAGCCACCCAGTAGCCCACAAGGTGGTGGCCTCATCTTTCAGCTCTGCCACCTCGTTATCCCTCTGTCTGACCAGGTCTTTCTGCGCCTCAAGCTCCTCACAGAGCTTGTCGTTTGCCTCGTTGAGGGTGAGGTAATCCTGTTTTGCCAGGCTGAGCTCTTTCTTGGCGTCAAAGGCCTCTTGACTAGCCTTGGTCCAGGCCTCAGATTTGAGCTTCAAATCCTCCTTGGTTATCTGTAGCTCATCCCGAGCTTTCTTTTCCCCTTCCTCAGCTCTGACCTTGACAGTTAGGGTGTGTTTGAGGTCGGAGGCTTGCTTCTCTGCTTGCTCCTTAAGATCTTGCATCTGGGTCCTGAGGTCCTTGTTCTCAAAAGACAGTTCAGCAACCTTGATCTCATATGCCTTCAGAGCCTTAACAGAGCGCTCATAAGACCGAACCCGGTGCAATAGACCCTTCACATGGAGGGCCGTCTAAGGACACAAAGGAAGTTCAGCAAGTTACGTAAGACTATGAAATGAGAATAAGTAAAGACGAAAAAGTGCTAGCACTTACAGCAGCTGCTCCTTGAAGAGCTAAAGCGATGGATTCCTCAAGGGGCACAGAAGCAGCCTTCAGGACATCAGACTTAGAAAAAATAGAAGAAACAGCTCCCGCAGCGAGATCCATGTTATCAAAGAAGGAATCTTCATCTTCCTCTTCAGGTTTTCTCCCTCTCTTAACAATCTTCCCGGAAGCACTGTATGTGAAAGTGCCGGGTTGGAGATCGGAGATCAGTCCCAAGGCTCTCTCGACCTCAGAGGAGAAAGGAGAAGCCTGACCTCCCACTTGAGCTTGTACCAACGCAGGCTGAGCCTCTGGTAGGGAAGAGGGGTTTGCAATTTGAGGAATTTCGGATGAGGAAGGCAGGGCCTTGGTGGAAGCCTGTTCTTTAGCGGATGAAGAGGGTGAAGACATCTCCAACCTTGGAATTTTAGCCCAGGTAATAGGGCCGCTCCCAGAGCCGACCTGGGCCTTGCGCTTGCCAGATTTACCGCCCTTCATCAACTCCTCAACCTTAGCCTTGAACTCTTCAGGAGTAGACTTCATGGTGGAGGGTCCTGGAAGGTCTAGGTTGACTCAGAAAAAAAAAAGGAGGAGAAAGAAAGCGTTAGTGATGTTACCTTCCTCAGCACCTACAACAGATATTGGAATAGCTAAGGTCACCGGGGGAGGGCTCAGACCTAACTCCACCAGGTATCGAGGCTCGATGAGATCAGCGTATCTCTTTGGCTTAAGTTTTCCCAGTTTCAATAGCACCCTGTCATCTTCAGGGCTAAGCTCAGGTCGAGAACCTAAAAAGGAAGAAAAAAAAACATGCAAGTAAGAGCAAAAGTAGAGGCTCATAAATTCCAGATCAAAGCCCAGTCATCTTGAATAAAGACTCACCCAAATTTTCTGGTCTAGTCCAAGCCGTAGGGATACCAAGAGTATCTGTTTTATCAGCAGGGTTATACTCCCAGTTGGTACCCCCAACAAAAAAAAAATGTTTTTTCCACCATTTATGAGAAGTGGGGAGGTCGGTAATAATCTTCCTAGCGGCGTTTCGTTTGGAAATGTACAGAAAGCCCTCAGAAGAGGTCAGCTTGACATTGAAGAGTTCCATAAGTAGAGAGATGCTAGGGACCCCAAGTTTATGCTTGTTCAAGATGACTAAAAGGCCTACCATAACGCCATAGAAATTGGGGGAAAGCTGGGAAGGGCAGACATTGAAGTGTTGCAGAACACTCTTGATAAAGGGGTGCAAGGGAAAGCGAAGGCCATTCTCAAAAGTAGCAAGGAAGAAACAGACCCTCTTACGCACCTGTTCTACGTAATAGATGGACTTGTCCGGGCACCAGGGTTCGACACCAGGAGGAAAACCGTAACGAGCCTTATAAGCTCTCATCAATGCAGGGGGGGCCTCCTTACTGTAGCCCACGAGCTCGGCATACCTAAAAGCAACCCCCAGGTATGAGGATCTATCAGCAACCCCAACTCCACTCACATTGCCCTTACCTTTGTCAGACTTAGGGGGCACGGGAGAAGACGTGGAAGGGGGCTCCTCGGTGCTGACCTCGACTTCCACAGTCTCAACACCGGGAAAATTGTCAATTTCCTCACCTACATCCCCTAAATCGGTGTCCTCCTCGACAGACCTATCGCCTAGGAGGGAAACAGAGGAACGGGTAGCACCAGATGAGGCAGACATGATTGGGCAAGAAAATGGGAGATTAAAAGAACGGTAGAGGGGAGGAATATTCACTAGACACTCCTTAACAACCCTAAAATCGGCACAGTAGCTTCCAACATCGAGTATGTGTACGATAGAACTCCAATCCACAAAATGGGGGAGAGGAGACAAGCAACAATCACGAGACCAGAAGTAAAAGAACCGAAAAGACCAAAAATGCAATAACCACCTTGAATTCGAGGGATCCAGAACGAGGAAAGATGCGAAAAGAGGCAGAAATGGCGTACCTAGTTGGGAGAGAGCAACGAATAACAAATCCGGGGCCAAATCAAAAGGGAGAAGCACTGTAAGTCCTCGAATCGAACACAGGAAAATCGATTTTGAGCAAGAATCAAAAAGCTTTAAGACAGAAAGCCAAGAATTCACAAAGGCAAGAAGTTTGAGGAACAGAGAAGAAGCTGAACAGTGGGAAGAAGCGGTTCAGATAGCTGTTTGGGTATTTAAAGCTTGAGGAACGTGGGCTGAAACGTGCGCGGGGATCGAGGAAAGCCATGATTACTACAAACCGTCAAAGGGCTTCAGTCACGTGCAAGACAGGGTCAGCCACGCGCAAGTCTAGCTCGGTTTAAAAACAGCTCAGCCCTTGCCCAAGCTCGCTTGAGGCAGGGGCTGGGGGGCAACTGATGATACCTAAAATAAACCCTAAGCACGAGTTCATAAAATAAGCTCAGTTCATGAGGTCAGGAAAGATAGGCAGAGCTCGTCCAGCCATAGGCAGAGCTCATCCAGCCATAGTCAGAGCTCGTCCAGCCCTAGCAAGAGCTTCCCCCAAGCGAAACGATGTGGGAAGCGGTGAGAAGACAGCAAGATGATAGCACACACCTCCGAAGTAATAGCCAAGCTAAAGTCAAGTCATAAAACTCTTAGCCAACCAAGATCATCTCCAAAGGCTAAGGAGGATCCCAAGATAGAAGGCAAAGATCTTGGGGTACAGTCCGTTAGGCCAACCATATAGGAAGCCCCAGGATTGGGGAGAGAAAGGGGGAAAGATCCCTTCATTATAGGAAGTAAAATCGGATTAGAGGTAAGTATGAGGCTATAAAAGCAGGGCACGCCTCCATTGAGAGGGGGATAGGCACTAGAGCCAAGAGGAACCCTAATTTCCTCCACATTGTATTGTAACATACTCGACACAATCAATAAAGAAACAGGAGCAAGAGTCTCCATTGAAGAGTGGATTAGCCGAGCTCCCAGGCCGGTGAACCACTGTAATTTCATTGTCATCACTTCCCCTTCCACAATTTTCCTCAGCATTTACCAACATTTCTGGCACGAGCCTTGTAGCTCAGACACCACATTTGATTCCATACACATCCACACCCTTTGCTCATCCTTTGTAAATTAACACCATCAATGAACAAGACGTTAAGCTAGCCGTTAGACCTCACCCTATACATACTCCATCTTTACAGATGAAGGCCGATGGATAATAGGGTTCATTCCGCCTACACTACATTGAAGACCTAGAAGCAATGTTATCAGAACCGGACCGGTCATCGAACCGGTAAATGGACCGAGTCAATGATTCACTGGTTCAACCGTTGGGTCAACTGGTCGGACCGGTTATATAATATAAAAATAAAACATATATATAAAACATAATAATTTAATTAAAAAAATATATAAAACATGTCCACAATGTGTACAATTTATCATAAAATTAACAGCATAGTGCCATAGACACATAATTCTATGAAAAAAAAAATAACCAACAGCCTACCTTTTTGCCTTCTCAAGGCAGTGGTCTTCTCGAGGCAATTATAGTATGTGTGCATGTGAAAGAGAGAGAGAGAGAGGGGTAGAGACTGAGTCTGAGACAAAGATTTAGATAGAGGAGAAGAGAGAGAGAAGAATAAGAAGAGTTACAGTGAAGGACGGAGAGGTAGAGACTGAGACCGGTGAAGACTCAATGTGCATCTGGTGAAGACTCGAAGACTCGAAGTCAAAGAGGGCTTCTGTGTCTGGAGAATCTCCTCCTTCTGTGTGCGTCTTGTGAAGACTCGAAGTCAAGGAGATCTTCTGCGTTTGGCTGCCTCTCCTTTGCGCATGGAAAAGGTGAAGAACAACACAAGAAGGTTTGATTGAAGTCGATTTAGGGCAAAATTGCCCTAAAAAATTGATTTTAATTTTTTTTATTCCTTAAAATGCGAACCGCCCGATTTGAAGAATTCGTCCGGTTCACGGGTTTAAGGAAAAACCGGCCGGTTTAACGGTAAACAGGCGGTTTAATTGCCTAAGCGGTCCAACTCAAGGACCGGACCGGTCTAGGTCCCGGTTCAAGGTCCAACCGGTTCGACCGGCCGGTCCGGTTCTGATAACACTGCCTAGGAGAGAAAAAGAGGGCAAAAGACTATGTTGCCTCTTTACCCACTGAGAAGTTGGCGTTTTCTGAAAGTGCACATCCTTGATCCAAGGTTCTAATTGTAAGTGTGCTCTAATTCCATTCAACATGGTGCATGGGAATGTTGTAAAGAGGAACTCCAAGGATACTAGTTAAAATAACTAGTCAAAATATAATATTTTTATTACATGATCTATTTTAAAGATCAACTCCTACTAATTTACTCCAACAACGCTTTCTATTTTAACTAATTATTTCAACTAACTTTAACTAACTATTAATAATTATAATCTAAAATGTTATGTAGCATGTCACATCATCGCTATATTGATGACATCACATGATGACGTGTTACGTCATAATTCACAATCCACAATTCACAAATTCCTTAGAACCACAGTATATATTTCACAAATTCCTTAATCAAAATTTTCACAAATTCCTAAATCAAAAATTTTAAATTGCAACCACAATTTACAATTCACAAATTTAACCACAATTCACAAATTTCTTACAACCATAGTATATATTCAGTAGTTGCATCCACAGTATACAAATTTCACAAATTTAGTGGGAATTCACAATTTCTTCATTGGGAGCCGAGACAGAGAGAGAGAAGGGTGGGGTTGCATCCACTTCTAATTTCACAAATTTTGTCAATTTTCAGTGGGAGCCGAGAGAGAGAGAGAGATGGGTTTTTGGTGGGGGTTTCAGTGGGATTTTTGGTGGGTTTTTAGGTGGGATTTTTGGTAGGTTTTTCGGTGGGATTTTTTATGGGTTTTTCAGTGGGAGCCGAGAGAGAGAGAGAGAGAGGGTTTAAGTAGGATTTTTGTGACCCCATATATACACCCACAGACAGAGAGAGAGAGAGTGTGTGTGTGTGTGTGTGTGTGTGTGTGTGTGTGAGTGAACTCCATACCTAGAGTGGATGAAGAAGCCTCTGCTTGGTTAAGGAAGACGACTAAAATTGGGGGTGTTGTGGAGTGAAGAAATTGGCTCAAAAACCACAATACTGAGCTTCTTTGGCTCGCCATGAATAGCTAGTCAAATGAAGGTTAGGGAAATAGCTAGTGAGATAACTAGTCTGTTGGAAACAAATTTAGGGAGAGACTCTTTAAAATAGCTAAGAAGGGACTTTTATTAAGCCCCTTGGAGTTGCTCTAAGTCCAAGAGTTGGATTTAATAGTGAAGTGTGGTGATCGAGTTATGGCCGGTTGTAGGTAAGCCTTGGAAAACGTTGACAAAACGTTAGTTAGGTATCTTGTGAAGGCTTAGTTAGGTAGGCTGGAGGACCATAAAACACCTTCAAAACTCCTAGATAATTAAAGTAATTTTTAGATAGGTTGTAGGAGCCTAGGAAAATTTTCATCTTTGTAAGCGCCTTATGAGGACTTGCTTGCGTGGACTAGTGAATTGGTCCGTTTGTAATCCACATGATTGTTAGGGTTTCTAAGAAATTGCTTCTATTGAAGTGATGATGCCAACCTCGGTGATAGGAGAGTGGATGTAGGCTAAAGGGTTAGCCAAACCAGTGTATATTGCATGTTGCTTATTTTTCATTATTATATCTTTATATTAAGCATGTTTACTTGAGAATATTGTATGATGTATGATGATGTCTCTTTATGGACTTGAAATTTATGTAAAAAACTATTTGAGCTGAATTTGTTAAGTCTTGTTGATTAATTTGATATCATACTTGAATCACATATTGAAACATGTTTAAATGCACATACAAATATTTGTGATACTTAGAAATTGATTGGATAAAAAATAGTGTCTCAGGCCTTGAACCTGATCGACTACAGTAGAAAGGATTTCTGCCTTAGACTTCGAAGAATAGAATTAAGATTGTGGTAATCCATCCCTCACAATTCATATAAACTCTCCTAGGGAAAAACTACAGGGAACCAGTCGGGTTCACCAAAGCCTAATCTACTACGCGTCAAGTCAACATATAAGTACTCGAGTCTTATACCACAACCAATACTCATGGCTAGATGCTCCTTTCCATGCTATGTCTCTTTGCCAAAACTTCCTCCCCGACGTCTAGTGTAGTTTCACTTGGACCTCCCTGCTGCACCGTTTGTCTATGCATCGAGTGACTATGGGTATGCCAACAATCTTCAGTATGCACACACTAATAGGTTTATTCACCAACAAGCTCTCCTACTCCATGCTGTGAAAATGAAAAGAATCACTAGTAGTAGCCTTTGGATTCTTAAGGATCTAGGTTATGGTAGAAGTTCTCAAGATTGAAATATATAGATTTTTTCTTCAAAAATCTCTCTAAAATCTATCTCAATGCTTGACCAAGCTGTGGGAAAGGTACTCCTTATTTATAGGTTCAGAATAAAGGTAGTCTTAATAAATAAGAAAACTCAGATTCGCAAACAACTGATTGATCGGTGGGAAGTCGGTCATAAGACGGTTGTTGCTGGAGTGAACTCTGCGTTATAATCCTGACCAAGGCAAACACCGCTCGACCGACCATGAGCACAACTCAAGCAAACATGGAGAATGCTCGAGTGAGCTCATAGAGCTCGCCCTATGCTGTCTTCCATGATCTTTTCCCCTTTTTTTCTTAATTTGTCAAGAGACCGCTCTAGCGAAAGCTAGCGAGTATAGGGTGGTCACTATAGATTTTTTAAGCCTAAGATGCAAAAATTTGTCTTTTTGAGCATTAAAGGGTGTTGCTCAAAGAGGGATCGTGACTCAAACTACGTTTTCAAAGCACAAAATTGGTTTAGAAATTTTCTGTTTTTTTGAAAATCCCTAGGAGTCATAATCAGATCGCTCTAATCATCCTATGTTAAAAATAACTAAGGGGTCATCTTAGGTGTCTAGGTCATTACCTTTGTCCGAAGAATGAAGGTACATACAGAGGTTAAATGATGTAACTTTGACGCTTGATCTCCTCCATTCAATGTAACTTTTGGATCTTGAACTTGATAGCATCATGACCATGGAAGTGGTTGAGATTTTACAGTGGACTTCATGAATTAGCACATTACAAAACATGATCTAATATAGTGTTTTCTTTCTGTGGAAAATTAAAGTATGTCGGAATAGATTAAGCAACCTAAGATATTATTTCATCTGACATCAGTCGTTCTCAGTTTAAATCAGCTTTCAAGAAGGATGAATTGCAATACATCGAAAAAATGACAACTAGGTCACTATGAAGATATTACTTGAAAGTTAACAAAAAAACTGTCACAAGGGCATATTTAAGAGAAATCCGAACACCTGTACATAAATATGGAACACATAAAGAAAACACTCATCAAAAGGCATGTCAAAGTCTCTGAGATCCCATATTTCATATTTCATATAAATGATATTAACTTGATAGTATTTTTTTTAAATGATTAAAATGATAAAAGAAACTTTGAATCGTTGTTAAAGGAACAATTGTGTAAGTTTGAGGTATCAGCGTATTGACTTTTGAGTCAAATTTAATATTTGGAGGTGTTTAAGGTTGAAAAGGGTAACTAAGTAAATATATTAATTTTTTAGGTCAAAATAATATTACCATTGAATCCGGGAGGTCCAAAAACCTTGGAATAGACATTTAGCTCATATAACGGTTCGGATGGATAAAATGGTAACTTTAGTGTTTCGGGTGTAAATTGACTTTGGTTTTGAAATAAATCATAAAACTTAATGTTTTTAGGTTAAAATAACATTAAAAATGAATCCGGAACGTCAAAAAACCTTAGGGTAGTTATACAGATCAAATTGGAGATGTTTAGTGGCAAAATCGTAATTTTCGGAAAAAAAAATACATTTTTTGTCCAATGAATAGTAAACTTCGGGATTGCTGGGTTTAAAACCCCAATTTCAGCCCCATTTCTCCCATTATTTCATTCCACTTTCACCCAATACCTCTTCGAACCCCAGAAGAAGATAAAGGAAAATAGAAAAGGGAAGAAGAAAGTCTCTAAAACTTGGACTTTTCTTGGAAATCCTAGGAACTTGGCTTGGAATTCTTGATTCTTATGTGGGGTTTTCCTATCTCTTGCATTTACATTGTGCATCTCATGTATTTTAGTTTAGCTAAAACTTACTATGTGTTTGATGATAAAATACTTGTTATAAACCTTTATTTAGTGTTGAGTATGCCATGAATTGTGAACCTACATGCATAAAAATGATTTTAGTATTATGGGTTTGAAACCCTAGTTTGATTTTAATGATGGGTATTTGATTAAACCTATGATTTGGGGGTTTTGAAGTATGCTATTATCTCCGAGGTCGAACCACAAGGAATTGGAAAAACTTAGAATGCAAGTAAAAATAAAAGAAAAATTACTTTGAAAATTATTTAGAGAAATTTGCTTGTTCAAAAGAACAAAAGTTGTTAATTAAAAACAATAATTGAAATACTAAAGCATCGAGAATACCCTTTCAAATCCACACGACAATTATTAATGATCTAGTTTTCGAACTGAATTAAAAATCAGCTGAAGAGTGATCTCAGTCGGAATATTTAATGGTGATAATGTAAAAACATCAAAAATTATAATTAATGAATTATCTGAATAAATATAGGAATTTACTTGTACAGTGGAATCTACGATAAATCAAGCTTTCTAACAGGTAAACCCTAATTTTATTGAAAATAATAAATCAACTATCTTATAAAAAATTCTAATTAATTAATTCAAGTATGCAATAACAAGTTATTTGACTCGCAAGGAATCTCAAGCATTCGATGTACATGGCACAACGAATAAAAAAATTATACATAGCGAAAACTTTACTAAAATACAAGAATTAAATTAAAAGAATAAATCTTGCATTAAAAATAATATTGAATCAATAATAAATATCGTGATCCATTGAAAGTATCTCCCCTAACCTTAGTTGGGCTTTTAGCAAGCCATAGAACTAGAACAAAAACTAGAAAACAAAAGATAGGAAGAAAATATTCTAGGGACGCGTTTTAGGATTTCTATTCTTGCTTTTCAACCCTAAGGAGCCTTTGAGAGATTTGATGAGAAGAAGAAGAGTAGATCGAGCTAAATCTTGAGGATATCTATGCATGGGAAACTGCATAAATCACTCTTAGATCAACTTTCGCAAAATCAAGGTAGGGTTTCTTTCTCTTTCCTATTCATTGAGTCTAGGGCTAATATCTATATACTTTTTGAATTCTACTTCGTATATATAATAGATCTATAACTGTTTTGAATTTCCTTCAACTATATGATTCATTTTCTTGAAAAAAAATACCTAATTTACATCTAAATTGTACGTTTTGATTCGTAAACCCTAGATCTTGTATACTATGAAATTGATAATATTTTCTTTGTGATGTCATGCATGTTTTATTGAATTTTTCCTCTATTTTGAGATTGTGGAATTATGATTTGCGGTACACGTAGATTTTATTGAAAAGTATAAATATTATCTCTTATATGGATGGGTGTGATGAACTTGAATGCACTTGAATTTATATCGCAGGGTGTTTAGATGAGTTTCTTACCTTATGGGGTTTAAAAGTTTCTTATCACTCGCAATGGAGTTGCTTGGTTCCTTGCGAGGTTCCAAGAATCTGCACTATTCGCTTACGAGGATCGAGTATGAGGGTTAGTATACTACTCCTAAGAAGATTTTCTTAAATAGTGATGTGTTAGTATACACGCTTTCTAAAACGTTGTAGTCTTGTAGGGATTGGTTGAAGGATTTGTGTGCGTGTGTATGAACTTGATATATTTGGTGTGTGAATTCTTGTTAATCAATCTGCGTACATGAGATATTCTTATTATGAGCTATTGTTTACTGAATGATTCATTCTATGATGAATTTTTCTCACATGTATTAAAAACTTAAGATCGTTACTAAATAACACACGATTTACTTCAAAAGTATATATGTTTATTTTGTAAATATTATACCTACCTATTTTTATACAATTTTGTAAACCTTGTTTGGGTTTGGAAAAGTTTCTCTACTGGGCTAGTTTTGCTCACCCCTTCTTTCAACATTTTTCAAATCTTGGTATTAAGATGGATAATGAACTAGGTGATAGTGCTGATTGGATTTATCAGACAAATGGAGGTGTCGATTTAGATGTGGAGGCTTGAGGAATTTCTTATTTAGTTTATCTTGTTCTTTTGAGGATAGAATGTCGGTCAGACCGGTTGAATCATGAACCAGGACCTAAAGCGGTCCAATTCTTTAGTTAGACCGCCTAAGGAATCGAACCGTTGGAGAACCGGAAAATCGGCCAGTTTTGGCCAAAACCGGTGAACCAAAGATTCCTAAAATCGGCAGGTTCAAAGCATAAAACCAGCCAGCAGCCCTTCATCTTCTCCATCTCCTTCCACTTTGTCTTTCCGCCTCGAATAGCGGCGACTTAGATCTGGAAGACCACAAATCTAGATCTTGAAGACTCGAGCACTACAAATCTAGATATCGAAGACTCGAACAGTACAGATATAAATCTCGAAGACTCGAGCACCACAGACACATTAACACACACCACTTCATCTCCTTCCACTTCATCTTCTTCTCCTCTCTCTCTTTCTCTCCACGCAGACACAGTGACACACCCACGAAAATGAAAGAAAAAAAGGATGGCTTGCTAGGGCTTTCTTTTTCTCTCCCTCACATGCTGGGTTTGTTTTTTGTCTCTTTCTCCCTCTCTCTACACGTGCACGCACACACGATCAAATAGAAAAATTGAATATAAATTAAATATTTAATACACACATATTCAATTCAACAGTAAAGAGCACACACAGTACACTATTTGATTTTTATTGTGATTGTAAATTTTTAGTTAAATTTTTAAATTTTTTATATTTTTTTTAATTATACGACATATTCGACCGGTTAATCCAATGGTTGAACCAGTGAACCATTGACCCAGTCCCTCTATCGGTTCGACGTCCGATCCGGTTCCAATAACATTGATGTAGACCAGTAGGAAATAAATGAATGTAGACCAGATCTGAATGCATACTAGAAAGGAAAAGAAATATTCTACACTACTAATTACGCCAATTAAATCAAACAAAAATCAAAATATTATCAAACATATATCTAATTGAATGTTCAAGATTCATCAACTACAACAAACATTCATCAACTACACCAAATTGAATGTTCAAGATTCATCAACCACACGGTACCAATCATAACAGATTGATAGAAAATAAACTAAAATTTTCCAAATTTTTCACTAAACTAAGTTAATATTCCTAAAATAATTAACCAAAAAATGGCAAATCGAAGCTACAATTACCAGTTCACCACCATCTGAGCGCAAAGAGACTGAGAGAGAAGTGAGTGATGAACTACCTATCAAGTAAAGGAGAAGATATTGCCTTCGTTCGACACTTCGATTGGGAGAGAGAGAGAGAGTTGATTCATTCGAGTTTGAGTTCGATTAAAAGGGGCTGCTCCGTTCGAGTTCGACTGAGAGAGAGGGTTGATTCGTTCACCGGTGAGAGAGACAAAGAGAGTCTCTGAGTTGAGAGAGAGGCAACGGGTGAGCGATTAGGTTAGGGCAAAAATGCCTAAAAAGGCCAAAAGTCTTCTTTTAATAGTTTTTAAACTGACGCGCCCGAGTTGTCAATAACCGTCCGATTTAGTAGGTTTGGACAAGAACCGTCCGGTTCAACAGATTTTGATCGGGTTTTATGCTGAAACGATCTAATACACTACCCGTCCCGGTTTGGTGACCGGTTCACCGGTCCACCTGGTCAACCCAACAGGCCGGGCCGGATTTTAAAACTGTGGTTTTGAATGTTGACTATTTAGTTGTTGGCCTACTAAATATTCTTAGTGCTGAATGTCAAAAGAAAAAACATTGATTTTGAACTTGATCACATTCACAAGATTTCGTCTCCTACCATTTATGTATTTAAATATTTATACACACAACAAGTAACTGTCGATAAATGGATTAATTAATTTTTTTGGTTAAATTATTATATTTTATAGTTTTTTTTATACAATCAGTTCAACCAGTAACTCGTTGATGCGGTCCTTTTGCCAGGTCAATGTCAAGTCGGGTTTTGATAACTATGCAACACAAGTCCATTCCCCATTTGTACCCCCAGGCAGCTCCCATTGTCACTGAAAAAATTCAGCTTGGGAGGCCTCTGCCAGATCATATGACCCCTTTCCCTTGATCTCAATTGAGAACTAGCGGCCGCCCTATGCAATTCACAAAACTCATAATCTTTCTCCAGTGTAGCCCGCTACAACATCCCCCCCCCCCCCCCCCCCCCCCCAAAAAAAAAAAAAACCAAAAAAAAAAAACCAAAAGAAAAAAAACAACACACATCGTCACCCATAACCCCAACGTGAGTAATGTGCTAAATTGAATATGAAATATTACCAAATAAAATAAAAAATTCAAATGTGAAGCAATTAAAAAATATGATTGAAATGGTTATATAGACCATATAGAAGAGTTCAATTAGAGAACTATTTTAAATAATTCAAAATTATGAAAATTTAATAGTTGGGCAGAAAAATCTTCTCAAATCCTCTCCCTTAGCCTTGATGCTCCTTTTTTGGGATGGTGCCGAGCACCTGGTTAGCCAAAATGGATTTTCAACATGGCTAGTCCTATTTTTTGAAATATCCATCAATATAGAAAACATAGTTTCTCAGCAGTAATATGGTTATGCATCTCAAAGAATGGTAACCCTGTTTACATGCTATACGATATCAAGTCCCCCAAATTTTCTGTATGATGCTTCGTACAAGCCATATGATCACAGTGGCATAACATTCAATGAAAAGCTTCTTACAATATCCTGCATGCTAAGCTTATATTGTAGTGTGCACAAAGCACCGTTAGAAACAACGTAAAAATCAGTAGATGTTAAGGCACGGTCTGAAAAAATAAAATTAGGAGGCAAACTAATTGGGAACTATAACTGAAAGCCTATTACCTCCTAGTTCTGCTAGATTGCAGACTCTAGATTACACTCCACGTGTATGACATTTGACAAATACTTTGCAAAAAATTGATGAATATCATGAGAGAGAGTCAACTGGCATTCCCACCACCAAACTGCGTCTGAATGTCCTTGAACGAGATCGTGGCAGATCCCCTCCTTTTAGCCTTCTGCTGAGATGGGTGCTCACTCCACCCTGTCATGTATATAACCTGAACATAAAATGGCAGTGAACATGGTAATTAGGAATTTTTTGACGTTGACAAAAGAACTTCAAATCCATAAACAAAAATCAAAGCTGTAAATGCATTGTTGGTTTCCAAGTAACATGCAGAGAAAAATATCATAAGAATTTGCTTATATTTTTCTTTCCACGTCTCTCTCAGCAATGAAACAAAGATCAAAGAAGTTACTTCATCATGTCTTCAAAATAAGGAACCCTAAGGCCTTTATTCAAACAGGGTCGAATATATTTGCACTTTGTCATATTTTAATACAACTCATTCAATTTTCCACTACATACTAAACATTCGAAATTTGAAAAATACCAATATGAACTTCAAATCCAAATAATGAGGTAAAGACCTCACGAAACACATATTGTCCACTAAGTAGAGATATATCTTTTTTGGATTATAAGTATAGATAGGTATATTGCAGAACTTTGTATCTATACCTTTCCTTCCCAATCTGACCTTTGAGAAATGCTTAACCATTACTGTATCACGGAGCTCTACCCACTCTTTAATAAATACAAGGGAACAGAATGCCATATTACAAAAATTAATCTTACAAGTACTTTAGTTTTCAGCATAGATCTTACAAGATGAGTATTGAACACTTAAATGTATAAAGTAAGTAACTAAATTTATTTCCCAACATTCATTTCAAATTTTTACTTTTTTTTTTTGTTTGCTTATTTTCCAGTTCATTAATTGAATTCAAATGTATATTAAGATAGCTGATATGAAAAACATTGATTATGATAACTGATGCCACACATGATATGGAAAATATGTTAAGACATTTGAATAAAGAAATATCATAAAGTAGAAAACACGTGCAAAAGCATTCCAACAATTCAGCGGAGAACCAAATTAAAGAAAAATGCTTATTTACACCACTAATAGCTACAAAAACTGTTCACGGAAGTATCCGATGACATGGTCGTATCAATATGCAGTTTAGAAAGATGAAAGGTATACCTACCAAAAAAGGAAAAAAGAAAAGAAAAGACAGGTTCCAAGACATGGCCTTATGATACAAAGACAAAAGAAGTGCCCCATCCACTGTGCTTGACTATTTAACCACACATAATAAAGTCCTTGACTTTTAAAATGTGCATGTAATACATAACTATTATACCCTAAAATGGACTTCAAAAGACCATCTAAGACGGGACCTTGGCCTCACATACAACTACAGTGAAGCCAGGAATTCAAAACAACAGAGGCCAACCAAGAGTTTAAGAACACGATATGGGAATTAAGAGGGGTCACATTGAAAAGATGCATTATTTTATGGGCCACCATAGCAATATGTCAAAAGTTCTAAAAATAGGGGGCAAAAAAGAAATTTTCAAAACTCGGGGTGGTATTATCCTTATTGTTCCAAGCAGGAAAAGAATACTACAGATGTCATGCTATTAATCTGATAAAGCACTTTATTGCAATCACCTGGAAGGTTGCTGGAACAGTGCCATCTTCTGCAGCAAACATTGAGTCGTAAACAGCAGCAGTTGCCAGGGCTGTTTCTCTCTTCAGGATCTAATATCAGTCAGAAGAGGAGGGAACAAAAGGAAGAAATTAGAAGTGTTCTTCAAAATCTCTAGAAATAGTTTATGCTCTTTAATTTTTAAAAATCCAAAAGGAAATATGTTGATAAAAAGAATTAATATCAATCTCCAAAAGATTACTTACTTTGTTCCTTTGTAAAAGAGCATTGGTTTCACCCATTGCACGCAGATGATCTATCAGCTCCAGAGCTAAAACAACCAGAAAGGGGCACAATACATTACATAAGATGAAATGATGAGACATTCCTCAAGATTCATGGAAAGATACGATGTTTTTGTCAAACAAACAATTACTTCAAAAGCATAGATTATCAGAGAATGGGCCTACAATGCATGTCAAGCTCTTAACCAAAGGACAAAATTTCGATATGTTCCCACCAAAATGAATAACTGCTTGAATATCAAAATTTATATGTTTCAAAATTTTGAGCTGTTTTAGAATGTTTCTAGGCGTTTCAGAATCTTTTCGCTATATTTTAGTCAATGTTTTGAAATGTTTCACAAATTAATTTTCAATTTTTATTTATGATTACATTATGTTTCCGAAATGTTTCCATTTTTTAGCTAACTAAAATAAAATTTTGATTCTTGCTCTTAAAACCCCGCACATGTAGAGGTGACATACAATCAGTTGCATCAATGTGCACACATAAACACTATTACAATGAGAATTTTGTAATAAATTATACCGGTCTTTTTACTCAAAGCATATATATATAAGGGGGAGAGAGGTTGTGTGCTTGTTCTCTCAATTTCTCGTTCTCTTAAACTCCCTCTCCTCTCCTAACCCTAATCCTAATCCTTTAATCTTCACTTGGTGTTAGAGCCTCCACCATAATCGACTCATTTGTTCCTTTCTTCTTCTCCTTTTTTTCCTTTGGCTTCCCAAATGGTTTTCCTCAGCGATGATTGAGCGTAAAGTGAGAAGGTCGTCGGATCCATGGTTCGAGTTCGTGATATCAGCGACTTGAAGGGTACTGATACAAATTAGTCGCAGCATCACCACACAGTATCGACCGATATGCACAAAATGATACACAGGGGGTCCAAAAAATTCTGAAAAAAATCTAAAAAAATCTAGAAAATAAAAATAACAACATCCATGCATCTTATGTTCAAAATACATCCTCTATAGTATAAAAGAAAGATAAGGGTGCCACCGAAAATCGTTAAGCAATAAATATGCAACTATAATTATTTAGAAAATATTACGATCTAATTTTAAAGGTTTTTTGAATTCAAAATAAAAAATAAATAAATATTGTATGAATTAAAATTTTAAATCTAAATTTAATGTAATTTCAATATCTAAATTTAAAGGTTCAAAATTTTAAAAATTATAGGACTCTTGCACGTGGTAGAGATTACAAAGAGTCTAGGACATAGAGAGAAAACGAAGAGAGAGAGAGAGAGACGAAGGGAGAAGATGAGAGACATACAGAGAGAGAGGAGACAAAGAACCTAGGACAATTTTAATCAAAGAAAGAAGTTGTTTGCTGCAACTATGCAATTGCTTCATCAAAGAGAAGAGGAAGGAGGAGGAAAGGGACTCTTTACTTCGAAGCTTCTAGATTTTCTTAAAATCTTTTCAATTTCTTCTTCCCTTCGAATGATTGGAAAAATGGGTGTAATTTAGGATTATATAATTTCTTATTTTCTTGGGTCTCTTATTTTCTTCTCATTCTTTCTTCTCTTTTTTCAACCGGTGAAGGTTGTCAGAAAAGTTGCAGAGGTCAACTTGATTTGGTATTGACTTGGCCAAGTTGGTCCGCTTTGGGCCGAGTTGGTACGATACAGTCGCGTGGTAACTGAGTCAATACCGATTCAACTCTACCTCGTCATATTTGCATATCGTGTATCGTTATTGGATCGGAGGTGGCCGAATCGGATACGACTCGCACGAGTCCTATCAAAATCGGTCGATACTTTGATCATAAGCCCTATTAAAGGATCATTGATGGTCATTGGTTTTGGTCACTGTTCATCGCTGGTGAAGCTTCTTGTTGTTGGTACTCAATTACCTATAGTTGTGGATCAAAGGTTCAAGGTACCGACTGAGTTTGAATCGACTCGGCCACCTTCGATCCGATAACGACGTTACATGAATATCACTAGACTCATCTGAATCGGATAGTCATTTCATTCGAACTGAATCAAACCGATATGACCTGAATCAATCTCCAATTCTCAGACGAGCAGTAGAAACAAAAAAAACAAAAAAAGAGAATGGGAAAAGAAAAAGAAGATACATTCGCAGAGAGCCCAATCAATCTAATCTATAAACCAATTGAAAACTAGATTCAGATGAAATAAAGAAAAAATTGGAGACACCTATGCAATCACATGCAACTCATCAATCTAATGTTCTTTAAATTTATATTTATTGTGATTTGATTTTTCTCATAATACAAATATGCAACTATTATTTTTCTTATTCACGATTATTAGATGGTATATTGTTATGGGTGTTGAATCTTAATTCCTTTTGGTTCTTTTAAAATAAATAAAAAATAGATATTAATTAATTATGTGTGTCTGCATATAATTAAAAAAAAAATATTGAAAACTACCACATGTATAAATATTAACTCACCATGTCTGTATAGATGCACACTTATGTATATTTTCTTACAATAGTATAAACGAACCAAATAAGTTTTCAAAACGAACCGCGACCCCAATTAGCATACCGAATAAGCCTATCCCTACCGTACCGCAGAAAATAACGTACCATGCACCCGTACCCGTACCACGTACCAAAGCGACCCGCGATCCAAGTAACCCTGAGTTGGACTTGGTAGTTTTGCCAAAATATAGCAGGTTGGCATCAACCTTCCAAAAACTATTGCACTAAATCAGTAGACAATTCAGCTTCACAATGGTTGCATATCAATCCCCATCATCATCTAGTTAAATACCACGCTAGGAAACACGGATACTCGTTGGGGGGCCAACGTGGCGGTGTCGGACTTGGATACTCGTGGGACACGACCTGACACATGTCCGAATAGTAAAAGCAAATTGTTTTGAGTCGGATACGGTAGGGATACGGGAGTGATACTTGAGGGATACGGCGATAACTTGGTATGAATCGGTAAACTCAGTGCAAGCCGGTCTTGACTCAGTGGACTCGGACAAATCAGTCGATTCATGGTGGGATCGAACAAATCAGTCAAAAACAACAAAGAAGAAATTGAAGGAGAAGAAGAAGGAAAAGAAGAAATTGAAATCAAACCTACAAAATTCAGCCAATCAAGTTTCCCTCACCCTCTTCTTCACCATATGGGTGTGGCTCCTCAATTGCTCGACTACCTTCAATAGGCGTATCTCCTTCGGTCGGCGAATCTCTGGTGATCGTTCTCCCTCTCTGAACCGAAGCATGAGTGAGTTTCTCTCTCCCCCCCCCCCCCAACTCTCTCTCTCTCTCTCTATGAACCGAAGCATGCGTGGGTTTTTGTTTTGGGTCTGGGAGTTGAAGGTTTTTGTGGGGTCAGAGGCAGATGGGTTAAAAGAGGGTTTTTAGTTTTTGGATATTATTAGTATAGTATTTTATTTTATTCATATTGGTAGGTTGTGAATAATGCTTTATATTTTTTTTGGTATTGTTTATTTTAAAGAGACTATATTTTTTTAGTTATGATTAATGTTATTATATATATAAAAATATATAATATTTTAATTAGCCGTATTTTCGTCGTACCCCTTTCCTATATTTTGAAATTTTGTCGTATACTAGTGTCCGTATCGTATCCTAGATAGGATACGATACCTGTGCCCATATCCGTGCTTCATAGATACCAAGTTATATTGGATTTTGGGTAGAACTGACAGTAATGTTGTCTTAATCCCCTAGAGAGGTGGGTAAAATCAAATATGCTTAGATATATAGGCCTGGTAAAAAAATATTGAGAAAGATAGGAAGGAGGGAGCAAATACTTGGAAGTAAAAAGTAGGGAAAAAGGAAAGATGAAAAAAAAGAGTTCATAGGCACCTCTTAGGGTATTCCAACTAAGATTTATGAAGCCTACATTCACTCATTCCATCCATATGTTAAACTGACTCAACCTTGTAGACAGCCAATGAACATTGCTGAGGGTGAAAAGTTTAAGTTAGATACTAAAGAAAGTTACTTCATGAGTATGTAACAGCAACCCACGTGAGAAAGTTAGTGACTAATTAACCCACTTTCTTAGAAGGTTACAGCATGAATACATAAATTTCCTCAAAATATATTTTTTTAAACTCCGCCCCCCGCCCCCCGCCCCCCACCCCCCCCTCCCCCCCCCCAAAAAAAAAAAAAACCTAAAAAAAGGAAAAATTACAAAAAACAGGGATCACACACAGAGAAAGAGAATTAACATCTTCCAGAAGATTTATGTTCCTGCACAATTCATATTAGAAAGGAAAAGGGTAAGGACATTAGGTTTAGGTTGCCACATTGGCTTCTATCTTTTCTTCATCAGTTCAAAATTGATGGCATCCAAAATAACCAAATACAGTTGTTAGGCAGAGTCTGAACAAACCATTCTAATTGCCTTCATCAAGTACAGTGGCAAAATCAGATAATGAGAGAGAGAGATGCTCACCACTTTTATATCTAACAGTGTATTCATCAACATCAACTCCCGGAAGAGTGAAGCCTGCCCTGGTCAAAAGATTGCCTGCATCCCGCACCTACATAACACCAACAAAAAAAAAATTCTCAGACCTCTACCAAGATAACAATAATCATTATTATGAAAAATTAGAAACAGCAAGATTCAAGGTAAAAACCCAAAGTAACTCAAGCATCACAAATAAATGAAAGGTATACTCATGAAGAAAAGAATTTGTTGAAAAATAATGTAAAATAGACTCTAGCCAAACCAATGTTAATGTAGCTGTACAAATGAAAGATAAAAACAAACTTATTAAACAATGGGAAGGGAAAGTGATGTCGATCATAAGAATCGCACAAAGGGGGAAATGCAAAGAAAAGAGATTTAGGGTACCAATTCAAGGCCAGAGCCACCAAGGACTTAGCAGCTCAGAAGTTTAAATGATCACTTGAAACTTCTGTCACGTTACAATAAATTATTCACAACTCAACTCAATGCAACAAACCTTTATCCTAAGAAGCACGGGTACGATATAATACAGCGATACAACAAAACTTTAAAAAACAAGATACGTCTATAATAAAATATATTTTATATTTTACTATTATTTAACGACTTAAAAATTACATTTTTTAATAATTATTTAACAACAGTAAACAAAATTAACAATTTTTACCATAAAAAAAATGTAATATCGTCCCATTACTATATATCCATAAAATGAACGTAAACAATTAAAGAAATCAAAACCAACATTTAACTAGTTGGTTTGTTTACAAGTATTTGTTTATAAAATTACAGTGTAATGAACTCATTATTTTATATTCTTTTGATATGTAATAGTAGATAATACTTAAAAAATTCTCGTGGATGGCATAGATTAAAATTAAAAATTGTACATCTTGCTCCATGTATAAAAATATCCACATATTTTATTAATTATGAGATACGTAAGATGCATATCCGATACGTATCCGATGAATATCGTAACCGATACGGGTACGTCGACCTTAACAAAGTATTTGTGTTTCATAGGCATTACCCCAACTATTTTGGGTCATCAACATGAATCTTCTTCTTCCTCCAGTATGCTCGATGAAGGTCCATATTCTCATTTAAACAACAAGCTTACTATCTCATTCAATGCTAATTTTAGCCTATCCTATTTCTCACATTACCATTGATACGTATCACATCACACTTCCCAATAGGTGCAATACTATGTCTTCCATAAACATATGCACACCACCTAAGTCAATTCTCTCTCAATTTATCTTCTATTAATGCTATTTCTACAATTCTATAAATAACATCATTCCTAATTTACAACACATTCATCTTAACCTCTACATTTCAAATAGTAATTAATAATGAAGTAGAAATTTAGAGAGATGCCTTAGAATAAAAAAGATTTAAAATAAGTTGAAACACAGATGAGTTTATGAAATAAGAATTTTGTAGAAATGATGATTCAAATAGTGAGATATTAAAGATCAATAATCAAAAGATTTTGAAAAGCGAACCCTTTTGAATTTGAGGTGAATTTGAGGTAATTATCCACAAGAAGGGTGAGATTAGATACAATGTTAGTCTTGGAGTTAAAGTTGGAAGAATTAACCGGAAAGATGCATTTGGTGTCAGTATGATCGACATATACCTTTTAAGTTGAAAGGTAAGTTTGATAAGACAACCATTAGGCCAACCAACGATATGTTCTGGTACATAATATTGGGCGACTTAGAAATAACATGTTTAGAAATTAAGTGCGGTTTCACTAATCGATACTTTATCATCACCAAATCAAATTCACTGTTGAGACTAGTCCTGAATGTGCTTATGTATCTCATCCATAATCAAGGCAAAAAGTAAAAGGTATAAAGGCAAAATTTTGAAGTAATCAAACAGTGATCGATAAATCACTGCTCTCCCATATGTTGTTCTCACTAGAAGTCATTGAACCCTCATAAATGTCCTTAACCATATCATTATACCTATTTGTAACTCTTTTCTTTTTCTAAAACACTATATATTATATCCCTAGATAATCTATCATAAGTCTTCTCTAAGTCTACACAAAAATTACCAAAACCATATGTTGAGTATTTCGGTAAATTCCAATTTTGGATAGTAGATGGGCAGTTGTGACGGGGCTTTTGATGTGAGCTTACCAAAAAACTTTCGGTTGAACTTTGATGGGATAGTAGGCCTAAAGAAAGGTCCAAATCATTAGCCTTGCTTCCAATTTTGCTAGGCCACTAAGTTTTTGCATTTTCCAACTGTTAGATTACTCCTCTATATATTGTGACATAATAGCTTTGCTTTGAAGATGGAACGAAGAACCTTTCAAAGCAAACAAGGAGATATGTGATGCATATTCCCTATGTCAAACAACCCAAGATCTGGGCGTGCTTGCCTCCTATTTTTTCTCTTTCTTCTTCTTTAACCAATCTCTCATTCATCCAAGATTTCCATGGCTTAAATCACAAGATAAAGATTCTATATTGATGAGGAATTTTAAGCACTCAATCATATACAAATATTCATAAAAAGAAAAGAAAGGACAAGCTGACCAGAGTACAGAATTATACATCCTTGCTGCTACTGCCCCATCAATTCATAAACAAATATTCTTCTACCAACCACCAGCAAATATGTTTTTGTATTTATCAGCCCACGCGGATTGTTAATTTTTAGGCTTATGGAAGGCGGAAGGCCACAATGCTGATGATTTCCACCACAAATCCGCACTTAAAAAGGTGTCACAAGGGTCAAATTACACTCGTTATGTGGCATCACTGTCATTAGCATTGTCATCAGCACTTTCAGCAACGAGTAAACTTAACTTCTCCCATTGGCAATCTTTGACACGATGAGGGCCACCGTAAAGAAAGCAACCAGAATCAAAGTTCTTTTGGTTGTTGTCTGACATTTTAGAGTCACCAATGTTCTTCTTCTTCCAATCCACCTTCATTACATTCTTGGAAGCGTCAGTTTTGTCTTTCTTATTGCCACTATCTTTCTTTAGAAGGGCCTAGATTGCCCATCTTGAAGTCAACAAGGCCATCCGCATCAGTGGGTAGATCATGCACCCCCAACTTGCGCAACTCGGTATACGCCCATCCTTGAAAACCAGACATGAAATTAAAGAGTTTATCCTCCTCGAACATGTTCTTGATATCTAATATCAAAGAACTGAAATCCTTCACATAATCCCGAACAGTGCCTATATGCCTCAATTTCTTGAGCGACTCCCTAGCAATGATTTTCTAATTTCACAAATGACATGCAAACCGAACCCTTCTTTAGCCGTTCAATTTTATCATTATTGATTCTATCATGTTGAACTAGATTAAGAGTAATGTTGATAGCGGCCTTATTATCACATTATAGTCTTATAGGTCCAGCATCATGAATTCCTAGCTACCCTAGAAAGATTTTGAGCTACATAAGCTCAAAAATTCCATGGGCCACGGCTTTATATTTAGCCCCTCCTGCACTCGATCTAACTACAGTTGCTTTACTTCTTGCTTAGCCAAGTAACAAAATTCCCCCCTATTAGGGTGCAATATTCCAACATAGACCTTCTGTCATCCACTGAACCAACCCAATCTACATATTTCTAACCCAAGTGACCATGATTGGAGAACAAGATCCTTTTCCTGGACTTGACATGAGAGACCTCAAAATATGATAAGCAACTTTAGGATGAAGTTTCTTTTGATACGAAAAAATAGGAAAATACCAATGAAACAATTGGAATATTATGAGAACGGGATTATTGATACAACTGAAGATTCACAATGAAAAAGACATGATCACCAAATTTTCTTAAAAGTCTAAAAAGCACGAATACGGACATGTGACACAGACATGGCACGATGAGGACATGCGAATATAGTATTTCTCAAAAAAGTAGGCATGGACATATTTGCAACACATTACAAATAATTATGTTTGTAATAATTGGATTGAGAAACTTTTATGATTCTAAAACCTCTTAACTGTATTATTCTTTTAGCAATTATGAATATTTAGTCTTTGAATGAATAACTCTTTTAAATTATGTTAGTACTGGCTGAACTTCGAATGGATTCCCAAATTCTTGTACCATGAAAAAGGATCAAGGTAGATGTCATTTCTTTAGTGTCTATTTTTAATTATTTCTTTTTTTTTTTGGTTGACCATTCACAGTTTTAGCTCATGGGCCCAAAAGCAACAAGTAGTTTTGTTTTGTTTGGGTCGTACACATTTTTAGCTCATGTGGGATAGGACCAAGTAGAATTGTTTATTTTCTAGGTCGTACAAAATTTTATCTCATGTCAACTAGGAGAAAAATATGGCTTTTCTTTGTTTGTGTCATACACAGCTTTAGATCATAGGGTTAGGAGAAAAAAGCATTTTTTTTTGTGCGTAGTTTTAGCTCATGTTGGTCGGGAGAAACATACTATTTAGGCTCGTGCGTCAAGAAGCACAATAATAATTTTATGGTTGGTTGTATCATAGACAATTTTAGCAGTATGGGCCAGGAGCAAAATGTAAATTTTCCTTGTTTGTTTAATTTTTTTGATAAAAGAATAATTTTATTATTGAAAGGAATAAATAGTAGAGGACAAGATATCCTCCATAAAAAAAGATTTAAGCAAAGGAAAAAGATTGAAAAAATAAAACTAAAGCATAGCCGTTATTTTGTTCCTTTAAAAATCAGACAAAAGCAACCCTTTAAAACTTCTTGTGGCTTTGGTCCAAGTGAAGCCATAAAAACCAATCGTTCTCATATTAGTTCAGTGAGGTAGACAACAATAGAAGAGTGGGAGGGTTTTAAAGTTATTGAAAAACTTAGGGGAATGAAAGAAATGTTGAAAGTGTGGAACAAAGAGGTTTTTAGAGATGTCAGAAGTAGGAAGTCCGAAATTTTGAGGGAGAGTGGGGAGTTAGATAGTTTGGAACAATGTGATATATTGACTGATGATCAAATTAGGAAAAGGGTTCTTTTAAGGAATGAGTTAGAGAAGTTTTAGTTAGGGCGGAAGCCAATTCGAGACAAAAGACGAGATTTAAATGAGTCAAAGGAGGTGATTGTAATACAAATTTTTTTCAAAGAATACATGCTGGTAGAAGGAGAAAGAGTGTCATTAAAGAGATTGAATCTAACTCGGGAGAGGTTGCTAAAAATCCTTTGTTGATTGATAAGGAGATTACAGAGTTTTATAAAGATTTATATTTATAATATGTTCAATTTTGACCAACAGTCGAAGGAGTTGATTGGAGTCCTATATTGTTTGAGAAGACAATTTGGATTGAGAGAACTTTTGAAGAAGAGGTTAGAAAAGTTTTGTTTGATATGGATATGGATATGGATATGGAAAAGACACCAGATCCAGATGGTTTCAGTATGGCTTTCTATCAGGATAGTTGGGAAACTATTAAGGGTGATTTTATGTATGTATTCAATGACTTTTTGCTAATGGGGTTGGGGGAGGAGTGTTAATTCTACCTTTATCACATTGGTCACCAAAAAAGATCGTTCAATTAAAGTTAAAGATTATAGACCTATCAATTTGGTGACTACTTTGTACAAAATTATCACTAAAGTGTTGTCTAGAAGGCTTTGTGAAGCTTTGGGAGACACAATAACCATGGCCCATAGTGCTTTTGTTTAAGCAAGACAAATACTAGATGCAGTTTTAGTCACAAATGAGGTGGTGAAGGATATTATGAGCAAGGAAAAGAAAGGAGTTATGTTTAAGTTGGATTTTGAAAAGGCATATGATAAGGCAAATTGGAATTTTGTGGATGTTGTTTTAAAAAACAAGGGTTTTGATGAAAGGTGGAGAAGGAACTGTTTTTCTTCTTTGACTTTTTCTTTTTTGCTTATATTCTATGCAGTTTTAGCTCATGCTGGCCAAAACCAACATACAGTTTAGGCTTATTTGTTAAGAAGCACTACTTTCAGGCGTAAAAGCATTTCTATAACTACCTATTGATCGGGCCAATCTTTGAAACATCTTTGTCAACTATCTTGTGAGTGCAAGTATGGCCCCCTTTCATCAGATGTAGATGGAGCTGGCTCGGTCTCATCCTCTAAAGATGGTTCTTCGAATTATGATTCTCCATGTTGTATCTACGTTGACATGTTCACAACAAGGAATTTTATGTTGTTACATTAAGGAGCAATGTTTGCTTCAAGCGTAGAAGCATTTCTGGAAATTCCCATTGATCAGGTTGATCTTTGAAACATTTTTATCCACTATCTTGCGTGTGTAAGTCTGCCTCCTTTCATCAAATGTAAGTGGAGCTATCTCGGCCTCATCCTCTAAAGATTGTTCTTTAAATTTTGATGCTTCTTATGATGTTCCATGTACATTAGACATGGTTCACAACATCGACTACTTCCTCAATGCCTAAGGTATGCACCATTTTTTTCTTGTTATTTCAAATAGTCACCCTGAGTATCAAATTAACCAAGTCAATTGAAAACAAAAGTACAAGGTTTTGTGGAGTCTTCCTCTTTACTCATAAATCTGTATCATGATAGGATTCAATGAACCCTTCTTTAGTTTATCACTGAAATTGGAGTAGGAGAATATCCAAAGCGAAATATGTGTTGCGTAGAAGGCAATCCCTCTTTGACTCCTTGTGCCACTATCGACTCATTGTCATGTCTATTAGGAAGAACTAGGTCGAGTTTTCCAAGCTCACGTGGTTCACCTTTCTCCGCCTTGTATTTTCAAAGTATTCTGCGCACAAAAATCAAAGCATTCTTCTTTAAGATCTCTTCTTTATTAATTCTTCCACCACTGTGACGCACCAAAATCTGGGGGTCCTTTCCTAACTCCTGGAATGCCTTCTCGTAAGTCATCCCATTGAAATCTGACATCCTTTCTAGTCAGTCGTGTCATAGGTGCCGCTAGGCGAGAGAAGTCCTTGATGAATCTCTGGTGATACCCTACCAATCCCAAGAAACTACGTATCTCGAAGACTGACTTCGGCCTCTGCCAATCCATTACCGTCTCAACCTTTTTCGGGTCAACTGATACGCCTGTAGCGGACACAACGTGGCCCAAAAATTTGACTTCCTTTAGACAAAACTCACATTTGCTAAATTTGGCATACAATTGGCAATCTCTCAAGGCTTGTAAAACAATCTTCAAGTGATGTGCATGCTCCTCCTCCATCTTGGAGTATACAAGAATATCGTCTACAAACACTATGATAAATTGATCCAAAAAGAGTTTGTAGATAGAGTTTGAATACCCTATGCATGAGATCTATAAATGCGGCTGGAGCATTCATCAACCCGAATAGCATAACCTTGAACTCAAAGTGGCCATATCGAGTCCTAAATTTCATCTTAGGAACGTCAGTTTCCCATACCCTCAACTGATGATACCCCATGCGCAAGTCTATCTTAGGGTAGAACCGAGCCTCTCTCAATTGCTCGAAAAGGTCGTCTATCCGTGGCAACGGGTACTTGTTCTTGATGGTGACCCGATTCATCTGCCGATAGTATATAAAAAGTTTAAAAGTCCCATCCTTCTTCTTGGCAAATAGTACCGGAGCGCCCCAAGCTAAGATACTCACTCTAATAAAACCCTTGTCCAACAACTCTTACAATTGGACTTTGACTTCTTGTAACTCTGCTGGTGCCATCCTATGCAGTGGTATAGAGATAAGGGATAACCAGGGTTGCAATCTGAGATAGACCTAACTCATGTCTCGCCTCGTCCTCAAGTATAAGGCTCGCAAGTCAACTCACCAATTGCCCGAGCCAACGGAAGTCAAATACGACTTGGGGTAAACATTGTTTTTCTCGTTGAAACTTGAAACAAATATCCTCTGAAATGTAGGCGGTGACTTACTTCCGATCACAATCCATAACCACCCGATGTGCCGTTAATCAATCCATCCCGAGGCTGACGTCGAACTCCGACATGCCCATGACCCTAAGGTCCACCGTGAGTTGAATCCCCAAAATCTCTAACAACCCCGACGCATCTTATCAATGCAAACCCTAGTTCCTAGAGGAGAATTTACATGCAAGGACTCCTCTAATATCTCAACCTCTAAGTTCAATCTTTCACACAAGATGTAGAGATGAATGAATGAAAAATCAAATAACACTTATGCCCATAAACGAGAGAGTAGAAATGTACCTGATGTCCCCGCCCAAAATCTCTGTCCTCGGCCTTGGCCTACACCTTGGGTTATCTATCTTAACTGCGGAGTCTCCGTAAGTGAAATAGCTGGGACCTGCCCAGAGCCCTAAGTTTGATACTGATTCTCTTGCACCAAGATAGGATAGGGAAGAGTGAAAAATGTCTATATAGGTTCCACCGATGACTGATTCTGAGAAGACCTGTAACTCTGGAATCCTTGCCCGAGAAGGCAATCCCTCTTTAGGTGACCCAGCTAATGACACAAGTAACATTTCTTTTGACCTCCTTGATACGTCCCCTTAAAGTTCTTCCCTTCTTGGGAAAACTGACTCTGGCCTTGGCCTTGATAACCCCGGTCTTGCCTCTAAGACCCTTGTGGTGTAGAGGTCTTTTGCTTTAGGTCTAAGAATTCCAGGGCTTGCACTTGTCGAAGAGGTGATGAGAAATACTTATTCATGAAAAGCTATTGAAACTCTCTCCATGTCATCGTCTCGATGTATATCGATGTCCTTGCCCATGTTGGTGGGCCTCTCCCTCAAGTTGGAACGTCGCCAACCTTATCTTGGTGGAATAAATCCCAGGTTCCCATGCATGACACATGATACAATGTCATGACATAAATCAGGCATTCCAAACCCCCATCATTGATGCTAAGCATCCAATGACAATTTATCAATTCTTGTGTCTTTCTTGGGTAGGTAATTTATAGACATCACACCAACAGGCTACCAAACCAACACGGCATTCGAGTACACCGACACACTTTTCTGAAATCTCACCGTCGGGCAAGTGTGTGAACCAAGTAACCGAATCTTGCACCCGAGAGAGAATATATCCCTTCTTGTAATTTCCAACACACTTTTCATGCAATATTCCGTGCGACTCAATTAGACATTTGTCCAATTTTTCCGAGCCCACCAATCAAATCACCAGGTGGTGATTGACCTAACTCATGCACACACATACTCACACTTATGTCAATGCCCATAAATGTAGTGTAACCGTGCATATGCAATATAATGTACAATTGCAATTCTATTACATCACAATGGTAACTATGTCATGTAAGCATATGATACATCACATAAGCATCAAAATCTTAATTACATCATGAGACATATAATAATATCTCATAACCATTAGTCAATTCCACTTCCTGCTGCAAGCAGCTTTTCATGATAAAATTTGCTTTGTCCAAGCAGTGATAGGCTGATAGCTATCGCATAAACTTGGCTTACAGAGAAGCTCAAGTTTGATTGGTAGATATGAAATAACTATTTTGGACATTATCTCTATATTATGTGGAGTCTAGTCAAACTAAAATCAGATCAACTTCTACTTTGTATGATGAAACTGAAATAACAATATGATGTTCAATTAATCTTCTTAGATTTCATGTCAGTTTCAACAAACAAAACAAGAGAAAAGCTTCAAACATAGCAGATTCTGGCCAAAGTATTAGACAAAAACGTTGCGTTCAATATTACCAGTTTTGAGTGATCCCATGATACCAAGATTATCCATCCTATGGTGGAGACAGTTTATTAGAAAGAGTATGAGCAAAAGATAATCTTCCTATATTTGATCATGATTTGAACTGAACTTCAAACTTCTGTACACCTGAAGTTAATTTATGCATAATAAATTGAGTTATGGAAGTTAGAAGTGTGATATACAATATTGAAATAAGGTTACTATATGCATGCTGATTTAAAAAAAAAAAAAAAGGATAATGTATGCATGCAGATGCAGAAGGACCTCTGCTCCAGATTGATAAAATGTCTAACTTTTCCATGACAAATTTAGGACAAGCAAGATAGTTAAGTTGAATATACTTGCGCCAAGGGTGATATTCGGGGACTGATGCCTCCTTCACGCTCCATTTGTGCTACAGTACATGCAATTCTCAGCTCCCTAATCAAACAATAATGAAAATGAAATCCGATTAGGCACTTCATGCATAAAAATTAAATCAGCTGTACATAAAAACTGAAAATGAACAACTTTAGTGTTTCTCCACCAAGAATAGCTGCCACAAATAGTCCATCAGGCTTCAATGCCAATCTACACTGTTATGAAATAAATAACAAACATGAACAAGTAAGCATTTTTTACAATTCCCAAAGAAGCACAGTTTATCCTAATTCAATTTTTTCTCATAAAAAACAACCAAAGGAAAAAGGGAACAAAGATATACGATATGCTAAAACAGTTTCCATATCAGCTACATAAGAAGTATGCACCTGTATCATGGCTCCAGGAAGATCATTTGTCCAGTGGAGTCCCAAACAACTAATCACCAGATCTACAGAACTAGACATCAACACAAAACTTCTCAATTTAGAACAAAGGGTGTATGGAAAAACATATATTATATGCAAATCCAGTAAAGAATGTCATATCAGTCCATGAAATAGATCCACATAGAGAGCTAACTACGCGCACCTTTCTTTTACTGGCAAAAACTCTTCATCACCAACTACAAATGATGTTTCAATATTTTCATTAGGCATATCTTGCTCTGCATCTCTACACAGTTTCACCATGTCATATGACGTATCCAGCATAATTAGCTTTTGGATGGCTCCTGACATGAGAAAGAGTGTATCTCATTATTATCTCCAGTACTTAATGAGACTTTGTTTTTTTCTTTTTTCTTTGTTTTGGATGTGAGGAGAAAATTGGAGTTACGGACAATCTTTTTATATAAACGTTAATCTGAGTTCCAGTTGTTTTTTTTCATTTTTTGGGAGCTTAATGTGAATCATAGTTCAAAATTCAATGTGCTAAGAATAGTTGCAAATTTTCCAGATTCAATATATGAAGGAACATACTTCGTCAAATGCTTGATAAGATAATATGACATTATTCAACATGATTAACAAGGAAATAATGATGGAAAAACAAAATAAAATTGCATTAAGGGTGTTTTGAAGTGCAAAAGAGGTTCTGTGGTATGTGGTTCGATCCCAATCCTTCTATATTTCCCTTACAAGGAAAGGAAGCCCCATCATTTGCTTTCTTATCTAATAAAATGTTGTTCCTTATCCATAACAAAGAAGAGTCAGAACGAGTACATACTGTTTAGGACTCCTTATAGCGATAACTGTTCAGAGACAATTCAAAATGGAAATTCATCATAGCAAGCCCAACTAGGACTGCAAAAATGGACAGGTAACCCCAATATCCACACCAACAGGCAGCTTTACAGAGCAAGAGAAATATAGCAATAGTCCACACCCGATACATTGCTTTTATTTTTCGGTTTGACCTCAAACAAACGAAGCTATCGATCATCTTCTCTCAAGACTCTCTTTTTGTTTCTCTTGCACAAATCCTACCTACATCTCAATCTCTGTTTGTAAACAAATAATTGTTTCTCTTTTGATCTCTATTGGACACATGAATCACACGAAATGATAAGTGACTTAAAATGATATCTATATTACTTCAGACATTATATATTTACACACACACACACACACACAGAGATATATATATGTGTGTGTGTGTGAGTGTGTGTGTTTTAAATTTAAATTGAGTGTATCTTACGAGACACGATACGTTACGAACTTACAATCCACAATACATTATTTTTTAAAATCGATACACGTTATGATACATGTTTTGACAATTATATACTACTATACATCTATAGACACAGCGAGTTAATATTTATTTTACGTTTTGTGATCAATTTTTTAGTATCTAAAAGTATATGTAAGTATACATCCATGCACACATATTACATAATCAATCAATATTTATTTGATATATTCTATATGAATTCCAAAATAAATCAATTTGAGATTCTGGTTGGTTATAACCTGGGGTCAAAAATTTAGACATTCAGGATCGCCAACACATCCCATCTCGGATCACTGTACCAGGATCGTGAGTGGTAACTGAGTGCTGAACCCATTTAAGAACCTAAGGTAAAGATGGTTTGAGGTTGGGCAACCTCTTTAACCCATGGATCGGGATTGAACCTAGGTCGGCTTTCAAAATAATCCTATGAAACCCATATGAGTAGACCCTAACAGATAAAGGAATAGAGCTGATATTCAAACCTTCATTCTACTAGCATGTCATTTACATGTCTAAGAGAATTTCTCCTTACAAATTTATGCCCTCCTCGGAGCTCCAAAAACAAAACCACCGTTTGGTGCAATTTGAGTTTACAAAGTATACTGCTGCAGCACACTATGAGAGCACTAGAACCGTAAGCAACTAATATGCATATATTTGAATTTTGAAAAGGTAACTTTTTCCACCAGTTTCTTACAATCGTCGTTAGGAATGCCTTCCGAACAAGGTGACAACAGACTAAAGTTACTACAATTCAAGTTTACATGCATTTTTTTTTTCTGTGATAAGAAAAAACACATTTACAACAAAAAAAGGAAAAGTAAAAAAATGATGGACAAAAGGTCCCACCATTAATACAGCAAAGGAATAAAAACAGAAAAATACAATCAAAATTAAGGAACAAAAATGTATGAAACGATAATCATCAAAACCTAATCACAAACCACAATCCAACCTTGTCAGATAGGAGGTATGTCCGAAATTCATTAGTAACCAATGCCTAAATAGCCAAAAATTTCACTCTTCCCCAATGAGATTCCTCCAACTCAAACTTGTCATCAAATTTTCTACCATTCCTTTCTATCCCAAGAACCAAAAACATAGCCATAAACACCCAAGATTTGCAACTAGATAAAGGTTTTATACATACATTTACTTATTCTATCCACTTTCTTCAGCCTTTTAGTCACCCATTTTGGGCTTTTCATCTTGCAATTGATCACCCTCCTCGGTACCATCAATAGTTTAAATTTTTGAAAAAGGAGAGGAAAATCATGTGTTTTCAATTAGGATGACATTAAATAGAATGCAAAAAATGAGTCCAGAAATGTGTTGCATATGAATCATAAGAATTCCCAAATTCATACAATAAGTCTCGAAATTTCTTCATTTAATGAAACAAAAGGGATCCTTTCAATATTAGACCTGGTACTAAAATTTCTGTTATGTCTTTCAACAACTCACATATAATTCAGTAATTGTCAAGGCAACTGTTGGACTACATCCCACCACCCACTCCAATAGGAAAAAATGCTTCTCATGCATGCCAAATAACAATGCAAACAGAGACCTAGTTGCCTCTCTCTCTCTCTCTCACATGTTAACTTCATAAGCAACAGTTATTATCACTGAAAATGGTACAGCAGTTTTTGTTTTCTTTTAGTTTGGACCGTACACATTCATTTGTTGACAATTTGGCATATGTACAAGTCCACTGGAGAACAATAAATTGTCACCGAACTCACCTTTGCTTGTACATACTGTTTATACTAAGTTTTTTGGTGTTTCTCTCAGCCTCAAAGTTTCTGTATGTTTTCCGTATATGAGAATTTTGAAACATTTTTTGTTTTACTGAAAAATAAGCACTATGTCCTACTTCACACACCAAAAACCAATAAGTCCTACAAATTTTGAAATGGACCAATAATACCTGCTTTTCAAAGACAATTCCAAGTAAGAAGAAAATCTAGTTGGTAAATTTGTTTGCCCATTATAACTACAAAAAACAATTTTTGCAGTCACTCTAACCATGTCAGCTTTTATTTAACCATAAGTTATAAAGTAAATATCAAACTAAGACTCGTGAAAAACTTACTCAAATCATCAAATTGATATTAATTTAGGAATTGAAAAAACCATCAAGCTGAAAACTCCAACAAATTTATTATGAATGCATTGCTAGTTAAAAATATTATATGCTTTTCAAAAGTACAATAACTTGTCTTTTCATAAATTAGGATGTATTTAGAGTTAATATTTAAGTTACGTTTCCAGATACAAAGGGGTGAAAGCTAAGAAACATGTACACAGATACGGGACACGGATATGACACAGACACGACATTTCTCCAAAAAGTAGGGCACGGACAAGTTGGGGACATCCTACGATAATTGTAGTTTACATATAAAACTATATAATTTATTACAAATATAGTGATAATGATGTTATTCATAAAAAATTTAGTACTTTATGATAAGTAAATGTTATGTTTAGCCATCTCGTGTGAATTTTTTGACTAACATCTTAATAGTTAATTATGGACGCATATAAAAGAGTATCAGACACGTGTTCGAGAGTGTCTAGAGAGTGTCAATGTCTGACACGTATCCAACATAGATACATCACTTTCTTGAGAGTGTCCATGGGCAGAATAGGCCAAGGGGCACTTGCCCACCCTAAAAATTTTTAGGAAAAAGTTTATTATCTACTTATATATATTTTTTTTGTTCAAATATCCAGTTGTGCTCACCCAAGACAAAAAAAAATAAATTAAATTTGGGCCCATACAACAAACGAGTTGTGCCCAACCAATGCAAAAAAAATATATATATATAGGCTGGGCCCACCCATTTTAACCCCTCCTCTGATCTTCTCTCTCTCTCTCTCTCTCTCTCTCAACGCCACAGACTCTACCTTTTTCAACCACATCTTTGAAGTCCCTTTCTTTATTCCTCCTCCTGTCTTTTCTTTTCTCTTCTCTTGAGAGGCTAGGGTTTGCTCTCTTTAGCTTAGAAGACTCCTCGTCCATCACTTTGCTCCTTACCCTTCATGATTAGTCTTTCCCATTTATATTGGAAAGAGTACACACTAATTAGAAATTAATTTATAAATAGATCCCATCAGCCACTGAAGCACCTTGCCAACAACTAACAAGTTCCAGTCTCTAGACTGTAGTTTCAAGCCAAGTTACACATGGTCACTCTAGCGCCAAGCGAATGCTTGCTTTTGGAATTCCCTTAAGCTTGCCAATAGAACTTTGTGCTCACTCGAGTGCTACGCAAACGCTAGCGAGCCAACCCCTAGAATTTCACAATTAATCTAAATTTTGACTATGTTTGAGCACCAAGAGGTTTTGCTCATTTGGATTCCATATCATGACCTAAAATATGACTTATATTAGAGATATGATAGGATCCAAAGAGATCCATCATAATCTGTTTAGTAGAGATATGATAAGATCCATCAAGATCTATCAATATCAGTATATTCCAGATAACAATAAATGATGTCCAATGGGCTACAAAATATACTGATATACTGATATTTATAGATCTTGATGGATCTTAGCATATCTCTACTAAACAGATTATGATAGATCCCTTTGGATCCTATAATATCTCTAATACTCCCCCTAAAGTTGGTACACTGAACAGATGTAGCCCATTGGACATTAAATCCATGAATGTAGGCACAATGTGATGAACCAAGTTTTTTCCTTTACTTTTTTATGTTCACTTTCCCCTTTATTCTAAACTTCTAGAATTTATAAACAATTTTCTCGTGTACAAAACAATATGTCATGGATGGATCACTCAATTCTTAGGCAAGTCCGATTTAAAGCCCAATTGTCAACTAAGCTCACTAGGCATCTAGCTCTACTTACCATATTTAATTGAAGGATTCCAAAAATATAGCTTTCAAATAATATTTGTCAACTCAGCTTCAATCTTAAATATTAATCCCTCTTTGACGCAATGGACCTCCGAACTCATGTGACACATGACTTATGCCAACATACTACATTAGAATAGGAATTCAAGTGGATTTTGTCGTTTGGAATCATTTTTTGAAAAGTAGGACTCTTATTGGTCCATTTCGAAAAATAATAAAACTTCATGCTTTTTTGGTGTGTAAAGTAGGATTTAATAGTAATTCCGCCCTCCCCCCCCCCCCCCCAAAAAAAAAAAAAAACATTGGTCGACTTCGTACAGCAAAAGCTATCACCTTCAAGATGATATCATTAATATTAATGGAACATTCTAAATTTTTAAACTTACCGATGCCATCTTGATTGTATTTTGTATCATGCATTTAAAGGACTCTCCACTTCCTCACAGTAGGTCATAATACACATCCAACCTAGCTTTCATTCTACTCATCCGTATCAAAATTGATTACACTTTATTTTACAGATATTTTGCTTCAGAGGGTCATAGCTGCCAGAAAATCCTGCCCATGAACAGCTTCCTGTTGCTATGTCATGAGACAAAGCATCGATATTATAGGTGTCATTTACTTTAGGACTATAAAAGCACATAAACAGGTCAACCAGTCCTACAAGCAGCATACTCAATCTCTCTACATAATTTAGCCAAGGTGAAGAGCTTATAATAATGAGAGGAGCCAGAGAAATCTTTTTCCAAAAAATTATTCTTCCTATGTTCTTCAAATATTCTTCAAATTAATAAGTTACATGCCAATAAATATCAAAAAATCATTAACAGATATGATTAGTGCTCATAGAAGTAAAATTCAGCTCTCACCACGCCCACGTAACAAACGCCTAACAGCTTCCAACGAACCCCCCAAACATAACGCCGAAGGAAATGTTTTTTTACAATCCTACAAAAAACATACAGAATCTCAAGTCCAATGAAAACTTTTTTGGATACAATTAGGACTTTAGAAGGAAAACCTAATGTTCCTTGTCCAATTAAAAATAGATATCGTTCATCGTTTCTTATAACACTTATGCATATTGGATTCACATAATCTTTTTTTGTCCCATTTAAGGCAATAAGTAACATACGGGGCATTGTTATTCACACAATACATCATTCAATATCACTTACTAAAAGCCAATGATTTTTTTTCTCTTTAATAGGTAAAAGCAGTTCAATGAACGAAGAAAAATAATGAAAAAATTATAAGTACAGTGAAAGGAAAAGCAAATACCAACAAAAAGATGGAACATAAAAATGACGCCCCTGGCGAGAGTAAAACATAATTGTTACCTTGCTGAAACATAATAATGAGTACCAGTCCCTTCAAAATGATATTGGATTGCTATTCAAAGCTTAAATTTTAAATATAAAGTTGCTTGTCAAAGAAAAGGTGAGGGAGTTATATAGGACAGCACTGAGAATTACTAAGTGCAGCTTATGGTTGGGTTTATGCTTGCTGAACTTATGAAAGATTCCAAATTATGCATAATAAAAGCTACAATAAAGGTTGAAATGTTTTTATTGAAAGGGATGGAATTGGCTAGGTTTCAAAAGTGATACGCTGCATGAATATTGACTTTTGAAATCTGGTTGTTAGAATATTGGCAGCAAAGGGGCTAAGTCAAGCTAAAGGACAAAACATGCATAAAAGCTAAGGGCTGCTTAGCTTATGATTGTTTTTGGTGCCTAAACGGAGCTAACGAATGGTGATAAAAAAGAAGAAATAGTGAAGGAGAAGCAGAAAAAGATGAAAGACTTGGAATTTCACCATGAATTCCTAAGGAGCCACAAGCTAAGGTTAGTAGAATCACAAATCATAACGTTCCCAAATTCTCCTATATCATCCATTTATCAAAGCTTACATAGAAATATATAGGCTGATGGACTCCTACTTCTAGTAGGACTACAACTTTTAACTAAGAAACTTTGACACTATTATAAATTCAATAAAAACAACATAAGAAATACAAGGTCAAAACTCGACCCGAAACATGTTTACAATGAAATCAAGAGTGGTCCAAAATTTTTGATTTTTTTCTAAGACAGAGCGATGGTACACACTCATCTACCCAAGCAATATGTTGCAAGTTGAAGTCCAGCAATCAATCTCTCCAAATGGAGGTAAATTTGTTTACCACTCACTCATCGACTATCCAAACCCCTTCACAGGCGGGAGCGTTGTGCACTTCGTATGACCTTATTCTTGACGGGAAGTCAAGGGCCTCAAGACTTCAACGTGATTCCATCATTGCATGGAACACTACTACAGCTCATGTTTTAGAATCAGTAGCATACTAGAAAACCAAATTTTATCCTTACTATGATTATAGAGTCTCAAGCATTCTCCATGTGAAGTAGATGGTTAGCCCCTAGTTTATTTTCTTTTTTCTCATCTCGATCTACTGACAAGCAAAAGTTTCATTGCAGGAACTAAAACAGTAAAACAACCTTAGAGCTTGGGTAAGGTATGACTGGAGCCACAGTTTGAAAGCCAGAAAGAAGTTCACAAGGCAAACTTCTCCAAAGAATATGATTGGCGTTGTCTGCCAAAAAGACCAACCCCAAGGTTTGATGACTCATACTACTCATGAAATATGTTAATGCATTAAATATGGTAATACCTGTAGATTCATTCTGGATATAATAATATATCCGGAAAAAATGTAAAGTAGGATAGCAGATACAAGTTAGGCAACAAGATCAGATGAACTGCAATTTAAGTTGCACATAATTGAGGATAACTCTGTGACCCCCACTAATCTTAACTGTCTACTTCTACATGACAATACAACTCTCTGCAATCACAATCCTAGCTTAGCTTGAATGGCATTTACATACTCAACATAGTAAAAAAGCTCCTTCCAGAAATAAGTAAATACATTCCAGGCAGAGTGTAAATTAGAACAAACACAAGCTTCTTACATATATAAACAGACAGTAATCTAAACTTTCTAATGTATGAAAAAGAACTCAATTACAAAGGTTTCATATCGCTTAGATTTCCAGACCAACCAGAAAAGCAAATAAGGTTGGTAGGTAGTTGGATTAGAGTTAGGGGATTCAATACCATTACTGATGCCTCTACGTGCCTAGAATTGTAACAAATAATGGAGTAACTAAAAATTCATGCATGATGCAGGCTGCAGCCGAGCAATGGATTTGCTTCTCGCCTTAGTCTGGTTATATTTAATCATCTACGCCTTCTGGTGCAGCTGGATTTGCTTCCACATTCGCAAAAATTCAATCAAATTCTCTAGGTTCCACCTAAATGAATGAAGTTCCAGATTAAGTGTGTGCTGATAACCCGAAAAGTGGTATAGCCCTATAAAGAGAAAGAAGTCTTGGCTGATCTCAATGCCATTCTCAAATTCCAGGTGCATATTCTAAATACTCACTTGACTTTAATTAAGGACGAACTGTCCATCGTCAAATGGAGTCTTGGAGAAGGATGCAAAGGATCTGGCAGCCAAACTGATCTTTGCAAGATGGCAAGCCAGGTCTCTTTGTTCAGTCTTGACATAGAACAAATCAGAGGGAAATCAAATTCCCTCACGGATTTTCTTAACCAATAATATTTACAAGGGGAAACAGGACACATCAGCATGATGAGGGCAGCCCATAAGAAAACAGAGGGGTTCCCTGCCACTGGAGATCGAGTGTAAAGTTTAAGCACTCTTCTTCCATGAACGTGTGTCTTATGACTGTCGAACATGTTGAAGTTAATTTGTTCAGATGCTCTTTGTTAAATTTTTTAACAATTTGATTTCTTTTAAGACTCAATTTATCAGTTAAAAAAAAGAGTCGGTGAATGTTCTTTTAAACATAATGTGCAAGTTATCTGCGCCCACAAAGCTGAATTTGGGGCATTCAATAAGAGTTAGATGATAAATCCAGTCGATCTGAAACAAAGTAGGAAAATAGTTACCATCTTTTTATGGGACCTACATGAGTTCATGTTTGAAATGCCTTTCTCTAATATACTGTATTATATGTAAGCTACTCTTGAAGGATGTTGTCTCAAGCAAATAAAGCATGGCTAGATACAAGTACAATCAAATCTCTTCATAATAAATAGAATAACATCAAGAATGCCTCCACCTACCAAAGGTTATATGTCCTATCAATCCAAAATTAATTCACTACATGTGAACCTCAAATCTAGAAGTGAATCAACTTGATATCTATAACAAGGTAATCCTAAGGAATTATGTTATTTGTACAAATGACCCTGAACTCCTTGATGGCTTTGTCATGCACTAAAATTCAAGAAATCTCTCAGAGCTCACTTTTTGAAGATGTTGGTGGTGAAAAATATGAACATCTGATCATTTTCTTAGTTATGAATATGTTTGTATGGATGTACTTAATGACATATGCATGCATTAACTTCTAGAAGGGAAAAAGAAGAATGAAAATGGGCATGGAAGGATTGTAAGAACATTTGAAGGAAGTCCCCACTACAATATTGGAAACTTGCTAAACAGCATTCTGACTCCTTCTTTGCTTCTCACTGAGAATGCCCCATTAAAAAAGTGAAAAGATTAAATATGTATTGCACTTTTTTCTTATGAGAATTATGTTCGTATCTCTTTTGAAAAAATGAACAGAAATATTGTCAGTAGACTCAATATCCACTAGCAGCTAATGGTAGGTCTGGATTTTTTAGTTTAAAATTTTGTAGCCAGGCACCATCATAGAAATGCAGGAACCGGTTAAATAGGCCTTTTCCCTATCATAACCTGAACATAGACAACGAAACTGAGTCGTCACTTCCCGTGTAATCTTTCAATCTTATACAATATACAAATAGATTAGCCTTCATTACTCGTTGCATGAATATCACACCGAAACACTTGATTAAACCATTGGGTTTTTTGAGTATATTATTAACCAGGTCATATGGAAAACAATTGTTTTGGGGGAAAATAGCCGAAGACTATAACATACAATATTGCATACTCAACATGGCGCAACATTTACACCAACTAGTGATAAACGATGATAAGGTCTAGGTCTATACCCAATTCATCCCTCCAGCACTTTTTATCAAAGAACCAAGGTGAATAATATCCTTTATGGTCCTTTATCAACTATGAAAAGAACAAGAATAATATTGACAGTAGGGTGTCAACTCTGACCTGTTGATGCGAACCTGACACAAATGATTATAAAATTGACATAAATATGCATAATAAATAATCTACACTAATGTTTAATCCACAGAACACACTAAATAGATTTTTTTTTTGGGTCTTGACTCGAATAACAATAACACGAATACGACATGATTGACACCTCTGATCAACAGTCAACAATACAGTGTCAACACCAGAAACTTAACCCATTATCAGCAAAGAATAAACATAAAATTTGAATAATTTAGAACCTAACTACCTTCAAACGATCCAGTAGATTCTCGGCCACTGCATCAACCAAAGAATCCCCAGGACGCATCAACCATGCAGCCCGATCACGCTGCCAAATAGGATCGCAATTGTATTAGGTATAGTTTAGTTTATTAGGCATTCATACTCAGAAATACGCAAAAATCTACACAACCACGCACGCACATTTTTTTTTAATAGACACACACACATTTAGAGATTATCAACATCGCAAAAAAAAAAAGGCTTAACTTGTCTGCGTTTGAGATGGCGATCGAAGATTTTGACCTTCGAACTCTGAACCCCATCGCTATTGTCCGTACAGAAGGGTCTTCTCCATAAAAGTCGAAAACCTCTTCCCCAAAGAGCTTTACTCATATCTGCCTCATTTGTGGACACAGTACACACCTTGTGTGAGAATGGGATAAGTGACAAACTCTGTGAATCAGTTCTGTTTGTTCTGTGTTGGTAAAGACTTCAATGCTGGGTCGGTATCCCCAATATATGCAGGAGAAGGAGCAACGGGAGAAACCAAATTTGAGTGAAAGAAAAGTGAAAAGTTTGATTTGGTCTCAAATTTTATTTGAGAATCTCTAAATTTAAAAATGAATCTTTAAAAATTGTAAAATTTTATCATTCAATATTTGGATATGAATTTGAGTAAAAAAATAAGTCTCCTTTAATTTGATATAGTATAGGTCTAGTATTAGAACATCTTCAATCATGACTCAAATTTTTATTAAAATTTAAATTAATATTTGAGTAAAAAACTTGATTTGATACAAAGAGTTCTAATGAACAAACTTAAATTTAAAAAAAGGAGAAACTCAAATTTAAATGAGGGTGATGATGCTTAGGGTGAATTTTAAATAAGTAAGAGCTCGAGAAATGAGGTCAGATAGGGAGGTCAGACCATTCCAGAGCTCAGCGAGCCAGACTTCGAGTCCTCCTCAGATGAAGCAATATGGAAAGTACGAAGGTGACAGTTGAGTAATAGAAGATACCCTCGAAGAAACAGAAGGCTATAACCAAGGCATAAAACTCTCTACTAACCGAGATCCCCTCCCAAAATTAAGGGAAGTCCAGCGTATGAAGGGCGAAGATCTCGCTGCAGATCCCTTCAAGTCAGGGGCTAGACTATAAATATTGTACAATGCCTCCATTAGTGGGGCAACCCTAGCTGTAACCAAAGCTCTCTATAAACAATAATCACCAAGAATATAGACTACCGGAGTAAGAGACTCCATTCAAAAAGTGGACTAGCCGAGCTCCCGAGCTCGGTGAACCACTATACTTCTCTTGTGTCAGGCCTTGCAGTAACTTTCTTAATTCCCTAAATTAGGAGTTCTCTGACCACGAGACTCAGAACCTATCCCACACCACCATTTTGTGCTCCTCTGTAAGATTCAAGAAACATTTGGATCTGGTGTTTCAATTCCTAGTTCTGGTATGGGAAATACTATGTATCCCAAATTTGTAACTCAAATTTACATCCCAAATGAAGGAGGGTCGTTGGATGAGTGGATCCCATCAAACTTTTTTAAATAGGACCCACTGATCCAATGGTCCTCCTTCATTTGTGATGCAAATTTGGGTTACAGATTTAGGATATATAGCATTGCTCGTCTGGTATTCCTTGTGTATGTGTGTGTGTGCTTTTATCGAGGGGGAGATATTTGTAATTTACTGTTTCAAACTTTCCTCTACCTAGTTGCACACAACTTGACCTGGTCCCAAGGATCAAAATTTTTATTTTTTTTCATACACCAACCAAAGAGAATATTCAAATTTCAAGGTGTTTTGGAATGTTTTGAAATAATTTGAGATGTTTCGGTATGTTCGGCGAATGATTCGAGAGTTTTATAAAAAAAAATCAATTTTTTTTTGTTTCTACTCCTATTTCTAAAATGTTTCCAATTTTTCTTTGATCCTTATTGATCTGTACAATTTTTGTTTTTCACAATCTATAGCCTATCGATATTTATTGGGATCGTTCTAGTTCCAGAAATGAGAGAGGCCATGGTGATTATTTCTTCAATCCTGGGCCTATATCACAACTCATGAGGTTTCGCCTATACACTTGGACAGTCCATTCACCCATCGAAAAATGCAGTTTTAGTTCATTGGGTTGTTCCTTCATTGGGCTGGGTTAAGCTGAAGGTAGATGGGCTTCAAGTAGTAAGCTAATGTTTGGTCCGGTCCGAACTGACCCATGCCTTGGGCTAACTTTTTAAGGGTTCTTTGGAAGTCGGTACACCTACTTAGACTTATTTGACAAAAAGTACATAGAACTAAATGTTTTGGAAAAAAGTACACAGTTGAGATACAAAGACGTAAATGCCCATTTTAGGGTCATTTAATTCAAAATCTCTTATCATTAATGCACCTTGATTCATGTGTATTTGTTAATACATATATATATATATATATGTGAGAATTTTAATATTCTATATTTGTATGTCCTCCCTTGATTTATGCGAATTTTTTTTAGAAAGGTTTTTTGTTTTGAAATTATATTTAATGCACCTTAATTCATGCGTTTTTCTTTTGGGAAAGTGATTTTGTTTTCAAATTATATTTAATACACCTTGATTCATGCTTTTTTTTTTTTGGAAAGTGGTTTTATTTTCAAATTAATTTAATATCCGAATAGTGTAATAGTGTAACAATAACAGTATAACAATAAAAGTGTAACAGTGTAACAAGCTATATACACAAAATATTGTACTATTACATTTTGTCAAACATATATTTTCATATAATTTCATTCAAAACAGTCCATTTCCGTTTTGAATTTGTTTACCACATGCACAAAACTACTGAACAATGTTTTTGTTAAGTGTATTGTTACACTGTATTTGTTACAGTGTATTTGTTACACTGTTTTTCTTATACTATTATGGAGTTCGGATATTAACAAATTTTGAAATTCAAACAAGTGATATATTCTGAAATAAACGAAATATTAAAATTCTCCTATAAAACCAGTAGTAGTAAATATTTAATGCATAAATATAATTTGAAAATATAACCACTTTCCAAAAAAAAAAATACGCATGAATCAATGTGCATTAAAGATAATTCAAAATTTAGATAAGATATTTAACAGGAAGTATATATATATATATTAGATATACTTCCTAATTTAGATATATAACTGTATATAAACATCACCTAATTTAGATAAGTGATATATATATAAATTCGTATATATATATATATATATATATATATATATATATATATATATATATATATATATAAATTCGTACATATACATATTTATATATATAAATTTATATATATGTATATATATAAATATATAAATTCGTATATATACATATTTATATATATAAATTCGTGTATATATATATGTGTATATATATATATATATATATAAATTTGTATATATATATATATATAAATTTTGAATTATCTTTAATGCACCTTGATTCATGCGTATTTTTTAAAAATTCTCCCATAAAACTAGGAGATGTTTAATGCACCACTTTCCAAAGAAAATACACATGGATCAATGGAGGACAAAAAATGTCACAAAAAAATCAGTAAAATTCAAATAATGTACTTAGATACAAATAAGTATCAAAATTAAGGACTTAATTACCCAAATAAGTATCAAAATCAAAATTCAAATAATGTACTTAGATACAAAGACGTAAATGCCCATTTTAGGGTCATTTAATTCAAAATCTCTTATCTTTAATGCACTTTGATTCATGTATATTTGTTAATACATATAAATACATATATATATATAAACACGTGTATATATATATATATATATATGGGAGAACTTGAATATTCTATATTTGTATGTTCTCCCTTGATTTATGCGAATTTTTTTTGGAAAGTGATTTTGTTTTGAAATTATATTTAATGCACCTTGATTCATGCGTTTTTCTTTTGGGAAAGTGATTTTGTTTTCAAATTATATTTAATACACCTTGATTCATGTTTTTTTTTTTTTTGGAAAGTGGTTTTATTTTCAAATTAATTTAATATCCGAATAGTGTAATAGTGTAACAATAACAATATAACAATAAAAATGTAACATTGTAACAAGTTATATATACAAAATATTGTACTATTACATTTTGTCAAACATATATTTTCATATAATTTCATTCAAAATAGTCCATCTCCGTTTTGAATTTGTTTACCACATGCACAAAACTACTGAACAATGTTTTTGTTACAGTGTATTGTTACACTGTCTTTGTTACAATGTATTTGTTACACTGTTTTTGTTACACTATTATGGAGTTCGGATATTAACAAATTTTGAAATTCAAACAAGTGATATATTCTGAAATAAACGAAATATTAAAATTCTCCTATAAAACCAGTAGTAGTAAATATTTAATGCATAAATATAATTTGAAAATAAAACCACTTTCCAAAAAAAAAAATATGCATGAATCAAGGTGCATTAAAGATAATTCAAAATTTAGATAAGATATTTAACATGAAGTATATATATATATATATTAGATATACTTCCTAATTTAGATATATAACTGTATATAAACATCACCTAATTTAGATAAGTGATATATATATATATATATATATAAATTTTGAATTATCTTTAATGCACCTTGATTCATGCGTATTTTTTAAAAATTCTCCCATAAAACTAGGAGATGTTTAATGCACCACTTTCCAAAGAAAATACACATAGATCAATGGAGGACAAAAATGTCACAAAAAATCAGTAAAATTCCAACTTTTTAACGTTCAGTCTGGATCGACCCATGCCCTTCCTAAACAACTTTTGTGGAACCAACTGTGCATGTGAAAATGAATTATTAAATGAGAGTTTAACCTGTCTGTTGAGTCTTGCTATTCTTAATATTCCTCCACTTTTTCAACTGTGAAAAGAAGACACCATGGATGTGTCCCTCCGGATTTGGGGATAGTGTACTTCACAGTTTCCTTTGTTATAGAGGGGGATTACATTAAGGCGCTCCATAAGGGGGGGGGGAGGGGGGGCTTGGTTTCTAACCAATCAATACCTCTTAATACGCCAGACCATTCGTGGCAACCATAACCACAACGACAATCTGGGTAAGGATTCTCGAACTCTCAGTAAAGTACTTGTAGAGATCTGAAAAGTGAGGATAAATTTTTCAATTTTGTCGGTACGACACTATTCATGCATCATTTGTTGGTAGGGCACTACATATGCATCATTTAGGCGTAGGTCATATTTATGAGCATAATTTGAGTATGCCATAGAAGAGAAACATTCTTAGAATATTAAAATACACCTACTGTGTGAATTGGAGCCTAAACGAAAACAATTTCAAAAATTGGACAAAAATGTCATCTCGAGTGGCCTAGGTGGGACCGGCCAAACCCGGCCACTATCAAAAATATATTTTTTTGAAAATTTTCATTTAAAATAATTTTAAGAACTTTGGTTAAAATAAAATGTTGAATTGAGGCGTTTCGGGACGAGTTGTAGTGTAACGGGTTCACGGATTCATCAAGGGCAAAAGAGTCATTTTGCACCTTTGACCTCCACTATAAATACAGACCTTTTAGTGTAAAAATATCAGTATTTGGCTTGAAGATAGAGCAGTACACGTTTTTGGAGTAAAAAGGAAGAAAAACCCTAGGTTCTTCAAGCTTCAAGCCACCAAAACTTATTCCTAGGCCAAGATTCTTACAAGACTTCCTTCTAAGAAGTTGTTCCTCTCAACAAGGGCTATATTCTCATCGATCGGTTAGGCTACAAAGCGAACACAACTCCCTTGGTTTGAGAAAAACTATTTTAGGTATGATATTTTGCTAAGTTGGGAATGAATTTAAGTTTTCTTGCCTATCTATGTTTTGATTGAATGATTTAAGTGCTTACTTGATGTTAGAAAATCACTTAGGTGGTAGTTGTTTTGAAAATTTAGAGTTAGTAGTTTAAATACTTTTGTGTTCTTTGAATTTCTTAACAATTTATTACTATGATAAAGGTGTACCTTGCTTATGTGTTGGATTATTATATTCTAGCTTATGTTCATGTAGAGAAAATCTTGTGGTTTTAGAGTTATGATTTATTTCATGAGTTGGTAGTTGTGTATTTGTAGTTTATTTGAGAAAATGTAAAAAATAATGAACATGAAACTTGATCATATGTTTAATCCATTGAATGGTGCTTCACATTCATGTAGATAAAGTGTTGTGAATTTGAAGTTATGTTTTACTTTGTGAATGAGACATATTTTAAGTTATACGCCACGTGTTTGATGAAATGTTTCATAGAATTTACATTGAGAAAAATCATGGCATCTTGGCATACATGAATCCTTGGAACATAGTGTGGGTTGAGCACTTGGTGCTATGCATTATGAGGGTGTAGATCCTGTGGTGAAAAACCCAAAATCTGGTCAATGACAGTACTTGCGGGCTGACGGGGGCGGACCGTGAAGCGAGACATGGGTGGCATAGAGTTGCATGTGTGTGTCATGCATATTGACATTGCATAGCATTGAGGGATTACGAGATTGTAGCTTTTAAAATGTACACTTGCACATGCCACGCCTTAAATTTGTTCCTAATATTAGCATTTTGTCATACCAGCAGTTGAGCTGACCCATTCGTGGGATATCATATTACAGATGAGACTCCCGGTACTTGAGACTTGAGGAAGTCTTAAAGGAAGGAGAGGAAAGGGACTCGAATGGATATTTGGCCCTTGGTGCATATTTTGTATGTATGGGCATAAGCCCAAATGACTTGTATTTCAGTTTGAAAATATGTGGGACATCTTTATTTAATGAGTATTATATGTGTATGTTGAGGACAAGGGATGTATGGTTAATTTACATGGATTGTGGCCACTGAGTGGGGGTGGGTTGTGATATACTTATGCATATGAGATATTGTGAATATTAGGTGAGAAAAAGGCTTGGAAAACAAAGGAGGTTATGTCAAAATTTTATGAAAATTAAAAGACTTGTTAAGTGTTTAAAATACCTTTTAAATAGGTGGGAATGATGTTAAAATGGGGGGTTTAGAAACCTTGAAGAAATAGGCTAAAAATGGAAGGAAAATGGCTTGAAAAACGTTGGGAAAAAAAATGAAAAAACGTGGGAAATGAATGAAAAATCAATTTATCCAACCTAATGACTTTTCATTTACTTTTCTTCTTCCAATTTCCCTCGCTCCCTGGGTTTGTGGAAATTCGGGGCGTGACAGTACTATGTAGGGGTGCAACTCGGGCGGGTTGGGCGGGTTAGACAGTCAACCCTAGCCCAACCCTAGGTATATAATCTTCAACCCTAACCCTAACCCTACCTCGGGTTGAGGAACTCAACCCGAGCCCTGCCCGAGTTTAATTCGGGCGGGCTCGGGTTGAATTCGGGTTCACTGCAAGAGAGACAGAGAGACGGGGAGAATAATTACAAATTCATAAAACAATCCATATATTTCATTCATAACAGTGCACGATTATTGATCATCTGCTTTCACACCAAAAAACTAGTGATCTCAAAGCACAATCCCAGAAAACATAGAAATTAGACCCATAAAAACATTAAACTTAAAACATCAAACTATCACCACTAATCATGCATAACGCATAACAGAATAGCAAGCAACAAGAAATAGAGGACGATGGAGTAAAAATGAAAAAAAGTGCTAATGCTTTATATATATAAAATTATTTTTTAATTAGTCGGGTTCGGGTTGAAATCGGGTTGCCGATGCCTCAATCCGAGCCCGGCCCAAATTGAATTCGGGTTGAGGTTTTTTGACCCAAGCCCAACCCAAGTATTAAAAACCCAAGCCCAAACCCTAATTTTTTCGGGTTGGGCTCGGGTTGAAATCGGGTTGCCCAACCCAAGTTGCACCCCTAGTACTATGACCCACTAATCCTACAACAAATAGGATCTAAGTAGGGTGGACTCCTCTGAATTGATACCCACACATCCAAGAAAGAGGGAGGACATTTTGTGAGAATATGCATACAAATCCAACTGGACAAGCCACTTGTGTCAAAGATTAACATTAGGACCAAAATATACCCAGTTTTGTATGAGGGAATTAACTCCTGCTTTTAATGTGGACGAGTGGGACACCAAAAAGAGTTATGTCCATCGGCCCAACCGAAGGAACCTTCGGGGCCTGAATCAAACAACAAAATAGTAGGAAATCAAGGGACAACGCTGGGGGATAAACAGTGTGTTGGTCAAGAACCCTACAAGGAGAAAGCCAAATGAACCAGGGGCAAATTACGATGAATCAACGATTTTTCAGTACACAAAAAAGAACACAAATAAGGAGAAGCCTAGACCAGAGTCAAGTTTGCAGCATAAGATGTAGCGGTGTTACTGGAGAAACCAAAGTTTGCCGGAGAAAAGACCGGCCTACCAACGTGAACCGGCGAAAAGTTAACAAGACTCCACATGGAGACCAAGACTCCAACCACTCTCCAACCAACATGTGCCAACAAGCAAGGAGAAAGGCGGATTCTCCAAGGGAAAGAGAATAGTGAACCAAACTATGATAAGGGAGCTGAAAAGGCATAGGACGCTAAGTCCAATGAAAATTTGCTTGGACAGCTACAACAGGTAAAACTCACCTCAATTGCAGTTAAGTATAAGGAAGTGAAAGAGAGCAATAAAGCCAAGAGGGAGGAGAAGAAAGCCAGTAAAGAGGCTTCCAAAAATACCGAAAAGCCTATTCGGAAGCCTGGCTCAAATCCAACCAAAACACAAGAAGCTGTGAAATTCGTATTCCAAGATATAGAAGTCTGGAACCAGAAAGTCGACGAAGAGACAAGAAATAGTGAACCTACGATGTCCAGTTCGCAATCAAAAGATGCGCAAGATAGTCCAGAGGACCAATTATTGGACATGGAGATAGACACAAAATTACCACCAAATTCAGAACTCTCAGAGATGGAGGATCACAATGGACAATCCAACCCTTTCTTTGCAATTAATACCAAGCCCAACAACACCAATGGTGGTAACACATCCGTGGGTTGTCCAAATCCTTCATCTGATGATTCCCATGTATTCTAGATTACAAATCCATAAGCACTCTGATATAGGATCCCTATCTTATGTGGGGGTGGTAGGACCAAGAGATAAGGTGAGCATGGGAGGAGTTGATGGAAAGGAACTGGAAATTTATCATAGTAGTAAGGGAGGCGACTTCATTGGGGAAACCCTCACCAAAGCAGATGCCAGTCCATATCCGGTGTGGGCGTTAGAGCATTGAGAGGACATTTCCCTAGTACGAGAAGACCGAACCAAAGGATAGAGCAAGTAGCAGTGGAGTTCATGGAGACACCTAAATGCCTCAGCGACGAAGATAATGCTATGCAGGAAGATGGTAACAAAATGTCTGGAAATTGAGAAGCTTGGGCTAATCCACGAATGGCCAGAACTAGGGGGGACCCTGGTCAGAACCACAATTCTAAGCACAGTAAACAAAACGCTCTTGGTATTCATTCCAAGAGGTCTACTAAGAGCTTGCACCATCGTAAGATCCACCCACCAACTAGACAAGGGATCGATGGAGACCTAGCTGGCAATTTGTCCGATGTGGTTCTTGGAGGTGCGCGTGATACTAGGTCCGGAATGGGAGGATACAATCCTTTCAAATATAACAGAGGAAGCCTTCCTTCCTGGGAATTTGGAAGGGAAAATGATGCCAGAAATGAATATGTTGTATTGGAATTGTAAAGGCGTACAACACCAAGAGTTCAAAATACTTTGGTGGAGTTGCTTAGAGTTCACCAACCAAGCATGGTGATGATTTCAGAGACCAGAGTAGGAGGGCAGAAAGGTGAAAGGATAATCTGCTCTTTTGACCTAGATGGAATCTACCATGTGGGTGGATCCCATTAGCTACATAGGAGGAAATTGGCTTCTATGGAATACAGAAGAAGTCAAGGTTAGCGTCATCTAGCGCATGGAGTAAGAGGTACACTGCCTTCGTTGAGGTGACATATTTTCCCCCTTGGTTTCTATCTTTCATTTATGCTAGTACCATTATGGATTGTAGAAATGTACTATGAAATAATCTTAAAATTGTTGCCGAATCACATGCACTCCCCTGGATGATAATGGGAGACTTCAATGAAGTCACCCAGCCAAGGGACAAGTTGGGGGATTATAAATTCCTAGAGGAAGGGCTTCAAATTACCTAGAACGTATAGACCACTACAAAATGATTGACCTGGGGTTCCTTGGACCAAAGTTTACATGGACCAATGCCAGGAAATTCGGGGGACTAATCATGCAGCATATTGATAGGGCCTGATGCAACCAGGAATGACTTCACAGTTACCCTAACGCAGCTGTTAACCACCTCCCCAGAACTGATTCTAACCATTGCCCAATCCTGTTAAAAACATTTCCTCAGGATATAATCCAAGAGAGACCTTTACGCTTTGAGACTATTTGCCAAGGGCACAAGCGTTTTAAAAAATTGGTACATGACCTTTGTGGAGCAAATAGATTAGTCCATGTTGCACTTGACTCATTGGCAAAAAACCTTAAAGAATGGAATAAAATTGAGTTTGGCAATATATTCAAAAAGAAAAAAGGGTGCTAGCCAAGCTGGCCAGAATACAAAAAGCCACTTACGAGAGTCCGAACCCCCATTTCCTCCAACTTGAAGAAAAATTGAAATTAGAATACCAGAATATAACTCACCAGGAAGAGGAATTCTTGGCTTTGAAATCTTAGGTAGAGTGGCTCAATGTTGGGGATGGTAACACAATGTTTTTTCACACGTCAACTTTGTCTAGGCAAAGGAGGAACAAAATCTTAGGGCTCCAAAAACCAAATGGGGAATGGAAAAACGAGGTGGATAAAGTCAAAGAGTTAGTGGTAACACAATTCAAAAATATTTTTGCATCTTCACAGAGGAGGATAACACGGTGGAGATATCCATCTGGCCGAACGCCCCAAGGATAAGGGATGTAGACACAACCACCCTAGAGAGGACTCCTGATCTAAAGGAGATTAGGGAAGCACTATGGCAACTCAAACCTAGGAAACCCGCTAGACTTGATGGTTTCCATGCAATTTTTTATTAGTCCCCATGGGAAACTGTTTGACGACCATTCAACAGTTCATTCACCAAGTTTTTAAAACTGAAACAACCCTGAAGTCACGAGGACTTTCGTTTGTCGAATTCCAAAAATCCTGATTCCACAAACCCTTAATAACTACCATCCAATTAGTCTGTGTAATACTGTATACAAGGTTTTATCAAAAATCAGAATTAGACCACTTTTGGATGACATGATTCACCCCTTGTAGGCAAGTTTCATTCCGGGGAGGCAAGAGATAGATAATGTGGTCATTGCACAATAGATAATCCACACTTTGGGAAATAAAAATAGGGGGAGGAAAGAAATGATCATTAACATTAACTTGGAAAAGGCCTATGATAGACTAAGTTGGGAGTTTCTGAACCAAAACCTTGAGAGAATTAATTGCCCAAGGAAATTGAAAAATATCTTTATGGCTTCTGTCTCCTCCACTCAATTTTCCATTCTCTTTAATGGCTCACATACAAAATGGATCAAAGACAATAGGGGGTCCACTAGGGAGATCCACTATCTCCCTATTTATTCATCATTTGAATGAACACCTTATCACACCTCATTGAGAGGGAAGTGGACTCAGGCATTTGGACTCCTGTGACAGTGGGTAGAGGAGGTACAAAAATTTCACATGTCATGTTTGTAAATGACTTTCTACTTGTAGGGAAGCCACATGGTCAAACTGTGAGGTCATTAGAGACACCTTGGATTTGTTTTGCAGTTGGTCGGGACAAAAAAATAATTTCCATAAATCAACAATCCTTTTCTCTCCAAATTTCACAACGGAGGAGATCACAAATACCTAGGTTTCCCTTTGTCATATAAAAAACCTTCACACCGAGACTGCCAATTCATCATAGATAAGATACGATAAAAATTGGGAGAGTGGAAAACCAAATTATTGTCCTTAGCAAGTAGAACCACTCCGATATAGTCAGTAACTTATGCAATTCCCAACTACTACATGCTGATCATGAAATTCCCAAACAATACTCAGGATGAGCTTGACAGACTCAATAGGAATTTCTTGTGGGGGTCCACTAATGGAAAAAAAAGAAAATTCACCTAGTTAGTTGGGACCAAGTGACTACACCCAGGAAGAAAGAAGGGTTAGGGATCAGGCAAATGAGACACAAAAATTTGACAGCAATGGCTAAACTCAATTGGAGATTTTTGAAAGAAAAAGAATGAAAATGGTCCCAAACTTTATCTAACAAGTACCTTGATGAGTCAGGCCAGGAAAAAAAAGAAAGAGTCAATCAGTGGTGTCGGCTAGTATGAAATTGGGCAGACCATTCCTCCTTTCAAGACTGAAATGGACAATTAGGAATAGGGAAAATGCACCTTTGGATAGATAACTGGATAGGCATGGGTCCTCTGAAAAATCTTCTTGAAGGGCCAATCTAAGCAGGAGATTTGAACTTACTAGTGGGACACATTCTCGAACCTAGAGGACTTTGGAACTTTGAAAAAATTGCCTATCCCATTCCTCATGACCTAGGTCATAGAATTAAAACCATTCTAGTGCAAATGCACGGGCGGATACAAGATACCCGGGTTTGGGGGATGACTGCTGATGGAAAGTTCACAACTAAATCAACTTATGAACTTTCGACTTCACTCCCACAACATTCACATTGGCCCGATATATGGGAATGGCCGTGGAAAACCAAGGTGAATCCAGTCATTCAAGCCTTCTTATGGTTGGCATCCCAAAATAAACTCACCACAAATAATTTTCTGTACCATAGGAACGCCTCAAGTGGTCAATCCTACACCTTGTGCTAATTCCCAATAGAGGACACCCACCATGTCATTAGGGACTGTGACCTACCCCAAAAGGTTAGGAAGGAAATAGGGATCTCTCCCATGCCAAACCAATTATGGTCTTCCTCTTTGTTCTTCTGGTTTAAATCCAATTGCACATCCAAAGCTCTTTCCAAGTTTCCTCACCTGCCATGGGCAACCATCTTCCCATACACGTGCGAGTCTGTGGATCCACAGGAATCGTAGGATCTTTCAAAACCATTCACCTCAAGCCAAGGAAATGGCCCGACAAGCAATAGGCCATGCCTACGAATTTCACATCCTTGCCCCAATCCGCACTAGGCCTTCAAAAATCCAGACCCTTATCTGTTGGAAACCCCTGAATAATCGATGGTCTAAACTCAATACAGACGGAGCGGCCTAAGGAAACCTAGGCCAAGAAGACACGGGGGGACTGTACAAAAATTCTGATGGATAGGTGATTCCATGTTTCTATGCAAACCTTAGCATAACTATGAGCTTGGGAGCAGAATTGTGGGCTTTAAGGATGGGTCTGCAATTAGCTCTCCAAAACAACCCTCAAAGGTGGAAGTCTTAGTGGATGCCCAAATAGTGATTAATCTTATCAACATCTCACATACTAAGGACCATCCATACAACACTTTGCTCTATGACTGCAAGTGGCTAATAGCACAACTCCAAGAAGTGCTACTCGAGTAGGAACTAAGGGAAGCCAATAGGTGTGTGAATATCCTTGCAAGGAAGGGAGCCTCCTCCAAAGATAACGTTGTTACTTTTAATTATGCTTTGGACTATATTAAGGACCAATTTATGGTCGATATTACGGGTGTGATGTACCCTTGACTTTTTTGTACTGTTTAATTTAGCTAATGCCTTACTTTTCCATAAAAAAATTCTTAAAATTAAATTGGCTAGGACCTAAATTATATAGCCTAAATAATATAAACCCATATTTAATTTAATTGGATTCTAAAATTAAGTTGGGTTGGACATAAATTTCATAAACCCAAATCAACTAAAACCCATAAATTTTTATGGTTGGCCCACTACTTAAGCCCATATATGGGTGTTTAGGTAAAATTCTCTTGTATGGATAACTACTCTAAGCTCTATAAATTGGAGGCCTATGGGGAGGAAGTCAAGAGAAAAAGGTCAAGGAGGACGGAAGATCAAAAAAACTCTACCTGATTCCATCTCATGAGGAGAAGGGAAGATTAGTAACAAAACTTTACCCGAGTCTACCTCCAACCGAAGTCTTGTAAGTCCATCTCTGAGGAGAAGAGCAAACCACCAAAGGCCTTCTTCAAGAGACCCTTTAATTCACCTTCAAGTCGATCCTTACGAAGAACGGTGATAAAATCTACCAAAATTTAACATCAAATTGAAGATCGAGAAATGCACCAATCCGACCATTGTATTCAACAAATTCATCAAAGTCACTATCAAATCAAATATCGAAAACACATAGATCCTTCCTTCATGTTCATCAAATTCATCGAGAATCAGAGGATACCGCACATGCGAAACACGCTGAAGAGAATCAATACCACTTTTTAATCAAAGTTTAGCAAATCAAACGATTATAATTTAAATTGCTTTTGAGTAATTTTACACACGAAATTTGTCGTCACAATTCCCTAGATATATTTTACATGTTTTACTATATAAAATCAATTGAAGCACAAATACATACCATATATGATATGAATCGAATACTCAAGGATACATATTTAATAATTAATAAAGTATTACATTATTTTTGAATACATCTCAGATATGAGATCCAAGAAAAATAAATTAATCCTTTCTCTGTATTTCTTTGAAATTCCTAGGTGGCTTTGAACACATGATGATTATTTCTTAAGTACTATCCATTACCACAAGTTAAAAAGACATCAAATAAGTTGCCACTCTCTCAGCAACATCTACTTCTAAGTAAACCAAATATATAAATACTAGTAATTGCCCGTACCTGAAGGCACTATATAACAAAAAAAATCGCAAGACATTGCTAGTGCATGAATGCACAAAAGTAAAAATCCCCAATTGTGCATGAAGTAGAGTGACAGCTGAATCGTGTCATATCATATTGTGTTGTGTTATTTCAAGTTCATGTCAAAAACTCCTCAACCTTAACACATTCTGCTTAGTTAATCATGTCGAATGACATAATACTAACATAATTCGCTCAAAACTCGAAGATGACCTATATACCACATTTAAATTAAGAGGTCATGTCCGGGTTGACACTGTATGTTAATAACCATTTTAATAGTACATGGATTATGTTTGGGTTGACACAACTCGCATAACACGATAACCATAACTAAAACAATGTGCTGAACTATTTACAACATATTTAACACAATAAAATCGTACTTTTAACCCAATTCCCAATCCACATCCATAAAAAGTAAAATATAGACCACTACTATTCTAGCCAGTATTTGAAAAAATTAAGAAAATCATATTCCATAGGATTAACCCAAATAACATAACAAGACAAATTAATTCATAATCCTAACCGATATATTCTGCTACCATTGGTCTCTCTTTCTTCATCGTCAATCATTTGAATTCGCTATCTCATCATGCTTCATCCTAGAGTTGTCAAATGCAAATTGTCAAAGTTAGAATAAAGAACAAACAAAAAATTGAGATAAGTGCCCAAGGAAGTCAAATGTGATTGAATCTCAAAAATCTATATAATAAAATCTTGAGTGAAGACAAAAATTTTATTTCATGATACTATATTTCTTAAAGCCCTCGCAAATTATGTGATTCTTAGCTTAACTGCTTTTGTTATCACCGCTTAAAAAAACATTTATCTGCAGAATGTCAAACTCAATTTACTTTGAAAAAGAAAAAAAATACATGCAACAAATAGGTTATTCCTGAAATAGAGAGAAAGCAACCAACAAACAATGAAAATAAAAACTAAATGACACATAACATGAAGAAAATCTTATACCTTGCACTCGGCCATGAATGGTATACCCTTTGTTAAACTATAAAGGCATTTTGAATTATAATTGTCAGTGTCTCCCTGAGGAAGTAATAATTCCATTATCAAATCATTGATCAAAACCTCACCATAAATTCTGGATGATATGCCAAGTTGCTAGGCATGAAGCTATGCATCATCATCCTACAGTTAGATGATAGAAGAGGGCCAATATTATAAAATGTCATCCATGCTTGTACTCTTTATAAAAATCATAGCAATTTGCAAAGGGAAATAATAATGGTGATAACGACATAAGTGTCAAATAGATGGAAATAACAACTAACATCAAAAGATTCAAGCTTCCAAAGTTCTGCAACATAAACTAAATAAAAAAGGGGGCAAACAAATATCACCCAGACTTATCATACCAAAATCATGCCTGTATTAAAATTAGCAACCTAACCTCCAAAACAATGTATCCTGTCAGATCTTAACATGATCAATCTTAATAGGTCATTAGATTGTATAAATGAACAAAGTCATCCGGAATAGAAAACATGAAGCACCCATTTATTCTTGAAACCCCGACACTTGGCTATGTATAAATGATGATAACTGATAAAAGTTTGTTGCAATTGGTATAACACACTTCATCAAGGTACAATTGATGAAGTAAGGCCACATGTTCTTTTTCTGCTTGATAGGTAAAGTAAAGCCATTTTGAAGAAGAAAACTTTGAGTGCATTTCAGAATGCTTACCAAGAGGGCTGCTTTGTGGGCATCCCTTACATGATGCACCGACTCTGAATCTGTGAAATTAACATTCTCCATTTCAACGAACCTTGCCTGCTCTGCTACTAATTGCACTCCCATTATCTCCGAGATAGCTAATGATAATGCAATCCCCGACAAGGCTCTCTAACTAAGTTTTTTTTTTTTGTAATTTAAACCTACACAGTTGGGAAACCCACATGAACATGCCAGTGTACTCAAACTCTAGGAAGTTTTTTTTGTAATTTAAACCTACACAGTTGGGAAAACCACATGAACATGCCAGTGTACTCAAAATCTAGGTACTTGTAATTTAAACCTACACAGTTGGGAAAACCACATGAACATGCCAATGTACTCACAAACTCTAGGTAGTTTTTGTAATTTAAACCTACACAATTGGGAAAACCACATGAAGATGCTAGTGTACTCAAACTGTAGAATTCCCCAGTTCTAATTAGTGTTGCCATGTATTAGAATAAGTATAAAAGTAATAAAACTTCCAAGCATACTGAAGAAAATTGAGATAATCAATCTGGCAAAAAACAATTTACCCATATGGAAATTTCATTCCAAATATATAACAATAAAACAAATAAACTAATAGTATTCTAATTATATCATCCACATGGGCGAACTTCCAAAGCATGGTTTCGAGTTACAATAAATGATCCAGCAAATCAAACACGAATCCAAATCGGTGTTGGTTTTGTGTTAACAATGCGTGTGTGTGTGTGTGTGTGAGAAAGAGAGAGAGTGAGAGGGGGAGTACTTGAGCAGTGTAGCGAGAGAGAGGAAACAATGGAGTATTGGGGAAGATATCAATTGTGTTGGAAGAGAGAGCAGAAATAGGTAAAGATCATCTGATAAGGATCAAAGATCACAAAGAGATTATGATAAGGAAAGAAGATAAAAAATCCCAGGATTTGAAGAGAGAGAGGCGTGAGTCAGGCAATGTTGTTGGGCGGGAAAACAAAATTTAGTACTCACTATAGACCGTTGGATCAATATTTATGAGATGATCGGAACCGTCTTTTATGTTGGGATTACGTTCTTCATTGAATGTGTTTATGTTTTGTCTCAAAACGATCTGGACCTCTCTTTGTCTCCAAAATTCAAACTTAACTCTACTTTATTATATAGATTGATTCTGGTTTCGTTAGTTAGCCAAGTTTACTTTGAGGGGTGTACCATGGTGAACGATCTATTTAAAAAACAAGATTGCTTGTTTTTCAAATTTCTGTCACAATGTGTGTTCTTAGTGTAAAAGAGTTATGCATAGGATGTGAGAGAACACTTTGGTACCCCCTTTCACTTTTTGGTATGTTTAGCATTGAATATTTCATATTCATAACCTAATCCATTCATTTTATGTAGTAATTCATGTTTATTCCTCCTGAAATTGGGCTATAAATTAATTAAAGGCGCATTTGTGGTTGTGGGTGTAAGCAATGCAATGAGAAATGACTTGGACAAAGTTGAGGGGGAAGTGGAGATGCAGTAGGAAGGGAATCAACAAGAATTGAGGAAAGCCCGCTTCAACCGGTTGAGTAGAGTAGAAACGAACTTCAACCAGTTGATCAGAGATTTTTAGAGATACTGGAACCATTTGAGATACTGGAACCATTTGAGATACTGAGAGTACATCAACTTGTTGAACATCACTTTCAACCGGTTGATCAGATGAACTTCAGAAAAATAAAAGTACTAAGAGCACTTCAACTGGTTGAACACCAATATTCAACTGGTTCATCAGAGTACTTCAACCAGTTGAATTTAAGTCAGCTACACAGTAAAACTTTCCCGAGTTCTCATTCGTCCACGAGGGCTGGCTAAATTCACTCCTACACTCATGGGGAGGCTACCAATTTCCATGAGCTTGCTTCCCATTGGTGGATGGAACATTCCACATGTCACAGAAGCTATCCGGATTGGTTGATGATGGCGGAGGAGACTTACTCAACAATTCACTCACCACCCGCAACATACCTTCGGGCAATGGATGAAGAAGATCATTGCTATAAATACATTTGTATTTCTATACATAAGGAGGTTACCTAATTCTAGTTTTGGTGAGCCTTTTTAGGAAGTCTTTTGTTTTAGATTAGAAGTTTTCTTACACTTTCATTTTTGAAAGCTTCGTCGAGCTTCGGAGAAGACAACTACAGTTTTCATTTTAAACTTTGTTTGTAAACTTGGATCTTGTATTTGAACTTAGTGTTGTGAAGTGATATCATTACAAAAATTTTCATTAAATCTTGTTGTTCTTATACACATGTTTACTATGTTGTTTATTGATGATTTTGGAGTTATGGGTTTTGCTTTCGGCTAAGTTTCGATGCGATCTGAGGTATGATTCTTGTCCGTGATTAAGTCTTGTTGATTCTCCAATGTGTTTTTACCATGTAGTATGTTTTTTGGATAATATACCTCCCTTTTGAAAACTAGTGTTTATTTATACACTTTGGTACTCCCTTTCATTTTTTGGTATGTTTAGCACTAAATATTTCATATTCATAATTTAATCCATTCATTTTATGTAGTAATTCATGTTTATTCCTCCTGAAATTGGGCTATACATTAATTAAAGGCACATTTGTGGTTGTGGGTGTAAGCAATGCAATGAGAAATGACTTGGACAAAGTTGAGGGGGAATGGAGATGCAGTAGGAAGGGAATCAACAAGAATTGAGGAAAGCCCGCTTCAACCGGTTGAGTAGAGCAGAAACAGAACTTCAACCGGTTGATTAGAGATTTTTGGAGATACTGGAACCATTTGAGATACTAAGAGTACATCAACCTGTTGAACAACACTTTGAACCGGTTGATCAGATGAACTTCAGAAAAATACAAGAGCTAAGAGCACTTCAATTGGTTGAACACCAATATTCAACCCGTTCATTAGAGTACTTCAACCAGTTGAATTTAAGTTGGCTACACAGTAAAACTTTCCTGAGTTCTCATTCGTCCTCGAGGGCTGGCTAAATTCACTCCTACACTCATGGGGAGGCTACCAATTTCCATGAGCTTGCTTCCCATTGATGGATGGAACGTCCCACATGTCACAGAAGCTATCCAGATTGGTTGACGATGGTGGAGGAGACTTCTTCAGCAATTCACTCACCACCCGCAACATACCTTCGGCCAATGGATGGAGAAGATCATTGCTATAAATGCATTTGTATTTCTATACATAAGGAGGTTACCTAATTCTAGTTTTGGTGAGTCTTTTTAGGAAGTCTTTTGTTTTAGCTTCGAAGTTTTCTTACACTTTCATTTTTGAAAGCTTCGTCGAGCTTCAGAGAAGACAACTACAGGTTTTTATTTTAAACTTTGTTTGTAAACTTGGATCTTGTATTTGAACTTAGTGTTATAAAGTGATATCATTACAAACATTTTCATTAAATCTTGTTGTTCTTATACACATGTTTACTATGTTGTTTATTGATGATTTTGGAGTTATGGGTTTTGCTTCTGGCTAAGTTTCGGTGCGATATGAGGTATGATTCTTGTCCGTGATTAAGTCTTGTTGATTCTCCAATGTGTTCTTACCACTTAGTATGTTTTTTGGATGATATAACTCCCTTTTGAAAACTAGTGTTTATTTATACACTTTGATTAATCGTCGACGGATTTTCGACACGATTAATACTTAGGGTATAGGTTTACATCTATGTATTTATTATTAGAGACTTTACTATCTATCTTCAAAGTAACATATAGTTTACATTGGTTTTTTTTTCAAATATTTTCCATCCAAGTAAATTTGAGTATGAGTTTGGGTGAGTTTTAAAGGAGAATCAACAAGCTGAATTATGACAAGATAATTCCTAAGGATTGACCAACTGTTTTTATTTGAAGTTACTACATCAATTTCAAATTCAAAAAATTCCAATCAATCAAAGATATTTTTCATTTCTTTTACAACTACATCACCATTCGAATATAAGAGTGTCCCTAAGGAGACGACCTCAATTTTTTTTGAGTTACTACATGGCACAATCTTCCTACGCTTGGGAAACACATTGTAATATTTCAAAGAAAGCAGAGCGCATATCAAATACGAACTGAGAAAGTGACTAAGCATTTTTTGCGCCATTGTCGGGGGCACAACGGTTTATTTGAAATGTGATTCGGACATACGTCAGGTAAGTCTTGTGATTTTCATCACAAGCTCAGGTACGTTTTTCTGTTGTAAATATATTTATATTTGTTCTTGCAGTTGTAGAATTGTATTTTTAGGTTTAGTTGTTGTATGTGGGGTTGTGATAATATAAATAGACTTGTTAGACAAGACCAAGTACCACATATAAACATGGATGATATAAATCTAAATGAGGGAAAAAACCAGAGAGAGGGGCAAAATCCTAAAAATCCTCCTTGCAAGAACAATGAGGGAATATCTTCAGCCCCCAAGGAATGTTTCACCATCATGCATCATATTGCCTGTTCAAGCTCATGCATTTGTTGTCAAACTAGGAATGCTCCAATTATTGTCTCAATTCTATGGCGTGGATCGGGAAAACTTTTATCTGCACATTAAGGAATTTGAGGAGGTGGTTGGAACATTGCTCAATCAAAATGTGCATGAGGAAGTTGCTAGGATGAAGCTTTTTTCATTTTCTTTGAAAGATAAGATGAAAACTTGGTTTATTCTTTGAAACCTCGATAGATTGAGTCATGGTTAGGTATGCAAAAAGATTTTTTAAAGAAATTTTTTCCAGTACACAAAACTACATCTTTGAGGAAATTGATTCAAATTTTTTTCAGAAAAAGAACATGAAAATTTTTATGAGTGCTGGCAAAGATTTAAAGATCTTTTAAAATCTGTTCCATGAAATTGATTAGTTTCTTTTATGAAGGAATTACCCTTTCATCTCGCCAATTCATTGATATGATGTGCAGTGGTGAATTTTTAAACAAGGATCCAGAGGAGGCATTAGATTACTTTGATACCTCGACAGAAAATGCCCAATCTTGGGACATTTCCAATCCTGTTGAGAGATTAAAGTCATATAATGCATCTCAACTGACCGGGGGAGGTAAATACGTATTAAGAGACCAAGATGAGTTGCATGCTAAGATTGCTAAAGTATCTCAGAAATTGGAAGACTTATAGGTAAAAATAGTTAATGAGGTAAATAGTGTACATAAGGTTGATGAGTCGTGTACTATTTGGGATGCAAGTGAGCATTCCACTCAAGAATGCCCTACTGTACCGGCTTTCAAAAAAGTATTGCATGAACAAGTCATTTAATCAACCAAAACAATCATTTGCTTCATATTCGAACACGTACAATCCTAGATAGCGGAACCATCCTAATTTTAGTTGGAGGAATGATAACACTTTTGCACCGCCTGTATCTATGTCATATGGCCCTCCCATCAAACAAAACCAAAAAATTTTTGGTCAAGATCCATCGAAAAGTTCTTATTATCTCAATCATGTACTGCAAGGGTTTTCTCAAGACCTGCGTCAACAAGGTTTTGGCTCTCAGGGTCAACAACATGCATCTACATATCAACCCCCTCGTAAAATAAGTTTAGAGGACACATTGCATCAGTTTATACAAAGTCAAACGACAATCAATAATCAAAATGCACAAGCCTTTGGCGACATTAGAACTCAACTTACTACGTTGACCAATTCTTTGGGTGTTTTACAGAAAGAAAAAGGGTAAATTTCTAGCACAACCTCAGGAGAACCCTAAAGGTCAACATGGTGCTGAGGTATCTAATGCCAACTAAGGTAATGTGCAAGAAATCAAGTATATCACTGCCTTAAGGAGTGAAAAAGAAATTTGCAAGACCATTTTACCGAAAGTCTCTAATTCTACATAAAAAGAGAATGAGGAAGAATCCAAGGAGGATGATAAACTTGATCACTCAAAGATTGTCAATCTTGATAATAAATGTCCTGTTCCTGCACCGTATCCTCACCGATTAAAAGCACTTGCTAACATTTCTAATAATTCTGAAATTCTTGATGTTTTTAAGCAGGTGAAGATTAATATTTCATTCCTTGATGCTATCAAACATGTACCTGCTTATGCTAAATTTTTGAAGGACCTTTGTGTCGTGAAGCGAAAGATGAATGTACAGAAAAAGGCTTTTCTAATGGAGTAGGTAAGTTCGATCCTACTAACTAACACTCTACTGAAGTTCAAGGATCTGGGTTGTCCTACCATTTTCGTAATCATCGAGAAATGCCGTGTGGAGTCTACATTGCTAGATCTAGAATCAATTTTTAATCTACTACCATTCTCAGTGTATCAACAACTAGGCTTGGGAGAGTTGAAGCCAACACCAATTGCTCTCCATGATTTGACCTGATTTATGTCATACACACAAGTATAAGTGGTCAAATTACAATATTTTTCGGTTAAGTCCGAGGTCGAACCCATAGGGAGCTAACTATCGGTATTTAAAACAGAAACGGTAAAATTGTCGTGTGTGTAGTGTGCAATGCAACAACTTATGGTGTGAGCTTAGAATTGTCAAATAAACACTTAACTAAAACTTTGAAAAACAATGATAAAAATGTGCTCTTCAGTGCGGGGATCCAACATGCTTTATACTGCTTATTTATGAAAATTCCATCTTATAACAATTAATTCCCATTTAACTGGAAAGCTAACCGGTAATTTTGATGTATAACTAAACCATATCATAGCAACTTATTAGGTTAGTCGGAAGGTCTATGTACCATGCAACAATCAAATAACCCTAGTAAACTAGAAGGTGAACCATTCAAAAGGTTTACTCTACTTATTCAATCGGCAGGTTGATGATTCAATGAAGACGGAGTTCCGGTTTATGCATTGAATCAAAAACATTGACTATGACGAGATTTAAGCCGTCTATAACCAATCTCCTGACTGTTACATAAAGCCCAACTACGCGCATCACCGTATCATGCATAAAGTACGTAATAATAATAGATAAAATGGTATATATCAATAGAATTTGCTCGGTGTTCATAACCATGAGTATATTATAAATGTAACCATCCATCAATTAAGGGAGGCATAAACATTAACACATAAATAAAACATCGGCATTTCCATAACTTAAACAATATTACACATGCATTCACCCTTCACCGAAGAGTATAAACAAACTACTCACCCCTCATTGCTATAGACGAGCAAAAAGAGTGAGATAATCCCTTTACAACTGAAAACAAAATACACAAAATCCTTCTGGAGGAATAGCTGAAACACTGCCGCTCTTATTACCAGCTAAGACACAAAAGTGGGAGAGGTTCAACCTTCCAGGTAGAAAGGATAAATAAAAATGTAGAAGTAGAGAAAATTTTTGCTGAGAAGTGATTCTGGCAGGGCTTCGCTCATCCTTTCTTTCTCTCCTTTCTTCTCTCTTGCACTGGACTAAACTCCAGTGGATTTTCTGTGAAATGGTTGCAGCAAGCTATTTATAGGCGCCGGAAGGAGGGGTAGAGGCGACAGATACCTAGGCTAGCTAATCAGGGCTTGTTGTTGCTTAAATGGACCAATAGGGAGAGAGGAGGGGGAAAGACGGTTTAACCACCATCCGGATGCTGCCACCACCACCGTTCGGACAGTGGCAAACCTCTGGTTTTCATGCTTGGCAGCCTTCCTTGTTTGACCTTGTTGACTTGGTAATTGCACTTGCCTCCCCTTCTTCATTTAGCCTTTACACTTTGATCCTCTTGAATTTCTGTATTTCCACTCAAAACCCTGCAAAATGTACAAATTACGCATTAACCCTAATACTTTATAAATTAATCATTTTAACCTAATTTACGCACACAACTATCCATAAATCTAGATTCAAATACGCACTTTTTAGGGTTAATCACACCCCCAACCAAACATTACTAGTCCCTAGTAATAAAAATAAATAAACAAAATAAAATTACTTTCGTAGATTTCACGATTGCATTTCGCATATGTAACAAGCCGTTAAACCCTTAGGTGATCCCTAGTGGAAGAGTCTTGTCTCATGAAGGTTTCTAGTGAAGGTACCTACAAACGTCAACAGTTAGGATTTACATAATTCATATTTTTCACAGATAAAATTAAATCACCATTATATTCTATTAACATGATACCTCCCTTCACTGATCACTATAAGAGTAACACACATTAACTATAACACTATTCCATAAATTTTTCGAATTTTTTTTGTGTGTGTGCAAGGATTTCTTTATTTCAAAAACACTTAAAAAATATTACCACCTTTCACTCTGTTGTATAAGAATTAGTCTCGAATACACTCAAGTTTTAGTGACTATCACTCAAAAATTACATGTGAGGAGAATATTGTTATCAAGGCAAAGTAATAACACATGTAATATCTCAAAAGAAGGTTATTTGAACAAAACTGGAATTTGGCATAATCTCATGAAAGAATATTAACAATACATTAAACAACATTAGGCTATAAATTGATTAAAGGCACATTTGTGGTTATAGGTGTAAGCAATGCAAGGAGTAATGACTTGGACAAAGTTAAGGGGGAAGTGGAGATGCAACAGGAAGATGATCAACAAGAATGGAGGAAATCCCACTTCAATCGGTTCATCTTCAACCAGTTGAGCAGAGTAGAAACAGAACTTCAACTGGTTGAAGTCCACTCTCAACTGGTTGATTATAGATTTTTGGAGATACTGAAACCATTTGAGATACTGAGAGTACATCAACCAGTTGAACATTACTTTCAACCACTTCAAAGAGCTAGGTCACAAGCACTTTCTTCTAGGGACATACTTTTTTAAGGTACTTCCTACGATGGTTTTTCTTAAAGAACTTTGGACATATTAGTCCTATCTTTAAAGAAGTTCATCGCGTCGAACTGACTTGTCGATCTAATCAGACTCAAATCATTGCCCATCCGGTTTACATCGTCATACCTAACCCCTGGCCTAGATATGATCAAGTGGTTACATCTGATTTAGGTTTTTACCTCTATCAGGATTTTTGCCTCCCTACCTTGGCAGTAGGACTTTGATATTGGCAATTGACAAATTTAAAGGATTGGAAACGTAAAAAAACACATTTTTATTATAAAAAATGCTTTACATAGAAGAGAATTTTTCCATTAGAGGTACTCTTTTAGTGGAACTATAAGGGGCACCCCTGTTTCCCGAAGGTACTTCGGAGTTCTAGTCTTGAAGGTACTTTAAAAATAGAAATTTCGTGGGTTAGCTATATTCCAAGGTCGAGGTACTCACCTCTGGTCCATAGTCTCAAGTTCATAAGATCCGTTTCCAATGACCCGAGTTACCTTGTAGGGTCCTTCCTAGTTGGCACCTAACTTCCCATGGGCTGGCTACTTGGCGGCTCCCATGACACCTCTGAGGACTAGATCTTTGAGAACAAAGGCTCGGGGACCCACCCTTTTGTTGTAAGATCGAGCTATTTGTTACTGATAGATAGCTATTCGCACTAATGCCGCCTCCCTTTTTTCGTCGAGGAAATCTAGCTCTCGGCTGATGGTGGAGTCATTACTGTCACTTGTTGCTAGGCAGGTTTTGAGGGTTGGCAACCTAACTTCGAGAGATATTATAGCCTCCATACCATAAGCGAGCACAAATGGAGTCTCCCCCATTGCACGTCGGGGGGCAGTTCGGTACATCCACAATACGCTTGGCAACTCTTCTACCCATTTTTTTCTTGCCTTCTCTAACCTTTTCTTGATTCCGTCTAGGATTTTTTTATTTGATATCTCCGCCTGCCCATTAATTTGTGGGTAGGCAGGGGTGGAGTATCGATTATGAATCCCGTATTGCTGACAGAAAGCTTTCAATGGACCGTTCTCAAACTGAGTACCATGGTCAGATATAAGAACTTCTGGTATGCTGAACTGTGTGATGATGTTCTTACATACAAACTTCCTGGTGTCTGTATCTCTTATATTGGCCAGGGATTTTGCTTCGACCCATTTTGTGAAGTAATCGGTTGCGACTAGCAGAAACCGCTTATTTTCCACTGCCCGAGATAAGGGTCCTACTATATCAAGTCCCTACTGAGTGAAGGGCTATGGGCTTGCTAATGAGATCAAATCTCCTGTGGGATGTCTAGGAATTGGGGAGAATAATTGGCACTTTTTACATTGCTTAACAAATTATTTTGCATCCTTCTGCATATATGGCCACCAATATCCACGAGGCTGTGCTTTGTGGGCTAATGATTGTCCTCCTATGTGTGCGACAAAGCTTCCCTCATGAATTTCGAACAAGAAGTCTTGAATCTGGTCAAGATGTACACACCTGAGGTATGGTTATGAAAATGACATTGATAAAGCTCTTAGTTTGGGGATAACCAGAGTCTTGCCGATTTGATCCGTAACTTGTGCGCTTCCTTCTTATTTTCAAGATGATCCCCTCCATTGAGGTAGCCAACTATTTCATCCATCCAGCTTGATTTGACCTCGGTCGTATGTACCTCCTCGGTGACTGGCATTGTAATGCTTGGCTCGGCTTGATAGACCCCAGTAACGGTTCTCTCTCCAGCCTCATCCACTGCCGATGCTAGGGATGCCAATGCGTCAGCATGGGCATTCTTTGAGCGTTTGAATTGACTTATGGAGTACTCGGGACTTTGTCTGAGCTCCTTCCTTGATAACTCGTAGTATAAGATCATCCTTTCATCTTTTGCCGAATATTCCCCTAGTATCTGATTAACTACGAGCTGTGAACTGAAAAAGATGTCAAGCTTCGTGACATTCAAATCGGCTGCCATCTTTACTTCAGCTATCAAAGCCTCATATTCCGCCTCATTGTTTGAGGCTTGAAAACCTAGTCTTCCTGTCTTTTCAAGCACGCCCCCTTTTGGGCTTTTGAGGATGATGCCCACTCCTGCTCCTTTGCAATTTGACGCATCATCAACGAATAGGCTCCAACCCCACTTTGTGTCTTTCTGGTGCGAGGGTTGTTACTCCATTTATCTATCTCTGGGAGAGAACTCGGTGATGAACTCAGCCACTATCTGTCCCTTTATCGTAGTTCGTGGCTCGAAGAGGATATCATATTCTCCCTGTTTGACTGCCCATTTAGATATTCTCCCAAACAGGTCAGTCTTTTTGAATAGGGCTTTAACGGGTTGGTCTATGATCACCACTATGGTGTGGGCCTGAAAGTAATGCAGCAATTTCTCTAGCGGCTGGTACCTCATTTTTGCATCGAGGAGCATTTTGCTCACATAGTAGATCGGGCATAGTCCTTTTGGGAAATACTTCATTAGAGCCCCACTAACTGTGTGTTCTGACACTACTAGATATACTAACAACTGCTTTCTTGGCGATGGTGTGGTTAGAAGTGGTGGGGATGCCAAATAAGCCTTTAGATCTTTGTAAGCCTCTTTACACTCTTGATTTCATATTTGCCCGTCTTTTCTTTTACTTGCTTGAAAAAAAGGTCGGCATCTATCAGAAGCTCGGGATATAAATCTACCAAGTGCCGCAGCCATTCCTGTTAGCCTTTGAACCTCTTTAATTGACTTTGGTTATTCCAGCTGAGCTAAAGCCACGACCTGGTCTGGGTTTGCCTCGATCCCATGATGGGTGACCAAGAATCCCAAAAATTTCCCCAATCCAACTCCGTACGCACATTTTGAAGCGTTTAGCTTCATCCCAACTTTGAGTAGCACGTCGAAAGTTTTACTTAGGTCGACAACGTGGTTGTGTGCTTCGTGGCTCTTCACCACCATATCGTCAATGTAGACCTCCATATTTTTACCGAGCATGTTAGAGAACATCTTCGTAACCAATCTTTGGTACGTCGCCCTGGCGTTTTTTAAACCAAACGACATCACCCTTTAGCAATAAACATCTTCTGGGGTTATAAATGATGTTTTTTCCTAATCTTGCTCGATTAGAGGAATTTGGTGGTACCCTCTATACGCATCTAAAAAGCTCATTCGGGCATGTCCAGCAGTTGCATCAACCAGCTGATCGATTTTGGGTAGTGGAAATCTGTCTTTGGGGCATGCCTTATTCAGGTCCGTAAAGTCCTCACACACCCTCCATTTCCCGTCTTCTTCTTTACCACCACCGTATTTGAAAACCATGTTGGGTATTGGACCTCTTTGATGGTTCGTGCTTCCAACAGTCTTGCCACCTCCTCCTTCACTGCCTCTCTGTGCTATGGTGCCGATCTCCTTTGTTTTTGTTTTAAAGGTCTGAAGCATGGGTCAACATTAAGGTGATGGTATGCAACCACGGGTGGTAAACCCGACATTTTATTCATTGTCCAGGTGAAAACATCTACGTATTCTTGCAAAAATGAGACTAACCCTGTGTATTCTTCCTTGGTTAACGAGGATCCTAACAAGAAATACCTTTCGGTGTTCTGATCTATGAGTTCCTTACTTAGGTCTTCGATGGTATGCTCATTCAGTTCAGTATTCTGGCACTCTACGACCGACCACTTGCCCATTAATTGCTATTTACTTGCCCCTTGAACTGCAACTCCTTCCTAGGCCTCGATCTTTCCCTTAATTGAGGCAAGGGGACAAGTGAGGGAACTGACTTGGTCTCCTCGAACGTCAACTACCCCCTCGTTTGTCGGGAACCTAGGCACTTAATGGTAGGTTGAGAGGACCGCTTTTATTTCATGCAGCCAAGTACGCCCCATGATGGCGTTATAGGCCGATTCTACATCAATGACAAGGGACTCAGTCATTATCCCAACGGGTCCCACATAGACAGGAAGGGTGATCTTTCCTTTTGGGAAAACCATCTTCCCACTGAATCCCACGAGGGGAGTGTTTGCAGCGATTAGGTCTTCCTCCTTAAGACGTAGCTTCTTAAAGAGGCTAAAGTACATGATCTTGGAGGAGCTTCCTTGGTCAATCAATACTCTTCTGATATCAAAATTTGCTATTCGAATGGTCAGCACAAGCGCGTCGTTATGCGGGTGGTGCACCCCTATCAAGTCTTGCTCTGAAAAACTAATCTTCCCGGTTTTTTCATCTGTCTTTAATCTTTTGCCTTTGGGCACAGGGCTCGCCCTAACTGAAAAGCTTCTCGGGCTTGGGCGGCTAGTCTAATATAGGCCCTGGCCGAATTATTTGTGGACATGTGTGGGTTTGTGATTGCATGTATTACATCAATAACACCGACAGGAGTGAGCCGATCATGGGGGATGTTTGTGGCACCATTGTTGCTGTTTTTACCTCCATCTTCTATAAATTGCGAGAGATGTTTAGCTTGGACCAATTCCTCTAAGTGTTGCTTTAGAGAGCGGCAATTTTTCATCATGTGCCCCACATCTCGGCGATAGAAGCATCTAAAGTTCGGGTTCCTCTTGGCAGGATCCCCCTCAACTTATTTGGCCATTTAAAAAAGGGCTTTCCCTTTATCTGGGAAAGGATTCTATAAATCGGTTCGTTGAACACCGTGCGGATCCCCATGTACGGTGATTTCGAAGGGAAACCCTATTTCTCTTTACTCTTTGCTCATTCTCGCGTTTGTTGGACTAACTTGTCCCTACCGGGCTATTTTTTCCGTAGTTGCTCTCTTCCTACCTCTTTACCGAGGTCATCATCTACCTTGACATACTTTTCTACCTTGGCCATGAGTTCCTCCATGTTCGTCGCAGATCTTCGTGTGAGCGACTGATGCAGTAGGTTATCTTTAGGCAATTCAATCTTGAAGGATGCTACTGTAATCTTGAGATTGCAGGCATCCACCTCGTTCATTGTCTCCCAATATCGCTGTGCATATTCCCGCAGTGTTTCTCCACTTCTCTTCTTTAGCGTCAGCAGTGTCCCAATATCCTTAGGTTGATGACTGCTGGTTATAAACTGAGCCGTGAAATGTTCTGCCAGTTGTCCCCAACTATCCACTGTGTCTCTACCGAGTCCATCGAACCACTTCATAGCTGACTACCCTAGGCTGCTGGGGAATATGGTACATATTAAGGGCTCATTTTTCCAATGCACCATCATCAGCTGTCTATAATGATGGATATGGATGGTGGGATCCGTCTTCCCATCATACAATTTAAAGTTCAGAACAATGAACTTGCTTGGAATCCTCGCTCGGTCTATCCACCTGGTGAATGCAGAAGTTTTTGCTCCTCCAACATAGTCCTAGTGGCTCGTCGCTCCAGATCTCTTGCTGATTTCTGCTCGAGCTTTTTTAGCGCTTCCATTCCTCCTCCTAATTTGGGGTTCGGTGGGACCGCCCATGACGTCCAGCTTCTGGTGAGCCTTCACCTTTCCTATGCCTCCAACGATCCAACGTCCTTTTTTTTTTGCCTTTAGGTGTACCGAACATTCTCCTCGGCATCCTCTCTTTCACTGGCTTTCCTAAGCTTTCGCTTTAGCTCTTCATTTTCACGTCTTAAAACCTTCTCTCTCGTATACGAATTTTTGAACATCTCGTTATGTGTGTCTAGACAGTCTTGCAGAGATTGAACCAATTTCGTCAGGGCAGGATTATTCCCCTCGGTACGAAGGGACTCATCCTGCGGGGCTTCATTCCGATTTTTATCATTATCCGGTTTAAAACTAGCTGAGGAAATCCTATCCTCATACTTCTCTTCCGGGCTCTCATAAGCATCTATCCTGATGTCGCTATCTGAGGGGAAAGACATGAGGTAGTTCTGATCGGAGTCTTCTTGTTGCGCTCCAAGCTTTGCTAGTGATCCAATTGTGTTCTTTAACTTTGCCATGACTTGTTTGGGAATAAATATTTTCCCACAGACGGCGCCAAATGTAGGAGGATAAAAAATACCTCCTCAACTTTAGTAAATAGTTACCCCTCTTGTAGGTTGGTTCCTTTCTAAAAAAAAGGAACAAACTGCTTAGGACCGAAGTGCTTCGATTGAAGGCACTCCGATGCTTAAGTCAGTAAAGGGTTATAGAAAGAAATGTATATCAAATGATTCAACGTACCTCTTGATGTGCCTTCCTCTTCCTTTATATAGGAATCCTTTTGAGTTAAGGATTTTAAATTGGTGGGCAGATGGCACGTCTCCCTATTTTCAGGATCATTTGTTGGGAGTTATGCATAAATCTCTCTAACGTTCCCCCAATCTCAGTTCTTTTGAGAGACTGACTCCTCCTAGCTATTACACCTAAATGCCTTGATTACAGACATTTGACTCACTGTGCGTTTTATGCCACGCCTTTAGGCCGTGCTGTGTTTAGGCCATGCTGTGTTTTCTTGTTCGGCAACATATGCCGAGCTGTCTCTGCTCGGTTTGATTGCTTCAGACTATTGACACTTTTATGCACATGACATAACCACGTGGCGTAATTTTATGTCCCTTCAAGTACTAATGATATTTTGGAGAATAGCGTGTAGGATTTAATCCATGATAACTAGCAGCTTTAATGAGAAGAGGGTTTGTTTATAATACATGCTGGGTATTGAAATTGGCTTTCGGCTCATTGATGTTTTTTTTGTTGTTGAATCAGAAGATTGTTTAATGGTAAAAAGAAGGTTTTGGGTAGCGGCTTCACTTGATGATCTTGTCACTTATTCGATGAAGTTTCGGACAAAGAAGAATGGAATAGCCATGGGTTGTCTTTTATTAGTTTTCTCATTTCTTTCTCTAAATATTTATTGGATGTTTGATAATTTTTTGCTTGATTGCTCATTTGATTAGGTTGTCCATGAAACATGTTCATTTGTTCAAATATCACTGCTTTTGACCATCTTAGAGAATCATTAGTGTTTAGGCTTTGGTTATTTTATTGGAACGTTTGCTTAGACTTCCCTATACATGTGTTTGTGTGTTTTGATTTTTTGATATCAGGTTTTGAGATCTTGGATTTCCTTGCAATCAATTCATGAAACAAGAGCCTGGGACAAGCCAGGAGGCACAGGAATTTGACTTGGGTTGATTGCACATTTTGATTTTGAATTGGGTTGTATATATTTTGGTAAATGCATTGCAATTTTATGTTGATGAATGAACACAACAAATGCATCATTGGAAAGGCTATTTAAGATGGACCAAAAAAAATTAAAATTAAAAGCAACCCCAACGTTAGTGCAAACACCAAATATATATATATTTTTTTCCGGTGATCGGATTCTGGCAGTGGAAGTGTCGTTTATTTTTTCGTCGGGGTAAACATTGGTGTAGATATGCCAGCATTTGAATAAATGCCATTAAATTTCTTAGCACCGGAAAAGATGACGTGCAATTAAAACGCCAGAAAAACGATACAAGAATTTATGAAACTTTTCTTGGCGTTTATAAACGTTGACGATTCCATTATTTCTTGTAGTGGTGATAATTTCTTCAATCCTACAAACACGGCTCATATCGTCTTCTTATGGCCTATCATCATCTTTGGACATTTAAGTACACTTTCAATTTTTTTTAATATTATTATTACTTAATTGCCCTAACATGCTATCTCTATGGAAAGTCCAAATTTTGGCTGCTTTTTGAAATTTTTAGGAAAGTGTTTGACACTCCACATTCTCTATTATTAACATGGTTCAAAGTATCGATTGATATCAATACGAGTCAGTCAAGTTGTATGTGTCTCGGCACCTCCAAAGACGATACCGTTACACGATACGTATAAATCTCAAGTCTTGCACAACTTGTCCAAGTCGTCTCAGTTGTATCCGAGTCAATATCGAGTCGCCGAAATATTGCCACTGAATTAGCTGATACAATTCTACGACGCCGCGATATAACCTGAATTTCTCGTCATGTTTAACATTTTCTTTTAGGTCGTATCGCCCGATACCGTGTCATGACGCCGCAACCGATGTATCTCAGAGCTCTATGAGTTGATTGCCGATACCGCAACCTTAAACCATGATTATTAACCCTCCTCCGCGTAACTTCTAATAATACTTTATTCACACTTTGACCAAGGTTAGATTACTTCCCACAAAACGCCAGTTTTCCTCCTTTGAGTCCATAGATCACAGTCACACTCTACATTCTGAGATTCATGCTTTAACCTTTCGATTTCACCACTTTAGATTCGTTGAAAAACTCAAAAACTCCACCGGACAATGACGGTGTTCACGAGCAAGGCCGCCAAATTTCTTGTCAGAAAACAAGTGTTTTCGGTCGAGTGTGAGTCCGAGGTGTCCCAACGCCTAGTCGATGCTGCTCACGCTAACGACGTCAAATCGGCATTGGAGTGCATTGAGAACCCATTCATTGATGTTAACTACATTGGAACTGTGAACTTGAAGGCGAGGAAGACAGAGATAGTGTTGAAAGATGAGTGTGCGAACGAAGTTCGTTTTGAGTTCGAGAAGTTCAAGACGGAGATCGCCGCTTTGCTCCTGATATTGTTGGAACATAATGCGAACTATTTTTGTTTGTCCCTATTTATGGTCAATGTTATTGTGCTTGGTTATAAATGTTTTTTTTTTTTTTTGGAGAATTACACTCACACCCCTTAACGTTTGTCACTTAATCACTCATACGCCCTGACATTTGACGTATTACAGTCAAACCCTCTGAAGTTTGTACGCGCGTAACACTTAGACCCCTGCTGTAAATATATCCATTAATAAATTATATTCAGACTCCTTGAAGTTTGTAAACACATATTACTTAGATCCCTTTAAGTTTAAAATGTTATACTTAGACCAAAAATACTTTAATTAAAGATAGAATATCAAATATTTTAAATTTTATAATTAAAATTCATGTTCTATTGTATCATTTATTGAAATAAAATAAAAAATAAAATTCAAATTTTTCTTAAAAAATCGTAATTAGTATATAATTATATTGTCTATTGGAATTTAATTTGGTCGTTTAAACGATCAAATTAAAATATCAAACTATCTCAATTGAAGCTAAAAGATATTGTGTTCATTACAATTTGACCCCTTATTTAATTTTTTAGTTCTCTTCTAATAGATATTATAATTGTATACTAACTATGCTTTTTTTTAAAAAAATTAGATTTTTATTTTTGATTTTATTTAAATAAATGACATAATAGAACATGAATTTTGGTTGTAAAAAATTCATGTTCTATTAAGAATGACTTAGACCACTTGTTTGATTTTTTAGTTTTATTCTAATAGATAATATAATTGTATACTAATTACAATTTTTTAAGAAAAATTGGAATTTGAATTTTTGATTTTATTTCAATAAATGATATAATAGAACATGAAATTTTGATTGTAAAATTTAAAATATTTGATATTCTATTTTTGATTGGAGTATTTTTGGTTTAAGTATAACATTTTAAATTTAAGGAATCTAATTATTATATGCGTACAAACTTCAAGGGGATCTAGGTGTAATTTATTAACGGATATATTTACAGGGGTCTAAGTGTTACGCGCATACAAATCTTAGGGGGTCTGTGTGTAATATTTCAAATGTTAGGGGGTCTGAGTGATTAAGTGACAAATCTCAAGAAATCTGGGTGTAATTCTCCTTTTTTTTTTGTTGCCATTGTGTTCATGCTACTGTTTATATCCCTATTATGTTCAATTTTACTATCTTTAGTTTTAAATGTTACTGTTCATGTCCTCCATTTTGTTCTATGTTACTGTCTTTTGATTTTAAATGCTATTGTTTTTAGTTACCATTGTGTTCATGTTAGTGTTTTATGGTACTATTCAATATTATTGTCTTATGCTACTATTCAATATTACTATATTATGTTATTGTCAATTATTTTAAACACGTATATGTAAATAAAATATGAGAGAGAAATAGTTATAATCTAGGAAATATCTAAAATTAAAGGATTTTGAATTTGATTTAGTTTAAATTTGGATACATTTGGAAGGATGAAAAAGTTTGAGGAATAGATAAAACATCTTGTGTTGGTAAGGAAGAAAAATAGGAAGGATGAAAAAGTGGATGGATGAGCTTTCCTTCCAACTCACCAAAATCAATCCCACCAAAATCGGAAGGAAAATGGATGGAAAGTTAATTATTTGTGTTGAAATGTAGATTTATTTGTCTATATATCATTTGATATATACATATATTATGTATGCAATAATTTCATATATAAATACAATGATAAAATATAAATATATATATATTTTCAAAAAAAGTTAAAAATAAAAATAAAAATTTAAAATAAAAAATATATATTTTTTCCATCTTAATTAGGGGTGAAAATTTTCGATTCAACACGATGATACTATTCGAACTTGACACGAATTTTATGATATGAACTTGATTATAACTCGACACGAACTCGAAAATGACCTGACACATGAACAAGAAATATAATTGGCTCATATTCAGTTCAACCCGTCAAACCCAAAATTGACACAATCTACCCGTTTATTTAAGAATAAACACTTTATTTATTTTCTCGTTTGTATGGTAACACGAAATTAACATGTTTAAGTAGTATTATAAGCATAAAATGTTAATTGTTTGTAACTATTTATTAAGCACTAATAAGGGCGTCAGCTCTGACCCGTTTATACGAAACCGACACGAACGATTACAAAATTGACACGATTATTAAATATGAATAATAAATAGTCTAGACTAATGTTTAATACTTAGAATAAATTAAATATAAATTTTTTTTTTGTGGGTCTTGACATGAACATGACACGAATAACAATAATACGACACGAATAACATGACATGTGGATCACACAAATACGACACGATTGACACCCCTTAGTACTGACATAATTATTATATAAAAAAGATATTTTTACTTATTATTATTATTATATTTATTTAAGTTAATTTTTAACTTGTAGAAAAAGTATGAGCATTGATTCAATTAAGTGAAAATATAATATTAGCATTAAATTTTTTACTCAAAGTTTATATGGGTCAACACGAATACAAATACAAATACGATACGAAAATAAACAGGTTAACTCGACACAACACGATTAATTAAATGAGTTGAGTTAGATTTGACTAATATTTAATACGAACCCGCAATAACTCGACACTAATCTTAGTGAGCAAAAAAAAAAAAAATTCATCCATTTTACCAAACACAAAGGAAGAAAAATGTATTATTCCTACCAAACATAAAGGAAGGAAAGTGTATCATTCCCACTTTCTTTCCTTAAAGGATAAAAAGTGTATCCCTCGTACTTTCCATCCCTCACTCGTACTTTTCATCATTCCCATCAAACAGATAAAAGTTAGGAGTTTTAATTTTCAAATTTATTTTTATGAGATTTGTGTTTCAAAATTCTGAATGAGCATTTATTTCCGTATTTGCAGGAGTCTTTGTCGGTTTCCAAAATTCTGGTTTTCTGTGAGTTAAAATGAGAATTAGGGTTAGTTTAGATTATTTAACACAAAGTGTCCTTATAGTCCTAGTATGTTTCTGAATGGACTTATAGCCATAAAAATCTCCAAATAGAGATCGGCCTCCAAATATTCCAAAAAATAAAGGCCTTTCTATCTTGGCCTGTAGGCTTGACTACACCAAACAATGGCTGCTTTAATATAAAATTATAGCCTAATATTTATAAAACATAATATTCTTATTTTGGAGTAATAAAGATTAAAAGAAGTATTAACATTTTAAATTATACAAACAATAAACAAATAGTGGCCCATGGGTTGGGCTTGGAATAGGGTAATGGCCCAAAGGCTAGGCATAATCAAGAAAATTATTCAGAAAATTGGGGGCTAATCTTGATTAGGAGACTTTTAAGGTTTAAAGTACAATGCTGTTTTCAAGTTGTCGATTACATGGAAATCGGTGTTTTTGGAAGGAAACCGGTGTTCTTGGAGGGAGAGTAGGATATAGGGGTAGTTTAGACAAATTAACACCAATTGTCTTTAAACTCCTATTAGTTTGTTGAGTGAACTTAAGGCCCTAAAAGTCTATTAAGAAGAACCGGCCTCTAAAAATTTCAAAAATTAATCTGAAGACTAGCCCAGCCCCTTGGCCAAATTTTCATGAATTTTTTATTTATTTTTAGCTGTGAAGGAGATAGAGTGAGCATAGGAATTGAAATACTGAGTCAGTGGGATGGTCCAGAAAGAGAGACACCAAGTGGAGATTAAACTCTTTTTTTTTTAGAAAATCAGCTTTTCCTTTGGATATATTGGGCATAGGGGTGTCAAACGTGTCAAGTTAGGTCATTTCGTGTCGGGTTAATTTTGAGTTTGTGTCAAAAATCTCAAAATCCGAACCTGACATGTTTAATAATCGTGTCGAGATGTGTAAACACTAACCTTACCTAGCTATTAAACGGGTTACCCGAACCCGACCTATTTGACATGTTTAATAAACATGTTGTTTTTGGGTTAGCACACGTTATTTTGACATTTTTAGCACACACAACACATACCTATTTAACACACATAACCTATTTTCACACCTGCTCATTACCATTAAATATATCATTCAATCATTTATCCAAAATTTCAAATAATTTTTTTACAAATAACATATCACATCTCATCAATGAAATTAACTAAAATGCATTCAAGTTTCAACCCAAAAATTAAGTAAGAACTATATTAATATACTGTCATAATAATGTTATGAACTATATTGTCAATTACCATAATAGAAGTAAGAACTAATAAGTAATAATGTTAAGACCACATCAGTCATACACTATGAAGCACGGATACTTCGTTGAGGTTGACGTATCCGTATCGGATACTTTATGGATACGATACTCGTCGGATACTCGTCCGATACGTATCGGATACACCTTCTACGTATCCGATAATAATTAAATATTAGGATACTTCACGGATACTTTTGTAGTCGACCAACATATATAATTTTTTAGTTGAACTTTTAACATCTCTTTTCGAATTTACATACTATACAATACATTAACAACAAATTCATATTACTTCAAAGGTACATGAGTATTTTTTAAGTATTATCTAAAATTACATGTCAAAAGAGTATAAAATAAAGTTATTACATTATAATTTTAGCAAAATTACTTCTAAATATTAGGTAAATATTAGCTTTGATTCCTTTAATTTGTCACTTCACTTTGTGAATATACCACAGCGATACGATATATATTTTCTTGAAACTAAAAAGAATTACTAATTTTTCTTATTATATGTTAAAGAACTACCAAAATATATAAGTATTAAGTTGGTTGAAAATAATAAAAATAATAAAAATATTTTATTATAGCCGTATCTTGGCCGTATCCGTATCCTATTTTTTTAAGTTTTGCCGTATCGCCGTATCCGTATCGCCGTATCCCGTATCGCCGTATCCGTATCCGTGCTTCATAGGTCATACATAATAGACAAACTATAATGCTATAAAGGGGTCTACAATAGGTTGGATCGAGTTCGTGTCCGAATCATGTCAACCCGTTTAAAATATGTGTTAATCAGGTCAAAATCAGGTTGACATGATTTTGATTTGAACCTAATATGATTTTTTTTCGTGTTTAAGCGTGTTGACCCGTTTTAACCATTAACTCGTTTAATTTCGTGTATGATTCATTAATTTCGTGTTCGGTTCGTGTCGTGTCAAAAATTGACAGCCCTAATTAGGTATGTTTGGAGCTGGTTTTTTTTTAGGTGAAAAATTGTGGTTTGAAAAATTTCGCAAAAAAATTAGATTTAAAAAAGTCCCTCAAAACCGTTTGGGGTATTCTTTAAAAAGCTGAAAAAGTTGAAAAAAGTCTATTTAGAGTGATTTTTTTATTTTTTTGTGTCAAAATAAAAAAATAATTATATGCATGTCATCTATTGAATTACTAAATATTCCTATTTTTCATTTTGCCAATCAAATCCATTCTAAAGATTAGAAATCACCAAAAGAAAACAAAAAAAAAGCTAAGTGGACTGACCCATTGAATCATGACTAATAGTTTTCAAAATATGAATTTTAATTTTTTTTATGTCACTAATAATATTTTATGATATAATAAATTAAAAATTTATGTGAGACCAGCGACAAAACTCTAAAAAGTCGGAAGAAAATCTCATAACATCAGCTTCTTGAATCAACTTAAATAATTTTTTTTGGTTCAAAAAATTGTTGCATAGCTGTTAAAAAAGTCAAGATCTAGACGGATCTGACTTATTCTACTCCAAAACCCTTAAAAACTATTTATTTTAGGTAGCTCCAAAAAGGCCCATTATACAATGCACATAGAATTTGGAAAGTCAAATAACTTCTTTAGAGAATTTAGGAAACTCTCTTTATATGAAATAGTTATATTATGGTTTAGGGGAAGATATATAACGTTTTCCATAGAAGAGCATTATTCACAAACCCCTTTACAAATACAACTCTCAATTTTTGATGAAAAGGGGAGTGCAAATATCATTTCCAGAGATATATTATAAGAGTTTGTTTGGATGAATTTTGGGGAGGGGTTTGGATTAGTTTCTTCAAACCCTTTCAAACCTAAACCCTTATTTACAAAGATGTGATTCAATATTCAATCCGATTTATACTCATGTTTGATATGCAACACATAAACATGTATGACCCACGGATGTATCATACTTATTAATAACTATTTGTCTTGTAAATGATTATTTTACTATTGATCAATCAAATTCATACACATGTTAAGGGGTACAATTGTCTTTTATATCCTTAACCCATCTTTCCAAACCCACCCATTCCCTAGGTTTGACGAATTCATGATTATGAGTTTAATCTTCGGCCAGCTACGGGCCGGATTTGAAAATTCAGGATTGAATTTTCAATTCAAACATGAGATTTTGGGGTCCTTTGGACTATTTTCTCCAAACCCATCTTGTCAAGCTCTCCATACCTCCTTACCAAACAACCCCTAAATATTTTATTTTGTAAATCTTATAAAACACGGATAAATATTAGATATAATACAAGTCGAATGTTCAAGAGTATGTATCTAATAATTAATATAATATTTTTTATTTGTGGATACATGGTAGATATAGACATCCAAGACGAATAAATCAATCTTCTCGCTACTTTTCATTGAGAATCCCATGCGGGTTTGAAAACGGGTAATTATTTCTTAAGCATTATCTCCTATACGACATATTAAAAAGACATGCAATGGTCTAATTGCATCCCACCTCTTTGCGACATCTACTTCTAAGCAAATGAGCCAGTTAAATGCCGGTAGTGCTTCCTTTCATTAGCCACATTTACTTGGTGAATATATGATGATGAGACTACGTAGTCATTTTTGAAATTAAAAAATACTTATTTTTTAATTATTATTAAGTTATACGATGAGGAAAAAAATATCGAAATGTATTTTATATTAGACATATCTAAGCCCGTAGCAATATTTTTTTTAAAATTTTATGATATCGTTGTTCTGAATTATATCATACAAGTAGTCATATTAATGTGCTTCTTAGGGTAAAACAATTGTGTTTGGCATGTAATACTCTATTTGTCCCATAATTTGAAATTCTTCTTGGTAATCCAACTTTTTAAGTGACGTGTTTAAAGTGGGTTGAGAACTTTTGATTTCCCATACCCCTTTAAATTTAAAATATCATTTTTAAAAGGAAAAAATGTAAGAACTATAAAATCTAAGTGTAGTAGAGGCGGAGAGGCGTGGCCCATTTGTGAAATAATTGAAGTTGCTATACAGATTAGATTGTTGCCCTTTTGTTCCAAAAAGAGAATACATAAGAATCAATCCAGAAAATTAAAGATAAAATAAAAAGTAATGGGTGAAGAAGAAAAGAAAAGAAAGTAAACTAAATGTCATTGAAAGATTTGGTGCTTCTATCCGATCCTTTATCCTTTTCTTGTGTTGAGCGGATACCACCGGGCATCATTTCCATATTAGCTTTATATCCAAGATTCTTTTGCCTTATCTTTGAGATTTTTTCCTCATTATTGTAATTTTGGCTTTCATGGTTTTAGATCATGGAATTAATTTCTCTGTATACAAACATAAGAATGTGTATATCTAACCGCCCTCAATATCCTAAATGGTTGAAACACGTGTGTTCAATTTTTATTTTTTTTTTTGGGTTTTATTTGGGATTATTAAAGTTAAAACTTTGAAAACCACCAAAAATAAAAGCAAAAAAGGAAAAGAAGACAGAAAAAGATATACATGACTTTCTAATTGCGAAGTACCTTCCTGTTTTGTCACAGTGCATTTCTCAAAGAATATAATGCTTTATTTCCACCGTAGTCTTTGTTTCTTTAACCACTATAATTAAAGTTTTAAGCCTATCAACAATTTAGAAGGTTTTCATAACTAATTTGAGTTTCACATCCTAGATTTTATATGCCCATATCCAGTTATGAGGATTTGTTAGTATAGGACTTTGGTCCTCTCAATTCGATCCCTTTGAACTTGTGCGTTCAAAGTATCGTAGTCTAAATATATGAGTGTGAGAAACGAACTTCTGCAGTGCATCTGGAACCGCCCTTAATTGTTGATCCGAAGTCTGCGACAGTGCATCAAGTAAAAGCCTTCATTTTGATGGCTACACGCTCATGAAATGGAACTTTGACAGAAAAATAATTCAAATAAAGTGTAGACTTCAAGTGGTTTTGGATTAGATAAACAATCCACAGATACTTCAACAAAACCTCATTTGCTCATCTCATACCTATTTCACCAACAAAAATCTAATATTTTAAGCAATTTTTCATAATTATGAATAAAATATTGAAAAGAGGAAGCCAAAAACAAAAATTGAAAATACCTTATACGCCCATAGTCCACTGTTCCGGCGCCTGCTTCGTTCGGTTCTGATACGGATGTGTTTGAAACGGAGGACTTGGTCTGTGGCTCGGGAGAAAGAACTAGATTCTCTGTTTTGGTGGGCGATTCCATGGTGGACCCCTATTCCCTTGGTAAAAGTAAAAATGTTAATATCTTTCAAAAGCTAAAATAATATTCAGCCTCTCTACAAGGAATTACGAGTTTTAATTGTGCACTTTTTTTTTTTTTTTGGAAGGGGGAGGAGATGAGTGGATTGTTTGTTGGATTATTTCATGACAAAAGATTAAAAAAAAAAAAAAAAACAGAGCGTTAGCTTGTTTTGCAAGGATTTATGAATGGAAAAATAGGACTTGCCTATAGTTGGTACCCTTAAAGCTAGTCAAGTCAATATTGACCAAAGTCTAACGAAAAATCAAGGAAGCTGCCATTACAAGAAAGGGACACACAATTTCTATGGTGAAGAGAGGAGACAGACCCTATCAGGAAACCAAGGAAAGGTCATTCATGAATGGAAGCCACAAGTCTCTCAGCATGACTTTGGAAGGTTTGAGTGGAGGAGGCTTTGAACTCATTTGTATTCTTATTAGGGCATTCCATATTACGTAAATAAAAGTGTAAATTATTGTAACACCCTTACAGTTTTTGACGAAAAATACGGGATTCATTAACATGTGAGAAATTAAATGGAGATTGTCTATCGAAGTTTTTGTTTGTAAAATAATTGTTTTGCCCTTAATTAACTATTTTGGAAAACAAAATATCCACAAAAAACATGGACAGATCTAGAGTCTAAGACATCAAATTAACCAATATGAACTCAAGAAGGGTGCATCTATGATAACACAAAAATTCAAGGGGTGCCTTAACATTCAAATATATCAAAGGATATCCATATGGGTGGGCTATTCTCACCTCTTAAATTTCATTTTTCACCATATTTAATCATCTTATTTCAAATTACTAAATTCATCCTATCTATACCCACCCTATTAGTTACTCAACTCACTCTGTCTAAATTCACTAATAAAAAATTAAATTTATTCAATTTTATTTTAACCTACTATATAGGCAATGATCAAAATTTCGTTTCGGTGTATTATTTCGATATGAAAATATTTCAGAAGCAGAATAAAAATTAATAATTATTTTTTAAAATATTAGTCAAATTATGCTAAAATGTCTTAAAACACCTCAAAATATTATAAAGATATTGATGAAAATATATCAAAATATCTCAAAATATCTCGAAATAATTTAGATCACTTCGGAACTTTTAAATTTCGCTTCAATTATTATTTTTGTTTCGGTTTCTTTGACATATATTTAATTGTTTAATTGAATGAGTATAAAAGGGGTGAACTTAGTAATTAATGAGGTGGATATAGATGGGTCAACTTAGTAGTTTTAAGTAAGATGATTAAATGGGGGTGAGAAAAGAGATTTAAGGGATGAGAATAGCCCACCCATCCATATAATGTTACCAAAACTTAAGGAGATGATATAATTTATCAAAATAATAATTGAACTGTTCAAACCCTATCATTTATTAGGGAACTACTACGGTGTCATTTTTATTTTTTATGGTACCAAAGAATATTATCACTGATGATCAAATTACACCTTACAAATGACAAGTTATAACTGTTCGTGATGAATCAAAAGATTTCATGATCGATCAACACATTATAATCGATTATGAAATTTTATGATCAATTACAAATAGCACTGATAATCGAGTTGAGCTACTCAGGTTCAGCTCGTTTTGGACTTAGTTCAGGCTCTAAATGAATCAAGCTTGAACTATTTTTTAAACTCGTTTAGAAACGAGCCTAAAAAGCTCGGTTCAAACTCACAAATCTCGGCTCGTTTATATGTAAACTAGTAGAGCTACTCGAGTTCGACTCGTTTTCTAAATGAACTAAATTTGAACAATTTTGTAAGCTTGTTTAGAAAAATAAGCTCGACAAGCTCGACTCGAACTCGCAAAACTCGGTTCGATTAACGGCTCTAATTTTCAATCGATTGTAATTTGATCCTTAAAATGTGTATGACCTAGACCTTTAAAAGTTATATTTTTTGTGCTTGATCACATCACTTTATGACCTATAGGGGGTGAATAGGTTTTATGCAATTGAATGCAGAATTATACTCAAATAAAACGTAACTCATGCAATTACAACATTAAACCCCTTGGTGATGCAAACCTTCGACCTAAAAACTGAATTTGTATGTTTATTTTATGAAAATCTTGTTTGACACTATTTACAAAAATTCAATCAATCAGTTTTAAATAAATTTGGTCACTTAATCAACACATGTGGGATCCAACCATTCATAAAAAAGAAATAAAAATTATAGATATGTAAAAGCTAGCAATCACACAACACGAGCAATTTTTAATGTGGAAACTTTTTCGTGAAAAACCACGGGACCAATCCTGATACACCTTATCTAATCCACTAGTTTCAAACTAAGATTACAAGTTCGAAGTCCTCAACTAATTCCATGACTATAAGCTTCCTTCTTGGAATCTTCACTTCGGAAATCCGTCGCAAGTCTTGAAACCTAACTTCAAAGGCAACGAGTCAAGACCCACGATCCGTCCTTGTGGAATCCTCCTCTTCCTATTTGGAATCCTCCCTTGATCCTTGAATCTTTTTGTGTTGGGTTTTGATCTGTACAAAGGTGTGTTTTCTCTTGAAAGAGAAGATTCTCTAAACCCTAGAGTATCTGTAATACTCTCTTGTTCACTTATCGAAGTCATAAGGGATGACATATTTATATAGGAATAGGAAATAAGAGTTTTGGTTGAGTTTGAAAACCAGTCCACGTCACAACGCTCAAGCCCTAAATCGACCAGTCAAAGAACGTTGTGCTTGAACTTTGAAATATACCTAAGTGCAAGTAGTCAAGTTGTAGTAATACTCGGTGTAGTTTGAGGTCGATCCTCAAGGAATGGAAAAATTGAATAACAGTGTAAGGAAGATTAAACTTTGTAAAAATAGGGTTTAGCGAAAAGAAATTCACAAATGTAAATTTAGGGTAAACAAATAATTTGAAAAATAACTTTCTAGTTTCGGGATCCGAATTTGCTCATATTTATCAGAAAATTATATTTATGCAATATCAATTAACTCGGTTGATTTCTAACGTTAGTGTAGCCAACCAAAAAATATTTCTTTGAATGGACAATTATTTTGATTGATTTGAAAATATACTTTAAAAAATTAATTAAAATACTTGCAGGGAATTATAAATATTGTACATGCCAAAAAAGCAATCATGCTGATAAATAATCAAACATTTGCACAAAGTATTAAATTTTGCTAAGAATATTCAATCAATCGAATAAATAAAAGATTTAACATTGAGATCGGAATAAAAATTGCAAAAACATAAATGTCCTAATAAATAATTACAAATCCATCAACCCTAACTAGAAAGTACAAAAAGACTACTCAAAATTAGGCCTATCAATGGATTGGATTTGATCTGAATCCGATTAGTTAGTTATTGATTGAATTTTTTTACTAATAATCCGAATCTGTTATATACTATTTTACAGTTTCGGATTTCGGATTTTTACTACTATCTGATCCATTAATATACCAATCTGACATGTATATATACATATCTGACACATATATATATACATATATTATATAGATTTTATATGGACCATTTGATCAATCAACATTAGATCATCACCCTACATTTTAACCCTAAACCTACTCTTCTTCTAGACCCTTCGTCAGACTTCTCTAAGTCGTCAAGCATCCTTTCTTCTTCTTCCCTTCTGCTTCATTTGGTAGGAAGGATTTAAAGTAGGAGGGATGAAAAGTAGGAAGAATACACTTTCTATCCTCCAAGGAATGAAAGTAGGAATGATACATTTTCCTTCCTTTGTGTTTGGTAGGATGGATGAAACATAAAAATATTTTTTTTTTTGCTTGGTAAGATGGAAAAAATATTTTTATTATTTTTTAAAATTTTTATTTTTAATTTTTTTAAAAAAATATAAATACATATTTTATCATTGTATTTATATATGAAACTAATGTATACATAATATATGTATATATCAAAGGATATATAAACAAATAAGATACATTTCAACACAAATAATTAACTTTTGATCCACTTTCTTTTCAATTTTGGAGGGATTGATTTTGGTGAGTTGGAAAGAAAGCTCATCCATCCACTTTTCTATCCTTCCTATTTTCTTTCCTTACCAAACGTGATGTTTTATCTATCCCTCTAACTTTACATCCATCTAACTTTCCATACTTCTATTTTTTCATCATACCAAATGGAGCATTAAACTTTGAGCTTAAAAACTTGTTGAACATACTATTTGTCGGCTAGTGGGTATGAGGAACCAGACCCCAAATTGCAAGCCTTCCGGTATGATAAAAAATTATTAGAGAACATAAATGGCTGATCGAAAAAGTTATCCAATTGACCAGATGATGTATCTGGCTGATTGATGGATCCCCATGTTCCTTCGCTGGTGAGGAAGTCGAAGAAATGGGAAGAAAAGACACGAAGGTCGGGCACGTGTCGGACATCCTTCAATACCAATGTACAACTAATATTTGTTTTTATTTGAATATCATCAATTTCCACGATCTTGGGAGAACTGGTGTTTCCCATCCTTACTGTACCAAAGTCTTTGGCTTTGTACGTCGAGAAGAAATCGTTGTGAGAAGTGGTGTGGTAAGAAGCTGCAGTATCTACCACCCACTCAACGTCATGGTTGGAAAAATGAAGGCATGTCTCCTCATTGACAGAAAGAATGGCCCCGTCCTCTGAGAGAGTGACTAGCGTCTCTCCATCTTGCTTCTTCGGCTGATTACTGCCTTGGCCTTGCTCTCGTAGAAACTTGCGACAATTTTTCTTCGTGCATGCCACAATGGTAAAACTTGTGACCTTTCTCTACTCTTACTCCTTCCTCTTCCCCTGCCTCTGATACCTCATTGTTGTCTGTTTCTACTCTCAGTGATGAGGGCATTTGACTGGTCAATGCCAACATCCTTTCTCCTAGCCTCCTCATTGAATATGGCATCCTTAACCGTTGGCATGGTAAGTTTGGCTCTCGGAGTCGAATTGCTGAGAGAGACTACCAGCGTCTCCCAACTGTCTGGTAAAGAACTGAGAAACAGGAGAGCTTGTACTTCATCCCCCAGATTCAAATCTACTGATGATAATTGATTTACCAGACTATGGAGCTCACTAGTGTGCTCAACAATTGAAGTTCCACTTTTTAACTTCAGATTCACAAACCGCCTCATCAAAAGGCTTTATTCCGAGCAGTCTTAGCTTGGTAAATGTCTTCCAACTTATTCGAGAGGATATGTGCATCAGTCTCTTGTACAACATGGTGGAATACACTGTGGTCAATCCATTGCCTGTTTTGACTGATGGTTTTTTCGTTCAGTTTAATTGGAGGCAGTGAGTTTTATCATGGCTCCTGATGTTGATTCCTCCATGGAAATTTTGAGTTATTAAGCAATAAGGGCCTGTTTGGTTTGCGTTTCAAAAACAGGTATCCGAAAACAGTTTTTGAGAAGAGTTTTGAGAAAATGGTTTTGATATTTTTTGAGATAAAAAACTTGTTTGGTTAGATGATTTCAAAAACAGTTTTACAGAACAGAAAATAGTAAAACCTGTTTGGACAGCCTAAATATATGTTTGAACAGTAATTCAAACATTAATAAAAAAATATAAGAAAGTTATTTTTAGATTGATAATTTCATAAAAAAAAAAATTCAATAAACCAAACTTTAAAATATAATATATCTTATAATATAATATAATATAATATATTATAATATTCTATTATATATTATATATTATATAATATATAATATTTATATATATTATATTCTATTATATTATATAATATATTTACACATATATATTATATTATATAATATATTTACACATATATATTATATTATATTATATAATTACACACACACACACACACACACACACACATATATATATATATATATATATATATACATTTATACATATATATATATATATGTATAATATAATATATATATATTTATACATATAAATTGGTATATATATGTACATATATATGTATATATATACTTATTTATACATATATATAATATATTAATACATATATAATATAATATATATATTTATACATATAAATTGGTATATATATGTATATATATGTACATATATATATGTATATATATGTACATATATACCTATTTATACATATATATAATATATATATACATTATGTATATATATATTATATATATGTATAATATAATATATATATTTATACATATATATAATATATAGATACATATATAATATATATTTATAAATTCTTATATATAAATTCGTAGATATATATATACATATATATACCAATTTATATATATATTTATACATACACACACACACACACACACACACACACACACACACACACACATATATATATATATATATATATATATATTTATTTATTTATTTATTTATTTATTTATTTATTAATTCATATATATAAATTCGTAGATAAATATATACATATATATACCAATTTATATATATATATATATATATATATATATATATATGAATTTTAATAATATTATATAATATAATACTAATATATTATATAATAATATTATATAATATAATAGAATATTATATATATATATTAGGAGAGAGAGGAAGAAGTAAAAAAAAAAATGAATGAAAAAATTTGCTGCTAAGGAGATTCGAAGGGCAGACCTCATTAAAGTCCAAAATTGTTCTCCTTGTTTTCAAAATTTTCAAAGAAAACTCCGAAAACAAGTTAAACTTGTTTTCTATTTCTTTGACTCAAATCTCATTTTTTCCGAAAATTTTGAGAACAAAAATGCTAAACAAACAGGATTTGGGTGTTTTTAAAATTTTGAGAACAAAAAACTGTTTTGCAGACGCAAACCAAACATGGCCTAAATGTCTCGATCAAAAATTTTGGAGCTGAATTTCACAAAACAGAGTGCACCATTGCGTCCAGAATGATTGAAATAGTTGGGAAAGAGTCCTGGTTCACCAAAAACGGAGCTAAAATGAGCGCAGAACCGTCTCGAAAAGTTTTTGGTAAACTTAACAGAATATTCTGATGGTAACAAAATATTTTGACAGTAATGGAGTAATCCTGACAATGACAGAATATTATTTTCCTACAGAATATTCTGATGGAATATGACAGAATATTCTGATAGAATATGCTTTGGCAGAAGATGGAATATTCTGTCTTCTTTAACCTTTCTCCGGTCATTGGTTCGGTGAATTTTCTAGCAAACTTTTCCAGCGAAACTTCTAGTAAAATTTTCCGATGAAATTTTCTGGCGAAGTGCGTCCGACCATGGATTGATGTGGGGCAAATGGGATTCGATTCGTTTCAATGAGAGGAATCCAATGGTGTGCTCAGAATTTGATTTCAAGCTAGTTTAGAGCTTGTACGAAGCAAAAACAGTGAGTTGAAAAAAATTTCGATGACCCAACCAAAGCTCTAATACCACTTGTTGGTTACTCAGGGCCGAAAAATACACCACAAACAATATATAAATAGAAAAGGAAATCTTTATTTCTCTCTGAAAATAAAATACAAGAATTTTTACAAAAAAATCTCACAAATGAGATCTCCCCCGAATCTCTCTCTCTCTCTCTGTTTCTTCCTCACTGATCTTGAGCATGCTTCTGGCCTTCACTAAGCTTCCTATTTATAGGGATTTTCTGGCCAAAAATTCAAGAAAAGAAGGAAACCCATTTAATGCACCGACAAGCTTTGTCAAGAAATCCAGCCGTCAAGTCGTCCATAGAGGTGGCTACTAGAGTGGGCTACTGGGTAGCCTTTTGATGGAGCTGGAACCTTTAGAATTCAATGCGAATGATTTTGAGAGGGATGTTGGTGGCCGTTGGATAAGTCTATTTGAGACTGTCAGATGAACTTATTAAAAGCCTACTTTGTTTTATATTATAGATATACTGGCAATACCCCGTGATCAAAGTCACTGTACACTAAGCTATGACATTGTGCGTGTATTGGAGTGTGTGTACAACTGAAGTGTGTATATAATGAGTGTGTGTGTCTCTGTGTGTGCAGCTATGTGTTGTACTGTTGTGGAGTGTGTGTGTTGAGTTTGTGAAATTTTGGGGGAGAAAGTGTGTGCTAGGTGTGTGAAATTTGGGGGAGAAAATATACCTTCATAAGTTTAAAACCTAGCTGTTACAACCTCCACCATTTCTTCTGTCACCTTTCTCTTCCCCTCCTCAACATGCCTCTCTCATTATATCTCCCTCCCGGTGCATCATTGAAATGTTGAGACATATAACACCCAAAACTAGAAGATTTTGTCTTCTATCACAACACTGGTTTTCAGTGAACAACCAATTTATCTCCCTGACAAAAATTGAAATCTACAATAGTTGTTGAATCCTTTAGTGAAACTTATCAAACCTACTTATGGTGTTCATTGAAATTGGAGTTGATTATGATAAAAAAAAACTGGGTGTTGAAATGCAATTGGTTATGCTCTAAGTGGGTGTTCATTGAAATAGATAGGTTTGGCTCATTGGTGATAATGGTGACTGGATTGGGCATTCCAAAAGATGAAGAAGTGGAGGTGGTTAGGTAGCTGGTGAAGGACGCACAAGAAAAGATTTAGCTCTAACAATGGCCAAAAGCTTCAGTTTGTTCTCCATTTCTCTCTCTTTTCTCCCTCTCTCTCGAGATAGCAGTAGGCAAGCTCATAGCTTTAACAACTAAAATGAAAGAAGAAGTCGAATTGTAGTTGATATCATTAGTGTCTTTTAGGCGACAATTGTTGGTCGGTGGTGATAGGTCTATTGAAAATTTAAAGGCTCTATTAGATACATTTTCTAAAGCATGTACTGCCTAGTGAGTTAATGCTATTATCCATATCTAAGGTGTCTAATTGTTAGTTGGACAAAATCTAAGGGAGGGTGGATTTTGATTAAAAAAAATTACACTAATCATCCAAGGGGTCAACTAAAACTCATACTTTTCACAATATAGTAATTGTAACAAACTTCTAGCTACTTCTACTTTGGATTGTTAATGCTTAGTTTCTAAAAAAAAAAAGGAAGGTAAAGTAATAATTTTAAGGGCAGTTCTTACAATTCTACCATATAATCAGTCTCATAAAGTTTGATTCTTAATTTTTCAAAAGTTGATTATGCTATAGATCGACCAAAATAAATGACATACAAAATGGAAGAATATGTTTTCACAACCTAGAAAATTGAATTTATACTTTGAAAATAAAGTAAAGCATAAAAAGTAGTTAAAAAAATAATGGGTTTGGATTCTCTCAACTAATATTTTAGCCGATTTGGATCAAGTTCAACCATAAGCATATCGACTCCCAGCAGGTGTCAGCACAATCCATAGCTAGTGAGGCTCAATGAATTCACAAGTATATGATTAAAATCAAGGTTTTTAAAATCGAGATCCTACTTTAGATCTATAGAGAAATCTAAAGGATCAGATCGAGAATCGAAAAATCCTACAAATTAAAAATATTAGAAAAAAATATACTAATGATGTAGATTTCTTAAAAACATGAATTGAACAAGCTTAGTATATATGCAAATAGAAATATTACGAAAAACATAAACTTAGATGTATGGTTAATATTTGAAAAATTACAATGAATAGGGTTGAAAATTAAAGGTGGGCTTCCAATCATGTGGGATTTTGGGAAGAGGACTAAGAGTATTGCAGTAATTTAATTTTAATTTTCAGACAGATATGGATGAGGGACTTATTCAACATCCACACACAATCACTCGCCGAAAGAGAAGATCAAACTTAACCGTTATTTTCAACTTTTTAACAAGAGAGACATACAAATGAAGAGAGATTTCTGCAGTAAAAAGGAATTTTTGTGGATTCTCTCATTCGCCGAATGACTCAATAGACTAAAAATTATATGAGACAATCACATTTAGATTGAATCTTTAAGTATTAAAACAATAAATATGAATTGGGTCAACTCAATAACTTAATGTCTCGAACAAACAAAACATAACAACTTGAATAAGTAAAAACACAATTCGAATCAGGATCCTACGATCCTATAAGATTCGGATGATGATCCGTCAGGATCTTATGAATTAGGGATTTTACGAGAGACTCAAATCGATTTGCTTATACCAAATCCTAGGATTGTAAGATCTTAGGATCCAGATTAGGATTATGGTAACCATGATTGCAATTGACTAAACAGATAACATTTAAAATTGAGATAATAAACTAGAGCATTTTCTTCATTAGTTACAAGTTAATTGGACTACAATTATCTATTTATAAAAAGGATAAATTAAAAAACATCCCCTATAATTTTTGACAATTGCAATAATTATCCTCATAGCTCATGCAATTAAACCGATAGCCCAGTGAGATTTTGTCCCCAATGATGTTAATTAAGCACTGTATCTAATTTTTCTCTTCTACCTTATTTTTGCATCCAAATAGTCAAGAATCCAAACATTTTATATTATTGTTTATAGTGAAAGTGACCCTCTAGCCAAACACCTAGTCTATTTTGACATATATACTAGAGAGAGGGAAAGAGGGGGAGAGAGAGAGATAGAGAGAGAGAGAGAGGAGCAATGGGAATCCTCTCCCTCATAGCCATTCAACACATGCTTAGGCAACACCCAACTACTGCTCAAACACCCCCTCCCCAAGTCCTCGTTGTAAGTCTGTTGTTTATTATGAAAGACTCCTCGATTGTCCACTAGGATGACTATGTAGTCTGGTGAAAGTGTTTGCATTACAAAATACAAATATCTTAGCTTCATGAATTGTAAAACCCGGGAAATTTGAACTTTTTTCCAAAAAGGGCAAAATAGTAATTTGCCACTATAATGCGTATTTAAAATACTCATGTTCTAGATCTCAGATGAGGAAACGGAGTTCGTTATTGAATTCGTATTGCGAAATTTAGTCACCTTGTCAAATTTCGTCGAATTTCGAGATAGTCGGATTTTGCACGTCGTTCGAGGCGACTGCGTGGCGAATAACCTTACGAACGTCCCCATAAATAAATTTTATAAAATTTCCTTAAAATTAAGTTAAAGTTCAAATAAAATCAATTTGAACTTAAACTGGGATCAAACGAATTGTTTCGGGACGAAATCGGACCCGATTAAGCGAAGGACACGTGGCGCGACGTGGGTCGAGTATTAGAACTATAAATAGAGGCAAATATCTGCATTTTAGGTAGAAAAATTCTGCCTTTGTGCTGGTCTTCAACGTGTGGGAGAAAGAGGGAGAGAAAAGAGAGAAAACCTTGATCTTCAAGCTTTCTCCGGCGATTTCCCGGACTTCCGTCGCTCGGAATCCGTCGAACCAAGAGTCAAAGTCGATCCTCTCGACGAGGGCTACGCAACCACACCAAGAACGGGGGATTTCACCGAAGACCCAAAAGAGGAGATTTGGGGGAAATCTAGTCTTGGGCTAGGAAGGTGCTCTTGAAGCTTCCTTCGGGTGATTACGCTTCAAGAGGTAGGGTTCTCCCTACTTTGGTGTAATCTTTCCTTAGATGTTGGTAGTCTAAAGTTTTGTTATGTTATGCATATGATAGACCTTCATATATAGGTTTATGGTTATAGAAATGGAAAGGTGAGCATAGAAATGGTTTAATCTATTTTCTAGCTTGAATTTGGTGTATGAAGTTACATGTGATTTATTATGTAACTTAGTGAAATTAAGGCATGCTATGTGATTTATAAATTGTGCCTAGAAGGTGTTTGATAAAATGCCTTGCTTGAATGGAAATTGTTGTTTTGAGTGAATTGAAATAACATGCTTAAGTTTAACTTGTGGAATCATATGCTATTGATATGATTGGATGTGTTTGTTGATATATGCATGTGGATATATTAACATTGAAATGAATATGGTATTTATATGCTTAGGATATAAATTTACCATGGACATGTTGAAATTGTGCATGAGTTGTTCTTGACATGTGGAACATCATGTGGTATGCAATGGGATATAGCATTGCATGTGCATGGAAGCATCTCATTACATGGGTGTGTGCATGGTTGATGTCAACACCACACTTGGTGATTGACGGTATGGCTTGGGAAAAGTTGGGTCGAAGACCTAGCTAAGCCGCTTGATTGCATGATAAATTGGGTCGGGATGAGCAAGAAGAGGCATGACGACCTCTCGGGTGAAAGACCCGGTGATTTGGAGGGTGCACTCCGTTGGTATGAGAGCCCATAAAGTGTACGGGTGTGGAAGACCATTGGTATTAGCCCATGAAAAAGTCCGATCCCAAGAATGACCCTAGTTTTGAAAATGTCATTTGATGAAACATAAATGATGAAATGAAACACTTTGACATTGCATCGTGTTGTAGGAGTCGGTGAGGACTCGGGTTGAATTGCATGAGTGGGTGTCATCTCATTTCATGGCATGGTAGTATTGCATTCCAACTTAGAATGCATGTTCTTATGAGAAATGGTTGTTTGCAAATGAATGTTGCATGAGCATGAGCATCTAGGGGGAGAGTAGCCCTTGTAGGATTTATTCTACTGGACGTTGGCTCACCCTATACGGGAAACATTTCAGGTGTGGGGTTTGCACCGGCGGATGGCTCACTTGGAGAGCATCAAGCATGAAGGGGGCCGGCTTGTGGCCTTAGTTCGAGTTTTTGTAAATTTTTTGTATAAATTCCATTTTGATGTGTAAATTATGGAATTAATTGTAATGGAACTTGTATAAGTTATGTATTATATGGAAAATCTCATTAAACATGTGTTGGATGAGTTTTGGGAGGTTTGGAATGGCTTGGAAACGAAAAACAGGTAAAAAGGGCAATTCTGGGCCAGGCGTACCGGTACGCGTACCGGTACGGTTGGGTCCAGAAGGTGTAGCGTACCGGTACGCGTACCGGTACGGTAAGGCCCAGTAGGCGTAGCGTACCGGTACGCTCTCCAAAATTCAGAATTTTTTTTATTTTCTATTTCTTTTGCCAAGTCTTTGGGCTATGTTTTTCCTCCCTTCTAATGTTACAAATGGATAATAAGGGGATACCAATGGTGGTATATTGGATCTCGGATAGGTCAACCAACCGAAATAAATTGGACTTGTATTTTTTTTATCCCGGTAAAGGGAATGTGGTGCCGCGGTATCGGGTTAAGCGACATCCACGGGTATTTCCGCGGGTTGACTGGTTGTCAACGGTTAATACAGGACCCCCGAAAAATGGGGCGTCACACGAATAAGATGTAGTTACATATTCAAATTCAAAAAGAGATGGTGCTAAGGTGGCTCCTGGATGGAGCTCAACTGCTGTTGGATATTATTCACCAAATTTGGTTCAATACGTACTCGTAAGTTAAATGGAATGGTTTGAATGGTTAATTTGTGGTGGAGAGACTAAATAGATATGGAAGAGAGAGCCTTCATAAAAATGTCCACAATCTAATCCTTAGAAAAAATAAACTGAATTGGAATATCCTAGTTGGCCACTTTTTCACGGTCAAAATGACAACCGATTTCAATGTGCCTCATGCAAGAGTGAAACACGGGATTGACAATCATGTACGCAACCCTTACATTATCACACCAAAGAACCAGTGACGTAGGATTGATCATGGGCTCATGAAGGAGAGATTGAACCCACTGTCAAAAAATAGTAATAAACATGACTTTTCATGTTCTAGGAGTTATTTTTATGCAATTAGTTTTTGTATTAGTGGGTCATCAATTTGCTATTAGTGGGGGAAAAAATAGTTGTAGTATTTTAATTCTCCAAGTAATGGAGGAGTTGGGTCTTTATTATTTTTAATATTGCATTATATAGTCAGTTATATTGTATAAGTCTATATATCCTATGTAATACATCTATTTGGATATGAGTGAATAGAAAGAGTTTTTCCTATCTTCAATAGTCTCTTCCTTATAATTTTTGTGAGTGTGTGATAGTCCTCTAGATTCCAACAAAATGGTATCAGAGTTAGGCTTGAGTGTCGAAAAAGAGAGAGATGTCGAATGGAATGCTTCCATTTCAAATGCCTCAATTCACCAAAGATAACTATAAGAATTGGTGTATCCACATAAAGACGATTCTTGGATCTCAAGATTTATGGGAGATTGTAACAGTTGGTTACACGACTCCGCAAGATGAAGTTTCCTTAAGTCAAGTCCAAAAGGAAGTCTTGCAAGCTACAAAGAAAAAGGATCAAAAAGCTCTTTCACTCATCCATCAATGCTTGGATGATGTCATGTTACAAAAGGTTGCTAGTGCAACCTCATTCAAGCAAACATGGGATGTTCTTGAAACCACTCATAGTGGAGTGAAAAAAGTCAAGAAAGTTCAACTCCAAACTCTACAAGGTGAATTTGAGGCTTTACGCATGAAAGAATCCGAATTAGTTTCAAATTATTTCACAATAATCTTGGTGGTTGTGAATAATTTGAGAACATATAGTGATGATCACTATGATGATACCTGGGTGATAGAAAAAATCCTTCATTCATTGGACTCCAAGTTTGACTATATTGTCGTAGCCATCCAAGAGTCTAACTATTTAGACATAATAATGATTGACGAACTCATGGGATCGTTGTTAGCCCATGAAGAACGGCTAGGCAAGAAGAAGCAAGAGCCGTTGGAGCAAGTGCTACAAACTAAGCTTTCTTTCAAAGAAAAAGAAAGAAGGCAATATGGAAGTCGAAGAGTTAGAGGGTGTGGATGTGGATGTGGACATGGAGGTCGTGGTCGAGGTAGAGGAGAAAAATTTGGCCAAAATTCGTCCAATAAAGAAGAAAATGCCATGAATCACACTGTGGAAGAGGACGTGGAAGAGGCAATAATTCAAAGTTATATGGAGGGAGGTATGAAAAATTTCATATTCAATGTTATAATTGTCACTGATATGGTCATTTTGCTTCCGAGTGTAGAAATGATTTTGTGGAAGAAAGAGCACACTTTGTTGAAGATAAAGTCGAAGAGGTAGAGTCGACCTTGTTGTTGACACACAAAGAAGAACAAAATGGAGACAATAACATGTGGTACCTTGAATCCGGTGCTAGTAATCATATGTGTGGAAATAAAGAGATGTTTGTAGAGCTTGATGAATCAGTGAGTGGAAAAGTTACTTTTGGAGATTCTTCTCAAATTCGGGTACTGGGAAGAGGTAATATTTTGATTCATTTGAAGGATGGAAGACACCAATTTATTTCTAATATTTTTTATGTGACAAACATGAAAAATAATATTTTAAGCTTGGGACAACTCTTAGAGAAAGATTATGATATTTGCATGAAAAATCATAACCATTCAATAAGAGATGGAAATGGAAATTTGGTTGTTAAGGTGCCGATGACAAAAAATTGAATGTTTTTGTTAAATATTCAAAGTGATGTGGCAAAATACTTGAAAGCATGTGTTAAAGATTCTTCTTGGTTATGGCACTTGAGATTTGGGCACTTGAATTTTTTAGGACTAACTTTGTTGTCTAGAAAGAAAATGGTGAAAGGATTGCCTTCTATCAACCACCCGGATCAACTTTGTGAGGGGTGTGTAATTGGAAAGCTAGCTAGAAAAGCTTTCCCAAAGAATCCATTTCAAGAGCAACCAAACCACTTCAATTTGTTCACTCAGATGTTTGCGGCCCTATAGACCCACCATCATTTTGTAAGAACCGGTATTTTCTTCTCTTTATTGATGATTTTAGTCGAAAAACGTGAGTTTATTTTCTAAAACAAAAATCAGAAGTGTTTGGTATTTTCAAAAAGTTTTAGGCTTTGATTGAAAAACAAAGTGGGTATGAAGTTAAGGCAATTAGATCTGATAGAGGAGGTGAATTCACCATCCTTTAACGGTTCCAAGATCACCACAACAAAATGGTATTGCCGAAAGAAAGAACCAAACCATTCTGAACATGGCTCGGAGTATGTTGAAGAGTACGAAAATGCCCAAGGAGTTTTCGATGGAAGCTATTGATTGTGTCATCTACTTGTTAAATCGGTGTCCCACTAGAAGTGTTCAAGACAAAATACCACAAAAGCATGGGGCTGAATCAAGCCAAATGTTTCTCATTTATGGGTTTTTGGAAGTGTATGCTATGTACATGTGCCAGATGAGAAATGGACTAAACTAGATGACAAGAGTAAAAAGTTTGTCTTCATTGGCTATGATTCAAGAAGCAAAGTTTACACGCTTTATAACCCAAGCAATGACAAGAGAATCATTAGTAGAGATGTTGTGTTTGATGAAGAAGATGAATGTGATTGAAACACTCTACAAGAAGAATATGATTTTTTTCCCATTCTTTCAAGAAGAGGAGGAGCCCAATGAGATCATGGAGATGCCCATTTATTCTCCTCCACCATCACCAATCTCCATCATCATCCGAAGCAAGTTCAAGTGAAAGGCCACCTCGCATGAGGAGTCCTTGAGATATCTATGAAGAAACCAAATGCGTAACTGAAAGATTTAGTGATCTAACACTCTTTTGCCACTTGTATCCCATAGGCTATGAGAAAGCGGCACAAGATAAGAAGTGGAGAAGTGTCATGAATGAAGAAATTGAAGCTATTGAAAGAAATGAAACGTGGGAACTTGCCACACTCCCTAGAGGACAAAAGGTCATTGGAGTGAAATGGGTGTACAAGACAAAGAAAAATGTCAAAGGTGAAGTGGAGAGGTACAAAACAAGATTGGTTACAAAATGCTATAGTTAAAGACCGGGTATTGACTATGATGAGATATTTGCACCCGTTGCTCATTTGGAAATAATTAGATTGATTATTTCTTTAGCCACTCTGAATGATTGGAAAATTCACCAAATGGATGTCAAGTCCGCTTTTTTGAATGGCTTTCTTAATGAAGAGGTTTATGTTGAACAAACCTTAGGTTATGTTGTGAAAGGGCAAGAAGAGAAAGTCTTGATATTAAAGAAGACTTTATATGGCTTGAAACAAGCACCAAGGGATTGGAATAGTAGACTTGACAAGTACTTTCAAGCAAATAATTTCACCAAGTGTCCCCATGAACATGCTCTTTATGCAAAGGTGAATGATAATGATGATATACTCTATCTTTTTTTGTATGTGGATGACTTGATCTTCACCGAAAATTGTCCAAGAATGTTTGAAGATTTCAAGAGAGCAATGGCTAAAGAATTTGAGATGTCCAACATTGGGCTTATGTCATACTACCTTGGCATTGAATTGAAGCAAATAAAGGAAGGTATTTTCATCTCCCAAGAAGGTTATGCTAAAACAATTTTGGCAAAATTCAAGATGTAAGTTTGTAAGCCGGTATGTACGCCCATTGAATGTGGCGTAAACTTGTCAAAATATGAAGATGGAGAGCATGTGGATTCCACCCATTTTAAGAGCTTAGTTGGAAGCTTGAGGTACTTAACATGAACAAGACTAGATATTCTTTTGGTGTTGGTCTTGTAAGTCGCTACATGGAAGCTCCTACCATGACCTATTTGAAGGCGGCGAAAAGAATTCTTAGATACATCAAATGTACACTTGATTATGGATTGTTATATTCTTATTCTAATAATTCCAAGCTTGTGGGCTATTTTGATAGTGATTGGACCGGAGATATGGATGATAGAAAAAGTACTATCAGGTATGTTTTCTTCATGGGAGATATCGCATTTGCTTGGAGTTCAAAGAAGCAACCCATTGTGACTCTTTCAACTTATGAAGCCGAATATGTAGTGGCTACATCATGTGTTTGTCAAGCCATTTGACTTAGAAATTTGTTGAAAGAGCTTCATTTGCCTCAAGAAGAATCGACGAAGATCTTCATTGATAACAAATTGGCACTAGCGTTGGCAAAGAATCTGGTGTTTCATGATCATAGTAAGCATATTGACACAAGATTCCATTTCATTAAAGAGTATGTGACCAATAAAGAGGTGGAGCTCAAGTTTTTGAAGTCTCAAGACCAAATTGCCAATATTTTCACTAAGCCCCTCAAAGAGGATGTCTTTTGCAAATTGAGAAGTTTGCTTAGAGTTGAGAAGAAAAATCATGTTTAAGGGGGGTGTTGAAAAATAGTAATAAACATGAATTTTCATGTTCTAGGAGTTATTTTTATGCAATTAGTTTTTGTATTAATGGGTCATCAATTTGCTATTAGTGGGGGACAAAATAATTGTGGTATTTTAATTCTCCAAGTAATGGAGTATTGGGGTCTTTAATATTTTTATTATTGCATTATATAGTGAGTTATATTGTATAAGTCTATATGTATCATATGTAATACATCCACTTGGATATGAGTGAATAGAAAGAGTTTTTTTCCTATCTTCATTAGTCTCTTCCTTATATTTTTTGTGAGTGTGTGATAGTCTTCTAGCTTCCAACATCCATATGATTGCAACAGTGGCAATAGCAAGGCCAAAATACTCAGCTTTAGTACTTGAATGCAATATCGTTTTCTGTTTTCGGACACTCCATGAAATAATATTAGGACCAAGAAAGGCACAATATCCTATTGTTGAGAGAAGATCACCTAAGCAATCCACCCAATCGACATTAGAAAAAGATCGAATAGGAAAACAAGTGAATAGTTGTAGCAGTATGCCATGGGAAACAATATGCTTAATGTACAATAGAATTCTCTATACAGTAGTCCAATGCTCTTTGAAAGGCTCTTGCATATATTCATAAACTTTGTTTACATGGAACACTAGATCTGGATGGGTGAGACCGAGGTATTGAAGAGCAGCAACCACACTGTATATAAGCTTGGATCAGAAAAAACCAAACCACCAAACTTAGAAAGTTTTGTACAAGTCCAAGTGGGGATAGAAATACGTTTGGTACCATCCATTTTTGTGTGACAAAGAAGATCAACAACATATTTTGGCTAGGTAAGAAATACACCAGTGGACGTCTCCTGGGCTTTAATACATAAAAAAAAAAAAAGGTAAAGATCCTAGATCCTTAATGGAAAAAGATGAGTGAAGCTGCACAATAAGCTCCGTAACATTGAAAACTGGTTCTTGTAACAATGATTTCATCTACATAAAAATTATATAGGAAGAAGTATCCTCAATAAAAAATGACGTGTCAGCTTTGAAAACGAGAAAGCAACTTTATACCAAGCTTGAAGTTCTTGCTTAAATCCATAAATGGACTTATGGAGACAATACACACAGTTTGGAGATTAAGAATCACTAGACCTGGGGCTGTTTCATATATACTTCCTCTTATAAGATGTCGTGTAGAAAGACATTTTGAACATCGAGCTAATAAAGTGGCCAACCCTTAGAAATAGAAATACTCAATACAACATGGATAGTGTAGTTTTTGTTAATGGGGCAAAATTCCTCAATCTATTCAAGCCGTTCTTGCTCGTTAAACCTTGTGGCAATAAGTCAGGTTTTACATCGATCAATGGAACCATCTGATAGAGTTATAACTAAAAGCTTGCTTTTTATAGTGAAACCCAGCTTATTATTTTAATAAAAGTTCTTCATTTTCTATTGAGATTCTGTATAGGTAAAATGTTTGTATTATATTAAATATATGCTATGCATGTGTGTCTGTTATTTTATATTGTAAATAATTTGGTGTGTAGAGTTTAACTTATACACAAAAGATCAGATTATTGGATCCTTGTATTATATGAGTAAAGATTTACAATCTTAGATGGAATTGGACGCACTATCAGTAGGATTGTAGTGCAATCTTCTAGTATAGTCTGTCTTGGCTATAAGAGACTGTCTAATTTTTTGTATTTTTGCACTAGTAACAGGACCGTTATTGAGGTTATTACCTTTTTATTGACTTAATAAGAAAATAAATATCTCATGGCTATTATGATATATTTAATGGACACGTGCATATAATAATTGTTACTTTAACTCATCAAAGAGTGAGATTCATTTAAGTCAACAAACTCAGTGAATTGGGATATGATATTATTTATATGGTAAAAATTAATTATTAAAAGAAACCACGTCTTGATATTTAAAAGGGTTGATGATGACCTCTTGACGAAGCTTATAAGGTTGTCCATGTCAAACCCTATAGGTGGATTCAATTATCCGACATAATAAATAAATTGAATGGTAAGATCACAAGGATAAAAAAAAAGTCAATTAAATATAATTGACAATAATTTAATTAATTGATGGATATTTGTAATGTTAAACGTGGGGAGATTATTAAGTATATAATAATAAGGAGTTCGAAATATAATTTTTGAGATAAGACCCGAGAGATCAATAATAAATTTTTAGTGGACTAACTTATTATTAATGGACCGTAATATGTTTGTTATGGGTTAGACATAGGATTCCTAGGCCCATTGGAAGCCTGAACCTTATATCTCCTTAGGGTCTCTACTATAGCCTATAAATACATGCACTTTCTGCTTCTCTCAGCCACACCTTTACCTTCACATTTAGAAGAGAGAGATAGAGAGAGAGAGAGAGAGAGAGAGAGAGAGAGAGAGAGAGAGAGAGAGAGCAAGGGAGAAAATTCGGAGGATTGCATCCCACACTGCATTCGTCTTTTGGAATGGAAGGATATACAGTAGAAGATTGTGAGGTCCATCAAGCCGACTGTTCGATCAACATCTGTCTTTGTTTGTAATGTTATGCTCATCAAAGGTGAACCCTAATTCTGCCTTGAAGGGTTAATAGATGAATAAATTTTTTGTATTCAATTATACTCACCATCAACGGATCTTAGGATTGTTGTTCCAACACCATCGACTTTATGTTTTAAGTGAAAAGGCCAATAATACCCAAAGACATTCATGGTAGGAGAATAAGGAAGAAAACTCCAGGTATTATTACAAAGTAGGGCATTAATCTCAATATGTGTAGCACATCGCCATTAGGATCACTGTTGGCTTGAGAAAAATAACTCATCTTTTATATGGCATTGACATCTAGTGGATGCTTGGTGGTAGCAAAGGCTTTAGGCTTGAAGATATCGACTTTGGAGTTAGTAATCATTGGGTGGATATTTCTTGTGGATGACTGGGTCAAATTGAATAATGTTGAGGAGGACAGGGATGAAAAAGGCATAGGTATAATGTATAGTGGTGGAGGATGAGGAGGGAGATGGGTCGGTGCAAGGGAAAAAGTTGGTGAGACTGGTAGCGTATAAGATGGGGATGAAGAGAGGGACCAGTGAAGTAGAAGTATAGGGTAGAGAAGAAATTAGGAAATGAATAAGAGGACAAAATACATAGGAGAAACATGACTGGTTGCCTTAAGAAAATTGTTGCGCCACAGTCGAAAAAAGGAAAGCCTCTTTGTCTAATGTGGGGGAAGTGTTTTAGGATCTTCATGTCATTATTATACATGTTGAACTACAATCGCTCAACCTAGAGGGGGTGGATAAATAGGTTCATGACATTTCTCAACTAAGCAAACACCAATTTTAAAAACTATTGACCACAACTACTAAATTAATTAATTAATTAATTTTTCATTAATCCTTTTGAACCCCTTTACCCTTCAAAACAAACCCATGATGGATGAATGGATGCAAGATGTGTCAATTAACAGTCCCAAAAATAATTCAATCTTCCAACCTTATCTCTCAAAACAAGCTAACCACGACAACAACCAAAGTTATGAAGATATTGAATATGATAGATAATGAGTCAATTCATCAAACACATTGTGAATGTGTTTCCATTACATGTGTGTGTAATAACATAAAGCAGTAAATCAATAAACCACAACACAATCAATTTAACGTGGAAATCCTCTCAAAAAAATCATAGAACTGATCCCGATTCACCTAACCAAATCCATTATTCTCAAAATCGATTACAAGGATATAAGTTTTATACTTCAACCAATACACCCATGGTTAGATGTTTTATTCCTTTAATCTATCATCTGGATACACCCACCAAAGTCTTGAGAACTAGCATCAATTGGGTGTAATCGTCGCACGATCCGTCTAAGTCCCGAGCAATCTTTACCAAGATTATCAGTATGCACACAACCGATGTGAGTTTGGTGGTTCTCTACAAGATCTTCTTCTTCTTCAAGGTGTGAATTTTAATTATAGGATCAAATAGGTTTGGTCTTTTGGATCTTAGGGATCTAGTGTTTAGCACTTAATATTGAATATTTTATAAGGTAAAACATTGATTTTCTGCATTTAAAATGATACATTTTCTTTGATTTCTGGTTGGATGATTAATTGGGTTATGTTTATGATTGTAGGTGTGAAAAAGATTATAAGGATTGATGTTGAGGAAATAAGAACGAATAAGGAAGCAAGGAGATGAATCAAGGGAAGACTGTAGCAAGGATTGAGGAAAAATATGGTTCAACCGGTTGAACAATCAAATTCAACCGGTTGATTAGAGGTTTTGAAGATACTGAGAGTTCATTAACCGGTTGAACAATCACTTCAAACCGGTTGATCAGAAGTTTAGCAGATTAGCAAAGTACTGGGAACACTTCAACCTATTGAACAATCACTTCCAACTGGTTGATCAGACAAAGCCAAGACAAGGTAAATTACTAAGAAGACCTCAACCAGTTCATCAAGCACTTTCAGCTGGTTGAACAAAGGCGACCAACCAGTTGAACCCTACTTTGAACCGGTTGGTGTTAAGTCAGTTTTGATTGAAACTTTCTCGCGTTCTCATTCATTAAAGGGGGTCGACTGAACTTTCATTGGGGCTGCTCCGAACTTCTAGGTAGGCCTTCCTATTGGTTGATTTCGCCTCTCACATGTCTCATAGTAGTTTCCATTGGCCGACTCAGGCAGACTAAACTTCCTCGGCAATGCATCCACCATCGGGGCCACACGCCATGACCAATGAGAAGAGGGAAATGGGGGTATATATATGGAAATGTAATTTTAGAAAGGGGTCCTCTCTCTTGTTTCTTTTCTCTTTCATTAAGTTTTACATTTAGACTTTTTTTTTTTTTTTTGTTTCGATTGAAACTGTAGCAAGAGTTTCTTTTAAATTTTAGTGGGCCGATGGGCCGGGCCAAACAAGTCTTCCAGATCGAGGTGACAAAACATGGTCCATATGACAGGCTAGGCCTAGTCCATGAGCCACGGGTCTTTTGTCGAGCTTGACATTACTCCAAATACATGCATTCTGTTGTTATGTGGTGTTGATTAAAATGATGTTATTTGATGAAATACTTGCTGTATAATTCTGTAATCTTGCTCAAATCGCCGATGATAAGGAATTCAACCGCTATCCTCCAACTGATTGGAAGGTCCTTTTCTTCCGTAAAATCTTCATTTGGAGCTGATCTTGCATGACTAATCTCCTACCTTGATATGGCATATCCTGAAAATGAGGATAGATTTGAAATTCCCCTCTTATCACTCCATAATTAGCTAAGCAATCTGCTACTTGATTAGCTTCCCTAAAAACATGATTAATTTCAAATTGGAGAGCTGATAACCTAGTGCATATCTCCTTCCAAATCTTCCACATCCTCCACAGAATAGCTATTTTCCCTCTCACCATATAAACCAAAATCATGGAATCTGATTCAATAACAACCTTATAGACCTCCAACCCAAAATCATAAAGCATCTTTAACCCATCTAACAAAGCCAGAAATTCAGCTTCCATGTTTGAGCAGACACCATAAAAATTGGACCCAGCTAACACCACTTGTCCCCATTGATTCCTCAAAACCATCCCTCCTCCCGAAATTCCCAGATTCCCCTTGCGAGCTCCATCCACATAACTTTAACTCCCCATCATTAGGCAGATCCCATCTCACCCATTTCTCCATCAACACAGGCTTAATATTAGCATTAAGACATTGGAGAGTTAATTGCTCCTGTAAACTCCCCTTAACTTTCGGCTTAATGATCCTTGTATAATGTCCCAACCATTCCTTCACCTTCTGTATCACCATATTAGGAGTCATTCTCAACCCCTCATAAATCCTTCTACAACGCTCTTTCCAAAGCTCCCAATAAACAATAGCTGAAGCACTTCTAATCAAACCATTACCCATCGAGTTCCTCTTAAAAGCCAAACATAGTCGCATAAAACGAACAATAGGAGACTCCCCATCAATAAGAACAAAACCCAAAATAGAAGAGATACCTCCCCATATTCATTTTGCAAAGGGACAGTCAATAAGAATATGTCGCAAAGATTTCGAATTTAATAAACAGAAAGAGCATCTACTAGGTAGCATAATTCCTATTCTTTGAACTCTCTCATATGTAGGCATAATTCTCTTATAAATTTTCCAAAGATTGAGATGTGAACTAGGAGGGAGACATTGTGTCCATATCATAGTAGCAACCTCATCCTTTTGTCTTCGTATACGTACTCTTTCCCAGGCCGTTTTCAAAGAAAACTCTCCAGTAGAAGTACACTGTCATATTTGTCTATCCTTATGTTGAGACAATACAACTCCTACATTGAAAACCTCCTAATAAATATGCTCCTCAACATCTACTTCTAACGTCTCCATATGCCATTGAGAATCAACCAATACTTCCGAAAGCTTAGGAAAATATGTAGGAGCTATTTCAGTTTTCATAATCGAAGGACATGTTCCAGTCCAGTTATCACACCAAAAATCCTTTTGATCACCGATGCCCACAAGCATCTTAGAAGCTTCCACCACATGTCTAAACCAAGGAGCCAATCTATTATATATTGGAGATCTTGCGCCACTGTCTCTGCTCAACAAATGAGAATTTTTAAGAAATTTCGAGTTAAGGCAAGTCTTGAGTTATTTCAAAGCATTGTTTTGGTGTATTTGAACTTGATACATGAAGATCAATCGTAGTGTGAACATTTTCCTTTAATCTCGTTGTATTTTTTCATATGTTTTGCATATTTTTCAGTACTGATTTCGGAGTTATGATTTCTATTTCTGGCTAAACTTGGGCACAATCTGATGGATGATTCTAATTCATAATCAAGCATGATGACTCTCTAATAGGTTTTAATCGATCAAATGTTTTGAAGTAAAGAAAAAATTCCATTTTTAATCTTAGTTGTTAAGTGATGACTCTGATTTCCCATTGACGGTTAACCTGACTAATTAGCAAAAAATATTGCATATATTGTATGTGACTATGCCCTTTTATACTTGCTTTTTTTGTGAAATTGGGGATAAATGCGGTTAATCTATATTTTAATGAAATCTTGTGTGAATCTAGGTGAAGAATTGCAAATGGTTTGAGTTTAGCCCCCATTGAAGTGTTTGAAGTCAATAAAGATGAGGGGATAGCTTAAAGGAAGGATTGGAAGGTGAAGAAACCAAGAAAAAACCAAATTGGATGAAAACCTTCCAGAAGGTTTGGCCATAAACCTTCCGGAAGGTTTGCACTTGGTCTGCCTATTCACTGCCAAAACCTTCTGGAAGGTTTTGTCTACTGGAATGAACATTTCGGAAGGTTTGCAACGAAATTTCGGAAGGTTTTGCTGTCTGGACTACTGTTTTAACTGTTCCTGCACAAACCTTCTGGAAGGTTTATATCGACATTCCAGAAGGTTTTGCTCAGAAATCCCATATAGCCTGCAACTCAAGCTCTGCCACTTGGGAGTCCCACTTATGTTTCTCCCACTTGTCCCCTAACATCTCTTACACACATAAAAGCCTCCCTTCACTTCAAGGTGGACTTTGGAGGCTCAAGCATTAATGAGGAAGAGATAGAAGAAGCAAGCCAGGAAAGTTGTTGGCTAGGCTTGTCCTAGCTGCACACGCCATCACCTCAGCCCCCCTTGATGGGAAACCTGTCACACACTAGAGAGACCTCCATGAAAGAAAATGCAAGCATTATTGGACATTATTTACCATTGTAGAGATATATAGAGAGAAGCTCTAGGAGGAAGACATAGTTTTAGAGAGAGAAAGCTTAGAGTTTTGCATTCCTTTACCTATTTTCACTTGTAATCTTCTTGAATACTCTTGTAAGCTTCATTTATTGTCTTTAATGTCATTTATTTCAAGTACATTGCAAGTTTAAATACACCATTTAGATTCTACCATTGTTGTATTGAGTTCTCTTCATTTCAAGCTTTTAATATGGGTATTCAATGCACTACTTCATAGTTTAACTTTTCTTGCATTAATTTAAGTTTCAATCTTCATTTTCTTCACAATATCTCTTCACTTCATTTATAATCTTGCATTAAATATGAGTAGCTAAGCTTTAAGTTGGCTAATCCAAGGGAGAATTCCTCTTGGGTATGCTAAATAAACTCTTTTTCATTCCTCCTCGTAGTGTACGACGGTTTGGTTTGACTAGGTTGAGTGTGGACGTGTTGTGAGTTCTTGATACACCGTAGACTTGTCACGGGGTATGCTTGAATCCTCACCTCCATTTTAGTCCTGCGCTTCCTACGAATAAATCGAACGTCTAGGCACCATTGGAAGAACGTCATACTCAATATCAGCAAGTTCCTCATAACAGAAAACAGATGAGCCGTCGTTCAATGGTTGTTCTTTAGTATCTATATTATCTGTAGCTACTTCTTTTTCAACAATTTGTACTACATATAGTTCGATTACCCTATACTAAAGAACCCATTGGAGCATTTCCACTATGACCTTGGCACATTCGAAAATTCTCAACCCAATGCTTACATCCATGTTAGGAACTCTGTACAAGTATATATTCAATTGGATAAAATATTGCCACTTAAACCATCAATCTAGTAAAATAGTCATAGAAATCAAATGGCCTCAAATAAAATCATATGTTCTCAAGACATACAATACATGTGATAAGGATAACTGTTGGCAGTGGCTCAAATTTTTGTTTTGATTGGTTTGGTGACATTATTGCTTAAAAGACCTATTTTGATTGGTTAGCTTACATCATTGCTAAAAGCTTATTGGATGATATAAGTGGAGCAATTTCATTGCTTGAATGAGATGAGAGTTCCTTTGTAATTGGTTAGATGATGTCATTGCTAAAATCTTATTGGAGGATACAAGTGGAGCAATCAAATGCATTGCTTAAATGCCAAGAAGTTCATTTGCCACCACTTTGAGATGCCTATAAATAGGCATGGGTCTCTTGATTTTTGAGGTCATCCCAAAAATTGTATTTGTTCAATTTTCATTCTCTTGTTGAGAGTACAAGTGGTTTTCTTTATTGGAGTTTGAGAGGGTAAGGTTAAGTGGGTTGTACAAGGGTTAAGGGCTTGGTTTTGGGATTTAAACTTGAGTGGTGAGGCTTGTACCTTTATACCCATTTCTCTTAATAGTAAAGAAAGGAGACCGAATCACGTCTTGTGAAAGTAGGCAAAACAATTTTGTCGAACCACGTAAATCTTAGTGTTGTGAGTTGTGCTTTGATTTTATTTATTCCACTTATTTATTTTCTTGTCATTGTACTGACCAAATTGCTGTGAAGCTAATTCCCAACAAGTGGTATCAGAGCCCTAGGTTTTTTCGGGATGATTGTAATTAAGAATAAGTGTGCATAGTTCTTGATTATTGACGCTTAGTACGATGATGGGAAAAGGCATCTCGATGAGAAAATTCGAGGTGGAGCCCATTGATGGGAAAAATAACTTTAGTGTGTGGGAAAACATGATTAAAGACATCTTGGTGCAACAAGGACTGCCAAAGCAATACTCGAAAAAGATAAAAAAACCAGTGGACATGAAAAAGGAGGACTGGGAGGAACTTGAGATGAAAGTTGTCAGTACCATCCGTTTATCTCTCACACCAGAGGTAAAATATAATTTTTTGAATGAAACTTCTGCTCTGGATTTATGGAAAAAATTGGAAAATATTTATATGTCAAAATCTTTCACAAACAAATTCTTCCTGAAGAAACAATTATATCAATTGCGAATGGTAGAAAGAACAAATATTGTTGATCATCTCAACCAGTTTAATAAAATTTTTAATCAACTTTCTAGTGTTGAGGTTAAACTTGTAGAGGAGGATAAGACCATTCTCCTTTTGGCTTCTCTTCCATCTTCTTTTGATACACTTGTGACTACACTTCTGGTTGGGAAATATACTCTCAGGGTTGATGAGGTGACGACGGCTCTCTTGGAGACTGAGACACTCTGAAGGCTAGTAAACGGTTCACAAGCAGAAGGGTTGATGGTCAATGGTGAACCAAGCTAGCAACGAGGAAGAAGTAAAAACAAAGGCTCTGGAAACAGAGGAAGGTCACGCTCAAAATCAAAAGGGAAGAGTGACAGCAAAATCAAGTGTTACTACTGTCACAAGAAAGGACATATGAAAAGGGACTGCTATCAAAGAAAGCGAGATCTAGAGGACAAAGGAAAATCTGCGGATTCAGATTAAGCAGGCATTGCACAAGATGGTTCAGACGGTAATGGTGATTTATTGTCAGTCACCACAGGTATGAATTATCTTGCTGAGAAATGGCTATTGGATTCCGGATGTTCTTACCCTATGTGTCCGTATAGGGAATGGTTTGATACTTACAAACCCTATAATTGAGGAACTGTTCTAATGGGTAATGATTCAGTTTTCAATACCGTTGGGATTGAGACCATTAAAATTAAAATGTTTAATGGTATGGTGAGAACACTAGGTGATGTACAGTATGTCCCTGACCTGAAAAAAACTTTTAATTTCTTTAGGTACACTTGAGTCAAATGGTTTTACTTTTATGGCAACAAGTGGAGTCCTACAAGTTGTCAAATGGGCCATGGTTGTCATGAAAGGGAAACGGCAGGGTAACTTGTATACATTGGTAGGGAGTACTGTTACAGGTGGAGCAGTTGTGACAACTCCGTTGGATCTAGGTACTGATGACACTACTCTATGGCATTTACGCCTTCGCCATATGAGTGAGAAAGGACTACAAGAACTTCACAGACGAAAGCTGCTTGATGGGGTAAAAGTTTGTAAATTCAATTTTTGCAAATATTGCTTGCATGGTAAACAGTGTAGGGTGAGTTTCAAGACCGGGAAACATACAATTAAGGATGTGTTGGATTATGATTAGTAGTTAAAATTAGCATATCACTATGCCTTTTTAAGACTAATTATACTTTGATGGAGTTTAAATAATGACATTTCAGATCCTAAAGTGAACAAGGGCTCAAGGGCAACAAGAATCACACTTGAATGAAATACCAGCATACTGGGGGAAAAAATTGGAAAAGCTTGGAACAAAGCAAGAACGTTCGAACGTTCCCCTGAAGCATGTGAAGACCAGACTACTGAGACATGGCGTATTGCAACCAAGAAAGAAGACACTGAGATACTTGAGTACCATGTTCGAACGCCAACTCACGTTCGAACGTCCCCTGAAATTATTTGAGGACCATGATGCTACATGGAGTGTGGAAATGGACTTCACAGAAGACCACAGGCCACTTAAGTGGGAAGGTCAGACCCCATCTGGTGTTCGAACGCCCATCAAGCAAAGACAGAAACAACGTTCGAACGCCAGACAACGTTCAAACGTTGTGTGCAGACTGGCTGCAGAGTGGTTGGCTTTTCACTGGGACTTGGGCGGCCATGCACTATTTTTTCACCCCCTCTTGTCTCCTCCTCCTTGCCTATAAATACTCCCATCGTGGGAGAGTAAAGGGGGGACTTGGAGAGTTGTTCTGGAGATTGGTTTGGCATTAGACCAACATCTCTTAGCTTGCTATAGAGTTAGTCTTAGGCTTAAGCTTTCAATTACATGCATAGAGGAAGATAGATCTTTTGGTTGTGGATCACTCTCCAAAAGTGATTAGCCTTCTTCTACTTTCAATATTTGTTTCATTCAATTCCATGTTTAGAAGGAAGATAGATCATCTTTTGGTTGCGGATCACCCTCCAAAAATGACTAGCTTTCTTCTACTTTCAATATGTGTTTCATTCACTTCCATTGCTTGAGCTTCTTTCTTCCCTTAAAGGAGTGAAATTCTTCCACTTTTCTAGAGCTTCGCCAAAGCCATGAAGGGTGGAACGTGATTCACTCATTCTTTGTCGAAGATCAGCTCCTTGTTTATTGTGCCTTACCTTGTGACCCCTCTACTTGGAGGAATGAGCATCACTCACTTTTTTAGCTTTACCAAAACCATGAAGAGTGAGTAGTTTCTTATTCACTCTTTAGTAAGAAGTGATGGACATGTATAAATTATCCGGAAGTTATATCTGTGCAATTTCGATTATGCTTAATGCTTTATATTCCCCATGCTTATTAAATGATTGATTGCATTTAGCAAAGTTAAGGTACTTTGTATAACCGGGAGTTCTTTCTATAACATAGATAACTCTTGCATAGAAAGACTCATCGGTTCAAGGTAAGTGCCCCGGTTAGATCTTCATGACTACCCTTCAATCTTCACCATTATTGTATTTCAATTAAAGAATGGAAATGGAACATTAATGTCATGATTGGATGTCTTGTAGAAACACTTGCTTGTTTGTAGACGGATTGAGTCTCGGCACAGACAATTCTTGTAAATTTCTAGAAAGACATCGGAATCATGTTCTTAATTCTCACAATTCACATTTATCTTCCGATTAACCTGCTGTTGACACGGGGGTTAATTGAGTTATCAAGCACAAGTATACTAAACCGGATGATTAACTACATATCCAGATCCTCGAACTAAAGAGTGACCTTTTTACATTTGAGCTTATCTTATATTCTGTCTAGAAAACCTTCTTGGAAATAATCTTATATTATGTCTAGGACGTCTCATACATCACACAACTTCAAATCTCAAGGGTTACAATCACTAGGTCTCCACCACTGCTTACTTCAAAACACCAACAAGAGTTCTCTGTGGATTCGACTCCGGACTCAAACCGGATTATTACTACAGCTTGACTGCCTGCACTTGGGTGTACACATTTCGGATCAACTCAGATTACATACACTCAGATGTATGGGGACCCATGCCAGTTTAATCCAAAGGTGGAGCAGTATATTTTGTGACATTTATTGATGACTTCTCCAGAAAAGTATGGGTCTTCTTTATGAAACACAAACATGAAGTCTTCGACAAATTTAAGCAATGGAAAGCCGAAGTTGAAAAGTAGACAAGTAAGCAGGTCAAGTACCTACGGACGGACAATGGCATGGAGTATAAACTCTGAGAATTCAGGAAGTTTTTCCAAATAGAAGGGATCACTTGACATTATACTACGCCAGGTGGGCCACAACAAAATGGTGTAGCATAAAGAATGAACATAACCTTTTAGAAAAAGCAAGATGTATGAGACTTTTTGCAGGTATGGCAAAATTATTTTGGGCTGAGGTTGTTAATATGGCATGCTATATAGTTAACAGGTCACCATGTTCAACTATTGATGCAAAAGTCCCTGAGGAGGTGTGGACAAGTAAACTAGTTGATTATTCTAATTTAAGAATATTTGGTTGTCCTTCTTATGTTCACATGCAGGAGCAGCAACGATCGAAGTTAGATCCAAAGTCCAAACAGTGCATATTTATTTGTAATGAAAAAGGTGTGAAAGGTTATAAACTTTGGGATTCAGTTGCATGGAAGGTTGTAATTAGCAGGGAAGTTGTCTTCAATGAAGAGCATATGCTGAAATTAAACAAGGAAGATGCTGATAAGCAGGTGGAGGCTCATGCAGAAAAGTTCTTAGTCCAGATAGAGCCAGATGAAAAACAACGGCCCAGTGAAGAGATTGATGTACCAACGTCCTCTAAAGAATATACATCTGGTCGTGATGACGAGCAACAAGAATCCACAACTCTAGCGACTGGAAGAAATAAAAGAACCCATAAGGCACCAGTCAGCTATGGTTTTGAGGATATGGTTTCTTTTGCATTGGTTGTTGGTAGTGGAAATCCATCTTATTTTCAGGAGGCTGTCAATGACAAAGAAAGTGAAAAATGGATGATAGGAATGGAGGATGAGATGGAATCTTTACACAAAAACAACACTTGGGAGCTTGTTGAAAATCCCAAGGGGCGAAAGGTGATTGGTTGCAAATGGGTATATCGAAAAAAAGAACCTGCAATAGAAAATGAAGGAGAAAATTTTAAAGTTCGTCTTGTAGCAAAAGGATATAGGCAAGTCGAAGGTATTGACTATAATAAAAAAAATTCTCCCATTGTAAAGCATTCTTCTATTTGTGTTATGTTAGTCATGGTAGCTATGTTTGACCTTGAGTAGTAGCAACTTGATGTCAAGATAGTGTTCCTTCACGGAGAATTGGAAGAAATATATACAGTGCAACCAGTAGGATTCAAGGTGCAAGGTAAAGAGAATCTGCTATGTAAACTTAAAAGATCTCTTTACGGGTTGAAACAGACTCCTAGGCAATGGTATAGGAGGTTTGATTCCTTTATGGTGCATGTTGGCTACATGAGAAATAGTTATGATAGTTTTGTTTATTATAAGATGTTTGAACATGATTCTTTTATTATTCTAATGCTCTATGTTGATGACATGTTAATTGCTTCAAATAACATGAATGAGGTAGATTTGTTAAAGTCCAGATTATGGAGTGAGTTTGACATGAATGATCTAGGTGCTGCTAAAAAGATCCTTGGCATGAAAATCCGGAGGGACAAAAGGAAAGTCAAACTATGGGTTTCACAAAAGAAATATGTGGAGAATGTGATAGAGAGTTTTAACATGGTTAATTCAAAACCGGTCAGTTCACCTCTAGCTAACCACTTTAAATTATCTGCTAGATTATGTCCATCTACAGGTGATGAGGTGGAAAAAATGTCCCGATTTTCGCACGCTAGTGCAGTGGGAAGCTTAATGTATGTCATGGTTTGCAGTTGGCCAGATATCTCACATGCAGTCAGCGTTGTAAGTAAGTACATGGAAAATCCGGGAAAAGAGCACTGGAATGCAGTTAAATAGATTTTCAGGTACTTGAGAGTTACAGTGGATTTCGGCATCTTGTATCATAGACAAGATGAGATAGGACAGGTTATGAGCTATGTAGATTCAGAGTATGCAAGTGATTTGAACAAGCGGAGGTCTACTACAGGTTATATTTTTACTCTTGCAGGTGGACCTATCAGTTGGAAAGCTATGCTTCAATCAATCCCCGCTTTATCTACAACTGAAGCGGAGTATATGACAACGGTGGAAACTACCAAAGAGGCTTTGTGGTTGACAGGTTTGGTCAAAGAATTGGGATTGAAGCAAGAAAGCTTGGAGCTATATCATGATAGTCAAAGTTCTATTCACTTAGCAACAATTCAAGTTTATCATGCCAGGACGAAAACACATCAACGTGAGGTATCACACTATTAGAGAATGGGTGGAGGATGGCAATATAAGTTTGATGAAAGTACACATGGAGAATAATGTAGCCGATATATTGACAAAGCCAGTTCAAGCATTGCTTGGGCTTGATCAATCTTTCGCACTGTTAATGATTGACGAGGCATCCCAAGGCAAGGGGATGGGCACTGTGAATCAGTCACCATAATGTAAAGAATCCTAGAAACACCCTTCACCCATTTGGAGTCAGTCTCCCGAGAGTTAGCAACAGGTGCCCCAGAACCCGACATATGGGTCCTGGTATCGGGAACCTCAAGCCCGCCTCCAAGGTATCCTCATAAAGGACTATCTCACCAGTGGAGTCACAGCATGTTGACTCGTCCCCCTCAGCACGACGGCACATCACAGAAGGAGAAACGAGATACGAAGATACTAAACCTGCAATGTCCTCGTCAGAATCAAGGGAGCTGAATATAGAGACTACCTTTGAGCCATTATCTCCATCAGCCCCTACGTCTCACTCAGAGGCCCGAGTAGTCTCCTGCTCGCCTGAATGAACATAACAAAATCAAATCAGTGCTAATAAAATACTCGTACCAAAGGAGCAAATAAGAGCATCAGATAACATACCTCGAGAGCTTGGTCTGTTTAAGTCACTGCCTGGCCACTTCCTTGCACTACCCAAGTGCCCAAGGGTGTCACTGGACTGGCCTATATGCTTCCTAGGGTCGCCCGTGTCATTTGCATCGCGGAAGGAGGCTTGAACTGCACCTGAGATGCCATCTGGGACACCTGGGGAGCCACTTGGCACGCCTGGGGCGCCGCCCAGCGCACAACAAACGCCGCCTGGTACACTTGGGGCGCCGCCCAGTGCATGACAGGCACTCCCTGTCTCCCCTGAGGTGCCTCCTTGCAGCTGAGGCACGCCTCAGACATCGCCCACATGCCCTTCGCCATCGCCCAATACAGGTCCATTGCCATCTGTCGGGACCTCACCAACACTTCTATCAGGAGGAGAGCCCAAGCCACCAGCACCTGAGAGGGCATCGCCCAAGCCCCTGGCGCCGCCCAGGCCCTTGGCTCCGCCCATGGGGATAGCCTCTCTTGTCTCTCCCATTTCTCCATCTCGCCCACTCTCCGCAGCACCGCCAGCGCCCAAACGGCCAAAGGGCCCTCCTGATCCCATAGACCCAACGCCAAAACGACCGAAGGCGCTGCCTGACCCAGCAAACCCGGCGCCCAATCCACCCAAGGCGCCGCCCATGCCATAACAACCCTCTTGGGCGTCGCCCACAACACTAATAGCGCCTCCCACAACACTGCTGGCGCCGCCCGTGGCACCGACCATGGCGTTCCTCGTGCCTAGCAACTTGTCTAGACCAGCCCCGACTCCCTCCTCTATCTGGACCAAAGCCCTGTCGCCTCCAACCGTGAGCCCAGCACCATGGGCGCCGCCCATTATGTCAACACCATGGGCGCCACTGCTAGCCCCATGGGCGTCGCCTATGAGGCCGAAGCCATGGGTTCCTCCTTGCTCCTCTCCTCCAATTGCCTTTTTCCTCGCTGGATAGCCATTGAAGTCCCCTCTACAACTCTTCGAGTTCCTAGTCTCCATTACCTTGTTTTGATTCAAAAGAGAGATGACTAAGGAGAGAAATGGGTTTGGGGAGAAGTGGCTTCTAAGGGAAGCCTTTTAAATAGAAGAAGAAAGCTTCTTGGAGAAGCTTTGAAGGATGGCTTCTAGGAGAAGATTCACAAAAAAAAAAAAGAAGTGGAAATGAAGAGGGGAGACTAAAGGCCTCTATATATAGGCAAGATTTCTTCAAGACCCAGCAAAAGGAATGCCGAGAAATGCAAAAAACACCTAATGTCAGTAGATTCAACAGAGTCCCTAAAGAGGAAGAAGATATGCCGTGGAGAACAAGAAAACCTTTGAAGAAGAAACTCATGCCCTCAACCCACCTTCTCACACCAATAGTCGGAGGCTTGGGGCATGGGGGGCAAATGATGAGCCCAAAAGCAACTGGGTCAAGCCCAATAAATTAATTAAGCCCAAGTCAGCTAAAAGGCAGCCCAGACCCACTTTATCAATCCAACCCAGTCCAGGGTTCAAGGAGTCCGGGAAGATAAAAACACGTGGGAGAGAGAATATCGGGATATGCACTCATGGAGATCAAGTCTTACCTTAATTGAACTTACCAAAGAAGTAGTGTCCTCTCCCTCACGTCACTGCCTCACTCACCGCCTCACCAAATCTATATATTGTAAGCTCTCTCTGCATGGAGAGAGACCTCTACACCTCACTACATCTAGATATCTCTACATCTTGAGATCTCTCAACTTACCTCTCTACACCTACGCACCAAGTTTCTCTCTCCTAACCATTGTAATTCTCCCGGAGTATACTCTCCCAGTTACTTTATTCATCAATAAAGACCTCTGGCCACCACTGCCGTTTCCCGAGAGTGGAGTAAGTCACCCGGATCGAATCACTATATATCTTTGTGTTAACTCATTATTTACTGTTTTGCCATTGATTATCTTATTTATTGCTCATTAATTGCATCTCTTCATATAGTTGACTGTTGATCTTGCACGAGACCAATTTGTGCATCATCAAAAGTTATTCCAATAACTTTAGCAAATGACGTTCATGGGATACTTTTCTATTACAATTGTAGGCAAATCTAAACAGAAAAACTAATTGAAGGTTTCCACTATGGGGCCAAGAAATTGTTTTTTATTATCATATCTTCAATTTTTTTGTTTAACAAAAACTTTGACTCAGTGCAAAGTTATCTTATTTTACAATTTTATTATATTTTTATTAGTTGTGCAAACAGTAACTATAAATACATCAATGAAATAATTTATCTTTTTAATTAACCAAAAAAGTTTAATACTTTAACGCCGTTATACCAGAATGAAGACAAGAGCCAAAAGACTGAGTCGAAAAAGCAAGCCGAGCCGAGAGGAGAGTGCGTGTCTTGGGTAACAAGGCTGTCCGTGTATTGGGAATAAACCTGCAGCTTTCGGTGTAAGCATCAACTATCAAGTCAATCCTATCTCATCGGTAAACCTATATCTAGCTATCTATTATTTTATAATTAAAAAGGTTTGCCTATGCGTCACTCTTTCATCATGCCACCGATAGAATGACGTCATCGCTGGCGCCTCTTTCTTTTAACGTGAACTCCAAATTTTCCTTCTAGAAAAGGAGGCGTCTGGCGCTATTCTCTTTCTCAAATCCAAAGCCCCACCATCTATCTGATTATTGGTAGCCGTTGGTTTTAAGTTTCTATGTTATCCTAGATCATTTTAATCCCATATAATTTTCAGGGTAAAAGTAGATAAAAATTCACAAAGTAATATTCGTTCATAAAAAAATAGCAGGTTCTAAACAAAATTTGAGCAGAATTATATCAAAAAATATTTTGCTAAAATAATTATTTGTATATTTATATTCTATGACCATATACAATATGAATGTAGTGATATTTTTTTATTTTTTATCAATGATAAATTATTTACCATATATTTAAGTAGAACCCAATATTTATAAATAAGCATCTCATTTATTTTTTTTTGAATCAGAGTAAGCATCTCATTCATACACGGTAAATTATATATACAACTGCATAAAATTAAAAAAAATAGTAGAATTATTGATAAGGCTATAGTACAGACTTTTGTACTATATTTCTACTATTTCAACTATTGACTTTATATGATTTGAAACTATTGAATGAAAAATTAATAAAATATTAAAATTTTACAAGAGACGATTTTATTGAATAAAAAAAAGAATATGTTACCAAAATATGATATTTTAGCACCTTAATGAGATTCATGGAATTGTACACTTATGATAGAATCAATGATTTAACATGATTAGAAAAACAATAACTCTATGCACTGATGAACCTATGTTGGAGCTTCGGGAGTTATGAGTTATGACCCCAGGTCTGCGAAATTAAAATGTTAACCATTAAACACAATGTGATTTATATTTAGTTGTCATAGAATTAGGGCCGGCCGAATACAAATTGAGGTATTAAGTGAAAGTTTAAAATTTGATTTTCACGTATAAATAATGTAGTTGTAATTGTATTTAAAAACTATTTTCTCTACTCTTCAAAGGTAACATTAAGTTTTTATATCCAACTAGATAATATTTTTTTAACTCTTATCATGTAGTGATTTTAGTTTTTTTTTTTAAATTAAAATCTCAAAATACCGTAAAATATCTTTATGTAATCTAAATTGTTCCGTGAGAGACTATATATAGTACTAGTAGTTACCCGTGCCTAAAGGCACTACGTTACTCGTAAAAAATTGTAAATATTTTTTTATAAATAAAAGCAATGTATAATATAATTTCAACAATACAACGATCAAATTGATATTATTCAACCTGTATGCAGAACATATATAATCAAACATTTATATAACGAAAGTCACGCTACAACTACTGCAACATACTAATTCAAAAATCTGAAAAAATATAATTATTATTGATCAAATATTCATAATTTTAACATTTTTAATAAATTTTATCTCAAATTTAAAAAAAACATAACTATTTTTTTTTTCTATAAGTTTCTACCTAAAGTTCATAACATTATCTTTGCACCATTTTTTCAATGTGAGTTCGTGTAACTTTTGTGAGGAAAACATCCAAAAGTGTCTCTTGAATTCTTGTAAATGTAAAAAATTTTGTTGAGAAATTAAAATCAGTTTCTATTTGAGTTCAACTTAAATATTCGTAAAATTCAATCGAATTTAAGTTTGGGTGGGGCTATTCCCACCTCACAAATCTCCATTTCCACCCCATTTAATTTCTTATTATCAAACTACTAAATTCACCCCTTCTATACCCACCTCATTAGTAACTAAGTACACCCCATGCTACATACACCTCGTTTAATAAGTAAACTCACCTTATATTTTGTCATAATTAGGGTTTCATTATCTATTTCATCTCATGCACTCATAAAAATACTTTTTTAATATGAATTTTTCTAGTCATTACCCATGTTTAAAGACACTAATACACAAAAATCACAAGCAATTGCTCAGCTTCAAAAAAAAAAAATGGGCCAAAAATATTTATACCAATTCTTTTAAAATGATCCGAAATATACCGTCAATCATATCCTCTATATTAATAGAACTATCACAAAAATGTACAAAAAAATCCCCAAAATAATACCACATATATAAATACCTCAGAAAAAAATACTAATGGGATATTGGTGATTAAAATGGGCGTTTGTATTGCAGTTTTTGTTTTATTATTTTTTTTTGTATAAATAACAAATTGAAGGTTTTATTTATGGATTGTATATTTGTACTTTTTATTTGTGTGAAAATGGTGATGGCGATTAGATTGACTATGAATTTTTTTTTTTTTTTTTTTTGAGAGCTATAGGTTTTCATTCAGTCCAATTGGTATCACTTTTTTTTTTTTTTTTTATATTGGTGATTACCTTGGGCTTTGGATTTTTTTTTGGGGGGGGGGGGGGGTGGAGGCGGGAAGGGATGGAAACATACAGTAGTGCCTTCTTTTATTGGTGATTAGCTTGGACTTTGAATTGTTTTGGCTCTTTTAAATTTTTTTGATAGATTTTTTTTTAAAATTTTTTTGATATATTTTTTTTTAAAATTTTTTTTGATATATTTTTTTTTTACATAGTGTCTTCAGGTACAGATAATTGCTAGTAGAATTATAAGAGACTTTATTATCTAAGGGACCTTATTTAATTCAGAATTATAAGAGACCTTATGTGCTGAATTAAACAGTTTGATGGCGAAGTTTTGGTGGGGTAGTAATGGCTCGGAGAGGAAAATTCATTGGATAACCTGGGAGAGGCTATGTAGACCGAAGTCTAGAGGTGGGATGGGTTTTCGGAATATTGAAGCTTTTAATTATGCCCTTCTAGCAAAGCAGATATGGCGGCTCTTTCAATTTCCATCGTCATTGCTGGGTAGGGTTTTAAAGGCAAAATATTTCCCAAATACATCAATAATGGAGGCTCAACTGGGTTACAACCCTTCCTTTACTTGGCGTAGCTTGTTGGATTCTAGAAAGTATGTGTTAGAGGGTCTACGATGGCGGATTGGAAATGGGAGAAAGGTCAGAATAAAATCTGACAGGTGGATTCCAAGACCAACTAGTTTTAAGGTTATTAGTCCTCTTTCGGGGTTAGAGGATGATGCTTTGGTGAGTTCACTGATTGATCATGATTTAAGAGTTTGGAAGATTGATAAGTTAAATGAGATATTTTTGGATTTTGAGGTGGAGGAGATACTTTCAATCCCCATTTGTCCAAGTCTTCCCGATGATCAGCTAGTTTGGCATTATACTAAGTCAGGAAAGTTCTCGGTTAGGAGTGCTTACCACTTGATTATGGATAGCAAAGGTCGTGGAGATTCAAGTAGCAGCCAAGGGCAATGGGGTGGAGCATTTGTGTGGAGTTTAAACATTCCGAACAAAGTTAAGTTGTTTGCATGGAGGGCAATTCAAGATATTTTACCAACACAGTGCAACCTAGTAAAAAGGAAATTAAATGTTAACAATAGTTGTTTTCTTTGTGGTGCCGCCTATGAATCCTCTATTCATGTCCTCTTAAAATGTCCCTTTGCGAAGCAGGTGTGGCTTGAGTCCCAAATCAGGCTCCCAGAAGGTCCAGTATCATCAGTCTATAGCTGGTTGGTGGCTGCTGCTGGTGGATTATCACAGTTGGAGGTAAGTCGGATGCTAGTTCTTTGTTGGGCTATTTGGTATAATAGGAATAAGGCCCGTGTAGAAGGGGCTGTCCAATCCTCTTCCCAAATAATAGATTTCTCTAGATCATACCTGGATCAGTATTTGGCGGCACGGGATCATAGAACCCGAAGCAACCGTTCACTGTCTTCTGCTGGTTTGCCTTGCTGGTCTGCACCTCCTAGTGGTTCTGTAAAGATAAATTTTGACGGGGCTGTGTTCAGCTCCATTAAAGCAGTGGGAATTGGGGTTGTTGCCAGAGATTGCAGGGGTAATGTCATTGGTGGCTTATGTAAGTTAGTGAGGAGTTTTTTGAGTGTCGATTGTGTAGAGGCGTTGGCTGCTTTTCATGCTGTGGAGCTAGGTATGGAGCTGGGTATAACAAGGATTATATTAGAAGGGGACTCTAAATCAGTGGTGGAGGATATTAAGAGGGACGATTCAAACCTGTCCAGCCATGGAGTATTCATTGAACAGATTCAGAAGATTGCTACACACTTCCATGATTTCCATGTTTCCTGGGTGCGGCGTTCGGCTAATGCTGTGGCAGATAAATTGTCGCATTTTGCTATTCATTGTAATAATCCGGTTTATTGGAGAGGGGAACACCCAGAATTTTTGGACCCTTTTCTCCGAATTGATGCTCAACTTTAGTTCTTAATAAAGTTTCACCGTTTCATATCAAAAAAAAAAAAAATTATTATTAACCACAACACATAAGATTAAACAAATAATAAAATAAAAAGTTCAATTGTGAAATCAACAATTCAAAAATTATCATGATTTACAGTGTAACGTAACACAAATAATAGAATAAAAAGTTCAATGACAGGGTGTGCGTCTGAGGAGGGAGAGAGATAGAGAGAGATGTTTCTATGAGAGTAAGAGAGAGAAAAAAGAATACGTATATGAAAGGGAGAGAGATAGAGAGAGAGATGTTTATATGAGAGTAAGAGAGAGAAAAAAGAATATGTATATGAAAGAGGCTTAGAGATAAGAGTCTAGAGTTAGACATGAGATGAAACTCTTGTTTTGGAGGAAGAGTTTTGATCATTGGATCAAAAGTTTAGAAATGATCTGAGCTGCGAAAAGCTCAAGACAAACAATCTAGCTCCCTTATTATATAGATTATTATTTCTATACAAAATTTCGCAAATGAGAGAAAAGAGAAGGCATGTTAGCACCCATAAGATCCCTTGTAGGAGTTCACAACCGTTCCCACCAGTTTCTCCCATAAAGTGGTATTTTATATCCAAAAAAATGATACCTTATCTCTAAAAAGTTGTAATTTATCTCACAAAAAGTGGTTTATTTTCAAAGTGGTATCTTACCCCAAAAAAAATAGTACCTTACCTCCAAACAGTTATAATTTATCCCCAGCAAGTGGTACATTTTTTCAAAAAAGTGATACTTTACCCCCAAAAAAATGGTATTGTACCCTCAAACAATTATAATTTATCATCAAAAATGGTACCCGGTAACTAACACCCTAAAAATGGCACCTTACCCCACAAAATTGATAACTTACCCCCAAGCAATTATAACTTAACCCAAAAAATGGTACCTTACCCCAAAAAAAGTGATACATTCCCCCCCAAATAGTTGTAACTTACCCCAAAAAAAAAAATAGTACATTACCCCCAAATAATTGTACCCGAACCCAAAAACGTGGTAACTTATTCTTTAAAAGTGATATCTTACCACACAAAAGTAGTAACTTACTCCCAAAAAGTGGAACATTACCCCCAAATAGTGGTAACTTACCCCCACAAAAGTGGTAACTTACCCCCTTAAGTGACAACTAACCCTCAAAAAGTGGTAACCTACCCCCAGAAAGTGGTAATTACCCTCAAAAAGTGATAACTTACCCTAAAAAAATAGTATTTACCCTAAAAAGGTGATAACTTATCCCCCAAACAGTTTTAACTTACCCCCAAAAGTGATAAGACCGATCAGAACAAGTTAGGACCAATCCTGATTCAAGGTAAGACCGATCCTGAATTAAGCTATGACTGATTGTGGTGATTTACTTTAGGGAAAATTTCAGTCACATCCTTTCTAGTTTATCATATCTTCAAAGACACATCATTTATTATCTAAAACATCATTAACAGCCATTTCTAGTTTATATTTAAACATTATTGATACCCCTGTCATTAAATCACCATTTATAACAAACAAAAAATTTCATCCAAAATATCAAAATTGTCCCTACATAAATCTCAAACAATCTTTTCACTTGAAATTATATTAAAATTCGAGCCAATTAAAAATTATTTTTCTACATATTAAAATTCGAGTTGATTAAAATTTATTTTTCTACATATTAAAACTTAAGCCGATTTGGGCTCAACCTGAGCTGCTAGCACCGATTAAACTTTGTTTTGAGTCGATTAAAATTTATATTTTTTTCTTATTAAAACTCGTGCCAATTAAAATTTAATTGTAGTTGATTAAAATTTATTTTTTACGTATTAAAATTTGAGTCAATTCAAATTTATATTTTTTTATGTATCAAAATTCAGGCAGATTAAAATTTAATGTAATTTGATTAGAATTTGGTTCAAGCCGATTTAAAATTTTAATCAATTTGAATCGAATTTTAATCTACTCAAATTTTAATATGTATAAAAATATAATTTTTAATCAACTCTAATTTTAATGCAGAAAAAATAAATCTTAATTAGCTCGAATCGAATTTCAATCGACCTGAATTTTAATATGTAAAAATATTTAGAAAACAAATGGGGTCTTATTGAAGATATGTCTATATAGAGGGGTGTGAATAAATTTTTTTCTAAAATATATTATGGACGATTTAGTAAAATTGTATTCTAGTTAATGCCATTAATAGACAGGGGATATTAGTGATGATCTAGAAAATAGAGGGGATGTTCTTAAAGATATGATAAACTAGAAGGAGTGTAACTGAAATTTACCCTTTACTTTGAATCAGGACTAGTTGTGAGTTATAGCTCAGTGACCCTGATTTATGCTTATCGATCCAACATAGCTAAAATCAGGACTGGTCTATGACAAAACATTACCGATTGTATTACTGATTGTGATTTTGTATTCAAATCAGGATCGATCATGATTTGACCCAGATACTTTTTAAAAATACATTTATCCTATGCATGTTTTATAAATTTGATCTCTAAAGTATCAATTTTATTAATTTGGCTCCTAAAGCATTCAATTTGTATTTAGAAGATCCAATAAACTTATCAAATTAACACTAAACTAACATGCAACTTTATCCAATAAAATTTTAATTCATCAAATCAACACAAAATTAATATTAAATTCAATAAATTAACATTCAACTCAATCCAATTAATATCTAATTCATCAAATTAAACACCAAATAAACATTCAATTCATCTAATTAATATTAAAATTCATAATAATTAACACTAAATTAACATTCAATGCATCCAATTGATATTCAAATTCATCCAATTAACACTAAATTAAACAAATTTACTTCAAAAATCATTCAATAAAGATTCAATTTATCAAATCAATATCAAAGTAACATTCAATTTCGTCCAATTAATATTTAATTAATCAAATTAATATTCAATTTATCAAATTAACATTTAATTTCATCTAATGAACATTCAATTCATCAAACTAACAGTTAAACTCAATTAGTTACCGTTAAATTTATCAAATTAACTCTTAATTTCATCCAATTAATGTTAATTCATAAGATTATCACTAAATTATCATTCAATTCATCCAATTTATATTCCAAATTCATCCAATTAACACTTAGTTAATCAAATTAACATTCAAAATAATTAAAATAAAGATTCAATTTATCATCGAATTTGAGTGTTATTTTAATTTTAACTAGTTCAATTTGATTTTTAATTTGAGTAAATTGAATGTTAATTTGATTAATTTGATTCTAACTATTGAATTTGAATGTTAATTGCATAAATTCAATGTTTAATAGCTAAAATTGAATGTTAATTTGATGAATTGAATATTAATTTAGTATTAATTTGATAATTTGAATATTAATTAGATGAAATTACATATTACTTTGGTGTTGATTTGATAGATTGGATCTTTATTGGATGATTTCTGGAGTAAATTTTTTTAATTTACCGTTAATGGGATGAATTTGAATATTAATTTGATGCATTTAATGTTAATTTAGTTCTAATTATTATGAATTTAATATTAATTGAAAGAAATTGAATGTTGATTTGATGAATTTAATGTTAACTAGTCAATTTGATGAATTAAATATTAATTAGATGAAATTAAATGTTAATTTGGTGTCTATTTGATAAATTAAATATTAGTTGATTGAAATTGCATGTTACTTTAGTGTTGATTTAATAAATGGAATTATTATTCGATGATTGTGGTAGTTAATTTGATGAATTGTGTTTTAATTGGATAAATTGAATGTTAATTTGATAAAATTGATTGAATATTAATTGGAAGAAATTGAATGTTTATTTGATGATTTTTATGTTAATTTAATAAATTGAATGTTAATTTGATGAATTGAATGTTAATTTGATGTTAATTTGATAAATTAAATTTTAATTGGATAAAACAGTATGTTACTTTGGAGTTGATTTAAAAAATTAAATATTTATTAAATAAATTTTTATGTTAATTTAATTAATTGAGTGTTAATTGGATGAATTGAATATAAATTAGATGAATTAAATGTATTTTTTGACGTTAATTTGATTAATTGAGTGTTAATTGAATTAGACTGAAAGTTAATTTGATTAATTTAATGTTAACTAGTTGAATTTGAATGTTAATTTAATAAATTAAATGCTTATTACAAAAAAATTGAATGTTAATTTGATGTTATTTGATGCATTGAATGTTAATTTGTCGTTAATTTGATAAATTAAATTTTAATTGGATGAAATTGCATGTTACTTTTGTGTTGATTTGATAAATTGAATATTTATTAAATAATTTTAGATGTTAATCTGATTAATTATGTGTTAATTGGATGAATTTCAATATAAATTAGATGAATTGAATATTAATTTGATTTAATTTGATGAATTGAGTGTTAATTGAATGAAATTGAAAGTTAATTTGATTAATTTAATGTTAACTAGTTGAATTTGAATGTTAATTTAATGAATTAAATACTTATTAGATAAAACTGAATGTTAATTAGGTGAACAATGAATGTTAATTTGGTGTTAATTTGATGAATTGAATATTAATTAGATGAAATTATATGTTACTTTGGTATTAATTTGATCAATTGAATCTTTATTGTTTGATTTGGAAAGTGGAAGATTAATTGAATTAATTTGAATATAAATTGTATGAATTTAATGTTAACTAGTTGAATTTGAATGTTAATTTTATAAATTGAGTATTTAATCGGTGAAATTGAATGTTAATTTAGTGTTAATTTGATGGATTAACTATTAATTATATGAAATTGAATGTTACTTTAGTGTTGATTTGATCAACTGAATCTTTATTGAATTATTTCAGATGTTAATTTGTTGAACTGAGTGTTAATTGGATGAATATGAATGTTAATTTGATGAGTTGAATGCTTATTGAATGAAATTGAATGTTAATTTGATAAATTGAATATTAATTTGATAAATTAAATATAAATTGGATGAAAATTGAATATTAGTTTAGTATTGATTTGATAAATTGAATTTTTATTGGATGATTTTGAATGCTAATTGAATGAATTAAATGTTAATAGGATGATTTTGAATATAAATTGGATGAATTTAATATTAATTAAGTTGAATTTTAATGTTAATTTGATGAATTGAATGTGTTAATATAATATCAATTTGCTAATTGATGTTAATTAAATATTTTAGAGATAAAATTGACAAAATTCATACTTTAGGGACCCAATTAATAAAATATCCATACTTTCAGGATAAAACTGTTATTAACCTATTTAGGATAAAATTGCCAAATCTAATGACAAACAAAGATCGGTCACTAAAATTACGGATCTTGATTTCCTAATTGGTTCATAAAACTTTTATCCATTAAAGATGGACATAAACTTTTATCCCTTAAAGATGGACATTTTAACAGATTGATATCTAAAATATCAATTTTTTCAATTTTATCAATAAAGTATTCAATTAACATGTAATTCAGAAAATTGACATCACATTAACCTCCAAATTCATCAAATTAACATTGAACTCATCAAATTAATATTAAATATTGTTCAATTAACATTCAATTCATCAAATTAACATTCAATTCATCCAATAAACATTCAATTTATCAAATTAACATCAAATTAACATTCAATCCATCTAATAAATATTCAATTCATTAAATCAACATTGAAATTCAATTAGTTAACATTAAATTCATCAATTAATATTTAATTTCATCCTATTAACACTCAATTCATCAAATTAATGCCAAATTACTATTCAATTCATCAAATTAAAACTCTATTCATCAAATTAACATCATAAATCATCCAATAAAGATTCAATTTATCAAATCAATACCAACGTAACATGCAAATTAATCCAATTAATATTTAATTAATCAAATTAACATTCAATTTCATGTAATAGACTTAAAATTCCTAAAAAAAATTAAAATTTAATTAGCTCAATCGTCTCAAATATTTGTAGAAAAAAGAATTTTAATCGGCTTGAATTTTAATATGTAAAAAAATTTAATCAGCTCGAATTTTAATCGACTTGTACGTATTGATTGAAAATATGTCTATCCAGAGTGCAGGAGTAGATGATAATTACGAAAAATTTGATTTTACATTTAGACTAGTCGTGATGTTGCTAAGATCGTAACAAAAACGATCCTATTGATTGTAGCACAAGATTGGTAACAAGATCGGTTATTTGATCAGTCCTGATTGTAACAAGATCGGTCATGATAAAATATGATCGATCCAAAATACCCCAAAAAATGGTAACCTTATCCCCAACAAGTGATAACTTGCCCCCAGAGTGTTACCCTCACCCCCAAAACGTGATAACCACACTTTTTACACGAAAGAGTGGTAATGTCACCCTAACGATGGTAACCTCATCCAATAGAGTGGTAAAACTCACCCAAAATGTGCTAACCCAAGCTCAAAACGTGCTAATCTAACCCAAAAAAATGGTAATGTCACCCCAAAGTGCTAATCTAAATTTTTTTAAGTGTATTTGTTTGGTTAAAGATAATATTACCTTAATATCAACCTACTAATTAATTTATAATCTCTTAAATGATTTCATAGGGATCAAAAAATGTGTGAATGAACTCTGCAACTCATCTTTTTCTTTGTTCGTCTTTGTCTTTGTCTTTTTTTTTTTTTTTTTTGAAATTTTCTTCATCATTTATCCCATTTACCTACTGAGTGGGTAACCGGTGAAAGGTAAACTAGTGTTGTTTTGTCTCATCACCGGTTGTAACTCATTCGTTATGAATCAATGGTCCATATTCATCTTAGTGGTACATCACCGAAAAAATATTTTTGGTACCGTAGATGGACCCATCTCTTGTATATATCCTCCAAATACTAACTATCAACTAACCAATTAATGGAGAAATAACCAAATTAAATATGAACTGCAAATATCGAGAAATAGTTATTTTAATTAAGACCCATAAGATAGTTGATAGATGTCAAGAAATACTTACTGTGACACCTCAGAAACCGGGGGTCTTTTGTCAACCCGTTGATCACCCATCAATCCGCAGAATACCCGTGGATACCGTGTAACTCGATATCACGCCATTATGCCCCATTTACCGGGATCCATAATTTAACAAAATTCGGGCAGAGTCTCCTTTGTACGGGAAGCTCTACTCAAAACACAACCTGTGCAATCATACAATCACATGACCCATCCGAGATCCAATATACAACATTTAATCACATGACCCATCCGATGTCCAATATACATCAAACATAGTTAATACATGTTCAAATTACAATTCTTTTACATACATTACATGCCCAAAAACTAACTTTGCAAATGTTTTACAAAAATGGATTAAAAGCCACAAGTCGGCTTTTCTTCATCCTTGAAGCCCCAAATACGAGCTGTCCACCGGTGTATAACCCGTACCTGAAATATTTTCCCATAAAGGGTGAGCCACGCTCAATAGGGTATCTCCTAAAAAGGCCACTCCCCAACCTAAATGCATATGAAATGTTCACATGCAATATTCAACAAGCCACAAAGCATTCCAATCAAGAATATGCAATTCAATATTGGAAATCACCATGTCATGCCATGAAATGAGGTGAGACTCACTCATGCACTTCAACCTGAGCTCTCCCCGGCTCCCACAACACAATGCAATGTCAATGTGTATAAATCCGCCATTTATGTTGCACATCAAATGACCATTATAAACCTCAGGTCTTTCTTGGGGTGGGTATTCATTGACTTACACCAAAGGTCACCCAACTCACACGGAATACATGGGCTTCCACCAAGGGTTCTGCGCACACCCACACATTTTATGGGCTGAATCAAGGGAGTGCGTATCCTAATCACCGAGTCTTGCACCCGAGGGAATTTTCTAGCCCTTCTTGCAAACCCCGACCCTATTTTCAATGCAAACCATGTGACTCAGTCGAACCTCGGTCAAATTATCCCGAGCCCATGAATCATTCAACAATAATGGTGTTTGATCAACTATGCAAACACATCCACATTCATGCCTTATGCCCATGAATGCGTTGCCTCCGTGCAAATACAATGTAATGTGTAATTATAACATCAATGTCATGTCCAATATGTACGAGTGTCATATGAACCATTTAACCACATATCTACCTATTCCATGGCAATTTATAACAAAAATATATAATTACCTTGATTCATCACAATGTCAATATATCAACAAACATATATCAACTTATCAACAATAATGCCCAAACATATTATCATATAATCTATGCAATAATACGCTAAATTTTCACATAAGCATTTAGTCAAACACCTCTAAGACACCAAATCATGTTATCACATAAAAATGCCCATAATCATCACATAAATCAAAAAATCACATTTAGTGATTTCCACATACCCAATTATCAAAATTCTAAGAAATCACAATCTAGCAATTTCTATGTATTCAAGTCAAGATAGAATTTATTCTACCCATTTCACATTTCAAATACAATAGGCATTTGTTAAATTAAATCTAACAACCTACCCATTTCATACAATCATCCTAGGTTGGAAATAAATCTAAGTAGGATGAAAACTCTAACTCTTGAAGCGTAAAATCAACGTAGGAAGTTTCAAGGATTCAACCCAAGCTTCCACCAAAATTTCATTTTTGAATCTTCGGTGAAATTCTTCTTTTTTGGTATGGTTGCGTAGCCCTCGTCGAGGAGATCTAATTTATAATACTTGGCCCGAAGAATTCCGACCGACGGAACTCTGTAGATCTAAGAGAGAAGATTGAAATTCTCTCTTTTTCCTCTCTTCTTCTTCCAAGGTTAAACCCAGCAGAAAACTAGCAGATATTTTTCAAAAAAAATCAGATTTTAGTCTCTATTTATACACTTTAACGCTTGGTCCACGTCATGTCGCACGCCCCCCTTTCTCGGGTCCGTTTTCGCCCCGAAACGATTAAATTCCGCTACGGTTCAAGTTCAAATATTTTTATTTCAACTTGATTTAAATTATTTTCTAACTTTTAAAATTTTATTAAAAAAATCATTTTTGGGTCACTCGAGATCTAACCGCCTCGTAAAACGTGAAAAATTCGACTATCTCGAAATTCGACGAAATTTGTCTGGGTAATTAGATTTCGCAAGACGAATCCAACGGTGAGATCCATCTTGTCATCCGAGCTCTAGAAAAATAAGGGTTCTTAACCCGTACCGTAGTAGCAATTTACCGTTTTGCCCTTTCTCATAAAAAAGTTCAAATTTACCCGGGTTTTACACTTACCAAATTCATCAATTGTGAATAGTAATAATGTGACGTATAAAAGTGTGATAAAATACTGACTAGCACGAATAAGAAAAATAAAAATTCAAAAAAATAAAAATTTCTGGAGTACAAGTTACCATGTAAATCATAAAAGAAGTACACTTTCTATTTGAAATTTTTGGACTTGCACCTAATCTGATAATTTTAGAATTTAATTTGGGAACTTCATATACCTTAATTATTGGATTAACTATAGTTTCCAGTATTAGATAGTGCCTACTACTAATCTAATAGTAATAATGCATTATATTTTTTATCTCTACTTTGAAATTTTTGTCTCATGTTCCTATTTTTGATTTAATTATTGTAAATGTAGAAAACTTGATGCAGCAAGGTTCATTCAACCCTACGCGGAGGCAAGCAAACAGTACTTCTCCTTACATAGTAGCAACAAATTGTGGATTCCTTCTTACAAATGATTTTTGATTGGAAACCACCATTTTGATTCATAGAAAATTGAAGGGTTAATTGCACTAGAGGTCCCCAAAGTATGGGGTTTGTCTCATTTTAGTCCCCAATGTTTCAATTGCATTATTTTGGTCCCTGAAGTATTGAATATGTTTCTATATGATCCTTCAAGCAGACAACGTCTAGATTGCTAACGATTTTTTATCATAAACCTGTCATGTAATACCTAAATATGGACAAAAAATAATTTTGATAGCCCTTAAACAAAATTTGGGTTGCTATTTACAAAAAAAAAAAAAAAAGTGTAATATGGGTAGCTTTTGACCAAAATTTGGATAACTGATGATCAAAATTCTGTAATTTAGGTAGCTATTTAACCAAAATTTGAGTAAAAATTTGGTCAAGAGTTATCCAAATTATTTTTTTGTCTATATTTAAGTATCATTTGACAAGTTTATAATAAAAAATTGTTAGCAATTTGGACACTATCTACTTGAGGGATCATATAGCAACATATTCAATACTTCAGGGATCAAAATGATGCAATTGAAACATTGGAGACCAAAGTGAGACAAACCCCATACTTTGGGGGACCTCTAGTGCAATTAACCAAAAATTGAAATTTTATATGACAAATGCTTTTCAATAGGAATTATCACACCAATTTAAGGATATCCACTATGGCTCAGTAAGACAAGGGAGAATATGATTAACTTTGTCTGTACTAGTTATAAAATAGGTTTTGGGTTAGCACACTAGGTTAATGGTGGATGATGAGTCGTACAATTCAATTCATTGTGTAAATTTTCATTAAATAAAAAATTGTGCTACCTAGAGACTGGGTTTGGCAAAGATTTCAAGGATAGCAAGAGAAAATGTTGTTGAGATATGGGAAATAAATTTTGATAAAAGCAGTGGCAGAGGCAATTTCAACATATGCAATGTCTTTCTTTAAATTGTCGACTTCTTTGTGTAAGAGTTGAATGCACTTATGGCTAAATTTTTGTGGGGAAACAATGAAAATGTCACAAGAATGCATTGGTTCTCCCCAGAAAAGTTACATATGTCAAAGAGAAAGACCAAGTTAGAATTTCAGACATATAGAAGCATTCGACCTAGCTCTTTTAGCTAAATAATTTTTGAGATCTGTCCAAAATCTGGGATCAATTTTGCCCAAGGTAATATAGGCTAGATACTTCCCTACATCTTTTGATGGTGCAAGAAATAGAGGACTCGAAGTTTAATGTGTGCTAAGTTATGAAGTGTGTGTATGTCCAATATGATCGACCAAGAACCAAAGGTTTAAGTGGTTTACCAAGTTGAACAGCTCGGTTAGTCTACTGTTAATGAAGTCTCTTACTGATGTGTTCGTTGTATTGCTTTAGAAAGAAGAAGATAGTGATTACAAAGGGGTCCCCCCATTTCCAGTAGTGGGTGTCTCTTATTTATACAAACAAAGGTTTTTGTCTTTATTCAAGATTGTATGGTCCCCTCAATTTGTTGGAATCAATTGGGAAATATTGGGCCATTAGGAAAAATCCTTTTCAGTGTCCACGTGGGCTTCTGGAAGCTCTGAGGTGGTATTCTTGAGGCGGTAGCTTGCTACCCAAGGAAGGATTGGCTTGTTGAGCTATTCTTCTTCTAATAGCTTGATCCGAGTTGGTCTGATTGTAGCTGAGCTGCTTGGATATCACATGGTAATCTAGGAGTTGGTATACTTGTGATGGATAACCTTGGTCAGATCAGCCTAGCTGAGCTCGGTAGTTCTAAGCTATAATGAATAAACTGAGTTATGATTTATGGTATCATCAGTTTCCCCTAGCCTCGAGCTTGGATAGTCTTGTGCTAGGCTTAGGTTAGGGTTGATCTGCCTTAGAGCATGGGTGCTCATCGTCAGGATACACTATACGCTGAGCCCCTGATGTGACGTGATATGATCATTTAGTTGAGGATGCTCAATCATGCAGATGTGCAGCATACCTAGAATCTCGATCTTTGGCATGCCCTCATCATGTTCATACATGTGGCCACAATCTTAGATGCACTGAATGTGTGTTTGATGCATTAATTACGCATGAGGGGATATAACTGCCAAAATCCAAAGGTATTTGAACTCTCCATATTCACTTTCGTGAGATGTTTAGCCTTTTCACCTACTTCCATTAGAAAAAGAGTGAAAGAGAGAGAGATCTCGAAGACCCCAATCGTGTGTGATTTTGCCTCCTCTACTACTTACTTCTCTGTCTCTATAATGTTTAGAGATGGTAACGAGGATGAGGAAATAGGGTCTTCTCCTAGAGAGAGAAACCTTCCCATAGAAGATGTCCTTGAGGGATAGTTTCCCCTAGTCGCTATCGAAGCTGAGGAGGACTTCCTCAAGAGATTCCCTTGGGAAAGTCTTCTAAAAAATATGTGAAGAGGAAACAAGGATCTTTAGAGGGTGCCTCTACTTTGGCTTGTCCCAAAAAATGGAGAGTTCTCAGGACCTATCATATCTGACTTATTGTGCAGCCTCTTTTCATAGTCGTATTGATGATGATCGAGCTCAGAACATTAGGAAGGAATATGGCATCCCTGATGACATAGTGATCCATATTCTAGATGTGGAGGATCACTGAATGTCCATTGTCCTAGGATGGTTTGTTTCTTCGAGTCTGCTTTTGAGTTGGGGTTGAGGCTTCCTATGCATCCCTTCATCCAAGAAGCCCTCATCCACTACAACCTATACCCCGTTAGGGTATCTCCAAACAACTAGGGCCTCCTAGTGGGTTTACTCATCCATTGGCGAGAAACCAACATCGAGTCTCCCCTAACCTTTACTTAGCTCTCTTTTCCAATTGAAGTCTTCTATAGCCCTGGGCTTTCTTTACTTTTCCAAGAGGGTTAAAACAAAACCCTTTGTGTCTGACCAACCCACCTCTCACAAACGGTGGAAGGATGATTTTTTTTTTTGTCTTAGGGGATAGTTGGGAGTTTGGGAAAGAGCTAATCTCTAAACTCCAAGTTCCTTGTCTTTAGGAAGTTACTACTAATGCTCGTAAATGTAGTGTCCCTTTTAAATCTTTGGCTACTTAGGGTCCCTCGTTTGACCTTATTTGGTTGTTTTCGTAGGTTATCGACCTGGTCTTTTCACTACCGAGCTATCTCGAGTAATCCAAGCCAAGGACGGGTCGAGGTCTTTCGAGGAGCTTGTGATGCCTAAGAATTTGGCAAAGTATAGATTGGGCCCTCCCATTAAGAAAGCCCTTACTTGTACACATCTCATTCTTAATTTTCCTCCTTGTTCCTTCTTTTAACTATCCTAATCCCCCTTTTTGTGTTCATAGAATCTATTGACATGGCTCATGATAATTCACTGGAGATGAAGGCCATGGAGGATAGGAAGCAAAAATGGCTGGTGAAGAAGGTTGACCTTCCTACCTCCGAGAATTCTAAGGTGGCTAACCCTCCTCATTCAAAGGAGACATCAACCCATGCTCTAGTTAAGAAGCCACAATCAACTGATCAGGAGGTAACCCATTCTGAGGGGACCTTGGATCATATGGAGAAGTATTTTTCTACCCCTGATGAGATTTTTCTTTATCTTGAGAAAGCTTTAGTTGCTATTACCCAGTTCCCAATTCTCTTAGGTTTTCTTACTCCAACGACCGACGGGGGCTAACGTACGATTGATGGTAGCTATGACCATCCAGCTCAAGTCGGGGATGAAGCTAGCATCCTGCGCAACCCTAGCTCGGTTGTGCAGACTCTATTGATTGTTGTCCCAAAGGAAGATCTACACGAGATTGAGAAGATCAAGTTTGGTGGCTAGGTTGCCAATTTTCTTCATGGCAACCGATTCACCAGACTTTAGGGTCAAGATTTAATCAAGTCGTGCAAAGACAAGACTTTAGAGCTGACAACTTGCAAGGACAGGCTTGTGGCCATCCATTAGGAAGTAGAGGGTCTTAAGTTTTTTTCAGAGGTCTCTAAAGAAGGACTTGGCCTCCAAAGAGTTGGAGATTTCCAAATTGGTCGCAGTCCTGGAAACAACCAAGTTTGAGAAGGCTAAGGCTAAGGGGGAAGCAGTGTAACTGAAGGTTGACTTGGATGGCACTCCTACGAGGAAATCCGAGCTAGAATAGGCTTTGAAGAAGCTAGAGGCAACTCTTAAGGCCAAGGATAAGGAGATTGAGAAGCTTAAAGAGGAGGATATCGACAGCTTTGTTGAGAGCTTCAAATATTTCCTAGATCAAGCCCAAACTAGGTTTCTAGAGCTCGATCTTGGCTCCATCGAGCCGGCCTTCCCAGAAGAAGGAGCTCAGAATGGAGCGGTGAAGGCCTTTGCTATGGGAGCTACCAAGGAAGGTCAACCAAAAGATAGGGTTGAGGACGTTGATGTGTAGAAGAAGATCAAGCAAGAAGCCAACTGAAGAGCTAGCTTTCTCTTTTTTGTTTGAAGAATTTCTAAGTGTTTGAAACTTTTCTTCTTGTAATCTAAACTTTCTTTAGTGAAGGAATCATTTGATGAAGAACCTTCTTTTCTTTTGACCTTTCTGTAGTGTGTTTCTTCCCCATACTTCCAGCAAGATGTGACAATGGGGACTTTCTAGGTCATCTACCCCCGGACACTTCTAGAAGGTGGATACCATACAGGGATGTGTCTTTCTAACTTAATGTTTTATGGGACGTCAAGGCTGTTATGGCTGAGAAGCCAAAGTCCGGTTAGCTTTAGGAGCCAAACAGTTTTCAGTGGCTAAGATACTTCAATACCTAAAGTTCATTGTAACTTCTACCTTCTTCAGAAAATGTATTTCTTTGAGTCTGCACTGAAGCCGGTCTTAGGTTCCATTTGCAGCCTTTTATTAGAGTTATTCTTCGTTGTTTCAATCTGTGCCCCTCTAAGGTTTCGATAGAGGGACCAATGTGGTTGCATTGGATAAAAACATACCCCGTGACAAGTCTACGGTGTATCAAAAGCCCACAAACACGTCCGCACTCAACCTAGTCAAACCAAACACTTTACATTACAAGGAAGAATGAAAGAGAGTCGATTTCACATACCCAAGAGGAAATCCCTCTTGGATTAGCCAACTAAAATTTTAGATGTACATGATAAAAGAAAGAACAAAAACTAAGTAGATAAACATAGTAATGAAATCAAACATAGACTTGTATTGATGTAAAAGAAAGTTTAAAATACAAAATAAAAGCCATTCATACCCAAAATGTAAAGCTTAAAGGAAATAGGATCCAAATGTGAAAATAAACCACAAGAAACTTAGCTAAGCTTGATTACAACTAGAGTAAAAGAGATTAGAATGCAAGAGTGAAAGATTACAAGTAAAATTGAGCTTACTACAATGAAAATGGTGAAGGAAAATGTAAAACCTAGCTTTCTTTCTCTAGAAATTCATCTTCTATCTTGGATCTTCTCTCTAAAAGTATTGTATTATGTAATTGTGTGTAGGAAGATGTATATTTTCATCCATGCCCCTCTCCGTTAGCATGAGTGACTGACTTGGAATCATTGGAGAGAGGTTTTCCACCAAAACAATCAAAATCAGTCAAAGCATGGTCCTCCCATGCTTTTCCAATCTCTCCCTTGCATCCTCACTCCTTCATGCTTCCAATCTAAATGTAGGGGTTAGGAGATCATCAAAGGGTGCTAGAAATGTCAGGGTATGGTTTAGATGAAAAAAGGTGGGCCCCCGTAGTTAGTGGAGTCGTGTGGAGAAGTGTCTGAGCTTTATGGGTAACTTCTACCGGTAACTCGTAGGGCTTCTACCGGTAGATCACTTCTAGTAGGGTATGTTACTGGTAGCTCGTAAGGCTTCTACCTGTAGGTCTTGCAAGGAGGCACTTGAGCTGCTTTCCAGTAGGCTCTTCTACCGGTAGGTCTTGAGCCTGCTACTGGTAGGTCTTTGCCTGTCTTCTACCGGTAGATCTTGCATGCTTCTACCGATAGCTCTTCATTTGTCTTGGAATTCTTGGTTCCTTGAGCTCCCGAGCCATCCGTCATGAGGTCTTTTCTTCCCCATTGACCTTGATCACTTGATGGGGTGCTTTATGCATGCCTTTTCCGACCTATCACCTACAATCAAACAAGTCTCCATTAATTATAAATTTGAAACCATTTTCCCAAAATTTCACTACAAAATAAGTTAAATTGGATGCAATGAAGATGCATAATATGCAATACTCCACACTTATCACACCACCCAACTTTAGCTTTGCTAGTCCCTAACAAGCATTATTTCAAAATTACACTACACGTACAACAACTCTATTCATGTTGAACAATTAATGGATCAACAAGACACTCAAATCATATTGCAATTATGTAAATGAACTTGGGGCATAATGAAACAAAAAGTAAGGTTCTTTCATTCATAAATGTGTGAGATTCAGTACAAAGAACTCAAGACAAAATGACTTGTGTTCCTAGGGACTTTTCTATTAGGCCGACTACTCCTAGACCACTATCCCCCAATATATACGACTAATCAAAAACAACAAAAACAAGATCAGACTCTCTCTAATCCTCCTCATCCTCGGACTCATCCACCTCTACAACAGTAGAGCCGATGGGGGTAGTTGGCCGGAGGTCAACACTAATCCCCGGAGCTAATGATGGGAACTCTAGTGCTGTTGGCGGTGGTGGCATCTCGGGGAGAGGCTCTCCTGGGAAATTCCTCTCAAAGATATTGGTGACCATCAGCTTTAGCAGATGCATAGTCCCCCCAAAGTCATCCAACCTCCCCTCAATCTCAACTAGACTCTGAGAGACCGTCAGAGGAGGAGCAGTAGTAGATGGCCCAGCTGTGGATGGTCTAGCTATAGGTGGCTTGGCCCTAGATGGCCTAGCTCTCTTTTCTCTCTGTGCAGACCCTCCTGTCATGGCCATCCTCTTCATGCTATTTGGTTGCCTATGGGGCCAAACTATGGGGGGAACGTCACGTCAGTGGGGATACCCTTAACCTTTGCATGGCGGCACATCTTTATGACAAGGTGGGCGAAAGGAAGGTTCGCCCTCGGCTTCATAGCCTGGGTGTAATCCTTCATCACATCCCAGATCATCAATGTTATGTCCGTCTGGGTGCTAGCCGTGAACGCATAGAGAAGGGCCAACTTCTCTTTCCCCCGATGTCTTCTCCGCACCCCGAGGTAAAAAGGTTGTAATGTTGTACTTTTTTCATCACCCCATAGGAATGCTTGAGTGCCCCAACTTGAATTTTTTCATTAAACTACGTAGGTCATCATACATCAAGCTAGCATAGTTTTGGAGTGATTTCCTCCCTGGGGTGTTATAAAGATAGATAGGGGTGTTAGCAGCAGACCTCTGATACTGTAATGCCTCAGATGACTGTCGGGGTGACCTCTATCACCTTCCCCCTCACATTTGTCTTCAACAGACACAAATCTTTATCCGCCATCCCCAACCTCTGGTAAAATTCTCGACAAAGGGGAAGCACGTACATCTCCCCACCAAATGTGTAGGCTATGACCCTTAATCGTTGGGACCACGTCATCTTGTGGCCAGAGGGTGGGCCTATCCACTTGCTTCTCACACGTCACACTCTTAGCTTTGATGCTCTCCATGCAAGGGTTATTCCTCTTTTTTTTCCTTTGCTCCCCACCGTTGGGGCTCGACTCCTCAGCCCTCTTGCGGGACCCTGTTCCCGCTTGAGGTGGTGAGATAGGGCCCATTTTTTTCATGTGGGCCATCACAATCAAAGATGCCCCTAGGGCAAAGAACGACAACAACCACACCCAAAATAACCCAAAAATGCCAAAAGATGAAGGTGGGGACTTACCCATTCTAGCCATTGTGCAAAAAACCCGAACTTTGAGTGGAAATCACGGCGTTTGGTGGAATTGGTGATGATTTATGGAGAAAAGAGGGTTTTTAGGGGAAAAGAAGTTGAGGAAGTGATGGGGAATCAAGAACTTGAGGGAGAAAATTGATGGATTTGACGGATGCCCAGGGTTTCTTTGAATGTTTGGAGGGTTTTGAGAGAGGAGAGAGTGTTTAAGAGAGGGAGATCAATGAAGGAGATGAAGGTTTTTCCAAAAAAATTGATTTTAAAACCCTCGTTTTTGGGATTCAAGGCACGAGCTACCAGTAGCTCTTGAGTCTGCTACCGGTAGCTGACGCTTCTGGAAAACTTCTACCGGTAACTAGTCAGTCTTCTACCGATAGATTACCCTTCTGGAAAACTGCTACTGGTAGGTCTTGAGCATTCTACAGGTAGCTTCCCCTTTTGTTGTTCCAGCCATTTTGCTACGAGCTACCGGTAGGTCTTTAGTCTTCTATCGGTAGATGACTTAACTTTTTGCAAAAATTTTCCAACTTTCTCATCCTTACTCCCACTCCAAAGTTTATTCGACTCCAAATCATTCTACTGACATATTTCCTAACTTGACTACCCAAAAACATGTTCCATGCTAGTGAACCACACTATATGACTACGCTCGAATTCATTTACAAATTTGCAATGCAATTTAAGTCTTGATACTTTCAAAACACATGACATGGAATTCTAAATTAAACAAAATGAATGCCTATAAACTAAAGCACAACATAAAGTAAAGGATATTCAAAATTCTTCCCCATATATAAAATTTGAGACATATTCCCTTATCCTACTAACTCTAGGTTGTTAAAAACAACTTTCTCCAAAGACCCGAACTAATCACACATGAGTTTCATCATGGCTTTAAATGCTATTTGATTCGCACTATTTTGTGATCTGAATTATATTATACACCCAAGTATAAGTGGTCGAATTATAGTTTTCTCGGTTTAAGTCCAAGTATCGATCCCACGAAGAGTTGTAGTAATTAGAATTTAAAATAAATAAAAAACATTAAAGTTGTTGTTTAAAGCAATATAACATTTAATAGCTTGTGATGTGAGCTTAGATTGATAACTAGAATTTAAAATAAATAAAAAACATTAAAGTTGTTGTTTAAAGCAGTATAACATTTAATAGCTTGTGATGTGAGCTTAGATTGATAACTAGTCTACTTTAAATAAAATGCGTAGGTAAGCTTCTTAACGACAATAATAGAAAAGGTACCCTTCAGTTTAGGGTTTCCATATGCTTTATATTGGTTAAATACTGGAAATGCCACCTTACATCAATTAACTTCCATGTTACTGGCAAGTTAACCGGTAGGTCTGATGTATGTAAATCATCACATAGCAACTTCTTAGGTTAGCTGGTGGTAACCATGACAGTTGATTCATCCAAGCAAACCAGAAGGACAAGCCATTCATGAGGAATACTTGAATTATTCAATTGATCTTTTGATAGTAAGTGCGTATATAGTAAATCATAACAAAGCAACTTCTTAGGTTAGCTGGTGGTAATAATAAACCATAACTCAGCAACTTCTTAGGTTAGCTGGTGGTATTAAGTCATAACACAACAACTTCTTAGGTTAGCTGGTTATAGATGTGTCTGGTTATTGACTAATTCGAGCAAACCAGAAGGACAAGCCATTCATGAGGAATTCTTGAATTACTCAATTGGTCATCTGTGATATATATATACCAGTTAAACATCCTCAGCATTCCGGTGGAGGACAAGACATACCGGTGGGAACACCGTAGATATTCGACGGGCATTATAGTTATATATAGTAGTTAAACAACCCTAATAACCCAGAAGGACAAGCCATTCATAAGGATCATTTATGTTTTGTACCATGCATCAATAGAACATCCTCAGCATTCCGGTGGAGGACAAGCCATACCGGTGGGAACACCGTAGATATTTAACCGGCAGGTTGATGATGTACCGATGACATAATTCCAGGCACAGCACCGAAATTACATACATCGTTGTATCATGCATGAAGCGTATAATATATATATAAATAAATATATGAATAAAACATCAGCATTTCCATAATCTAACCAATACTTATACATATGTTTACCCTTTATTGAAGGGTATAAGTGACTACTCACGCCCCATTGTTACAGACAAGCAAGGAGTGCGGGCAGTTCTCATTACAACTGAAATTAAAATACAAACTCTAAAACTTCTTTCACAAGGAACAACTGAAACACAACCACCTTTATTATTAATTAAAACAACAAAGTGGCGACAGTTCAATTATCCGAATAGAAAGATACAACATAAATGTAGAAATACAGAGTATCGGATGGAGTATAGTACAGATAGGCTTTGAATTTGACTTTCTCTTTTCTCTTTTTCTTTCTCTCTTTCTTTCTCTCTTTGAAGCTCTCCCTCGGCTCTTGGGTGGCTGGCCTTGTTCAAATGAAGGAGGGCACCCCTATTTATAGGAAAAAGGAAGCATGAGGTGGAGGGATAAAGCCAAACCGCCAAGGGTGACCGTCCGGATTCCACCACCACAGTCCGGACAGTGATGCTTAGTCGTAGGTTCCATGTGTCGTGTTGTGGCTCTTCCTTGGTTTATATGACACTTTGCTCCTTTGTTGTTTCAAGATTTGCAATGTTCTTCCTTGTATTCTCCGGTAATTCTGTATTAAAGCCTAAAATAAAGTATTTAAAACTTGAATTTACGCACAAACCCTATTTCATAATTTTTAATTGTTTTATCTTACAAAGTTGATTACTTGATCATTTTATTTTACATACTAGTTAGGTTTATCACTATTCTAGAGTATGCACCTACACATTTCCTTTCAAAACTCGTGTGTGTGAAAATGAATATGCAATTTAAACCTTTACTCAACAGAATCCACATTCACTTGGCCATCCAAATTTAGCTTTGATGCAAAACTCACCAAGGGTTTCCCTAAAAAAAATGAATAACTCTATGATTATCCTAGCATGCTCTCTATGTGCACATATAATCAAAAAAATGATGTGCATGCATAACAATTGAAACGACCTTGACATAATCTCATGAATGGAATGTTAGGGTAATAGATAGCAAAACCAACTTTTCTTTTCATTTAAAGTGTGTTCTCGCCATACTTTCTCTAGATCATTTAGGGCTTTCATAGGTTGTAATGAGGTCTTGGGATGATAATTTAAATGAAGGGTAGAGGGAGACAACAAGGGTTCTTCCGAGGACATGACTTTGTTTATCAAAAATCTAATTTTTGTAGAATTTTCAACTTTACACCTTCACGTCAACTTTTTGTCTTTTTTTTCCTTCTTTTCTCAACATTTTTCTTTTCTTTTCTTTTTTCATTTCTTTTCTTTTCAACCCTTTTTTCTCACTTTTCTTGGATTTTTTTTTTCAATGCTATTCATCCCTTTTGGGTTTCCTCACCACATTTCCCTTTCTTCGTGATTAATCACAATCAGACTCGAAAAAATCAAGGTGTGGTAATTGTAATCATTTTGCACTAGCTTGGAAAAACAAGTGGCATGGAAACGAATTTTCAATTAAGGTTCAATTACGGCACAAGGGATAAATTTTTCACAAGAAAAGGCTAAGGCTCAACGCAATTCAAAGGCCTAAGATCATCTCTAGATAAGCATGGGGAGGCATATTGACATTTTAAGACAAAGTCAATCAACTATCCATATGCACTTTAACCAAAGCAAATATAATGAAATTATTGAACGGATCTTGAATTTGAAAATTGTTTCTTTGAGTAAATGTAAGTTCCCTCCAACAAGGATTGACACTAAAGCTCACATGGGTACTTAATTCATCTCCACTATGTATGTCAAGCTCTAAAATGTGGATCCAATCAGTGAATTGCCAAAATTACACATTCAAGGTGCACTATGGTTGAGTATGAAATAAAACACATATGCGCTACTCAGGCATAGGATAAACTTATGTGACTTGCTCATGTGTCTAAAGTTCAAAACGAAGATCTCAAGCTATCACTGACCCCATAACAATTTGAATAGGGGAATATGGTTCAACATTCAGATATTTTCCACAAAAATTTTAAAATTTTTCACATATTTTTCAACTACTCTATAAAAAAATTGGTAGAATATCTGAATGATCATTTCACCACAAAATTGTATTATCAACAAAAAATTGTTGTATCATACAAATGGTGCACCTCACCTCCCAACTTGAACTATGCATTGTCCTTAATGCAACAAAAAGATATGCAATGAGATAATAGAATTTAAAAGACAAGAAAGGTAAGAGAACACCTCGCAATGAGCTTTAAAAAAAACACCACTATCTGCACACATGAAGAAAGAACACTATGTACAGATGAAAGTAAGTAAACAATTTAACTTGTAAAATAAAGAATAAAGGAAAAAAAATGTACACTAATAGCTACTTGAACAGTTATGCCTATCCGAAAAGACTGGATCCACCAACTCCTCCTCCACTCTTTGAATTTCAAAACCCTCGAAGAATGGTTTAAGTCGTTGGCCATTGACCTTGAATTTTTTACCATTTTCGGGGTTTTCTATGTCCACGGCTCCATTTGGGTAGGCCACCTTGACAATGTAGGGGCCATCCCATCTTGATCGGAGTTTTCCTTGGAAAATGGAGAGGCGAGGATTATACAAGAGCATTTTTTGGCCGAGTTCGAATGTCTTTCTCAATATGGATTTGTCATGGAAAATTTTGGCCCTTTCTTTGTGAATTCTAGAGCTCTCGTATGCATCTCTACGAATTTCATCCAATTCATTTAACTCCAACTTCCTATGTTCCCCAGCTAGTCCCAGGTTGAAATTCAAAATTTTTATGGTCCAATATGCCTTGTGCTCCATCTCCACCGGCAAGTGACAAGCCTTGCTAAAGACTAGCCGATAGGGAGACATATCAAAAATGGTCTTATAAGCAGTGCGGTAAGCCACAAAGTATCAGTCAACCTAAGTGACCAATCCTTTCGATTCGAGTTAACCATTTTCTCAAGTATGCTCTTTATCACCCTATTGGCTAACTCGGCTTGGCCATTAGTCTGTGGGTGATAAGCGGTGGATACCTTGTGTGTTACACCATCTTTATGCATCAAAGAAGCAAATGGTCTATTACAAAAATGTGAGCCACCATCACTTATCATTGCACGAGGTATCCCAAACCTAGAAAAGATGTTTTCTTTTAAAAACTTGACCACGAATCGGTGGTCATTGTTCTTGGTCGGGATTGCCTCTACCCACTTGGACATGTAATCCACTGCCAATAAGATATAAAGATAGCCAAAAGACATAGGTAATGGACCCATGAAGTCGATACCCCAACAATCAAAAATTTCAATGACAAGCACGGGGGAGAGGTGAGTCATGTTTCTACGGGTCACACTTCCCAACCTTTGACATCTATCACATTGCTTACAAAATGAGACACAATCTTTAATCAATGTAGACCAATAAAAATCACTTTGTAAAATCTTAGCTGAAGTTTTCTTGGAAGAGAAGTGTCCACCACACGTTTCAGAATGACAGAAAGAGAGACATCCAGCTGTTCATTTTTCGGTACACAACTGCTCATGACTTGATCAGGGCAATATTTGAACAGATACAGGTTGTCAAAGTAAAAGTACTTCACATCCGCCATGAATCTTCTCTTATCTTCCGGGCTCCAATGTGGGGGTATTTGTACTGTGGCAAGAAAATTACAAATGTCAGCATACCACGGACAAACTGAATGGATAGAAAATAGATGCTCATAAGGGAAAGAATCAGGGATAGGGATATGCTCTTTGGTGTCTTGGACAACAAGCAGTGACAAATAGTCCGCCATCACATTCTCGACTCCTTTTTTGTCTTTGATGATTAGGTTGAATTCTTGAAGGAGGATAATCCACCTAATGAGTCTAGGTTTAACATCCTTCTTAGATAACAAATACTTCAAAACAGAGTGATCAGTGTAGACTACAATAGGTGAACCAATGATGAATGACCTAAATTTATCCAATGCAATCACTACGGCTAGTAACTCTTTTTCAATGGTGGTGTAATTCATTTGTGCTTCATTTAGAGTTTTGCTAGCATAGTATATCACATATGGCCTTTTATCTTTCCTTTGACCGAGACTGCGCCGACCACGTAATCACTCGCGTCACACATGAGCTCAAATGGGAGTTCCCACTTAGGTGGTCGCATGATTAGAGGTGAGGTAAGCATACCTTTAAGTTTTTTGAAAGATGCCTCACAACCATCCGACCACACGAATGGGACATCCGTTGCTAACAATTTCATCAAATGTCTTGCCAATGCATTGAAATCCTTAATGAAACGGCGATAAAAACATGCATGGCCAAGAAACGACCTGATGTCCTTGACTATCCTTGGAGTGGGTAGGTTGGAAATCGGTTCCACTTTGGACTTATCCACTTCGATTCCCTTTGCGGACATAATGTGTCCAAGCACAATCCCTTGTGTTACCATGAAGTGGCATTTCTCCCAGTTAACCACCCAATTCTTCTCTTCGCATCTCTCTAATACTTTCTCCAAATTCCCCAAACATCCTTCAAATGAGTCCCCAAACACTGAAAAAGTCATCCATGAAAATCTCCACAATCTTTTCCACCATGTCATTGAATATCTCCATCATACATCTTTGAAAAGTTCCCGGAGCATTGCACAAGCCAAACGGCATTCGGCGATCGGCATATGTTCTAAAAAGGCATGTGAATGTGGTCTTCTCTTGATCTTCCAGGACGATCTCTATCTGATTGTAACCTGAGTAGCCATCTAAGAAGCAATAGAAAAGTTACCCAGCTACCCTTCCAACACTTGATCGAGGAATGGTAGGGAAAAGTGATCCTTTCGAGTACATGAGTTAAGCTTCCAATAATCGATGCAAACTCTCCAGCCTGTGACTTCCCTTGTCGGAATCAACTCATTCTCTTCGTTTGCCACTACAGTCACTACCGTCCTCTTTGGTACCACTTGTGTGGGGCTAACCCATTTACTGTTGGCAATTGCAAAGATAATGCCCAAGTCAGGTTGCTTGAGCACTTCATCTCTAACCACATCCTTAATGACGAGATTGAGCCTTCTTTGTGGTTGTCAGGATGGCTTGGTGTCTTCTTCGAGATAGATTCTATGAGTGTAAATGATAGGGGCTAATTCCCTTGATGTCGGCTATGGTCCAACAGATGACTCCTTTATGCTTTCTAAAGACTCGCAACAATTCCTCCTCTTGCTTTGGTTCCTCCTCTTGCTTTGGTTTCAATGATGAGCTTATCACCACTGAAAATATTGGTGCTCCCCCAAGAATGCATATTTTAATGTGGAAGGCAACGACTTCAACTCCAAAGTGGGTGGTTGCACTGTTGATGGAAAAATATTCTTTTCTTGTGGCGGTAGTTTTTCAAATGTTGGGGTCCAAGTCCCCACCCCTTGCACACTCTCCAGCTCCACATCATTAAACTCCTCCTCCTCCAACTTAGTATTACACAGAAAATACATGTGATGCTCCACCAAAGTGTCAATCCTATTGACTTCATGCACCCCCTCGTCATCCTCTGGTTGAACACATTGAGGTTCATTGTCTTCATTAGACCATTCTTGCAATCTATCACGACATTATAAGTAGCAAGGAAAGGCCTACCTAATATGACAAGAATCTGTGAATTAGAATTAGCAACGGGGTGAGTATCAAGCACAATGAAATCAACAGGAAAATAAAATGTGTCCACTTGGACCAAAACATCCTTAACTATTCACCTTGGTGTTCTCACGCTTCGATCCGCTAGTTGAAGAGTGATAAGGGTTGGCTTAACTCCTCAAGATGTAGTTGTTGATACAACGAGAAGGGTAGAAGATTGACACTTGCTCCTAAGTCTATCAATGCTTGCTCCACACGACAATTCACAATGGTTATGGCAGTGGTAGAGCAGCCGGGATCCTTGAACTTGGATGGGGTGTTTGTCTTCAAGATGGAGCTCACTTGCTCGGTGAGGAATGCCTTCTTGTCCATATTCAATTTTCTCTTCACGGTATGTAAATCTTTCAATATTTTTGCACAAGAGGGGATTTCCTTGATAGCATAAATGAGAGGAATATTGATCTTTACCTTCTTAAACATTTCAAGGATATCATAATAGTTAGAAATTCGAGCCGGTGACATCAAACGTTGCGGAAAAGGGGTTGGGATAGGACAATCATGCACATTCAAATCAACAATCTTTAACTTCTCAAGTGTTTCATCCTCTTCGGAGCTACCCTTAGTCTCCTCTTCATTTTCAAAGTGGCTTTGGGTGAGACTTTAGGCAAAATGGTTTTATTTATTTTCTTCCCACTCCTAAAGGTGGTGATAGCCTTGAGTTGCTCATAACTCTCTTTGGTAGTATCGAACGATTCATCACATGTTGACCCATTGGGTTTTCTTAGGGTTGAACGAAAAATTTTCATTTTTCTTGTTGGGACGACCCCATAGCATTGGTCAACTTAGTGAGTTGTGTTTGAATGTCATTAGAAGCGGCGGCATTTCAATTATTGATTGTGATTAGACTCTGAATGAATTTAACCTGTCTATAACCAATCTCCCGACTGTTACATAAAGCCCAACTACGTACATCACTGTATCATGCATGAAGTGCATAATAATTATAGATAATATGGTATATAGCATTAAGCTCGACTCGGTGTTCATAATTAAGGGAGGTATAAACATTAACACTTAAATAACCATCGTCTTTTCCATAACATAAACAGTATTACACATGCATTCACCCTTTATCGAATAGTATAAATGGAATACTCGCGCCTCATTGCTATAGACGAGCAAAAGGAGTGGGATAATCCCAGTACAATCGGAAATAAAATACAAAAAGTGCTTCCCCAAGGAATAGCTGAAACACTGCCACTCTTATTTTCAGCTAAGGCACAAAAGTGAAAGAGGTTCAACCCTCCAAGTAGAAAGGATAAACATAAATGTAGAAGTAGAGAAAATTCTGGCTGGGAAGTGATTCTGGCAGGGCTTCGCTCTTCCTTTCTTTCTCTTCTTTCTTTTCTCTTGCACTGGACTGAACTCTCCTGGAATCCCCTAAAAAATAAGCTGAGAGGGGCTATGTATAGGCACCGGTAGAGGGCTTTAAGGCGGTAGACACCTTGGTTGGCCAATTATATCATTTTGTTGCTAAATTGGACCAATGGGAGAGGAGAGAGAGTTGAGGCGGTTGGAACATCGTTCGGACGCCATTACCACTGTCCGGACGATAGCATTTCTTTGGTTTTGCAGCCTTGGTAGCCTCCTTGATTGACTTGCTGATTTGGTAATTGCACTTGCCTCCCCTTTTCCATTTAGCCTCTACACTTCGATCCTCTGTATTTCCATATTTCCACTTGAAACCCTACAAAATGTACAAATTCCACATTAACCCTAACACTTTATAACTTAAATAATTTTAACCTAATTCACACACATAATGAGCTTTAAAACCTAATTCATTTATGTATTATTTAGGGTTAATCAAGGTGGGTTTTGGGAAAACCCTTATGGATTGGACCGTGGGTATTGAAAGCTAGATGACGGAGTATGACCATAATATGATTGATTTTGCTTGGGTGGAATGGGGGTGACAATGAGGTGGACCCATGAGGAATAGGGTTGTCATTGTTCCAACTAAAGTTCAGGTTGGAGCTCCATCCCGGATTGTATGTGTTAGATTGTGGAGAGTGTGACTACCTTCTCTGGTTAAATGCATTTACTTGCTCATGGTATACTTCTTTGAGGGCTGGAATGTTTGGGCACTCCACAATAGAGTGCTCAACACTCTCACATATTTAGCAAGATTTCTCGACCTTTGTGACATTCGAAACCTCATGCCTCCTATTCACCTTTAAGCTCTCCATTTTACGGGACAATTTTGTTATCTTAGCAAGCAAGTCTTCTTGGTCACACAAGTTATAAATTCCTCCTCCACTTGGTTGACTTCCTGGAGAGGACCTTGACACATCGGTGGGATCCATGATATCCCAAGATTGGGCATTTTCCGCCAATGTGTTAAAATACTCAAGGGCCTCATCGGGATCCTTACTCAAAAACTCTGTTGCACATCATGTCAATAAATTGTCGGTGGCCCGGTATAATTCTTTCATAGAAAAAACTCATCAATTGCCATGGTTCAAATCCATGATGTGGAATGGAGTGCAACAAGTCCTTGTATCTATCCCAACACTGATAGAACTACTCATTTGGTTTTTCCAAAAAGTTTTGAATTTGTTTCTTTAGAGCAGTTGTCTTGGGCACCGGAAAAAATTTGTTTAGAAATTCAGATAACATTTGTGCCCAAGAACTTATCGAGTGGAGTTTCAACGAGTTCAACCAAGTTTTTGCTTTGTCCTTGAGGGAGAAGGAAAATAATTTCATGTGTGCCATGTCCTCGATGGCATGATTTGTAATGAATGTTCCAACTATTTCCTCAAATTCCTTAATGTGTAGGTAAGGATTTTCTTGTTCCACTCCAAGGAATTGTGCAAGTAATTGTAAAATACCCGATTTAACTAAGAAGCCATGGGATTGCACAGGTAGAAGTATGCATGAGGGGGTGGTGCTTCGGGTAGGTTGGAGATAATCTCTTATCGATCTCGCCGGAGGATCAATAGGGAGATTATTTCTTTCATTTCTCCGGGGGGGGGGGGGGGGGGATTGCATTCGGGGGTTTGGCACTTAGGGGTTTTGCACTCCCCCACCCCTCGGATTGTTAGCACCATCATCCCCAAAATTGTCTCTGGCATCCTTAGGTGGGTCTTAGTCTATATTCATATTTGGTCTTAGGGCACGTCTCACTAGTCTATTTTGATTATCACGTCCCCACATGCAACAACACTAATTACAATTAAAAATGTATACAAAAATATATATAAATGAGCAACGTACCTCAGCACATGATGAGAATCACGGGACTTACCTCCGTTGTCCCCAAGCGACTTAAAGCTGATATTCTTCCTGTCAGACGTTGAACCTCCCTGGTGTTTACGGGCGGTTTCATGTTAATTACAGCTCGGACTTTCTCTGGGTTAGCCTCAATGCCTCGGCTATTGACTATAAATCCCAGGAATTTTCCTACGGATATCCCAAAGGCTCATTTGGTTGGATTGAGCTTCATTTGGTATTTTTTTTAGAATCTGGAAAGATTCTTCGAGGTGCTGGATGTGGAACTTAGCCTTTAGTGACTTTACTAGCATATCATCAATGTAGACCTCCATAGATGTTCTGATCTACCTTTGGAACATGCGATTTACCAACTTCTGGTAAGTGGCCCCGGCGTTCTTTAACCTGAACGGCATGACTTGATAACAGTATGTCCCCTGCTGTGGCATCCACCTTCTTTGGGCAGGCACGATTCAGGTCGGTGAAGTCAATGCAGAGGCACCATTTTTCGTTGGTCTTTTTAACTAGGACCACGTTAGGTATTCAGGTTAGGTAATCTACCTCCCTGATGGCCTTGGCATGGAGGAGCTTGGACACCTCTTCATTTATGGCTTTCTGGCATTCCGGGGAAAAGCTTCTCTGCTTTTGCTTTATTGGCTTGAAGGTCGGATTCACGGTGAGCTTGTGCATAATGACTGAGGTATAAATCCCCTGCATATCCTCTTATTTCTAAGTGAATACCTCGATGTTTCTTTTCAGAAACTGAATAAGGAGGTCCTTAATCTCCTTAAGCAACTTTGACCCCACATATACCTAGTGCCCTAGGTCTTCATCGAGCTGGATTGATTTCAGCTCTTCTAAAGGCGTGGGCCTTGTTTCCAGCTCGTCTCTCATGTCGAGCTCATCCAACTGTATGGTCTCGACCTCTTTCTTCTTTATAAACGTCATGTAGCATTCTCGTGCCACTCGTTGGTCTCCTCAGACCACCTCAATGTCATTCTCAATAGGAAATTTCATTACTAGATGATAGGCAGAGGGAATACCTCTCATGGCATTGAGGGAAGGTTTCCTTAGGAGGACGTTGTATGCTGATGGAGCATCTATAACCAAGAATCTAACAGTCATGGTTAACTGGCATGGAGGATCTCCCATTGTGAGAACAAGCTGGATTAAGCCTAGGGGAAGCACCCTTTCTCTGGAGAATTCGAGCACATGAGTTCTCACTGGCTCAAGTTTGTCTCTTACAATGTTCATCTTGTCAAAAGCTGATGCAAAGATGATGTTAGCAGAGCTTCCGTTGTCAATTAGGACTCGATGAATGTTTCTGTTGACAATGATTACCCTTACCACCAAGGGATCATCATGAGGGTGCTGGCAGCCCTTTAGATCTGAATCTGAGAAGGTGATATCCATGCTCAGCCGAGGTGTTTTGGACATATATATTATCTCTAAAACATCTTCAGATCGGACTTTTCACATATGGACCTTCCTAGCTGAGTTGGTTTCTCCACCTCTGGCAAATCCTCCTAATATCACCCTGATTTCTCCCAATGGTTGTTGATGTTGTGGAGGAGCTTGCTACTGAGGTGATAGAGGTGTGTGAACTCAGTTCTGATTGTCTTACGCCACGAAGCGGCGCAACTACCACCTCTGAATTAGGAACTCGATTTCTTTCTTTAGCTGGATGTAATCATCGGAAAGATGATCGTGGTCTCGGTGGTACTCACAGTATTTCATTGCATCCTATTTTGTAGGTTCTACCTTCATCCGAGGTGGCCACCTCAGGAATTTTTCATTTTGTACCTTATAGAGTACCTGGGATATTGTGGCATTAAGAAGAGTAAACAGTCGTGGGGTGTACCTCGGTTGTAGCTTCTAAGGTGGAGGTCCTAGGCGATCTCTAATATCTCATCTCCTCTCCGGGGATCGATCTCTGTCTTTTCATGGAGACCGATCTCAACTCCTCTCCTTCCTCAGACTTCGGTCATTCCTCTTTTCTTTCTCCTTGTGAGTAGTCGAGCTCCCAGCCTTCGAAAGGAGAGCTTCCTCGCCATTGATATAATTCTCCGCCTTGGCAAGGACCTCAGTCATATTGGCTTGTGGGTTCTTGGAGATGGAGAACATCAAGTCCTTTGGCTAAACTCCCAGCCCGACAATGAAGGTAGTGAGGAAAAATTCTCGTCAGGGACGTCTACTTTTAGAGATTCTAAATTGAACCTTTGAACGTAACTTCGTAGTGTCTCATTTGGTCATTGTTTCACATTTAGTAAGTGGCAGCTCGGCTTTCGGTAGGTTCGAGCTCCTATGAAGTGTGAGGCGAATGAAATGGAGAGCTCCCTGAATGAGGAAATGGATGTTGGGTCATCCTATTAAACCAGGCTAAGGCTAAGCCTTTCAATGCAATGGCAAAAGCTCGGCACTGCACTAGGTCTTGGTATCCATGTAACTCCATTTAGTTTTTATAGGTGTTGAGATGGTCCATAGGATCCTTCATTCCATCAAAGGTCTTCATCTGAGGCATTCTAAACTTTGGTGGAAGGGGAAAATGTAGCACCTCTGCGATAAAGGGAGACTTTGTCTACTGGACCAGGGCGTCCATAGTCACCAGGGTTTTACCTCTGACAGCCTCCTTCATATGGCTGAGCTCTAGTTTAATCTCCCTGAAGCGCTCCTCCTAGAACTGCTCCTTTCTTTCCTGCTGGAGTGGGGGAAGCTCGTTTTTGTGAGTCCCCATGTTCTGGCTTTGCACTTCCTTGTCTTCTCTATTCTTTTAAGCTCGACGGCACATGTTGTCGAAAGATTGGTTGTGCTCATTCCCTTTCGTATTTTCCCTTAAGGGATTGAGACGTTGATGTTTCCCACACTAGGGACCATCTTGGGCTGGCTGTGCCCTCTGGGGATGCTGGGTATGGATGAGGTTTAGCAGTTCTTCATTTTGTTGGAGGAGGCGCTGGTTGGCTTGACGAAGGGCCTCAAGTTCGTTGTTTAGAAGAAGATTCGCCATTGAAGGGTCAGCTTCGGGATTAGGCAAGTTTTCCTATTGTCTTCCAGTGGCGAACTCTGGTTAATTCTATAAACGCAAAGGATTCATCTGACTTCTGCTCATGTTACATGTAGAAGCCATCAATTACTGAAGATTTTCAATAGAATTTTTATATGAACATTTGTTCCTACAAGCGGCGCCAACTGATGACTTATGTCACACAAATGAGCGGAGCTAATGATAGCTTGGGATCCAAAGGTCTCTGAATAGCTCAGTCGAAGCTCCTAGGCTCTTAAGGATTTATATGGGGAAAGGGGGATTGCACACAGAGAATTAATAGTAGTTCACTAGCTCGAGAGCTCGGCTAATTCACTCTGAAGGGAGTCTCTTGCTCCTGAAGATATTATTGATAATGGGGGAAGGTTACACAGAATATATTGCTTAGGCTAACATTGCTTGTATGCTCTTGTGAGGGTTATGCCTCTTATTTATAGTTGATTCAGGGTCTCGCCTGATCTCTGGCGTGAAAATTGCCTCCTTCTAGTAACGATTATGTCTATCATGCAACGGCCATGGAGGGTGTTGAGACAATTGCGACTTTTCTGCTTGGATATAATGCCCGTTACGATTTGTGTGGCGCTTGGGTGGAAGCCAACTGTCTTTTGTGCTATCCTTGTGGAGATACAGTTGTAGGGATGGAGGGTCTGACCTCAAGTTTCCTGATCATCCAAGATGGGCTGAGTGCCTGAGTTGTAAAGGTCTGAGCTGAATACTCGAGCTCAGCCAGCCTTAGGCATATTTTTGGTATCATCAGTACGTTTTGGTGAATTTTAAGGAGATGGAAAGGATATTAGCTTCGAGATGAGAAGAAAGAAGTTAAGTTGTTAGCCCTTTATATTTTTTTACCATAGATATATTTATGTGTGAGACAAAAATGGGTTATTTCAAGGGCATAATTGATAGTTCTATCGTTCATTAACTAATGGGGAAATTGTTATAAATTGTTCCATCACAAGGGGTGTTAATGCTATTTTACAAACAAGAAGGGATGCAATGAAAATGTCAAAAACATTGGAGGGGTGTCAGTGTAATTTACCCAAAAATTAAAAAAAATGGGTAGAAAGGCATTGTATGCCAAATAAAAACTTAAAAATGCTATTTTACAAACAAGAAGGGGTGCAGTGAAAATGTCAAAACTTTGGAGGGGTGTCCTTGTAATTTACCCAAAAATAAAATTAAAAAATCGAAATCTACTAAAGTAGTCTGCCGGTAACCGTGCATATGTAAGACAATCAGAAGCCGAGCTACGCGTCGACGTCTCGACGACATAGCCGATGACGCGGCTTGACCGTCAAACCGCAGTAGCTGATTAAGTAGTAGTACTGCTACCACTAGCATTATTAAAACACAACCTCTACAGTCAAATAATGCTAACCCATGGTTTAGTGCCCGTACACAATAGCTGACGCGTGTCCCGAGGAACGCGGTTCCTTCCTCCCCACCCCCACCGCCCTATTTATCCCTCTACTTCCCCCTGTCTTACTCCCATTTTCTTCCCATCTTCCTCTTCAACTTTTCATTTTCCTCTTTCTCCCACAAACAGACTCTGATCCTCCGTTTTCTCTCTCACCTACTCTGAATTTTAGCTACCATTTATGCAGAATCCACTTGATTTTTCTGGGTCTTGTTTCAATTTTCCTTTATTCGGTTAAGTCTTGATTACTCCTTACAATATAATTTGGGTTCTTAAAAATGTTGTGAACGATTAAAACCCTTGCTTGAGCTAATCTTTTGCCTCTGCAAAAAGTGATTAAGATATTTGTTTTTGTCTGAGAAAATGGCTTCATCGGAGAATTTGGCGACTATGGAAACATGGGCTTTTCGACCAACATTCACTGACTCTTGGATTTCTGAAGCTTTTGCCCGAGACACCGAGACTCTAACCAAAGCCCTCCAGAAGTCACTCTCCGACCACTCGGACATCGTCACTAACGACATGATCTCTCCCTTCTTTAGCATGGCCAAGCACGAAACGACGTCGGTTCAGACCCCTAGCGTTTCAGGGTCTGACCACGAAACTGGGCCGAAACGCCGGACCGGGGTGGCTGGCGGGAAGATAACGAAGAGGAAGTCACGCGCTTCGAAGCGTATGACGACGACGTTTATAACCGCCGATCCAGCTAATTTCCGGCAGATGGTGCAGCAGGTGACCGGAGTGAGGTTCGGCAACGGACAGCTGCCGGTCGCTCCCGTTTTGAAACCGGAGCCCCAGCGACCGGTTAACCGGCTGCAGTATTGTTTGCCAACTCTTGACACGTCAGCTTTTTTGCTCGACCATCATCAGCAAGTTATGGGTCCAAGTTCCGCTTCCATGGTTCAGCCGGCAATCACTGTTGCTCAGCCGGCTGTGGTGACTGACGGTGGTGGTGGGGGTTTTGATTTTGACTCTTTCTCTAGCTTTCCCACTCTGGAGTCTTGGAAAGTTGTGTAATAATCTTTTTATTTTCCTCCTATTTAGCTATCCTTGAAATTAGTTTATTTTTCTGTTTGTTAGCAGTGGAGGGGTGATATGGGAAGATCTGTTCATATTTGGGGAATGGCGTGTTTGGTTATAACTACTCTTTTCTTTCCGGCAGTCTTGTGTTCTGTTCTTTGGTTGGGGAGGTGTATTGTTGATGTGGTAATGATATGAATGGGTATAGTCTTTGAATTTCATATAATTATGGTCCTACCTTTATGCCAAGTATTGCATTTCATGATATTCCAAATGTTCTATGGGGGCAAAACCGGGGTAAAAGAAATGTGTTTAATTCTCTCTCTCCATGACTGGGAGAGATTACAAAAAACAACATATAAGGGTTGAAACTGAAACACAATTTTTGAATCTCAGACGGGCTTATCTTACTGTTAGTCCTTTTTTAATGGTCTGGCAGGGACAAGATAAGGCCCATGGCTGGACCAATGTTTGCCATTACATTGGTAAAAATTTGTACTAAACTTGACCCTGTGATACTTACCATAGCTACCACTGAGTAGGGTGGTCTAATGATGGTACCGGCCTTAGGTTGAGAGTTCGAGTCCTGGAGTCTTCATTAAGGTTTAGTGGTTGGCCGTTATGCTAGCATAGTTAGGTCTGGTCCCAAGAGGTGTTTCAGGCACGGGGTCTTATGATCCCACCGGTGAGGGTCTAACGGGGTGGTCGCTGGATGCTCTTCCTTGTTCCCACCCCTTTTTTTAACCAGCAAAAAAAATAAAATAAACTTACCATAGCTTCTTTATGATTCTTTGCTCTTTTTCCTTTGATTTTTGTTGTCAATGAGGGCAGTGGATGGAACTCAAATTTGGGATAGTTATTAAACTAGGTTGAGCTTTGGTTTTGGATTGCAATTCTTTTAAATATTATAAATTCTATTTAAACTCAATAAGTTGAAAAAATATATATATCAGTTATTGTATGTCTTTATTTTTTCGGAAAGTAGTTATTGTATGTTGTCATGATAGGAGCTTCACGTTTTTCCTTTTTTTATCAAGATACAAATTAGTCATTTTGTTTACAATTTTGCTGCTATTTGGTATCACCCCAATAAATGGCTTAAGGGCCGGTGAGACCACGGAAGACGACTTAGTTGATGGGCGACTTAGTTGATGGGAACTTGTCACAATCTTACGCATTAGGAAAATAGTCTTGTGGACCCTTTTCTGTACTAATTTTAAGGCCAGAAGATTCCTATAATTTTGAGAAGTTAAAAATTTTAGGAGTATTAATAGGATCATACGTATCATGTCTATATTGTGTTATTTCGGATCGTATTTTATTCAAATTGTTTTATTTTGGTGTAGCTTCAAAATAAGTATTAATTTTAAAACAATAATTTACCAAAGAAATAAAAAAAATGAACAAAAAGTTGTATATTTCTTTTTTATAATGCATGAATTATTCGTGTCTAATATCAGCCTATTCCTATGTGCTATGAATAAAGGCACAAATAAAACAAACGAAACGAAAAATAAAAATATAGATTGCAAAACTATACATAGTTCGGGTCGATAACTTATGTTCACGGATACACGCAAATATTCATAACAAATTTTCATCTTGACTTCTATACCCGGTAAGTCATCACAATAAAAAGTGAATACGACTTGCCACTTTCTCCATAATAGCAAACATATTAAATATCTGTCAACAATGATCACAATGTCTCATCAACAATTTTTGTCAAACCAATCCGTCAAAATAACGATGTGATCATCAATTTTTTCTATATTGCAACATCCTGAAACAAAGCTTTGATACGAGTTTGTTATGAACAAATGTCATAAACAAACAAACGTAATAAAATAGAAAATAAAAAACTCAAAAATATATGTGGTTTGGCTTGAAGTCCAATGGTAATATCTTAGTCTATGTTAGTGAGAGACTAAAAGAACTTAGGAAGTAAGTGTTAGGTGTTTGTTGAAATGCATTTCGTCTTGCAATTAACAAATCAAAATTCTAAAATTTTAAAAAAATGAGGCTTTAATTTGATTCTCTTCGTTAGAGTAGCACGATCATAGGAGTTCTGCACTATAACCTCTAGTGAAACTTTTGTATGTGAACCGTTAGATTGTGAGATCTAACAACTACTAATCGAAGACGACCAAAATTCAATATGAAGACTTACCAAACTTGACTCTTAACTAAAAAGGAATTTTTCAATAGCACATTGATTGTAATCCTAATATGTCACACCCCCCATATTTATAAAATAACGTTATCTAACTAATAACCTTTAAAATTATGAAAACATACATAATAATCCCATTCAATGAGTCAAAACAACATTATCTAACTAAATATCTCAAAACAACAATTCAACCATGAAAAAAGGTACAATCCAAAAACATAAACATTATTTAAAAAGAAACTTATACCTAGCTATTTCAATTATGGCAAACCATAGCTTATTCTGAACATCAAAAGTGTTGGGATAGGTGGCTCATATTCAGAGTATAGAGAGTTACATCGGGCCCAAGAGGATAATGGGTCAGTTGTCGAAGCGTGAGCGAAGACAATTGTAACATAAATTAAGTTGTAACCCTAATTAAGTGTGGAATAAAAAAAAACAAGGCAGTCGCTCTAGGATCGTGGACGTAGGCAAATTGTTGAACCACGTAAATTCTTGTGTTCTTCTATTATTATGTTTCATTGATTGTTCATCGCACATATGAATCACAACAAAAAGAAATATTAAAATAAATCAAATCCTCCATTAGTAGGCCTCAAAATTCGGTTCCATATTCTGCTCCACTTCAAAATTCAAATTCACATGCTCACCTATACCAGTATCAACCTTATTACCAAAATTTAAAAAATATTAAATAAAAAGGTGAGCACAATTAGCTCAATATAAAAAAATTTCCAACCCTAAACAAGATTAGGCAAGTTTCAATTTTCCAAAATAAACATAGATAATATTTGAAGTACATAATGTGACATTAATAATGATCTCAATATATGTAAAGAAATTTCTTCATAGAATAGAGAACGCAACAATTTGTAACAAAAATATCTCATGTACTTATGTTAATTAGTAAAAATTTACACACCGAATATATCTAGCCCACCACAAAAAACACAAATCATACAATCTTTCCAAAAGTAGTATATTGACGCATATGAAGTGTGTATATTGACACATCAATATTTAACAAATTTTTCCAGAAGTAGTATACTAGTCCCCAGTCTCGAAACCAACGTGAACGAATAGTGTTTTGGAACACCACAAGGAACCAACACCCTACTACGAGTGATTAGAAACCTTCAAATCCCTTGAGGTAAATAAAACATCTAAACATTATGCGATATAAGTTCAAGTGCATTCAAGTTCATCTAACCCACCAATACAAAGAGATGTAAATCCTACTTTTCAAATATATCACATACACCACAAGCATCAATTTTCACAATCCTCAAAGTAAGAGGAATTTCAACAAAACATGGATGAAATCGTAGAGAAAACATTCTCTAGTTATTATTATTCAAGACCTATGGTTGATGAACTCAAAACGTAAAGTACTCGAAAAACATAGTATTTTTCAATAACATTTTATTTTGCTTTTTTGCGAAAAAATCTTATACGAATAGGAATCAAAAGTACAAATATTATAGTTCTAGCCTCGATGAATAGAAAAGGAGAAAAACACCCTACCTTAATTTCGTAGATAATTGATCTTAAAGTATTTTATATGTGTGAATCTCCTCTCGTTATAGCATGATCTGCTTTTTCTCATCCTCTTTCTTCTGTCTTCATTATTCATTCTTCAAGCCTCCATTAAATTTCGCATGGTTGAAATGTGCATATTAACCCTCGTATTAATTTTTGGGCGTCATTGAATTTATATATTTTTTAGTTAAGAGTCAAACTTAGTAAGTCTGCACTAAATTTTGTTTTTCTTCGATTAGTAACCATTAGATCACGATCTAACAGTTTATATAAAAAGTTTCTCCCAAAGACTATGGTGCAATTAAATCTTCCATGATCACGCTACTCTTAATATTTATTTGAAAATAAATTGAAAACCATATGGATGATTAACATACAATTATTGCTTCTTTAGAGACAAAAGTGAGATTAACGCACTACAAGAATAAGAGTCTTTTGTGACAAATTTTTTACGACGGTTGTGTTTGCCGTCACAAAAGGCGTGTTTGAAACAATTTTTTGTGGCGGCTGTGTTTGCCGTCACAAAAAGCGTGTTTGTATTAATATTTTGTTAATATTTGTGGCAGCTATTTTTCCCGCTGTAAATAATGTCATAAAATCAAAAGAAATTTTTGTATTTGAGACAGTTGTTTTTCCTGTCGCAAATAATATTTCATAAACTCAAAAAAAAAAATTATATTTATGACAACTATTTTTCCCGTCGTATATAATATTTCATAAAATATTAAAATGTTGTTTTAGATTAAAAACAGTTTATAGTTTAAAGAAAAAAATTCTAAAAAAAATTTGTATTAGCCACAACTATTTTTCATGTTACAAGTAATATTTTATAAAATTACGTAGTTTTACATTAAAAGACAATTTCCAGTTCAAAGAAAAAAAAATTAAACTCTACAAAATCAATTTTTTATATCAAAACTAGGGGTGTCAAAATATGACACGACACGTTAACACAACATAAAATTAGTGGGTTTGAATCTTCCTTAAGCCACCTGTTTAGTAAACGAGTAGACCTGACACGATACGATTATAAACGAATCAGGTATTGGTGAAACCAATTAGAAGAAATGTACATGATATGACTCGTTTATATACCATTTATATAATTGGACAAACCGTTCAAAAAAATATTGCGTGGCCCTCTGTTGTTTTATATTCTAATTTCTTTTAGTTCTTTATTGTATATATGTATATAAATATCATTTCAGTATAGTAACAATAATTTTATGTTTTTTTTCAGATGTCACTGTGAGAGTAGATAGTTTGGGAATGATGTTCAACTTTTTGCATTAATTTCTTGTACTCATGGATCGTTATGTTTTTGTGAAAGTGCATATTTTACATTTTGTTTAACTCATGGGATTGTTTTTTTTTTTTGGATATGAAAATATTGTTATGTTTTTGAAAATGTTGGTCATATTTACTTTTGTATTTATCTATATATTGAATTGGGTAGTTGTATAAATATCAATGGGTCTTTAGTCCAATGATACTCCTTACTTTGTGAAAGTTTTGTCTTCTTGAAGTCAAGGGTTCAAGCACCCATCCCCCCTCCAAAAAAAAAAAATTTGTACGGATGTGCACCTTTAAATTCATGTGATGGAAGTTTGTATATGCACATGGTATATAACATTGGTGCCACAACAAAATCTTATATTTTTTGTGACAGCGAAATGTGGTATTTGAGGCAGCACTTTTGCCGCCGTGATAAAAGTAAAAATATCGAATTTTTTGTGACAACTTATTTAAGACAGGGTCTTGCTGCCATAAATACTATTTGAGACAGACCGTTGTTGCCGTAAAAATCTTTTGAGACCACACTTATTATGGCGAGACAATGCCGCCACAAAAAATATTTGTGACGGCAAATAAATTTTTTATAACAAACATTTACCGCCGTAAAAACCTTTTTTTTCTTGACGTAATTTCAAGTGCCACCAGTGTAACTTTACTCGAGTTTTTTAATTAACAGATGACTTCAAACGTTAGTGTAAATTAACTAAGTGTTGATACAAAATAGAAAATTCTACAAACCCCACAAACATCTGTTATCCATTATGGAGGAAAGTCGAGTTGCGACAGCAAAACGCGTAGGAGATGATATTTTATTTTAAATAAAGGACATCAATCTAATAAAAATATTATTAGTGCAAGTGCTTAACTAAGTCAAAAAGATTATAAAAAAGAAATAGTAATCTAGCATGTTAGGTACACCATAGTCTGACTTGGGTCTCCAACATCTCTTTAGTATATAACTGGTGAAGCTCGGGAAGCGGTTGCATGTGTTTTAAAAAATTAAAAAAAAATAATATAATTAGAAACAAATCACTATTGAAATTTGTGTATCTTTTATTTATTTGAAAGTTGAAATAAATTATCTTTGCTGCGTTCACATTTGGATCACGAAAGACTTAATCACTCAACTGTTCATTGAAGTGACACAAGCATGAAGTATTGCTGACATTTTTTTTGATAGTGAAACGAGAGTCAACACCAAATCACCTCTTAAAAGAGGCAACCTGGTGAAGACTTATACACACACACACAACCCCAAGGCTATCCGATGTGGGATAGCCCCAGTCCCGCCCGGTGAACATTGACGCACCCATTGGTTTTGGAGGACCGGGACATTGCTGACATTTTAAAAACAAAAATATATATATTTTTTTTTTTTTGGTTCAAGGGTGTGCCGGTTTAGTCGCACCTTGACTAGTTCCTTCACCGGCCAGGTCAAAGATAGATCATCATCGTCGCAACTAGGTGATTCATGAGGGATAAATCTTTCATAGTCTGACTTCAAAGAATTATCAATAAATTTATTTCGAAATAATACAGTATGCACTGATTTAGATTATATGTCATAATTGACAGTTTTAGCCAAAGAAAGTGGCACTCACTAGTTTAACTACAATAAGAATTATATTAAGTGTAACATTGTTCATTATTTAGATTAATAGACATACAAAAAACACAAATATTTAATTAATTAAATATAAACCAGTCTTCTGATTTAAATCAGTATTCTTATATGCATGATTCGCAAGTAATGATGTATGTTTAGAATTTCTATTATAGTTATGAATCATAAAATACATTGTTAAGACTATTATCATATACCAATAATTTTTGAATTTCATTTGAGTTATATAACATTTTTTTATTAATTATTAGGGGTGAGAATTCGTCATGTTGTGTCCTGTCATTTCTGTTAGTAGTATAGTGTTCATGTTAGTATTTATGTTTATAAAAAAATATTTAACACTAAAACGACTCATGAAACTAAATAAAGAAATTATAAAATATTTATTTTTTATTTATAATACTAATTAATCGTGTTTGTTTGTATCAATAAATAAATAAAATTAACACACTTATATTTGAATGCCTGGTTTCAAGATATAATAATTTAAGTAAAAAAAAGTAACGGTGCTCATGATAGTTATTATGTCTCAAAAAGGTGACTCAAGATTGCAAACAGAGGGGTACATGTTGCTATCACACGTGGCCATGTAGGCTGGAACCCATGTAGACAATCTTCAGTGGATCAAATTACTCCTACTTGGACTAAACCACGCTTATGAATGGATAAAATTTTGATTGACCCAAACCCACTTTTAAAATTTTGAACTGTATGCCTGACAAATTTTCTTTTTTCTAGTTATTATCAGAAAAGAAATTCAATCCAACTAGCTGAATAAGATATCAATTTTAACCTATTATATATTTGAATTTTGACTCAATTACTTCATTTCATCATAATATTTTTATTATTGAATCAGATATTGATTTTATATAAGTTTGAATTTGCTCAACAAAATATAGTCTATTTGAATTCAAGTAATCCATTAAATTATCAAATACACATCTAACTATATAACAAATTTATCCAACGATCTTTTAATAGTTACTTGATGCGTAATATTATTGAGATTAAAAAATTTAATCTCATTTATTGACTTAAAGATGTGACTAATAAAATTATTGTAACTGTAATTGTTAAATTTTTTCTTCAGAACTCTATTACTTAACACATTATTAAATCAATAAATTAAATTAAATTTAGAAAAACGTTATCCACACTCCCTATAGAATTCCTTATCTTCAAGCATACCCCCTGTATTATCTGAAATTTCACTGACACATCCGGTAAGTAGGGATGGCAGTGAACCGGAGAAAAACGGGTATTCGTCCAAACCCGCCCCGTTTGGACCGGGGATGGATTATACGTATTGGACGGTGGACGTATACGGAGATACCCGTATAAACCCGTGCGGGGATGGACTTACTCTTACCCCCCCGCCCCCGCCCCTCCCCGCCCCGTCCCCGTTACCCGTTAAATATATATATATATATATATATATATATACTCTTAAAGCCCTAATTTACTCTGCTCTTCCTACTCTTTACTTGTTTAGAATTTTTTTTTTTGAACTAGCATGTGTCTATGTTAAACAGAGAAGGGAAAGGGGACACATTTTTTTCGAGTCTGGTCTTTATTCTTAAATCAGGTTTGAATTGTTGGGGAACAATTTTTGGTATGATGGACCATATATTAATATTTTTACATTTGCCCATTGCAAGCATTCTCTTGAAACTTGATCAACGATGAATGGTGTTATTACTTGAGATCCTAATCCTGTTGTTCTGATATTATTGCAATCATGGTTATTTATGTTATCTGCCATCCTGCTTCTGGAATAGAGTAAATGTCCTAGGAGGTGATATTAAAGAAAATCAGTGTTTTACTAGCATCTCATTAATCAAAAAGTAGGGGGAAATTTAGATGCATTACCATCCGCCCCCACTCCCCGTTTCACAACTTCCACTCAAGTTCGTGTGTCTCTCTTGACTATCTAAGAACCATCGCTGATTTCCTTGGGTACTGCCGAATGCATGATTATATAATAATAAACATGATCAGCATTGCATTGCATTTATTATTGCAGATTTTCTCATATTTGGCTTGGATTCTGTGAGTTTAGTTTTTACTATTCTCTCTTATGACTGCTCAAAAAGAGAGAGAATAAGAGAGAGCAAGAGAGGGGGAGTATTGTCCCATTATGTTGTGTTATATTATTTAGAATGTTGTTGAATTATTTAAAATATTGGATTTATTTAGAATTTTGGATTATGTTGACTTTGGCTTGGGCTTGGGCTTCAGCGGGTACGGGGGAAGCGGGGACGGGGGGCAGGAATTAGAAATTTACCCGCGGACGGGGATGGGGATAAAAACTATACCCGTTAACGGGGGTGGACGGGGGATGGACGGAGTTTTTTTAAACGGGTACGGGGATGGAGACTACACCCCCCGCCCCCGCTTCGGTCCACTGACATCCCTACCGGTAAGAGTTTATCGACTGATAGAGATAATAAAACTTGTTATTTTACCAGATTAATCTTGACAATCTTACATATTATTCACTTGATATAATATATATATATATTATAAATCAGTTGGGTTTTTGAATTTATGAGGGGTATATTTTTCCCTCGCAAATTTGAATAACCCAACACACACTCCACAATACAGAAATGTACATACATACATACACACACACAAACACGCATATACACATACTCATTATATACACACTCTAATATACGCACAGTATCATAGTTCAGTGTATAGTGACTTTAATCACGAGATATCGCTAGTAAATATATATTATACAAATTAAATCTATTACTATACACCTACAACACAATAAATATATTTTATATGATATAAAATATAAAATATATTAATGTATAATATATGCATATATCAAGGATGGAGCTCCTTATGGCCAAAAGGCCCATGCCCCACTAGACTTTGAAATCCTCCTATATGCACTATACAACTCTTTTATTGCCGAGATCTATCATTAAGATTTAATGTCTCAACAAAATATTTATTTTAGTAAATAAAAATATAATCTTGTTATTTGACTTATATATTTGGTTGTGTGATCCACCGATATTAGACAATGTCATTTTTCGGTTGGAACATCATTGAAATTAGGCTTCGTAAAAAAAATTAAAATAATTTTCTCACAAATTCATAATTATGTACGTGGAAAAAATTGTTGAAAGATTTAATACAAATTTAGTCATGAATTAATGCCGTGTTTATAGAAAATGTCAAGTAAAAATTCATTATAAACAAGATATTTAAAAAAATGAACAAATGAATGTTTTGTATTAAAATAATACACGATGTTGGTTATAATTTTTATACATAAATTGCCCGCTCCCATAAGACTAAATTCTAGCTCCGTCCTTGATATATATTATTGTAAAATAAATAAATATTGTTATAGACAGTATATTAGTATAAGTTTATATATTACTAATTAAATATATTCTATAATATAAAATATACTTTCCTAAAACTACACATAATCTATAAAACAAATGCTAACTACAAATAATCACACACTCACAAAGTTGGGCATATTGTGATAAATTTATTACTGAATCTTTAGATGAAGGATAAAATTGATATTTTGTAAAGAATTTTGTTTGATATAATCTCTTTCTCGTTTGTTAATAACGCCTTTTAATGGTAGGGAGTGTAAATGAAACAAACATATTAATTAGGAGGCACTGTAGTAAAATTTCAAGTAAGATTTGACTACGGTACAATCAAAAAGATTTTGGTACCATACCTCTAAAATTTACTATTTCAAATGATATTTTTATAATTTTTGTGAGTCATTTTACAATTAAAAAAGTTATCATTTTTGGGAGTGTTTTTATCACTGTTATAGATGTTTTTTTTTACCACATTTGTAGTAACTATTTTACCACTTTTCTTAAGTATAAAAAAAATTACTACATTTGTAACTATTTTTATCATATTTGTGGGTGTTTTTACCACTGTTGTGAGTATTTTTACCATTGTTATGATAACTATTTTTATCAATTTTTTGAATACCACAACAGTGGTAAAAATATCCACAAATGTAATAAAAATGTCAATAAATATAGTAAATTTTAATATGGTACCAAAATTTTGAATTTCGTAAGATAGTCAAATCCTTTCAAGTAATGTAAGAGCATCTCCAACAAGATTTTGTATTTTAACTATCTAAATGTGTATTTTTTCTATTTTAGTTACTCATTTTTTTAATACATATTTAACAAATTTTTTATATTTTAACTACTTCTTTTAAATATTATTTCTCATATTTTTTAATTTTGTTAGGACTATTAAAGGGAGAGAGAAAAAATAGAGAGAAAGACAAAGAGTGGACAAAAGAAATAGGAAATGACAAGAAGAAAGATAATATATTATAAACTATTTATACATAATACTACAGTGATATTCTAAATATAAAATATTATTATAACAAAAATATATTTTACCTACCTTAAATATTTGTGTTGGAGCATATTTTTTATCTTTAAATAACTAAATTTTAACTACTTTAAAATTTTTACTATTCTCTTTGAAGATTCTCTAAAGAGTGTCATTAAAGATAGCATATTCCACATGGGTGTGGGTATGGATGAAAAAAACTTCTGGTGATAAATAGATGGAAGTCTCGAAAGTAGAAGTCAAATAAGGGTAGCTGTACTTGATTGTACTCTTTTGTCGTCTTCCAATTGACTTGACTTATGCTACTTGCATTCGCCATACCATTAGTAACCATTTTTTGAGTCCCGTGACAGATCTATTGACGCGTGTAATGGTCTTAATTGCTTACTCATCAATCTCTAAGCTGTCCGATTGTTTTTTTTAAAACCACAACCAAATAATCCTACGGCCATAGATTGACGTTGAGTCTCTTCAGTCTTCGCCGTTGAAGGAATCTGTCTTTGTGTGGTCGACAACGTTAAATCTAGCATATTTACAAATCAATTATATATATATAGTTATTGCCTGTGCCAGAAGGCATAAAGTAATAAAAAATGATAAATAATAAATATATTTATATTCATATCCAAAATCAAATCATAAACATAGAAAAGAGATAAATAAATTTAAGTATCGGTTGTAGTGGGGGTTAGAAGAGGTAGTGGTAGGAGACAGTGATGGTTGTAGTGGGTGACAATGAACGAGGTGGCGGTGGTGGTGGCGGCGGCGATGGTGGTTGCTGCGGCGATGGCATCGTTGGCGCCGGCGACGGTGGGGGCGACGGTGGCGACGACGACGGTGGTGGTGGCGACGGCGGTGGCATCGATGGCAGTGGTGGTGGTGTCGGCGGCGGCGACAGTGGTTGTGGTGGTGGTAGAGGTAGTGGTGGAGCGGTTTCAAACAATATTTTTTTTTTTAAAGTACTTATGAGAAATAATTTCTAGAAGTACTTTTAAAAAGTAACTGCAAACACACCCTTAAGAGCCTATTTTTCCTATTAAATTTAGGGTGTTACTATTAACTGTTAGATTAACTTTAAAATAAAATTTAAAGCGATCTCAACTGCGAAAAGCAATAGTCATTTTGTTTATCTTTTGAGATTTGAATTGTAAGCTACTTTATTATATATATATATATACATACATACATATGTATAGGAGAGAGAGAGAGAGAATGAGTTTATTCTGTGGGATTAAAATTTATTTGTCTTCCACTCTTTCTCAAATTTTTAGTGCTAAATGATTATTTTATCTATACTATTAATAAAATTTGAATTTTTTAGAATTTTGATATGCTTGATAATATATATATTATATAGTTGTATATTATATTTTATCCTAATTAATTTAACTAATTCTTAATTACAATAAAATTCTAATGTGATTAATATATTGATAATTACTTTTATTTTATTCAAAGACATCAATAAAAAATCAATCTCAATCACAAAAATCTAAAATTAATTATTTTTTTCTATCTTTTTTTTTTATATAGTTAGAACAAATAATTTTGAAAACATACAAAGTTTCATAATCTTATAATAGAATATGAACAGTGAAAAATTAAATTTGATAAATTTAAAATGATATTTAATTCAGATACATATATATTTAATATATTTTATTAATTTTTGTGTACGAAAATTATTCACGTACAACACACGTGATATATTACTAATATTTATAGGAGACTAAAATCATGTTAGGCGATTAGTTTTGAAAATATTAAGGAAAATGTATGGGAGAAATGACTTGTATTCCTTCTTATAATTACAAAGACTTCATCTCCCTAAACTAATTTTTTTTCCTCTTTCGTAGCCATTCAAAACTCTATCCTCTACACCTAATTCTTGGACAACAAAAGAAAATGTATTTGACAAATTGATGTATATTTTTAATCCAAACTACATCAATACAATCGTAGGGATGATAAAAGGGAATATTTCGGGGGGAGGAAGCATAGTGGGGGAGGTTGTTGACCTAGTAGTAATTGCTTACTTTGAGGACCACTGCCGTGTCCTCTTACTTTTCACATTAAATGTGCTTTCGTCAGATACTACACCAATGTTTGTTGGCTATGCCCCCCTTACCTCACGCTGATTCTTGCATGATGTCATCATTCATGCATTAAATAAATTATTACATTACATATCTTCATATTTTCTATCTAAAAGTTGTAGCAATGCACACCTCCCGCTGGAAGGGCATGCTTTCTATTGAATTGGGTTAGTTCAAGCTACCCACTTAAGAGCATCTCCAACAGATGCTCTAAATGCCCAAAATAGCTAAAATTTAGCTAATCAAAGTCAAAATTCATTTTCAACAGATGTTGTTTAGATCATGTAAAATACATTATGTAAACATTATATATATTATTTTCTCTCTCTTCCTCTCCTTTTCTCTCATTCTATCTCATTCTCCCTTTCACTATTCTCAAAAAATATAATACAAAAAGGATGATAAATAATATTTAAAATGAGTAGTTAAAAATATAGAGAATCTGTTGGAGTATGTATTGAAAAAGTGAGTAGCTAAAATAGAAAAAAGTTGATTTTTGGGTAGCTAAAATAGCTACTATTGTTGGAGATGCTCTAATAGGTTTGCAGATTACACAACTATAGTTTCAAAAACAATTATAAAACTTGAAATTAATGAATAGTTCATAAATAGATTAGGATCGTCTAAGGTTGAAATTTGTTTAAGTTTGTGTATTTATAAAGCAAATTAAGTTCAATCTCAATTTTAAAACTCATTTAATAAATGAGTAGGGTTTAAATGATAACTAATTTGGCTTGTGAACATATAAATAACTAAATTTATTTTGATGCAAAACACGAGCCTAAAATAGAATTTATGTATAAACATAAGCTTGAAATTGATACACCTAATTGGTCAAGTACGAGTTTATAGAAAAAAAGATTAGTGAGTCGAGTTGAAAAAGATATCAAAAATTCGTCACGTTCCTGATCGGATCTCAAACACTTTTTGCTAACAATCGAGTTTAATCCCCGGTGCACGGGTCGATTTGGTCCCATTTCACCAGGAAATGGTTAAACTTCACCAATTATTATTTTTTTAATTTAAAAATTAAAGGATCCAAATCCGATCTAAAGGATGCAACAAAGTAATTAACTTTTATGGGAGTGTTCACCCTACCCTACGGGGTAGAAATTATGATATTTCATCTTCTTACCCGATACTTTGGGAAATAAATTTTTTTTTTCTTACCTTATCCGATTAAGTGTACTATTCCTATCTGAATTCTGTCGAAAACAATCAGATAGGAAATTGGGTGAACACAATATTTTTTAATTATTAATTTTTAGATTATTTTAATAATTTAATTAAGTAAACTGCATCAATTAACTAGCACAATAATGTTAAAAATTTAACACATTAATAGTGTTTCTGGTTTGTGGTTTTTGCATACATTCACGATGTTAAAATGTTAAAAATTTAACACACACACACACACACACACACACACATATATATATATATATATATATATATATATAAGCGGGTAAAGTCAGGTAGAAAGACGGAATTTTTATGGATATTCAGCATTCTTACTCGATTTTTGCGAAATATCAAAATTTCTTCTGTTGGTTTAACCAATTTTTTGTGGTAGCCGATCAGTAGGGTAGGGTAAGGTCGGATATGATCGGAATAATCTGACAATTGAAAATTTAAACACACCAAATTAACCTGCTTTTCTGTAATTGGGCAAACATCAATAATAACTATGGCTAGGCGGGCAATTGGATGGGGCAGTTTACACAGGTCGGGCCAAAACGTTGAATTTGGGGGACTATATCAGCTTGCTTGGTCTGGGCTGGATGTAGCCTAAATTTATTATCCGAATCATCTTCTTTGCCTGTCAATATTTTCCGTCTGCTGTCTAGCTCTACCTATCGCTATTCTTACCTGTACCCTTCAAGGTGTGATATAAATAATTTCCATCGGGACATACTGTATAACAACTTATGTGCTGTTTCATAATACTTTCTAAGCAAATAAAATTAATTTTATTAAAAAAATATTTTAATTATTATTTTACAAAAGCAATTTAGATGCATTTTTATTACATAAATAATACACTATTATTTGTGTATATGTAAATAACTACGATGTAATTAAAGTTAAAAGAGAGGAATAAGGAAGAAGCTCCCACCAGTAAAAAGCAGAAAAGTAAAAATGCAAAAACAAAAGTTGGTTAAAAAAAGTACTTCAAAAAAAAAAAAAAGTAAAAAACACGGGCACCCCTGAGTTTTTATAATATTACACAGATACCTCATGATATTTTACAAATAACACAGAGACTCCTGAAGTTTCAAACATATTGCATGAAGACCCCTTTCGTTCCCTTTCATCAATGTTACTAACGGAAAATGATGATTTCATCTCAAATTTTTTTTTTTATTTTCACAAGTGACCTTCTCCAAATTTAGTACCCAAAAAAATTAATAAAATAAAACAAATATGATTTAGTACCCAAAAAATTGATATAATTTAGTACCCCAAAAAATTGATTAAATGAATTTCAATATTAATTTGATAATAATAAAAATTAATTTGATATTAAATCATAAAAATAAAATTGGACAAATTAAATGTCAATTTGATAAAATTATATTTTAATTTATAATCTAAAGTTCATTTCGTGTTGAATATTATGTGGTGTTAATTAAACAAACACAAAATTGACCTTAAATTATAATTTTTTTTGTTGTATATAAGCTTAAAAATTTATATTTTAACCCATAAAATATAAATACAATTTTTAATTTTATTTTTTGTAGCATAATGTCTTTCCTCTTACTATATCGCTTGATAAATTTCTTTTGGTCAAGATTCGACCACACATACTTAAACCAAACCAATCGTTCACCCCACTTTCTTTTCAAGAGAATCGCTCATCTACACTTGATAAACTCAAAACCTCTAGTTCATGTGAAAATATTTTAAAGTGAATTAAAAAGTTGACAACAAATTTGAAAAATTGATAGTTCAAAAAAATTAAAAAATTTAATGCCAAAAAAATTAATAATATTGTCAAAAATATAATCTAAGGTCAATTTCGTGTAGAATTGATCAATAAAAAATAATATTTAACACGAAATAAACTTTAAATTATAAAATAATATTTAATTTTATCAAATTAACATTTAATTTTTTCAAATTAATATTCAACTTTGTCGAATTAATTTTTATTGTTATCAAATTAATATTGAATTAGTACTAAATTATATCAACTTTTTATTTTTTTAGGACTAATTCAAAATTTTTTTTTGATTTTATTAAATTTTTAATTAAATGTTAATTTTTTGGGTACTAAATTTGAAGAAGGGCAAGTGTGAAAATAATAATTTTTTTTAGAATGAAATCATCATTTTTTGTTAACAACATTGACTAAAGGGATACAAAAGGGATCTCTATTCAATGAGTTTCAAATATAAGGAGATCTCCGTGTTATTTGTAAAATATCAAGAGATATTCGTATTATATTACCAAAACTCAGAATGTCCCTATTTTCTACCCAAAGAAAAATGATTTTAGGCTTTTTTAACCCACTAAGCCTAGTCTCATTGGTCACGTGGAGATTTTCCAGATTCTTCCAAACTGGAGATCAATAGATCAATTATTACCAAATGCTAAGAATAATTTCTCTTGTCTCGATTTTGGGGTTCTATTTTGCCTTTTCGAGCTTCTTTTCATCCTAGTTTGGGCACTTTCTTCTTTACTATAGAGGCATTCTCCATCTTAATAATTCATTGATCATTGTAATAGCGATGTACCGATTTACACAAAAAAAAAAAAATGTTTCTCCACTTGTGTCTAGATCATGCCTAATTTTTACACGGTCGGTACCAACCGAGACAGAATTAGAATTGCGTTAGATAGTCGACAAATAGTTTAAAACTTGTCAAATAATGAATCCTAAGAATATACACATAAGTTATAGTGCATTCATCTCACGTGATGTGTTGCACATGCACCCTGTGTTTTGAGAACTAGGCAAAGGGTACCACATTTTAGTCGCCCAGATATGATGAAAAATGTACAAGGGTTCCTATATCAATGCCGAAGAATGCAAGAAAAAAAAAAAGAGTAGCTTAAAGCAATGGATAGTGATGGAGTCTCGGAAATAACAGCCCAAGCCCGGCCCGCAAAAGACAGACGGGTTCTATGAGTTGGTATGAAGAAAACCAGTGTATCGAAAATAAAAAACACGGAATATAAGTGATTCACCCTAGCCAATTGACTTAGGCTACATCCACTGTAATGGAAACTCCTACTCCTTGATGCAATATATTAATCTCAGATGAATAATAGGTGAGTTACAGGCGTTGGGCTGTTACAAAGTATTAATGCCTTATTCTGACGAGTATCCGAGGATGGAGAATGTAAAAACGGGGAAGAAGAAGATGATGATCCTTTATCCTGCTTCTACTGTTCTATTTATATGGTTTGTCCTCCTAGGGTTTCTGGCCATTTCTTCTACCTTTTCCTCTAATCTTGTGGGGACTTTCCGTCCTTGCCCTGCAAACACTCCTGTCCGCCGGCGCTCATGTGCCCATGACTCCCTGGTTTGCTATGCACCACCACCTTCTGCCTTCAGCAGGGTGTAACTGCCTGAGATTTCAGAGATGGTCCCCTTGTCCCTGGGACACGTGGCACAATGGGATTCATTTCAGGACAAGGGCGTGGAGTTAGACCAGGACTGGACTGCTGGTCCTTCGGACCCTTTGAGCTTTGGTCCCTTGGCCCTCTCTGTTTTCGACGTGGGCTGATTAGAGATATTTCCTTTGGGCTAACAAGCCCACCTTTTGGGTTCTCAGGGTGTATTGGGCTCCGATGCCATGGCGGCCCATGCCCAAAATTTCATCCTTATCAGATAGAATAGAAAAAGTTAATATATCATGCTTATAAGAAACTAGAAAATAAAGACTAAAAACTTTGTCGTAAAAGATAGACATCAAAATGGAGTTAGAATAATAATATATTGAGACCTTTAACAAGAATTAGTAACTGAAAATTAGAATGTTTATCATGCAAGAACTGAAAGGTTATTTCGAGAGAGTTTGACAACGCAACATTGGATAATAGCAATAGAAAATTCAAAAACTATGTGATGGAATTTGAAAGGATAGAAAATTGTTTTAGTTAACGGTAAAATGCTAAAAGAAGTGACTTTTAATGTCACATGCCCAACCCAGTTCCGCCACTCAGATGAAATAAAACCTACTAAAATACGTTAAGTTTAACATTTACGGCCACGACTTCACAAGGAAGTTTCTCAAAAGTTAAACTTCAATTTACAAAATGTAGTAAAGTCTATTCTTTCTAGATAAGGGAAACACGCTCAACTCAGTCACATTCCCCCAAAATAGGTGTTTTCCTCGTATTGCTCAACCTCTGAAAAATAAATAAATTTTGTAGAATGAGCGACCACATGCTCAGTAGATTATCAAAATTCCGTGAAACACATGGTTTGAAAATGATACAATGACGATGATTGGCATTTAAACAAGTTTTCAGAGATATATAACATATAATACCAAAACTGTTCAATATCACAAATGAAGTATTTAACCAAATCAGGCATTCACTATCCAAAATATCTTGAAGATGCTAGTATCGAAAATCATCCAGTATTAAATATCAAATAATAAACCTTTTAGAGGGATCTCACCCAGTGAAAAATATACTCCCTTATCTTGCCGGTACTCAAGCACGAGGGCGCTACTAGGCTACCAAAACTGATGTACTTAGTGAAACCTTCTATGATTTCAACCTAGAACATGAACCCTCTGGTATTCAATCATGTGTACACAATACTTTCATAAAAAGAATACGAGAAATCACTTTCACAAAGCAGCTCAATAGTTCACAACTTCAAAAAACACTTTCGAATCTGAAATCATAACCAGCATTTAATCCAATCACAATAATCTAGAACATTTATAAAAACACACTGGCTAAAATAGTTTGAATGTGAAAAAGAGTTAGAAAATTCAAGCTCTTCGATGAACTGGGTAACTTACAAAAGTTTTCAAAAATCAATCAATCAAACTTTTTAAAGACAACTCAAACATAATTCCCTAAGAACTAATAAAACAAAGAAATAATTTTACTTTGACCAAAATTACGAAGGCACTTAAATCGAATTTGGGGGCAAAACGGTAATTTTTTGGTGCGATATTGAAACGAAGTCAGAATTGGTCAAACAATGTATGGATGTACGACTCTTGAAGAGAGGGTTTCGTTGGTACAAAGCACACCCTCAGAAGAGCCCTCACACGCCGTCAAGCTGTTGGCAGTGCAACCCATCTTTCACTTCTTCCTTCTTTGACTATACCTCCTCCTCTTCAACCGTTCTCCCTCATTTCTTAACCATTTCGGGTGTTTCAAAAACCAGAATACTCCAACTTCAACCCTCTATAAACCATGTCCATGGTTGGTACCAACTCACTCTTGTTGAGACAAATTCAAGCTCAAAACCCTACAACATAGTTCTCCCATGGACAAACCTACAACTGGTTTTTGACCACCCAAATGACCAAACCAGCTCAATCCAACTCCAAAAATGGATTCGTTGAACCGAAAAACATTGGACCTAACCCTTCCCACAACCTAAAATTCGAGTTTTCAAATACCCACCAAAACCAAGTTTAAAACTTCAACTAGGGTCTGATTTTTTTCCCTTTGTAGACCACAATCAATGTGAAACTTTAAAAAGATGTGGAGTAAAAGAAGGCTTACCCTAGCTTGGTTTCGAAGATGAGGCTATGTGCTTCAAGGTGTTACTTCCCTATTCCACAACTTACATTGGAGTTGAGATTGGCTCGACATTAGGATTTCCCTTCATGAATAGGATTGTCATGTGAAGCCTTTAGAGACATAGTCCATGAAGGAGAAACAAAGGGCAAATTTCCCACTGGGGTTAAGAGTCGGAATCAAAACCTTAGAATCTAGGGACCCTTGGACAAAGCTTCTAATGTCAGACAAAAAATCTAGAGAAGGGAATACAGATGTAGAGGAAGATGAGGCTGGCTAGTTTGGTTCATTTGGGTGCCATCGGTGTTGATTAAGGACTTGTTTGAGCGAGGTACATGAGCTGAAAATGAAAGAGACACTATAGCGAAGATAGAAGAGAAGTTGCAGACTGAAATGAGTAAAAAGTAAAGCCACCAAAGACGAATAGTCTTCAAAAAATATAATTGCTAGGTCCTTTTTGTTTGCTACTAGTGTTCATTTATTTTGGTCATTGAATCAACCAAGATAATAATGAATACCACGCACGCCAAGACTGTTCCACAGTAGTTGATCATGGAGTTATAGTTAACATTTTTAATTTTACAAATAAGATATTTTAGTTTAGAGAAAGTCGATACAAGTCTGTAGCCACCAGAAAATAAAGTCACCAACAGCCTAAAAACAAAGATGACTGCATCACCCACTGAACATACTTGACAGACATCTGAATGTCATTGACAACCTAATCAAATACATTTAGCATCCATATTGGAGAAATCATAATATTGGAAAGACCTAGGCATGGCACAAATTTAAAGAACTGATCAGCTGCAAGGAAAAACTTGAATCTCATTAAAATAACATCACAAACATGAGCTCACATAAATGGGTACAAATACCAAATCCATTTACTCAGGTACAAATCCTTCTGCAACACAACCATAGTTGTTAGTATCGTACGATACGCGATATGTATCGTACGATTCGTCACGATACAGCCCTAAACCGATACGGATCATAGTTATGTATCGTTTTTGCATTGTATCGTCCGATACACGATACGTTTTTACGATACGATACGATACCGGTACGATACGCACGAAACGCGAAGTCACTGTTAAATTTTTTTTTTTTTTTTTTTTGACAGCTTGATTCGCACCAGAGATGAAGACACCGAACCAAAAGCAACAGAGATGAAACCACCGAAGCCAACAGAGATGAATACACCGAAGCCCACAAATCAGAGAACAGAGAAAATGCCAAAAAAAAAACAACAGAGATGAAGAAGACAAGAATTACCAGGCAACAAATCAGCAAAAACACCCAAGCAAAAGCAAATCAAACAAATTTTTGAAATTAAAAAAAATAGCAACACTAATCTGTAAATTTCGGATGAAACCCTAGGTCTCACGATCTCTCTCTCCGTGTCTCACGATCTCTATCTCTTTGTCTCACGATCACTCTCTTCATCGCTGTGAGCTGCGACCACGAGGTACCACTGTTCTTCTTCTTCCTCCTCTCTCTCTCTCTCCTGCACCGGCACCGGCACCGACATCGGCATCGCGATCGCCTCTCGCCTCTTGCCTCTTCTCTCTGGCTCTCTGTGTTTGTTCGCGAGTCGTGGGTAGGCTCACGACTGTTTGTTTTTTGTTATAAGAATGAAGAATTACATTTAATACCCCATACATTATAACTTTTTACTTTTAAGTATACATAAGTATCATTAATTTAATTTGATACCCTTTATTATTTTTTTAATATTAGTAAATTATATTGGTGACTTGAATAGTAAGTGGAATATTAATGAAATGTTATGTTTTTATAAGTCTATGATTTTTTTTCAAAAGCATATATATTTTATTATTAATTATTTAAAATTACGCCGTATCTTACGATACACGATACGATACGATACACTATTTTTAAAAAACGATACGCCTTCCGATACGCGATTTGATAACTATGAACACAACACAAACACCAATAAAAATTTAAACCTTAACATACATAACTTAATACAGATGGTTGCAAAATTATGTAATAAAATATAATCCAGCCCAAGCAATAGGCAGTACAATTTCATGGCTTAATGAAGCCCAAGCTCAGTAATGAAGTGAATGGTTTCGTAAGTAACCTCCAAACCAAATTCACATGGTGGGAAATTTTCCAATTCCAATCCAAAAGAATAATTTAGGGTATCTTATATCGACTTTTTAACTGGACAATTGTTTATGACATCCCCCAAAAGAAGATGGAATATGCTATGTTATGCTATATTAGGATGTGTAACCTTCAAGGGTAATTTTGGTACTTTGTGGTTATATATATATTTAGATATAGTTGTATAACCCTAACACACTACTACTTTCACATAATGTCTTTCTCTTCCTCTTATTCTTATTCTATCTTCTGCTTATCAATACGGTTATGCACTCTTTGAATAGAAATCTATTTTCTAAAAGATCATGGCTTTCGTGGTTTGGTGAGTCTCCGAGATCCTTTTGATGACCTATGTTGTGTTGAAGGGATATCTATATAATCCAACTGATTGCATAAAGCCCGTGGTAACAACAAAATTGGGGAAAATATAAAGAAAAGACAGTTCTGGAAAGCTTGTTTGTTGTAAGGCGCTATCGAATCAGAGAATTCTTTCTTTCAGTTTTGCTTACCCTACTTCTGAGGATAGATAGTTTAGGGAAAACAAATGCTATGATGAGATCCGTCTTTTGACTTGGTCGAGGACACCATTACCATGTTGCTCACAAGATACGAACGTTGTCGCGAAACGAACCCGAGGGATTGATTGGATAACTTGGGTTGGCAAACATGCGGAACCCAAATAGCTTCGGCCTTCGCTTTGTGCAGGTCTACCCCACATGCGAGACTTAGGAACTCACAAAGGGCACTTATGTGTTGTTTCCTGCCTGATCTCCGTCCCTTGACCCTCGAGTCACTTGTGTCCTTCAGGAACAACAAGTAGAAGAGGTCGGCCTCAGAGGAAACGCTGACCAAACAATATCGAGATTTTTCCACTGGGTTTCAAACATCGGTTTCACCAAGAACAAGCAAGTTATTTGATCAATAGCAACTGGAAACTCCAATTCGATTCGCCCCCCGACTGGGAGGCATCTACCTCATCTTGACCACAAGGAGAGGTCCACTATGATGGGGGCACTTTGGATTTCCCTTCAACTCCAAGTTCACTTGGTAAGGATTTCAGCTAAATAAGCTCACAAGCCATTGCTCTGCACGGGCGGGCTGCTATGTGCCTGACAGAAAGGGGGAGGATTAGAGCGGAACGATTTTGGTGGCATGTTTTGAGCTCATTTTAGCAACAAACTCTGAATACTAGATATGACCTCTAAATAATAAGGGTCAAGGTCAGCCAGTGAGACGATGGGGAATAAGCTTCATTATCAAGAGGAAAACAGCCCGAATCACCAGCTAAGACCCCTAAATGACCCCCTTCCTTGCCCTCATCGAGAAATAGAACTGACTAATTCTAAGTTAAAGGGTAGAGACACTCAACACCACTATTCTTGAATAACTTAGAGCCGAGTCTTCTTTTCGCACTATTACGGATATGAAAATAATGGAAAAAATCAAATTCAATTGTCAACTGTCCCTATCGAAAATAGGATTGACTACGGATTTGAGCCATAGCACATGGTTTCACAAAGAGAAATGCTATTGAGACTTAATTTACTGACATAATTTACTGATCTAATTCATTATGACATTTGGATTCACTGTAGACTCCATCAAATATTGGAACTTGATGTTGATCCAATGATTCCTATGAAGCCACATCATTATGTCAGCAAATTAGGTCAAATTTTTAGGTCAAAATAGTATTACTCTTCCATAAAACCGCACGATTTTTCTAAATCCTAATTACTTCATAATCTAAACTGGTATCAGTGCATCGATCTAAATCTAAAGATTGAAAATCATCGGAGATCATTGGAAATACTCAACAGGGATCGTTGATAGCCCGCATAATTGGATTTATGGGTATTTTCTTGAAATGTTTTGAAGCCATTTGACTGGTCTTTTGACTTTTTGAATGTTTTTGGCTTTTTTTCGGTTTCAAGCTTCAATCTGTGAAATTTGAACAATCCAAGGGCTATTTTTTGTTCGATCCTTGCATGTGAGGTGCAACTAGGGTTGTTATATAATGCTCACGCAATTTGGTTGTGTTTAGATTGGATTTGTGAGGTTTTTTATTTTAGCTATTTTTGATTTGTTGGCACTCGAATCTGCTCTGTTTTGCCACTATTCTACTCCGGCCACTACAATTTTACTCTGTAGCCATCGTTAAAGCTTTTGGGACTGTTTAAGGCATTATTCTAGTTACGGACCATTTTTTTCGGTTGTGTTTGGTTACCACAGTGGGAGACTAGTGTGCTCTTAGTTTTGTGTTGATTCTAGTGTGGATATGTCAGAAGGAAGTGTGACTTCTACCACCGTTGGAGGAAGTATGGGAGGATATGGGTTGAGTTGTTTAGGTACTCTTGCAAATAATCCCTCTCTCCAAATTAATCTAGAGAAACTAGATGGACACAATTATTTGGCATGGTCACTAGCTTGTTTGTTATCAATCCAGGCCATCTCTTTGGATGGTTATTTGACTGGGGAGATTAAGAAACCTACCAAGTCTGGTTCTCCACTGAAGCAGGGACATCTGAAAATACTTTGGGGATGTCGTGGTTGCTTAATTCAATGTAACCTGTATCAATCGTGGTTTTTCGTTGTTTGATGCAACTCATAAGAATTGGTCAAAATATACTGAAATATCTTGAAACACCTCTAAACATTCCGCAACATTTGGCGGAAACATGCTGAAACACATCGAAGCATGAAATTTTTTATTTCAATCACTGATTCGTTTTTATTGTTTTGAAATGAAATTTTGATCATTAGGCTAGATATAACCTGTCTAGCAGCTTCTAAAACACCACTTGAGGCAACTGGAGCAAGAACTTGTTCTCACATTTTGAAGAATAGAAGCTGCCTTTACAGTGCTTTTTTTCCAGCCATTTTCTTGCCTGTTCTCCTTGTTTTCTTCTGTCATTTCCTACATTCTTTGTGGGTTGTTGATATAACCTTGTTACTAAGCTGTTGAGCTAGTATACAAGGCTGCAGAGCTCCAACATCGCACATTAGACTTGCATCAGATGGTATCAGAGCAGGTTTGTCCAGCTACCTGTTCATAAACAATGCCTAGAAGAAGAGGAAGTCCAACTGCAGTTCCAGCTCAAACTGAAACTATGGGTGTGATAGAACAACTTGTGAAAATTTAAGATGCTACCTTTTAAGTTAGCCCAACTTGAGGCCTCAACTCACAAGGACGATGCCTTTAACTCAGAAATTCTATGACCAAGGTAAACATAGGCAGTAGGTTGTAACGAGCGATAAAAGATGGAAAATGAACCTCAAAAGTGGAGATTCCTAAATCTTGGGGAAGTCTTCAAGTTGAAGAGTTGGTTGACTGGTTTAAGTATGGTTGAAAGAATCCTAGATATCAGATAAACCCCAAATGACAAGAAAGTAAAACTGGTCAGTAGTCGGTTAAGGGAAAGAACTTCAGCTTGGTGGGAACATGAGGATATTGGGACAACGAAAAAGGCAAGCCGAAAATGATTGGGAGAAGATGAAGAAGCAGCTTAGAGCAGAATTTCTTCCTTACAACTACGTCCAAGACATGTACCAGCGACTTCACCGATTGTGACAATGAAAGAAGCATGTTGAGGAATATACCAAGGAACTCTACCAGCTTTTGGCTAGCAATGATAGCCCTGAAGTAATGAGCAGCTGGATGTGCTTTATGTTACCAACCTGCAACCTCTGACCTGCTATTCAAAATGTTGAGTCTTTGTAACATTTGGACAATTTATTAGGTCCTTGCAAAATCGGAGTAGTTTTGCGCTAGAAGAGAATGTGAGAGCAAGCAACACAGTGTTAAAAAACATCAGAGCGTGCGAGAGCAGGGAACAAACGAATCAAAGGTTAGATAAAGGACCACATGGTGTTAAAAAAAATAAACAAACAAGTGCGCACATTCAGAACTTCAGCAAGGAAAAATATTGCACCTGGGAAAAAGTTTTTAATGAGGCTGGAACAGTATTACAACATTGTGAAAATGGTGCTGATTCTGGGTGTTACAAGTATGGTAAAGCTGGACAGACTTCTTCCGAATGTCAAGGCTTCAAATGGTCGCCTTGACTCAGGAAGACAACTTAAATTGACGGAGAACCTAAATTATGGAACTGATCTTGAAAAAGAACCAGTGAATGATGAAGGGCTTGGCGGTGAAATGGATAAGGAAAATATATCTCGTAAGGGGACAAGCATTTGCTGCTATCTAAGGAGCAAGGCAAACAAGATTGGTGAAGAACTACTATTTTCCACACGGCCTGCACAATTGGAAGAAAAGTGTGCCAATTGATAACAGATAAGGGAGATGTGAAAATGTAACCTCTCCAGAACCGTAGAAAAATTGAAACTGCCTGCTGAAGCACTCCCAAACCCATACAAGCTAACTTGTTTTAAAAAAGGTAAGGTGACTGTTTTTCAAGGATGTAGAGTTTCTTTTTGGAATAAACATCATGGTATTATTATGTTCAAAGTTGTTATGGATGCATGCCATATACAATGAAAAAGAACATAACAGTATGATAGAGGTACCATTCAGCAAGGGAGAGAGAATGTCTATTTGTTTTGGAAGGATAGGTGAAGATAAATTCGGCCCAATGGGGGGAAAACTTGAGTGGAACCTTAATTCTAAATGGTAGACCAATTTCTTTAAATGGAAGTGTTAATTCACAAGTATAGAGACTGTGTTACTTTATCCTTTGGTGGAGTAATTCCCAGTAGTTTAGTACCACAAGTTGTAGAATATTTAACGAGAAAATTTGTTGATGTGTTTCCAGATGAGATTCCACCCACGGAGTATGAAGAGTTCAACTGTCAAGTACATGAGCTATTGAAAAAGGGGCATGTGAGGGAGAGCCATAGCCCATGCCTCGTACTTGCATTACTTACACCAAAGAAGGATGGTTTATGGCGCATGTGTGTGGATAGTAGAGTTATCAACAAAATCAATGTGATAGAGATGTTTCAGATAGGCAGCGTGGCAACACACTGCTACTGGTAACTTTTGTCACCGACTCAGAAAGAGGCTTTCCATTATGATCGACGTTCAAACGCTATCATGAAGGGCAAAACAGTGCTTAGACCGACAAGGAGGAAGACTTGTGCCAACCATGACATCATTACCACCTTACAATATCCCGCCGAGATGACATGTTGGATATGTTAACTGGATCAAAGTTCTTTTTAAAGATTGATTTGAAGAGTAGCTATCCTCGAATACATATTCGTCAAGAGAAGGAGAAGAAGACTGCTTTTAAGATGGAAAAGGGTCTTCATGAATGGTTGTTTATGGTAATTTGGTCTATCCAACAAGCCTAGCACATTTGTAGGCCTATGGAAGAACATTTGTTGTCAACGTCCTTGGCGTTTTATGCAAAATGTTGCATGCAAACCTTAAGAAGAGCAAACCCTCTACAATTCATTTAGTGCAAAGTTTCTAAGGATCAAAAATATTTGATCACAGATTCATTCAAAATTTTAGCACAATATTACTTTGATGATAGATTCTATGATACGATGGATTTTTGTCTACACGTGGTGCAGAGAATAGCTTGGAGCTCATTAAGAAGAAATCATTAAGGGTCCTATTCTTGTTTACCTGATTTTAACAAGATTTTTGAAGCAGACTTCCACAGTTCAGGGTCGCAGTACCGTCCGTCGACTCAAAACATACTAATACACATCAAACCAAACCAAACCTTATGTTCCAATCATTTGGGATCAGCTACATGCGTCCGTTTTCACCATTCATTTCGGTTATGCATTATACGCTCATTTAAGTTAAATATTTTTATATTTTTTCTTATTAGTTCATTCAATATTAATTTAGGTCTACACCTAGTCTTAGTGCCATTAAGATAAATTCTATCACTTTTTCTAACCGATGTCTCTATCGACCTCCGTTGAACACGAGCAAACCATCTTAATCTATTCTCTCTTAACTTATCCTCAATTGGAGCTACTTCTACCATTTCTCTAATACAGTCATTTCGTGTTCTATCCTTTCTAGTTTTTTCACAAATTTATCTTAATATTCTCATTTCTGCTACACTTATTTTGTCACTATGTTATTTTCTAGTTGCCCAACATTCCGTCTCATACAACATTGTTGTCTTTTTAGCTGCTCAGTAACACTTGCCTTTTAATTTTATTGGTGTCCTGCTATCACATAATATGCTAGAGGATTTCCTCCACTTAAGCCAACCGTCGTTGATTCTATGAGTTATATCGTCTCCAATCTCTCCATTATTTTTAATGATTGATCCTAAATATATAAATCATTTACTCGTTAGTATTTCTTAATTTTCAATATTAACTTTTTTACTATGTCTACTTCTTCTATTACTAAAATTGCATTGCATGCATTCAGTCTTACTCCTACTTATTTTAATTTTTACTCGAGTGTCTCTCTCCAAATTTTTAACTTATTGCCAAATTGGAATGAAAGTAGAAATAAAAAATCAAAAGTGGAAACTCATAAAAAAAAAAAACAATATTAAGGTATTGAATTCCTTATTTAAAATTCTATGGGTTGAATATGCAAAATCAAAAATCAACAAAACAAGAAAACATTTTCCTAAACTCATTCCGCCAACCGAAAGAAAAGTGCTTGTGCACAATATGTATAAATTCACATGATTATGCCTAATCAACAAAATCGCATCTAAATGCCAATAAAACAACAAAACATTTACCTAAACTCATTCAACCAACTCAAAGAAAAGTGCTTGTGAACGTTATGTGCAAAATAACGCGTTAAGCCTTATAAAAAAATCACATCTAAATCCCTACAATCAACAAAACATTTTACTAAAAGTGATCAATTAGCAATAAAAATTGTAAATCCAAACAAAAAAAAAACAATATACAGCATTAACTATCCAATAGAGCGCATTAAAATTAGGCATAATAGCATGAAAAATTAGATAATTTCCAACAAAAATTTCACACCAAATTGCAATAATTTCGCATCAAATCGCACAATTATTAACCTAAAAAGTGACAAACTGTGTGCGGGTGTTTGCCAACCAGTGTGTGTGTGTGTGTGAAGTAGTGTGCATGTGTGTGGGTGTGTGCGGAGCAGTGTATATATGTGGGTGATGAGTGGTGAAGTGAGTTTTCCTTGTCAAAATCATATTATATGATTTGCAAATTGTTAAATGCCCAACCTTTGAAACTTCTTTAAACAGAATGGTTACCCTCATACATATTCTTTACATTTTTCTGAACAAAACCTATGTGTCGGTCTGTGTAAAGTAGTGTGCGAATGTGTGGGTGTATTTTTTTGAGCAACCTTTGAAACTTTTCTGAACAAAACCTGTGTGGGTGTATGTGTGTGAATATATGCGTGTGTGTGTGTGTGTGGGGGGGGGGGGGGGGGGGGGGGGTGTGAGTGACGATCTCTATGTGTGTGAGTTACAAGGGCAAATGTGAGAGAGACGGGATGGGTAGGGTGGGAGCAGCTTGGAACAAAAAGAGGGAGGTAGAAGATAGAAAGAGGGAGTACCTGTCTATGACAACCACTGTTGCCTCTTCATCAACCTGTGGTGGCGCGCCATACTCCACTACATCTATTTGAGAAAAAAACTAGTCTTTGTCATCAAATTTTTCCCCCAGTGGTTCTCTCATTGCCATCGGCGTTGGAAAAATCCTCAAAATCTGGTGCTCACCAGGGATCAATATGAGAATCTATCTTCCTCATCAACCACAACCCAAATCCGACATTTACCTCATCGTCTTCGCCACAGTCGAATGTGCAGAAAATTCAGTTTCAACTTCCAATTCAGTTTTTGATCTAAATTTGGGGACTTGAAGTTCTAGACTGTGTGGGCTTGTTTAACTTGATTTGCAATGGTGGTGGGACTGGTTCGGGAGTTGGATTGTTGTCCCTTCACCGAAGCTGGAGTTAAATAAAGTTAAGGACTATGGTTTATTCAAAAAAATCTTGTCCGTTAAAAATAATTTTTTTTGACGTGTCAATCATTGGATAGACTAGTGAGGGAAATTGGAGGGAAAAAATAATGGAGGGGATCTGAATTTTTAGAACAGTAAGATTCACTAATTTTATCAAACATTCAATATATATAATTTTAACACATTATTTGAAATATAGCTTTTGGTAAATAAATTTGAAAAATACAATTTTATCCATATGGGTTTTCTTTTAGAATCTCTAATGTGATTAGTGGGATTCGATATTCAAATTTGGTAGCAAAGTGAAGATGATTAATTGTAAAATCCAGAAAAATTTAAAATTTTATTGTGAAGGGTAAAATGGTAATTAACTATTACAGTAGGGGTTAAAAATCCGAATTTTTTAAAAATTCGGATGACGAAACAAACTTTACCGTTGAATTCCTCTTGCAAAATCTAGTTACCCAATCAAATTTCGTCCAATTTCGAGACAATTGGATTTTTCGCGTTTTATGATGCGATCAGGTGTTGCGCGACTAAAATAGACACAATCGAGTTTTAATTGCGAAACACGGAAAGTAATTTAAAATTAGTTCAAATAAAATATATTGAACCTAACACATAACGAAATTTAATTGATTCAGAATGAAATCGGATCAGAAAAAGATGAGACGTGTGGCTCTATGAGAGCCAAGTATTTGAGAGTATAAAAAGAGGGAAAAATCAGATTTTCCCCCTATTTGTGTTGCTGGGTTTTCTGAATATAGAGAGAGAAAAAAAAACTTAAGATCCTCAAGCTTTCTTCGCCGGTCTAGGGTGATCCGTCCTTCGGATTGCTTCGGGCCAAGAATAAAAGTTGTTCTATGCGACGAGAGCTACAAATACATACTAAAGATTGCGGGTTTCACCAAAGTCTCAAGATCGTGATTTTTGGGATTAAGATTTTGAAGCTTAATCGCGGGTTTTGCCTATGTGGTATTATGCTTCAAGAGGTATGGTTCCTTTCCTAACCAGGTTTATTCTCAACCAAGGATTGTATATGGAATGGGTAGCTGATTAGCAAAAAATATTGCATATATTGTATGTTGATTATACCCTTTTATACTTGCTTTTGTTGTGAATTTGGGGAGAAATGCATTTAATCTGTCTTTTAATGAAGTTTTGTATGAATGTAGTTGAAGAGTTGTAAATGGCTTGAGTTAAGCCCCCATCGTAGTGTTTAAAGACAATGGAGATGAGGGGGTGGCTTAAAGGGAGGCTTGGAAGGTGAAGAAATCAAGAAAAATACAAATTTGGTGAAAACCTTCCGGAAGGTTTGGTCATAAACCTTCCAGAAGGTTTGCACATTGAACTGCCTCTACCCTTGCCAAACCCTCCGGAAGGTTTTGCCTACTGAAATAAACCTTTTGGAAGGTTTGTATCGATTTTTCGGAAGGTTTTGCTCATTGAACTGCCTTTTCCCTTGTTCCTGCATAAACCTTCCGGAAGGTTTGTATCGACCTTCCTGAAAGTTTTGCCCATAATTGTCAGGCAGCATGTAACTCAACTCCAACAGCTTGGGGGGCCCACTTACACTTCTCCCACACCTACCCTGACATGTTCTACCTACAAACATGCCATTCTTACACAAGAGTGTGAATTTGGAAGAAGCTACCTAAGCTTAGGAGTAGTGTAGAGAGAGGAGCTCAAGGAAGAAGATGAAGTTAGAGAGAGAACGTTGGGTTTTCATTATTTCTTCACCATTTTTAGTGTTGTAAGCTTTAAATTACTTGTAATCTTTCCCCTTTTTACTTTAAACTCTTTCATTCAAGTTATATGCAAGCTTAGCTAAGTATTTCTAGCATTTCAAGTTCTACATTTGGGTATTTGTTTCCAATCTTTGTATTTTGACTATGAATGTCATTTCTCTTGTAGTTTAACTCTTTTCTTTCATTAATACAAGTTCCATGTCTCATTTCTTCATTATGTCTCTTTACATTATGCATATTTTTGCTTTGACTACGGATAGCTAAGTTTTTAGTTGGCTAATCCAAGGGAGATTTACTCTTGGGTATGCTAAATCAACTCTCCTCAATTCTTCCTTGTAGTGTAAAGTGTTTGGTTTGACTAGGTTGAGTGCGGACGTGGTTGTGAGCTCTTGATACACCGTAGACTTATCACGGGGGTATGCTTGAGCCTACACCTCCACATTAGTCCCTCACTTCCTACGAATCAATCAAGCACCGATGCACCATTGGTAGAATGTTTTGAGTTGATTTGACATTCCCATTGGAATGACCCCTTTGGATTAACAAATCTTGTTTTCATTGCATTTTAATCAAAAACTCCACTCACCAAAACACACAACTACAAGATTTTACCCTTTTTATTTCTTTTGAAATCACCCTTCGAAAACACTTGACCTTTCTTCCCTGAGGAGATGACCTTGGAATACCCATTCCAAGTAAAACACGACACTCAAAAGTCTCTCTTCTCTTGGGGAGCACTTTTGCACACACACACACATTTTCATTAACACACACGTTTTTCCATTCTAGCATCAAACCCGAGGGAGAGTGACACTCACCTCCTCATATAAGCCATATACACATGACCGAGTGGTGTTTGGAGATTAGGGTGAACGGAGTTCAAGCAGTAGCATGATTAGATATGAAAATCTCTTGTTTAATATATTCCTAGTGTAATTAGAGTACGAAAAATGGTGTAAGAATATATGGAACCAATTTTTCATGATTGGGTTTTATGGAAATTGCTTGTTCGTAATTTCTTGAGTTATGTGATGAATGAGGCATGCTATGTGTTTACTTAATTTGTGTCTTCTATGTGTTTGACAAAATGATTTGAATGATTAAGTATGTTATTTGGATGAAAATTATATAATATACTTTGGTGATGTTGTAGATGGTGATTATATGCTCATGATATAATTGATAATTGATGAAATTGGAAAATGTTAATAGACATTAAAATTGTTCATAATGTGCTCATGACATGTTGAACACGATATAGAAATTGTAATTGCACATTGCATTTGCATATGCACAGTTGACATCGCATTCGTGGGCATTTGATTGAGTGCGGGTGTGTGTGTGCGTGCATGATTTTGATCAAACACCATTCTTGGTTGATGATACGTGGGCTCGAGAAAGTTGGACCTAGGTTCGACTGAGTCGCATGAGTTGCATTAAAAAAAACATGGGTCGGGTATAACAAGAAGGGATAGATCCTCCCTCGGGTGCAAGACTCGGTTACTTGGTTCACGCACTTGCTTTGTGGTGCAATTTCGAAAAGGTGTGTAGGCGTACGCGGAGCCTGGGGTGAGATGTTCTCGAAATGCCTTGTGGGTTGGTAACCCCTTGGTGGAATGTTCATAAAATACCCACCCAAGAAAGACCCAAGATTTTACAAAATGGTAATTGGATGTTCAACATCAATGACGGGGGCTTGGAATACTCGGGTGCATACGCATGACATTGTATGTGTTATGAGAGTCGGTGGAGGGCTGAGGTTGCATTGCATGTGTGAGTATCATCTCATAACATGACATGGCATTGTGGAATCCATTTATGAGTTGCATATTCTTGAATGGATGTTTGATTGATTGTTGAATTGCATGTGAACATTTCATATGCATTTGGGTTGTGGAGTAGCCTTTTTAGGAGATACATTATTGAACGTGACTCACCTTTTATGAGGAAAATATTTCAGGTGCGAGACAAATACCAATGGATGGCCATCACATGGACCCTTGTTGATGAAGAAGCCGACATGTGGCTTTTAAATTATATTTTGTAAATCAATTGTATAATTTGGTTTGAAATTGTAAAATTGTGTAAAGGGTTTTACAATAAACTCGTATGGACAATAATTTGTGTTAATAAATGAATGACGAAATGTGGAATGAGTTTGGATGATCAAGGGTTGAAGATTGAAAAGATTTGAAAAAATCTAGGCCCAAGTACCGGTATCTAAGTGATTAAGTACTGGTACCACGTTGTTGGATGGGTCAGGTACCAATACCTAGACTTACGGGTACCAGTACCTCTTCCAAAATTTTCAAAAATTTAAATATAACTCTGTCAAACCTTCAAATCTTGAGCCCTCTTGTTGGGATGAAGTAATTGGTCAAACATTAAGTCCTGGTTGATAGGGATGGACCTTGAAATGGTCAAGTGGTTGATATGTGCACAGATTATATGTTTGGGAGTGCTCCGGTACAAGGGAGATTCTGCCCAATTTCGATCCCGATGAAGGGGACGTGATGATGTAGTGTCAGGTTATGCGACATTCACAGGTACTTTCGCAGGTTGATGGGTGATCAACGGGTTGAGAAATGACTCCCGAATTTTGAGGCGTTATATTAATGGTATTCAAAAATAGGATTTTTTGGATTGAAAAAAGTTTTAAGGTCTCATTCTATTTCGTCGGATCAACAAATATTAAAACGATTTGAATCATTTTTTGTTGGACTAACGTCGTTCATCGTACCAAAGTTTTTTATCTCAAATTGATCTGAGCCGCTTTTTATCTTTGGGATTTAAAAACAACTCTACTTTATTATATATATATATGTGGTTTCTTTGTTTGAATTTCTATTGATGTTTTACCTTTTCCATATTTGTAAATGTTGTTATTTGGGAGTTCACAGACACAGGATCAATTTGTCATGAATTGTTCTTTGAATATGATCAAAATTTATATAATATACAAAATATTGATCCAAATAAATATTGGCATGGGGACTTATTACAAGATATATGTCAACTTTCATTATCCTATATTCCATCAAGTGTAGCTCTCAGTGTATACTTTGATGTGCCTGGTTTTATTTTTGGCTAAGATATGCAAGGTTCAAATGAGAAAATGTTAGTAAAGGATGGCAAGAAATCAATGGAGATGTTTGCATTGCATAGGACTACAAAATAGATAAAAGATTTTTGTTGTTGTAGAAGCAGTTGGTGTTGCTAGGGTTGACTCATCCCCATTATTATCTTCTCCTCACCCCTTGTTGTCGATGATGGATAATGTTTTTGGGAACCAGACATCAATTGTTAGGAATGTGAATGTTAATATTGGGAATGAAAAGGATGCTAATTCTAATGACGCTACAAATGGTAACAATGGGAAACAACCTAATGGTGATCCACAGGATAATGACGACGGTGACTTTGAAGATGATGATATTTATGGATTAATTTCAGAGGATGATGATTATGTAGATCAAAATGTGACCTCCAACCATGAGTGTAGGGAAGAGATAGATATAAACTATCATGATGATGGCTTATCATATATATGTCGGGGGGATGATGATCTCAGTTATTCTAACTCAAATTCGGATGATAATGTTGTTGCGGAAAGGGGATAGATACAATGTGGATCTTCCCTCAAGATTATACACGTGAATTGCAAGACACTACCTAGAGGGGGTGAATAGGTTAATTAAAATTTAAGCTCGGATAATCACCAATTTTAACATATGTCTACCACAATTATCTCGTCACAATAAACTCTACCTTAATTCTATAGAAAATCGATATTAGAGTGTTTTACGTGATTTCATATGGGTAGATCTCCTCTCATTCTAGCCCGATTTACTCTTCATCTTTTTCTCTCTTCTCTCTTGGCTCTTTGAATTGCTCCTAGGCTCCTTGGGGTTGAAACTTGTATAAAGAAACCCTAAAATTGATCCCCTAGGATTTAAATTAGGTTAATGGTGCAAAATTGATCGGGACCGAGTTTGCATATGCATCCAGACGTAGCTTCACTCGTCTGGACGGACTGAACTTTATGTCCGTGTAAAAATACACACGTACGAATGTGGATTTTGTGTCTGGATGGACCCAAATTTTTGCCAGAAGTTACAAAGGTGTGTTTGAATGCATTCTTTTTCTACCTGGACCCGGGTGACAATCTAACCCAAAAGTCTAGCCAAATTTTTGCATAGCTAGAGATGGATTCACGAAATTTGCATGAAATACACTTTTGTAAAGATTGAAGTCTTCTTTCCATTTTTACAAGAATCAACTCAATCAGACATCGGAATAAAAAGTTATGGTAATTGAAATAGCGTCAAATTTATTCATTCCCGAATTCTCTCCAAAATATGTTTTGAGGCCCAGAATGCCTCCCAAGGTTTTTCGACGCTCCAAATCCATTTTCATGTTATTTTCACCCAAAGATCTTTAGAATTTTACTTACTCAATTTCTTTTAAGAGTGATTACCCAAAAAATATCAAGTCACTTAAAAGTCTAACTTACTCCTACAACATTATTTTTTCAATGAACTTTGTAATAATAATTTAACAACTCAATAACATACTTAATAATCTAATATAAATTAAAATAAATACTTTGGGTCTTACAAAATTTTAGTCCTCGAAACTGATTACTAACCTCAAGAAGAAAATAGTGAGGGTATTGTGCTAGCATTTCGGACTCTGGTTCCCAAGCAGTTTCTTCCACTCCATTTGTTTCGAAAGTACCTTCACTAGTGTAATAATCTTGTTGCGAAGTACCTTTTCCTTGTTATCCAAGATCCGTACCAGTTGTTCTTTAAAAACCACCCCCTCTTGAACTTGAATCTCTTCCAAGTCCACTACATGTGATATGGCGGGTTCTCACTTTCGTAGCATCGAAATATGAACACATCGTGAACTCTCGACAATTGTTCTAGTAGGTTAAGTTGATATGTCACCTTTCTGACTACTCTTAGGATTTCAAAAGGTCCAATATATCTTTAGGCCAACTTCTATCTCTTATCGATGCCTTCAAGAATACATAATCACCTTTTTTAAACTCTAGTGGCCTCCTCCTTTGGTCAACATAGCCCTTCTAATGACTCTAGGTTGTGTGTAATATATCACAGATCAATTGAATTTTCTTCGTTGTCTCCCTTTGGTCCAACATAATACTCTATTCGGCCTCTCTATAGGGCTTTCCCATACAATGCCAAATAAGGTACCATACCAATACTAGCTTGAAAACTATTATTGCATGCGAACTCCACCAACGGTAAGTACTCACTCCAACTACCTTTGAAGTCCAATGCACACAGCCTTAACATATCTTCTACAATTTGAATTACCCTCTCAGGTTGACCATCAGTTTGTGGGAAGCGGTGCGAAAATGTAAATTTGTCTCTAAGGGTTTTTCAAACTTTGCCACAAACCTAGTATCTCGATCCAAGACAATGGACAAGGGTATCCCACAAAGCTTCACTATCTCCCAAATGTATTACTGACTCAACTTCACCAATGTATACGTCATCTTCATGGGTAAGAAATGTGATGTCTTGGTGAGTCTATCCATAACTACCCAAATCGCATTATGCCCTTTGGTGGTCCTTCTTCCACTCGGGAATGGGCAAAGGTTGTAGCAAACCTTCTGGTTTCTAATGTTCCACCTTCACTTGCTGACATACTACACATCTAGTCAGATAGTTTGAATGAAATAATAAACACAAATGTTAGCATAGATACTAAAATACAACAGTGATATATAACTAAAAGGAAGGCAGATTGTATGGAAATGCAGTCATTTGGAGCAATCTAGGAAGTGGTGTTGTTATAGAAGCTAATGATCCATACACTGATGGTAGAAGACATTTCAAAATGATTTTTCTTTCTTTTCATGCTTTCACCACAGGCTTCATATCTAGTTGTAGACTGTTGCAGAATGGGGAGAGATACGCAGTGAATCTTCCCTCACAATTATACACGTATGTTACAAGACATTACCTAGAAGGGGGGTGAATAAGTTTTCAAATTTTAATCGTGGACAAAAACCAAATAAACTTATTACTACCTCAATTACCTCTTCTCACAAAGATTAATCAATTAATAGTGAGAAACTCATTTTAAACACCATGGCCCCTTAAATCCATGAAGATTTATGCTATTAATTTGTTAATTAAATGCACAAATACGCAATCTCTCACGATGATCCCAACCAATGACACAAACCCTAGCATGTGACTATGGATGATAAATATATTCAATAAATCATTCCATCAAATACATTGTGCACGTGTGTGCTCAAAATTACAAGTGTATATGAAAATAAAAAAGATTAACAAATACAATTTGTTGATGTGGAAACCCTTCTCGGGAACCACTCGGAGTTCACCAAAACCTAATCTACTATCCTAAGGTCAGTGTACTAGTACTCAAGTCTTATACATCAACTAATTTCATGGTTAGACTCTCATTTCCTTCAATAAACCTTTCTACCAAAACTCCCTCTTCGATGTCTTAGATATCTTCACTTGAACTGTCCTACGCATAGTTCATTTAGGCCTCGAGCACTCCTAGGATGCACCAAAGAATCTTAGTATGCACAGTTGTCAATGGATTTGGTTCAACCAAGCAACGTATTCTTCTACAAGGTGTAAGTTTAGATAGGAACCATTAGATGGTAATCTTTGGATTTAGGGATCTAGGGTTGTGGCTCAAGCTGTCAAGATATTAGATTGGTTGAATTTACTATCAAGAGGCTTACCTTAGGCTGGGAAGGCTTTCCCTTATTTATAGGTTCAAAGTAGGGTTTGTCTTTGAGACTATGAAAACACAAATTCGCAAAACCGCTTGATCAGTAGGAGGGAAATCATAGGGCTGTGGTTACTGGAATGAAAAAGGAATTCAACCGTGCCTAGGAAAGTAGGACCACTTGAGTGACCATGGGACTACTCGAGCCGTTTTTGAGATCAGATCGTAAACAGTCGTCTTGGGTTTCAAATATCGTAATAATCTTTTATTTAGTGGTTGGTATTGTCAATAATATATGAATGGATATCTATTTCATTAACATTTCTAGTAATGAGCTTTATTTTAGGAAGGAACATAATTTTAGAAAGATAGATTGGTTTTAGCAACAAACTAAATTTTGGGAAGGACTTTGAATTTGATTTTTTTTTCTTTTTTAGAATACACAATTAAGTTGGGTATGAGATTACCAACATTGATGGTGGGTTTAAGATTCCCACTATCATTGGAAATTTGATTCCAATAGTAATGTTATGCCTGATATAAATTACCGACTTATTAACCACCCAAACATGGTAATTCATGGAATTAGGAATAAGATTGACATTCCCAATCAAGATTACTGCTATCCAAATGGAGCCCAAGTCTTTAGAGACCGTATAATAAAGCCTAGCAAACATAGAGAGGTCCCTACTGGTTTTTTAATTCTAAAACCAAGTAAAAAACTTGTCATCTTGAACACTAAAGGGTGTTGTTCAAGAGGGGTCTGCTAATAGCTCAAACTATGTTTTCAAAATACAAAAGAGGTTTAGAAAAACTTTTCTTTGAAGAAAACCAAGGAGCCATACATGGATCAATTACATATTCTATTTCAACACTAATAATCCTAAATCTAATAAATTAAACCAATAGATCTTAGGTCTCTAAGTGATATGGTTATATACTAAAAGCTTAGGTTTTTTTTGTAGTAAAACTCGTCTTATTAATTAATAGAAGTTTGGTTTTTCCATTTTTATTGAGAATCTATGTGGGCAAAATATTTGTATTATATTTGATATATGGTATGCATGTGTGTCTTATATTTTACATTGTAGATAATCTGGTATGTAGAGTTCGGCTTATGCATAGAAGACCAGATTATCGGATCCTTATATAATATGAATATAGGTTCACAATCTTAGATGAAATTGAACACAACATCAGGATGATTGTAGTATAATATTCTGACATAGTCTGTCTTCCCATGTTGAGATTATTATATTTTACTGATTGAATAAGATAATAAATACCTCATGATTATTATAATTGCTTATATTCTTAATCCCGAGATATTTAATTGCCACGTGCATATAATGATTGTTATTTTAATTCATCAAAGAGTGAGATTCATATTGAGTCAATAAGCTCGGTGAATTGTGAGACGATATTATTTGTAAAGTGAAAATTAATTATTAAAACAAACCACATCCTGGTATTTAAATGGGTTGATGATATCCTCTTGAGAAAGCTCATAAGTTTTGTCTATGTCAAACCCTGCAGGTAGATTTAATTATCCGACATGATAAATAAGTTGAGTGGTAAGGTCTCAAAGAATAGAAGAAGTCAATTAAATATAATTATCAGTAATTTATTTAATTTATGGACATCTGTAATCTTAAACGTGAGGAGATTATTAAACATATAACAATAAAGAGCTCGAAATATAATTTTGAGATAAGGCTTAAGAGATCAATAATAAGTTTTTAGTGGACTAACTTATTATTAATAGACTGTAGAATGTTTGTTTTGGGTTGAACATAAGAATCCTAGGCCCATTGATCCCGACCCTTACTTCTCCTTAGGGTTTCTTTCGTAGCCTATGTGTAGACATCTATGCTCTCTAAATCATCACCACCTTGATTACTCACATTTTGAGGGAGGCTGAGAGAGAGCACAGAAGTTCGAAGGTCCTTGTAGCCCACACTGCATCCAGATTTTGGCGTTGGGGGATATACGACAAAAGATCGTGAGGTTCATCGAGTTGCTTTCTGCATTTGTCTTTAGATTCTATGTTCGTGCTGAGACGAGATCAATTCAGAGCGATCTCGAAGGTAAACCCTAGTTATGCTTTGTAGGGTTTTAAATGAATTTTTTTTTTTGTATTTGATACATATGCGTTGTCAATGATTCTTGGAATTTTCGTTCCAACACTAAGGTCATTCATTACCTTTGTCCTAAGCATGGAGGTGCATATGGAGAGTTCATTTGATGTAGCTTGAAGCATGACCTCTTCCCTTATATTTAATGCTTTTAGATCTTCATCGTTGTAGCATGACCATATAATAGGTTGAGATTTACAAGGACTTCATAAAGTTAGTCAATTACAAAACATGATCTAACAATCTCCCCCTTTGGCAATTTTGTGACAAAATACCCAAGTAAGAAATTAAGATTACAACCCTCAAACTATTTGTGATGCCCCATAATTCGGGGGTTCTTTCTTAACCCGTTGATCACCTACCAATCTGCGGAAGTACCCGTGCATGTCGCATAACCCGACACCACGTCATCATACGACCATTGCAAGGTCCCATATCCATCAATTTGCCATTAAAATTTTGCCAATTACATCCCTTAAACAAAAGGACTCAAGACCCGAAAGCATGGCAAAGTGATGTTAAATTTCTGAATATTTTGGAGGAGCTACTGATAGCTCGTGTACTTGGTACCGGTAGCTGAGCCCTCTGCCGGCGAGCTATCGGTAGCTGTGAACCTAGCTACTGGTAGCTGCTCACTGCCAGCGAGTTATCGGTACCTTAAGCTACTATCAGTACCTGAGCCCCTGGAATCGTGGTACCGGTAACTAATCAACTTACTACCGGTACTAGGGCCCAGTTTTTCCCCAATTCAATTCTTTTTCAATTTCAACTCACCCAATCTCATACAACATTCACCCAAACTCATACTATATTCAAAATATAGTCCGTAAAGGTTCATTACACAACCTTTTAAACACTATTACAAGTCCAAAATAATTTATAGCATCGTTTTACAAAATGCAATCTTAAAGCCACATTTCGACTTCTTCTCAACAAGGTCCCATTTGAGGGCCGTCCACCGGCGTTTGTCCCGCACTTGAAATGTTGTCTCCATAAAGGGTGAACCACGCTCAATAGGGTATCTCCTAAAGAGGCTACCTCCCAACCCTGATGCATATGCAATTTCACATGCAATTCAACAATCAAACAAACATTTATTGAAGAACATACCACTTCAAGAAATGAATGATACAATACTATGTCATGTTATGAGGTGAGACTCACACATGCAATACTACCCGAGCCCTCCACCGGCTCCCATAACATATGTAATGTCATGCGTATGTATCCAGGCATTCCAAGCCCTCGCCATTAATGTTACACATCCAATGACCATTTATAAATTTTGGATCCTTCTTGGGGTGGGTATTTATAGACTTCCACCAATGGGCACCCAACCGACACGGCATCTATGGACTTCCACCAATGGCTCCGCGTACGCCGACACACTTTATGGATTCAATACCAACAGAGTGCGTATCCAAATCACCAGGTCTTGCACCCGAGGGATAATCTAGCCCTCTTGCTAATCCTGATCCTATTTTCAATGCAAACTGTGCGGCTCAGTTGAACCTTAGTCTAACTCTCCTGAGCCCACGTATCATCCATCAAGATTGGTGTTTGATCAAAACTATGCACACACTCACACCCATGTCACATGCCCACAAATGTGATGCTTCCCGTGTATATGCAAATGTAATGAACAATTGCATTTCATAGCATTGTGTAACTAAGTTTTCAATTGCAATTACCACATTATGTTCAACATGTCATGAGCACAACATAAACAATTCAAAATCCTTAATGTAATTTATATCATAAAGCATATAATTACTTTCTAACATGATCTCAAAGCATGTTATATCAATTTCATGCAAATAACATACTTAATCAATCATAGGCATTTTATCAAACACCCAAAAGGTATAAAATTATTTAAACCCATAATCATGTCCAATTTATCACATTCTCATGAAATCACCCAATGAACAATTCTCAACAAACCCAATTCATGCAAAATTAGTTTTATACATTTTAGCACAATTTTCCATACTCTAGTTACACTATGAGTATATGTATAAATAAGAGATTGCATCTCTAATTATACTACTCATTTCATACGCAAACCCTAAGTTGAAAATAAATCTAGCTAGGAGAAAAATCTCGCTTCTTGAAGCGTAATACAAGTGGCAGAAACTCCAAGAAGCCCAATTCAAGCTTTAAACATTGATTTCCAAAAATCTCATTTTTGAGACTTGACAAAATTCGCGATTTTTGGTACGTAGACATAGCTCTCGTCACGTAGAACAACTTTCGTTCCTGGCCCAAGAAAATTTGACGAAAGGTTGGCCCTAGATAGCAACTCTTCTCTCCCTTCTCTCTTTTTCTGGAAAAAACCAGCAACAAATGGGGGAAAAATATAATTTTTCCCCCTTTCTATACTCCTTGTATACTTGGCCCACAACGCGCTACACGTCCTGTCTTTTCTAATCCAATTTTATCTTGAATCAATTAAATCTCGTTCTATGTTAGGTTCACTATATTTTATTTGAACTAATTTTAAATTATTTTTCATTTTTTCACAATTTAATCTTGATCACGTTTATTTTAATCGCGCTGCGCCTAAATGCACTGTAAGACGTAAAAAATTCGGTTGTCTCAGAATTCAACAAAAATTGACTAGGTAACTAGATTTGACGAAAAAAATCAAATGGTGAGGTCCATTTTGTCATCCGAGTTTTAGAAAAGTTGGGTTTTTAACCTGTACCGCAATGGCTAATTATCGTTTTGCCATTTTTCATAAAAAAATTCTAATTTTCCCGGATTTTACACTATTGAACAAAAATAATTGTAAAAAAATCTCAACACTAGTGCATAAGTCCCTAATCTCTAAGTACAAGATCTATCTTTAGATGTAGCTTTGAAAATCATATTCCTGTATATCACCACTAACTCAATACCTTATAAAAAAACATAATATGTATGAGAGAAATAACATAATCACAGGTATGGAAATTACCAAGATAAGGTATATTTATGTTAACATCATGCCAGTGTAAATATGTAACATATGTAAGAACTGTTTTGCCCAATATGCTTGAGAACTTTTAGATATAACATGAAAATGCACAACTAGTTCTCCCTCTTAGTTGGGGTTCACAAGTAAAATAACAAGTGTAAATTAGGTGACATCATGTCAAGTTTGTATATGTACTAATAAAAATTTCTTTTTAATCTAAACACGTGAAACTTATCTAAGCTAGTAAAGAGAGAATCTCCTCGAATTCTCCCATATGTACCTAAAATATTTTTTCCCTTTTTGTCACAAAGTGTCAAACCAATGACATATCATAACAACCATGGTACATAATCAAGTCATCCTAACGTATTATTCCATATTTGTCATAAAGAGTTAATCTAATGACATATCATATCAAACACGAAATAAAATCATGGTATAACAAGAAGGTAAAAATATAAACCAGCTAGCAAGAATAGACATGTAAGTAAAGCAAACAAAAAACATGACACATAACTCAGAGTCTCAAAAGATAAAGCATTAAATAGTATCTAACTAAGAGTACATCACAACAAATGAAAATATCACAAAAAAATGCAAAAAACAATAAAAAGGAAAAAAAAATAGAGTACTTTAAGTACAGACCATGAATGAATAACTCTCATAAACTCCCATATAATCCCACACTAAAGTCTCCTAAGCAGCTGTAGTGGTTGCATCATCTCCACCATCCTGTGGCTATTTCTTGGGCTCATCATCATCATCATCATCACTGAATCCAGTATTTTGCATCATTTGTCTAACATGCATGAGCTCCCTCCGTATGGCTCTCTGATCTCTCGAAAGATCCATCTATCTCCCTTCAAGAGAATCTAGCCGGAGTGTAATGAGACTATGCTGCATGCCTACACTAGATTGAACATGACCAATGTTGGTCTGAACCTCACCTAATGCATTAATGATAGCAGTCCACTGGTTAAGTGAAGGTGCCCGAGGAGTCCTAGGTGGTGGTGCATGTGAGGTGCTAGCTTCTGTGCATCTCGATGGTGGTGTACGACTCAATGTATCTCAACCTCCATCTCATCGTCCTCTGCCTCTACCACCATGGGGCAAATGTGTAACACACATGAGTCTCACTTTGTATTAGTGAATCCTTTCCAAAAGGTGTCTTTGGTCTTAGTATCTTATCGGTCTCTAAAACAATCACATCCTTAACTACAGAAATTCGGGTGATAAGAGATCCAAAAGGTAGACTGTCACTAATCCCACCCTCATTAAAGGCTCTTCGAATGACTCTAAATATTACCTATGGCAAATCAATCCTCCACACCAATTCCAATAGAATGTAAGAGGTAAGCTCGTGGTGTAGGAAATGTAGACACGTGAGTCTTCGGGTCAATGCTATAATTGATTATCAAATTAGTCATTTGATACTCTCTATCTAGGTCCTTGTGGTACGAGTTTTGTCAGTTCCATTCAACAAGATAAAGAGCACCATATAACACATATGCAACATCGTGGAGGCTGGGCATATAATTCTTGGGTCTATGATGATAAGGTCACGTGCTACCTGGGTATAGGTGTTGGGTGGTGGGAATCAAGTCAGTCGAGAACCCAAAAAACACACCTCGAACATATATTTGAAAGTGCTCACTATCCTCAGTGGTGTTCTTAATGTGTGTGTAAAAATCACTGACTATATCTACATTTGCTAGTATAGAAGCCGCAAATATCTCAATCCAACCTCGTGACTTAAAAATTCAAAGGGATAATAGTGTTACTTACCCTAGTGAAATTCACTATGCGCTTTACCAACACAGGTCGTAATGCAAACTGTCTCCTCTACAACTTACAATAATGTGCAGTTTGGAATCGGCTTGTCTCATTTAGTGCGCGTACTCTTGCCCACATCTGCCATTTCTCAACACATTTATTTAGGCAAAGACTCCTTTTTTTCTCTTTTTGGATGGAAATGTTTCTCAGCTCTCGGAGGCATTTTCCTAAAAACAATCGGTGAAATAGTGCAAATACAAATGACAATAATTGATCCAATAATAAAATACATTAAAACTCACTCAAGTTTAAGCTAAAGCTCAAGGGAATGCTATGAGTCTGCACAAGGAGAGATGAGCTTTTTTTAGAAGTGAAGAAAATGAAGTGGAATCATCAAAAGTCTTGTCTTTAAAGCTTACTAGACCAAGAATCAATACAGGTCGCTCCAGCGGTCCCTAAAGCATCCACATTTTCCTCAGCTGGGTTCCAACCCACTTTTCACCTCCAATCATTGATTTGGGCCTCAAAATGCATGCATGGGTATATAGACAACCTAAATGCAATTATATTCACATACAAGGATGAAATTGGAACTAATTGCAATGTAATTTTCAATTTAAACATTAAAATGCACAATGTCATCAATCATGAAAATCACATATATTTACATTATAATAGTTTCATCCAAATTTCATCATCTCATAACATTAATCTAAGGTATCTTCAAGAATATAGAGCTCAATTTCATGCATCCTAGAGTAATGTTCCCTCACTTTAGTTCAATTTCACTTACGCGTGTTCAAATTTTGTTCAACTTGGACTAATTCAAGTGTGACGTGTGTGAAACCAAACTCCGATGTCATTAGGATATCGTTTAGTTCAAATAATTAATGAAGCTCTACATGAAATCTTAATGCATTGTCTAAGTGAATACATGACCAGTTAGTGAGTGCCCTATTCATTTTTCTTTTTGACAACTCTCCTTATCTTTTATCCTTTCTCCTCATATGGTTCCAATCAGTATGATTGTGAATTTTGTACTTGAAAAATATGCTTCTAAATGTGTTTGGCATTATCTTTTTGAACTTTACAAATGCGCAATGATCATTAAGCATAAGTACTCTCAACAATTCAAGTGCAATTGTTCTTAGCCATTTGTTTTATGCCTCACCTTCTTAAGATTGGCCACATTGGGCTCTTTTCTCACGTTTGGCTCTTTGACATCTTTTAAGAGATTGAGGCTTTACTAACATTTAGTCATGTGTTCACCTATCAGCAGCACTTAGATTCAGGTGAGATCATTAATCAGTTAAACTAACTGACTCCTAATAAGATGAATGATTGGCGTGTACTTGATTTTTGAATTTTTCAAGGGAAATAATAAAACACACTAGAGTGAAACAGACTTTGGTTCATGGATCATGCACTAAGATTTATGACCACTAAGGTCTTTATCCCTTAATATAACTCATAGAAATGGACATTTTAACTTTGATTCAAAGATGAAATCATTATAAAGCAAACCGAATTGTGAACTACCATGATCAATAATACAGAAAAACAAAAAACAAAAAAATATTTTTGGCTTTTTCTTTTTCATTATTTTTGAATTTTTCGTATAAAAATTCAAAAATAAACAAATAAAAATATATATAAAGTATGACCCTAGGGTGTTTGATGCAATGCATGAATAATACACCTAGGTCCATACTACTTACCTCACATACTTTTTAAGTGACATGACCTTGTTGAAAGCACTCGAGACATGCAACTTGGTTGAGACTGTGAGCCTCTCAAACTCCTCCCTAGTCACCCATACTTGTTTTCCCTTCCAAAATCTTGATTTTGGTCGGGGAATGGGTAGAGGACTAGCTCTTTTCTCACCGAAAGTATGTAGCTCAATCTTAATCTTGGGAGTAGAAGGAGTTTTGTGCACTCCAGCATGTGAGGCCTTAGATGATGATGCATAAATATGCTTAGACTCACTTAAACTTTCCAAAAGCTTAAAATAATTCATAAATTGATTGTTTAAAGCTTTGGATTGATTAGTTAGATGCATGAGCTTCTTATTTAAGATATCCTTATTCTTTATGCAATGTGTACTATGATGACCATGTTCTCCATAAGTGAAACAAAAATTATAATTGACTTGGGTTTCCTTAATAACCAACTTCTTTAAGTTCTTACCTTTTCTATTTTTAGTCTTTGGTGGACTAGTGCTCAATTGTGGGGTGATGGATTTGGATTACTCTTCACAAACACGGTCTTGGATGAAGTGTTGGTGGTGTGTTCATGTGTGTAGCCTAAACCATGCTTGTCACCTATATTTTTTCCTATAGACAACATGCTATCAAGCTTTTCAGTGCTTAGGGATAGTCTCTTAGAGAGTTCATTTGATTCAGGAAGATCTCTATGAAGTTTGACATATTTAATCTCGAGATTCTTCTTAGATTCAACAAGCTCATGACGCAATCTTGCAAGGAAGCTTACTCTATCTAGAAGAGATTTCTTCTCTTCCTCAAGCCCACAAATTTGAGCTTTGGACTTCACTAAGTCCACATGTAGTAATTTTCGATCTTCATCACTTGAGTTTACTTGGCCACTCAAGACAAGAGCTCTCTTTTATTGTTTGAGGAATTGCTTGTACAGTTGATCATATGCGTTATGTATATCCTCAAAACTCTCAATGTCCTTCTCGCATGTGGAGACTTCCTCTTTCAAGTCTTCTACAATCGTGGTAGGACTTACTTCAACTTCACTAGTCAAAGTTTCTTTAGGGGGAGAGGAGTGTGAACTTACAAAGGCCGTGAAATTCTCCTCATCTTCTTGAGAAGAGGAGTCATCACTCGATGTGGACTCACTTTTACTATCGATCCATTTGGTCTTCATAGCTCTACTCTTTTCATTGGGCAAATCTTTTTTTTGTTCAATTCGGCATTCCATAGTCATGTGTCCAAATCTTTGACACTCAAAGCATTGGAAGCCTTACCTCCTTTCTCTCAACCTCTTGTCGAGAGTTTGTTCTCCTTTCTCCTTTCCCTCCTCAGGAGTTATAGGTCTACTAAACTTTCATTTCGACCTTGAGAACTCTACATTACTAGCCTTAAAGTACTTTTTGAACTTCCTCACAATGAAGGCTTGGACGTCTTCTCCTAATTGTTGAAACTCGAATTTACCCCATTCTTCATTAGTTGAACTTAATGCCACACCCTTCATCTTTTTGGCTAAAACAATGTTCATCTTGAAAGTCAATATTGACCCAACTAGATCTTCCACTAACATCGACTCCATATTGACTCTCGTCTCGAAGGACGTCACCTTAGTATGAAACCTCTCCGGTAAAGATCTCAAGGTTTTCCATTTAATGTTTACGTCATCAATCTTGGTACATAATGCGAAAGATTAGTTACCAATGTCGCACAATTTAGCATAAAACTTGCTAATATTTCATCTTCTTGCATCCTTAAGGTCTCGAACTAAGAGGTGTAGCTTTGGAGTTTGGACATCTTCACCATGGAGGTCCCTTCGTAGGAAACTACCAAGATGTCCCATGCTTCTTTGGAGGTCTCGCAATTTTCAATCCTCTGAAAGTCATTAAGTGTCATATTATTGAATATTGCATTCAAGACTTTAGAGTTCCACCCAGCTGATTCAATTTCAGCTTTAGTCCATGACTTTAGGGATTTCACTTCAACCACTACTTCACCACCTTCAACTAGATTAGTGGTGGTGGTAGGGCTTTAACCCTTTTGCACACAAACTCATACTCTCTCGTCTATGGATTTTAGAAATGCTCTCATGCGAGTTGTCTAGTACTCAAAGTTAGACCAATCGAAGAGTGGTGGTCGTGCAATTGAACCTCATTGTCAATACAAAATCTAGCTCCTATGGGAGAATTCACATATAGAGGCTGCTCCAAGGTTTCAACCTCTAACCCCAAATATTTTACTTAGTTTCATGAAACATTAACAATGTCAAAGCATCATAGAATATGTCACAACAATGTCATGATGTCATAAAAAGAACATGCGAGTTGGTTTCAAGTTAATGTCATGACACACCCTTACTCTTTTGTCATAATTCTTAGGATACTAAGAATTTGGGACTAAAATCTATCTCATTCCTAAGTTTTCCAACGAAAGTTTATTTTCTTAATTCTGACTTCGGTAGCAAAAGTTATGGTCGTTCGAAGTCGGAGAAAAAATTCTCTCATTTGGCCCCCAATACATGAAATGTATTGTGTTACTACTTTGTCGCATATGCACTCTCAGCTGCCCATGTTACTTAAAAATTCTTAGTGTATTACTGGTTTGACCCCCAATATGTAAAATATACCATGTTACTACTTTTATGGAGTGCAATTTTTAAGCAATGTTACTACTTTTATGGAGGCATGCAAATTCACCATGTCCATGTTACTACTTTCTTTGCCTCTTTCTTTTCCAATCCTAAGCTATAATTCTAAATAGGTTTTCCACATTCTTCATGTTCAAGCACATATATATTCATACACATAGCGCGTAACAAAGAATATGCAATGCATGTGAATGCAATGTCCTAACCCAAATCTTCCCATAACGAAAAATGATGAACTCAATTCCCATGAGACCCATGTGAGATCTAAAGAATATCAACTCATTACCATCATCATACAACATACATTCATTCTCAAAAGAATATATGTCCATAAAGTCCCAATTACATGCCTTTAATAAAATACAAGGCAAAAATATAATTATATATAAGGGACTACAAAAATCCATATCAAGAGCCACAACTCGGCACTGTCCTCAAAGCGGGCCCAAGTTTGGGCATTCAGCAGATGTCCGTTCAACACCTGAAATATATCCCCATAAAGGGTGAGCTATGCTCAATAGGGTATCTTCTATGAAGATCACCTCCTAACCCATATGCATACGAAATGTCATGCAATCATAAATCTTTCCAAGCATTCAATTCACATATATATTCATGAACAATGCTATTAATATTTGCCATGGCATGAAGTGTAAACTCATGCATGCAATGTCAACACCGAGCCCCATCTCGGGCTCCTATAACACATCAAATGTCATGCGTACGAACCCGGGCATTCCAAGCCCCCATCTTTTTGGGGCGGCAATTTATGGTATTTCACCAACGAGACACCACACCGTTAATGGATCATCATGACATCCCACCTGTGGCTCTGTTTTCTCCATTACGCTTTTATGGGTTCGCTACACCAAGGAAAAATGCGTAATCGGAATTGTCGGGTCTTCCACCTGAAGGAGAATCTAGTCCTACTTATTACATCCTTACACGTTTACTTACACAATTCTGGTGCAACTCAGCCAGACCTAAGTCCAACCTTCCCGAGCCCACCTATCAACTCACCTAGGTGGTGATTGACTCAAACCCATGCACACACACTCATACTCATGTCAATGCCCATGAATGTAGTGCAATCCATGCATATACAAATGCAATGCGCAAATGCAATTCATATCATCATGTTCATCATATCATAAAGCATATAATGGACATGTTCATTACCATAAACATTCTCAAGCATGTCATATATGGTTACAATCCAATAAACATACTTGAACTTATCTAAGTTTTTAATCAAAACACTTAGAAGGCATGAAATATAAACATATAGGATACCCACAACAAAGCCACATAAGCTTCATCATAATGTAAATTATATCATGGATGCATATAAAAATAGTCTACCTTATCACCCAACACATGTTAAATACATTGATTAGTTCAATTAAATACTTGATTCATTTATGCATTTTATTAAACACCTAGGAGGCATGAAATATAAATACATAGCATATGGTGCTTCATTTAAAGAATGGAATATTAATGCCAGGGTTGAATGCCTTGTAGAAACACTTGCTTGTTTGTAGACGGGTTTAGTCTCGGCACATACAATTCTTGTAAACTTCTAGAAAGACATCGGAACCATGCTCTTAATTCTCACAATCCACATTTATCTTTCGATTAACTTGCTATTGACACATGGGCTAATTGAGTTATCAAGCACAAGTATAATAAATCGGATGATTAACTACATGTCCAGATCCTCGAACTAAAGAGTGACTTTTTATTTTTGAGCTCATCTTATATTTTGTCTAGAAAACCTTCTTGGAAAGAATCCTATATTCCAAGTCAGTCTTCGAGATACGCAGTTTCTTGAGATTGGCGGGATACCATCGGAGGTTCATTGAGGACTTCTCCTAACTAGTTTCACCTATGATGAGATTGACCAGGAAAGAGGTCAAGTTTCAGTGGGGTGACTCGTGTGAGAGGGCATTCTAGGAGTTGAAGAGGAAGCTTACTTCAGCTCTTATTCTGATAGTTCTGGAGAGGGGATAAAGGTACACGATATATTGTGATGCCTCGAAGGACAGACTTAGATGTGTATTGATGCAGTCCAAAGGGTGGTGGCTGGCTTGATCCGAAATGTGTACACCCAAGTGCAGGCGGTCAAGCTGTAGTAATAATCCGGTTTGAGTCCGGAGTCGAATCCACAGGGAACTTTTGTTAATATTTCTGAGGTGAGCAGTGGTAGAGACCTATTGATTGTAACCTTTGAGATTTGCTGTGAGATATGAGTTTTTCTGGACAGAATATAAGATTCTTTCCAGGAAGATTTTCTTAACAAAATAGGTGCTAATAAAAAAAGGTCACTCTTTAGTGCAAGGATCTGGACATGTAGCTAGTTATCCGGTTTGTCATAATTGTGCTTGATAACTCAATTAACTCCCGTGTCAACAGCAAGTTAATCGGAATATAAAGATGGATTGTGAGAATTAAGAACATGATTCCGACGTCTTTCTAGAAGTTTACAAGAATTGCCTGTGCCGAGACTTAACCCGTCTACAAACAAGCAAGTGTTTCTACAAGACATCCAATCATGATATTAATATTCCATTCTTTAAATGAAGTACAATAAGGGGGAAGATTGAGGGGTAGTCATGAGGATCTAGCCGGGGTACTTGCCTTGAACTGATGAGTCTTTCTATGCAAGAGTCATCCGTGTCATAGAAAGAACCCACAATTATACAAAGTACCCTAGCTTTGCTAGATGCAATCAATCGTCCAATAACAAGAGGAAATAAGCGTTAAGCATAGAAACATTGCACAAATATGATTCCCGGATAACTTAGACATGCCCTTCTCCTCTTACTAAAGAGTGAATGAGAAACTACTCACTCTTCATGGCTTGGGTAAAGCTAGAAAAGTGAGTGATGCTCATCCCTCCAAGTAGAGAACTTATAAGATAAAGTAACAACAAATGCGTAGCCAATCTTTAACAAAGAATGGGTGAATCACATTCCACCCTTCACGGCTTTGGTAAAGCTCTAGAAAAGTGGAAGAGTTTCACTCTTCTAAGAAAGAAAGAAGCGCAAGCAATGGAAGTGAAATGTATGAACAATAAAAGTAGAAGAAAGCTAGTCACATTTGGAGGGTGGCTTCCTCAACCAAGAATTGGAGGGTTGCTTCCTCAACCAAAAGGTGAGCTATCTCTCTTCTAAGCATGAAAAATGAAAGCATAAACATAAGTATAAACATAAAACTACTGTTATAACAAGCAAGAGATGTTGGACTAAATCCAAACTAATATCTAAAATAAAGACTTCATACAAGGGAAATGAGCTAAATCTACAATGAGAGTGGGAGTCTAAGCCTCCATCAACTTTCCTACTTCCTACTTGGCTCCTCTAGCTCTCCAACAAGGGGAGTATTTATAGGCAAGAGGAGGAGACAGGGGGGTGGTGAAAGAATAGTGTTTGCCGCCCAAGTCCAAGTGAACAGTCAACAACTCTGCTGCCAGTCTGTGGATAACGTTCGAACGTGAGTTGGCGTTCGAACGTTCTTTCTGTTTTTGCACTAAGGGCGTTCGAACGTTGACTGCCGTTCGAACGTTTCTTCTGTTTTTGCACTGAGGGCGTTCGAACGCCAGATTTGCTCTGACCCCTTTCACTCGAGTGATCTGTTGGTCTTCTGTGAAGTTCAGTTCCAACTCTCTGCAGTGGTCTGGTCTTCCATCAACTCAAGTGTACGTTCGAACGTGAGTTGGCGTTCGAACGTGACACTCAAGTACTTCAGAGCTCCAGTCTTCTTTCCTAACTGCAACACGCCTTCTCTTCAACAGTTGAGTCTACTACAGTGCAATGTGGACGTTCGAACGTTCTGGCTATGCTCCAAGCTTTTCCAATTTTGGCCCTAATGTGCTGGTGCTGCATCCAAGTGTGGTACTTGTTGTTCTTGGGTCCTTGTTCCGTTTAGGGCCTGAAATGACATCACTTAAACTCCATTAAAGTACAATTAGTCTTAAAATGTCATAATAATATGTCAAATTTAAGTACTAATCACACTCCCCAACCTAAATATTGCTAGTCTCTAGTAATACGAAAAAGAAAATTCTACTCCTAATGCCATTTTCGTAGGTCATCCGGTTGCATTTAGCTTATGCAACAAGCCTTTGAACCACTAGGTTTACCCTAGCGGACGAGTGTTGTCTCGTGAGGGTTTCCAGAGAAGCTACCCACAAACTTCAGTCGAACAGATGTGCATAGGAGAGTGCTGACTAAAGTAAATTAGTATCATGGTCGTTGGGACACCAGATTCTCAACTTTGACTTATGTCTCACACGTCCTTATTTCACAGGTATTCATTCTATGCAAAAATTATCATTTGTTACATTGGTATTTGAAATTCTCAATGCAGTAGGAATGATCATTCAAGAAACAGGAATTGTTATGTAACAAATACTCTCTTTTATCACCTTCCATGGATAGTTTCGATTTCACAAGCCTCGCGTAGTATACCCTCAACAAAAGTTCACTCTGATTATAGTGAATTGTTTCTCACAGATCATGTGATCAGAAGATGGCCAATCGAAAAATCATATGCACAATTTAGGAAAGGAGTGAAATTTTTAAGAAGCAACTACTTATGTTTGGCATAACCTCATGAAAGAATATTAACGCAATTAAAAGGAATGCTATTTACCATATCCCAATTGTGATTATCAACACATGCATGTAACAGACTTGAGATCAAATAGGGCTTTGCATAGGTTGTAGCGTGGCCAGAGGTCAGTGGCTAACGAAACGACGTCAGGGATTTTCAAAAGCTATCTTTTGTTTACGTATTGTAGCACACCTTTTTCTAACTTCTTGATATTCTGCCGAGAGATGACATTTTTTTCTTTCATTTTTCTCATTTTTTCACTTTCTTGGCAAGTTCTTGCCTTTTTGCTTCTTGTTTTGTTTCAATTGTTCCAATCAACTCTTCTTGGATGATAATCTCGAATGCTTCTCTTTCTTTTTCTTTTTCTGTATCATCTTACAAAGAGGATGTAAGAAAATTAGATAGCCAAGGTATGTCAAGTATGTTTTCCTGTGGAATGGTAATCATATAGGTTTATCACAGAAAAATTTATAAATTGATGGCTCAAACATGGCTAACGAGGGATAAATTGTGTCAAAGAAAGGTCTAAGGCTCAATATTATATCAAAGATGGCCTAAGATCATTTCTCAAGCATGTGCACATGTACGTGTCGTATGCGATGGTTCCTTGTGGGATATGTCAATAGATCACTTTTAAGTGCGTCAATCAAAGCAAGGTTAATGAGATCATTCAAAAATTGAGAGTGAACAGAATTTACTTGAGTAAACATTGATTGTCTCTCAAAAGCATCGTTAGGTTCGAAACTCACCCTGGTGTTCTTTGTTATCTCCACTGTGTATGTCGGGTTTTCCAGGGGGTATTGGTTATATACCAATTCCATTTTCGAGTCAGATCCTCCTGTACCTTTAAAATAACAATTATCGATGTACATATGACAATTTAAGTATAGAGAGAATACCAATTTTTTTCAAGAAATGTGGTTATAAGTCTCGGTTGATAAATGGAGGTGTCAAACCGATCATGTGCATATTTACTCTAGCAAGCATTCTTACATCCACATTTGTTCCATCACCTTTTAATTTTTATGCTAAATCTATAAATGCATTAAAACAAATAAAAGTGATAAATGGAACCATTCATTTCAAAATATCATCTTTTAACATCAACGGTTCAATTCATTCAAAACAAACATAAAAACAAGAACAAAAACAGAAATCCCTCTCTCTCACTCTTCTCCTTGTCCACTAGCTCCACTATGTCCACCCCTCAAAAGCCTAAGGATCTCATCCTGCTTAGCTTCAATGCTAAGCATGATGTCCCGTAAGGAGCGTCGGGTGCTGGTGCTAGGTCCCGCCTCTGCTGGCTGATCTCCCTCTCTCTCCATCTCTCTCTCCATCTCATCTAGCTCCTCTTGTACCTCATCCACTCCGTGGGCCGGGGGCTATTCTTGCCTTGCCGCTGGGCCACCACTATGACTTTGGCTTCTCCGGAAGGAAGCCTTGTTTAGTGGCCCCATTGGCTTTTGGATTTCCATCTCGGGCCTCACCCTTACCCCATGCTCTTTGCATAGTTCTGTCACTAGGGTGCCGAAGGGAAGCGAATTCCTCTTCACATCACACCTTTTTTTCATTTCTTTCAGAATTAGGGAGGGGAGATAAATGCTTTGCCCTTTTCCAATCGCATACAACAACCGAGCCATGTCAGGTAAAACTTCATTTTTTCTTCCTATTGGCGCAAAATTTGACACCGCAATTAAGTTTAACATTTTGTATTTGTCACTTAGCTCCCCTTGTCTAAGAAATTTCTTCCCAGTCCACGAAAAATTGGGTACTCCAGTCAATTCCTTCCCCACCTCATTTATCACCACATTCTTCCTTGGGGGATAAGCGGGATTTGGCACCCGAGGCACCTCTTGCCTTACTCCCCAAATGTAATCTTTATCAACGTCCACATGGACTCCCCTTACATACGTTCGAATTTCCCCCTCGATGATCTCGGCGTTGGAGTAAAACTCCCGCACCAAGTCGACTACGGCCTCACCGCCGTTCCTCAAATACAACAACCACCCCCTCCTTTCCATCTCCGCAAAGATCCCCAACTCCGCAAAATCAGTCAAAATTACATCTCTTTCACAAACAATGGCTTTGTTTTGGTAGAAATTTTCAAACCTGTCTGCTTTTAGAGCTGTGAGAAACCGAGTCTTGTCGTATCTCCTTGTGAGTGGTGGCATTCCTTCTCTCACCTCCACCACTTCTTCGACAAAATTTGGCTCTTGGGTGTTTAGGTTCTTCCTGGCAGGAAGCTTGACTCTTGGCATTTTTTCGGTTTTTGAGTTGGAGGGTTTTGAAATCTTTGATTTCTTTGTGAAAATGGATCTTCTTGAAGTGGCAAATGTCTTGGGAGGGTTGATTTTTGGTGAAGATGGAGAATGGTTGGGGTTTTGGGATCTGGGTAGTGAAGAGTCTCCAAGGTTTTTCGGGTTTTCAGAAGTTTTGGAGGGTTTTGAAATGAAAAAGACGAGCCGGGCTTTTATAGCCTGAGTCGTAACGTTCGAACGTTTGTGACGTTCGAACGTGGATAGAAGGATTTTAAACAGACCGTTCGAATGTGGTATGACGTTCGAACGTGGTGAGCTCCCAGTACTTTTGTGTTCTGTCAGAGGCCAAAGTACTGAATGTTCTCTTCGTTCGAACGTTCTATTGGCGTTCGAACGTTAATCTTGTTCGAACGGTCTATTGGCGTTCGAACGGACTGAGCTCCCAGTACTTTTAAGTTCCAGCAGAAGTTTCATCAGAGGCTGAGTACTGTAAGCAGTCAACGTTCGAACGTTACCTGGCGTTCGAACGTTGAACCAAAATTAAAATTTTTCTCTACTACACTATATACAATCAAAGAAAACAAAAAACACAAATTTAAATCAAAAACTAAGGCGTCTCGGGATGAACCCCTACCCACGCTTCAGGTTGGTATTTTGGGGCATTCCTTACTCGGCCCATATTTTCATTTCAGTCAAAAGAATTTATACAAAAAGATTTTTACACTTTTTACAACAAATTCGGACCTTTGGCATTCACTCCCCCAACAAAAGTACACATTTCCTACAGAAAATTATCTAATCCGAGTCTCCCTCTGTGTCTGTGTAAAATGGACAACCAGTAACTCTCTCAACTTCCTCTCTCACAAATCGGTTAAGCACAGTACCGGAATAGCATGGCGTATCAGGGTAATCCTTACTCAGCCCATTCACTATCCAGTCTAATCGATCAAGTGCGCGACCGGAAATTGGTTCAGAACACTGGTTGTACCTTTTTTCGTGAAAGAATCTGCCACACTGTTTACAGGCACCAAGCCTTTTTGCACGACGGCGTTTGGCAAAGCTGTTTCTGCCACAGAGGGGTTTCTCTTGTTTTTCTTTGATTTCAGCCTTCCTTACTAATCTTGCTTTTCTCATGATCATAATATGTACATCAGATGGAAACGTACGTAGAATTCCTAGGCTAAACCAAAAAAGATTTACATCCATGATTGCTAAATTTTAAGACTCACTATCTGGTTCTTTAACGTCTGTCAGTCACAAAGACGATTGAAGCTGATTCATAAGCATAATCATCAATTTATACAATCAATGTTCAAACATGATTAACAGCGACAATAAAAATTTAAAAATTTACAAAAATTATGAACGAAAAAGAACTGATGAACTGATCATACCCCCCAACCTAAATTGAACATTGTCCCCAATGTTTCGAATTTACCGGTTCATGGAGTGTGGAGACGAGGTTGAATGGTAGAGATCTGTTCACCGCTGAGACCTACAAACAAAAACACAAAAATTACTCATCTGTGCGCAGATCTGGGTTTCGAGTAGGCTGAAAATCCTTATGTGTGAGTGCGAACAAGAGAAGAACACCCGTGAGCAAATATAAGATTAAAATGCAAAACATGAAGCAAAAAATCGTGTTTGTGGAGTGTGTGGTCATGGGTGATTTCTCGGGTAACAGAGACTCGAAGACTAACAGAAGGAAGAAGAAGAAAAGAAAAAGAAGAAGAAGAAGAAGAAGAAGAAAAAAAAGTGGGGGGGGGGGGGGCAACTGCGGCGGCTGGGGAAAAAGTGGGTGCCTTATAAAGGCGCCCCAGTGGGTCGGGTTGGAGTAGATATTTCCTGACCCGATCCACTGGAGTGTCGGCAGGCGCGAATTTCGGAGGAGTACTCTGGTTCCATTAAAAGAATGGTTTCCACATTTCTAACAAAATACTCCAAAAATGGTTTTAACCTCTGACCATTAACAGTAAAATTATTACCGTTCGCTGGGTTTTCCACTTCAACTGCTCCATGTTCAAACACCTTTTTGACAATGTAAGGTCCAGTCCATCTTGATTTCAACTTACCAGGAAAGAGGCGGAGTCTTGAATTAAATAGCAAGACTTTTTTAGACGGCTCAAAAGATTTTCACACAATGTGTTTGTCATGAAAAATTTTCATCCTGGTTTTAGCAATCTTAGCATTTTCATATGCCTCATTTCTCAATTCCTCCAATTCATTTATCTGAAGTTTCCTTGTTAGCCCAGCCTTGTCCAAGTCAACATTCGTTGCTTTAATAGCCCAGTATGCCCTATGTTCCAATTCCACAGGCAAGTGACATGGCTTTCCATAGACTAATCGATAAGGAGACATGCCTAAAATTGTTTTAAAAGCAGTGCGGTATGCCCAGAGCACATCAGTTAGTCTTAATGACCAATCTTTGCGATCTGGATTCACCATTTTTTCCAAAATTAATTTGATCTCCCGATTAGCTAACTCAGCTTGTCCACTGGTCTGTGGGTGATAAGGGGTTGCAATTTTGTGAAAAATCAAGTATTTTTTTATTAAATTCCAGAAGGGACGATTACAAAAATGAGCACCCCCATCGCTTATGATTGATTTCGGAATTCCAAACCGGGACAAAATATTTTCTTTCAAAAATTTGATCACTGTTTTGTGATCATTGTTTCGGCATGGAATTGCTTCAACCCATTTGGATACATAATCTACAGCCACTAAAATGTATAGATAGCCAAAGGAAGGGGGAAATGGTCCCATAAAATCGATGCCCCAACAGTCAAAAATTTCAATTACCAGAATGGGGTTTAAGGGCATCATATTTCTTTTAGAAATGTTCCCCAACCTTTGACACCTATCACAAGTTAAACAAAAGGCATGGACATCTTTGAAAAGTGTGGGCCAGTAAAATCCACACTGCAATATTTTTGCAGCTGTTTTTCTTGATGAAAAGTGGCCACCGCATGCTTCAGAATGACAAAATGTTATTACCTGGCTACTTTCATGAGCAGGGATGCAACGTCTTATGATTTGATCTTTACAGTACTTGAATACGTAAGGATCCTCCCAAAATAAGTTACGAACCTCCCTCAGAAATTTATTTTTGTCCAACATGGTAAAAGATGGAGGGAGTGTACCAGTAGCAAGAAAGTTAGCAATGTTTGCATACCATGGTGTCCTATCAATCATGAACAATTGTTCATCGGGGAATTTCTCATTGATTGGCAGTCCATCCTCATGGAATTCATAGGTCAGTCTGGACAGATGATCTGCCACCACATTCTCGACATCTTTCTTGTCCTTGATGACAAGATCAAACTCTTGGAGCAAAAGTATCCATCTCAAGAGTCTTGGTTTGGCATCCTTCTTTGTGAGCAAAAATTTTAGGGCTGCATGGTCAGTGAATACAGTAACAGAAGAACCAACAATATAAGAACGAAATTTTTCCAATGCAAAAACTACAGCAAGCAATTCTTTCTCAGTTGTCGAATAATTCATTTGGGCATCATTCAAAGTTTTGCTTGCATAGTAAATCACATGGGGTTTCTTATCTTTTCTTTGTCCCAATACAGCACCTACAACAAAATCACTTGCATCACACATTAGTTCAAAGGGAAGATTCCAATCAGGGGGTTGCATTATTGGTGCAGAAATTAACATGTCTTTTAGCTTGTCAAAGGCTTTTTGGCATGCTTCATTCCAATCAAATATTACATCCTGACTTAGGAGGTGACACATTGGTTTTGCTATGGTACTGAAATCTTTTATGAATCTCCTGTAGAACCCTGCATGTCCTAGGAATGATCGAACATCCTTTACAGTCTTAGGGGCAAGCAAATTTCCAATCAAATCAATTTTTGCCTTGTCAACTTTCATACCTTCAGACGACACAATGTGACCAAGAACAATGCCCTGTGTTACCATAAAATGGCATTTTTCCCAATTGAGCACTAGGTTGGTCTCCTTACATCTGATCAGTACTTTCTCTAGATTGGTTAAACACAAATCGAAGGAATCACCATAGACAGAGAAGTCATCCATAAATACTTCCAAAAAATTTTCAACCATATCACTGAACAGGCTTAGCATACATCTTTGGAATGTTGCAGGAGCGTTACAAAGTCCAAATGGCATCCTTTTGAATGCAAAGGTGCCAAAGGGGCATGTGAAGATTGTTTTCTCCTGATCATCTAAGGCTATCTCAATTTGGTTATACCCTGAATACCCATCTAAGAAACAGTAAAATGCATGGCCTACAATTCTCTCCAGAACTTGGTCAATAAATGGGAGGGGAAAATGATCTTTTCTAGTGACCAAATTGAGTTTTCGATAATCAATGCACATTCGCCATCCTGTGACGACTCGAGTTGGTACTAGTTCATTTGCATCATTTTTTACCACTGTGACCCCAGATTTTTTTGGCACAACTTGGGTTGGATTGACCCATTTACTATCTGAGATAGGGAAGATTATCCCTGCATCTAAGAGTTTGAGTACCTCGATTCTCACAACTTCCTTCATGTGAGGGTTCAGTCGTCGCTGCATTTGACGAGAGGGTTTTGAATCCTCTTCAAGGTATATGGCATGATTGCAGATTAACGGGCCTATACCTTTCAAGTCAGCGATGGTCCATCCAATGGTACTTTTATGACTTCGAAGAACTTCAAGCAATTTAGACTCTTGCAAGTCTGTGAGTTTAGATGAAATTACCACTGGGTATGACTCATTCTCTCCTAAAAATGCATATTTGAGGTCAGATGGGAGAGGTTTCAATTCAGGCCTTGGTGGGGTAACACTTGATGAGACTGGCTTTGTGCCACTTGGTGAAATTTCTTCGAATTTGGGTGCCCATGTCTCAACAGTATGAGTAGGGCCACTTGGTGGATTTGGGTCATCATCTGTTATTTCTGATGAGATGAGTTCTAACAGAGATGATTCATTAGGATCCTCACAGAATGTATCATCCAGATGTTCCTGTATCAAAGATTCTATGGAATTTACTTCCCTTTCTTCCTTTTCTTCTTCTGGATGTTTGGCAATATTGAAAATGTTCAGTTCGAGAGTCATATTTCCAAAATTTAATTTCATGACTCCATTCCTACAATTGATTAAAGCATTGGAAGTTGCTAGGAATGGCCGACCAAGAATGACAGAAATTTGGTTCTCCGAATTTATTGCTGGTTGAGTATCCAGAACAATGAAATCAACAGGGAAGACAAAACTATCTACTTGGACAAGCACATCTTCAACAATTCCTCTGGGGGTTTTGACAGATCTGTCAGCCAACTGGAGTGTGATACAAGTGGGTTTAAGTTCACCCAGACCCAACTGCTGATAGACAGAGTAGGGTAGCAGATTAACGCTGGCTCCAAGGTCTAACAAGGCTTGTTCAATCCTGAATTTCTCAATGATACATGACACAGTCGGACATCCTGGGTCTTTGTATTTTGGAAGGGTTTTATGTTGGAGAAGAGCACTAGCTTGTTCCGTTAAGAAAGCTCTCTTTTGGACATTCTGGCTTCTCTTGATTGTGCACAAGTCTTTTAGAAACTTGGCATAAGACGGAACTGGTTTGATTGCATCCAGAAGTGGGATGTTGATATTTACTTGCTTAAAAAGCTCGTAAATTTCAGGCTGATTTTTCTCCTTCTGTTTGGTTTTGAGTCGATGAGGAAACGGAGCTGGAATGGGATACGAAGGTTCCCTTTTTTCAGAAGGTTCTGGCTCTTGTTCAATCACAGGCTCAGGGTCTTTCTCAAGTTCAATCTCAATTGGTTCAGGTTCAGATGATGGATTGGCTAGGCTTGACTCAGGCCTTGGCTTGGGAATGAGTATGTCTCTGATTGTTTTGTCAATCACTTTGCCACTTCTTAATGTCGTGACAGCTTGGGCTTGGTCTTGGGTGTTTCCTGTTGTTGAGGGGTTTCCTACATGGAATTGGCCTTGTAGTTGCTTTGGTTGAGCAGGAAACTTTCCATTTTCGTGTGTGACCATGGATTGAGTCAACTTTTGGATGTGGCTTTTAAGATCCTCAAAAGATTGAGTGGTCTGGGTTTTGAAATCAGTGAAAGCCTGTGTGGAATTATTGTTATAATTCATTTGGCTTTGCATGAACTGATTCAGTGTGTCCTCAAGGTTCCTCTTTTGTGGTGGTTGGTATGGTTGATATGCATGAGGTCCTTGAGGTGGTGGGTATGGTCCTTGTTGTTGGTTCATGGGTATTGGTTGTGTGTTCTTCCAACTGAAAAAAAACCACCCTGGATTGTATGTTTCAGAATATGGGTTGGAGTAGGGCTTGTTGAAGTTGGAAACTGCATGTGTTTGTTCCAACAAGACTTCTTTGAATGCTGGGATGGTGGGACACTCACCAGTAGGGTGTCCTGTTAGTGCACAAATTCCACACATTTGCTCGGTGGAAGGGCTAACATCAACTTGATGGACTTTCTTCATCTCTAAAGCTTCAAGCTTTCGAGATAGTGTGGACATTTTTGCTCTCAAGTCATCATCCTTTCTCAAGACATATTTTCCTCCTTGGGAATTAGATGGTTTGGCTTCTACAGTGGTAGGGGAGGCTGAGTCCCACATCTGAGAACTGTCAGATATGGTGTCGAAAAAATTGAATGCCTCCTCCGGACTTTTTCCCATGAATTCTCCTTGGGCCATCATTTCGACAAACTGACGTAGTCTAGAGGGTAAGGAGTCATAGAAAAATCCTACCAAAGTCCAATTTTCAAAAGCATGATGTGGGCAAGATTGGAGCAGATCTTTGAATCTCTCCCAACTTTGATAAAAAGTTTCTCCTTCTTTGACCGCAAAATTCATGATTTGCCTTTTTAGTGCATTTGTGCGGTGTAAAGGGAAAAAATTTCTAAAAAATTCATTTTGCAATGCTTGCCAATTGGGTATTGAAAAAGCCTTTAAAGAATTTAACCATTGTTTGGCTCTATCCCTCAAAGAGAAAGAAAACAATTTCATTTTGGCCAATTCAGAATTGTCTTGAAATGTTCCACACACTTCTTCGAAATCTTTTATATGCAGATATGGATTTTCTGCATCCAATCCATGAAACACGGGCAATAACTGCACTGTCCCCGGCTTTACAGTAAAGAGGGGAGCATTTTCAGGAAAAATAAAACAAGAGGGGACACTATTTCTAGTGGGATTCAAGTAATCCCGCAAAGTTCGAATGTTAGGGACCTCCTCCTCCTGTCCTCATTATTCCGAGTAGTGGGGAAGGATACGATGTGTACACCGATGCTTCGCTACGAGGCTTGGGATGTGTGTTGATGCAAGGAGGGAAGGTGGTCGCTTATGGCTCGAGGCAACTCAAGGTTCATGAACAGAATTATCCCACCCATGACTTAGAGCTCGCCGCTGTGGTTTTTGCTCTTAAGTTGTGGAGATGTTATTTATACGGGGAGAAATTTCAAGTGTTCTCAGACCATAAAAGCCTCAAGTACATATTCACACAGAGAGACTTGAACCTTCGGCAAAGGAGGTGGGTTGAGTATTTAGAAGACTATGATTTCACACTCAACTACCATCCGGGAAAGGCGAATGTAGTTGCCGACGCTCTTAGCAGGAAGTCTTGGGGTGAACTCAACGTTTCCATAGGTGAATGGAAGTTGAAAGATGCCCTTGGAGATTTTGATCTATGGGTTGGAGAAGATGGATCCCGACCATGTTTGTTCAACCTTGTGGCTCAACCTACTCTCCAACGTAGGGTTGTGGAATTGCAAGGCTTGGATCCTGAATTAACATCGATGCGAGCTAAATTGGAGAATGGAGAAACTATGGAGGGTTGGTCTTTGAGAAATGGAGAATTGAGATATGGGGAGAAGCTATGCGTTCCCGACGATTCGTCTCTAAAAGAGGAGATACTTGGAGAGTGTCATCGCTCTAAGTTTGCTATCCACCCCGGTAGCACAAAAATGTATAGGGACATGAAGCGCCAATATTGGTGGAAGGGAATGAAGAAGGATGTGGCAAGGTTCATAGCACGATGTGCGGTGTGCCAGCAGGTGAAGATTGAACATCAAAAGCCAGGAGGATTACTACAGTCTTTACCTATCCCAGAGTGGAAGTGGGATCACATCACCATGGACTTCGTATCTGGCTTTCCACGGACTTCACGAGGGCATAATGCCGTATGGGTCATTGTTGATAGACTCACCAAGTCCGCTCACTTCTTGAGTATGAAGACCACTGACACGTTAGAGACCCTAAGCAAGCTCTATATTCGCGAGATAGTGAGGTTGCATGGAGTTCCGCTATCCATTGTGTCGGATCGTGATTCTCGTTTCGTAGCGCAATTTTGGCAAAGTCTTCAAAGAGCTATGGGGACAGAGTTGCACTTCAGCACCGCCTTTCATCCCCAAACGGATGGCCAATCCGAGAGGGTGAACCAGATTCTAGAAGACATGTTGCGTGCTTGTGTGTTGGATTTCAAGGGAGGTTGGAGCGACCATTTGCCGTTGGTGGAATTTGCATACAACAACAGCTATCAAGCAAGCATCGGAATGGCGCCTTATGAAGCATTGTATGGAAGACCGTGTAGATCTCCTACTTGTTGGTTGGAAGCCGGAGAAAGTAGCTTGTTCGGGCCGGACATTGTTCGAGAGACTACGGAGAAGATCCAACTAATCCGAGAGAGGCTACGGACGGCGCAAAGTAGACAGAAGAGCTATGCGGACCACCGACGAAGACCCTTAGAATTTAAGGTGGGAGACTATGTATTTCTCAAAGTGTCACCCAAGAAGGGCGTGTTTCGATTCGGCAAGAAAGGGAAGTTAGCGCCAAGATATACCGGACCACTTGAAGTGATCAAGGTTATGGGCAAAGCGGCGTATCAGTTGCGGTTACCAGCTCAGTTGTATGGGGTACATGACGTGTTCCACGTGTCGATGTTGAGGAAGTGTCAATCGGATGCAACTCCAGTCGTGGATTTGGAGGATATTGAAATTCAGGATGGAGCAACATATGAAGAACAACCGGTGGAGATTCTTGATGCCAAGGAAAAGGTACTCCGCAACAAAGTCATCCGACTAGTGAAGGTTTTGTGGCAACACCATGGAGTGGAAGAAGCTACTTGGGAACCGGAGCAAGAAATGCGGGAGAAGTATCCACGTTTATTCGCTACTTGAGGTAAGTTTCGAGGACGAAACTTTCTTTAAGGGGGGTGGATTGTAACACCCCGAATTTTCTTTTATATATTTATAGAGATATATATATAGTAAATAATATTTGTAAAAGATGTAGATATATGTAGTGACATAAGAATAAACCGTAGGAATAAATGCTATGGATACAATTTGATTGGGAAGTTACGGGTCGAAGATGTTTAAACTTGGAAAGGGTGATTGGACAAGTTTCTAAAAGTTTGTAGGTCAAAATAATGATTCCATTGAATCCGGAAGGTTGAAAAACATTGGGAGTGGTAATATGGATGTATTGGAAGTTAGGAAGTGTCTCGGAGTTAAAATACACTTTAGCGAGAATTTGGGTAAAAATGGGTATTGAACACTACTTAGTGTTTTGGCCATAACTTTTTATCCTTAATTCCAATTGATCTGAAATTTTAACAGTAGATAGTAGACATCTAGGGCTACAAAAGTATGTCTCATGAAAATTTTCCAATTCGACCTCTAAATGGGTCAAAACTGCATTGGAAGTTGAAACAAAAATCTGGAAGTCAAATCCTACCGGTACGCGTACCGGTACGCTGAACTCCAGAAGCTGAATCGTATCGGTACGCGTACCGGTACGCATACCGGTACGCCCGACAAAATCCAGCCCGATCCGACTGCGGGTCTTCCTCCATTTCTTCCACTATAAATACATTTTGTCACCTCCTTAGCCTTCATTACACCACTCCAAACCCTAGAAAACATAAGAGAGAAAGAGAGAAAGAGAGAAACACAAGAACAAGAGAAAACAAGAGATTGAAGGGTTGATTCAAGATCAAAGCCCTAATTTTTTCAAGAACACCAAGGTAGGGGATTTCTTCCTATTCTCTTACATTGAGGCTAGGGTTAAATTATATGTATTCTTTTGGTTCAAAATCATATATACTTGCTATTATTTACTTGATTCTTGATCCTCTTGCATTTATTACCATGTTTTAAACATTGTAGTAGTTGGGTAACCATTAAAGGTCCCTTTTTCATTCTCAAACCCTAGTTTTAAGAAAAATGAATCTTTCCTCTTTACATTTTCCTTGTTCTCACCATCACAACCTTAGTGTTTGATATTGTATAACAAAATAATGTTTATGGTGATCTCTTGCTCTTTTTCTTCCATTTTGCTATGGTACAAATTGTGAAATTTGGGGATTTGTGGAGTTATGGGTTAATTGAGGAAATGGTGGATATCGTATGTCTTGTTTGGTTGTTTGGAGGAACAAGGGTGAGAGGTTCCCTGTAAGGATGCTTGAGAAATAAGGCTTTGAGGGTGAATTGGGGACTTGTGTAATTGTTGTTTATGTGTGATATTTGTTGGATTTTATCTCTTGGGTGGTTGTACGATACGAACATGGATTACTATGGACCGGGGATCATGTAGTGGGTATACGTCTTTATATGCCACGCGGGTATGAACTTTTCCTACCACATGGAGTGGGTAGACGCCTTTGTACGCCGTGTGGGTATAAACTTTTCATATCGCTAATGATCACGGTTTAGTAACGTGGGTTGTATCGGGCACACCGTGTGGGTCATCGTGCATTGTACCAAATACGATTTCTGCAAGAATTTTGGGGTAATATGGGATGCCACAAGAACTTGTGGAAATGGTGTCTGGTGGGATGGATTATGTTTTGGGAATTGATTCTTATTGGTATCTTGTGTTCATTTATTCTTTTAATTACCGTGGTTCCTTAAACTTGAGATCTATTTAAAATGTCCTGCTTTTCCTTCAAAAATGTTATATATGCTATTTGTGAAAATGAGACCAACTGTTTTATATGCTTTCCTAAACCTTGTTTGAGTTTGGGAAGATTTTGCTACAGAGCTTCGTGCTCATCCCCTACAATTAACATTTTTCAGATTATGCTATAGAGGAGGAGCTTGGCGCTAATGAGCAGGGTCTCGGGGAAGCCTCATTTGAGGGGTACCTGGATCCCGAGTGGGACATTTAGAGATGCCCTTTTTCTTTTGTACTAGACTAGGAACCAATATGTACAAACATTGTAAAGTCTAGTTTTCTTTTGTAATTTCGCTGCGCTACATTATTAAATTTTTGAGATGTAAATGCCATGGTTGGGCATATTCTTTTGGATAATGATGTAAATATTTTATGGATGATGAATGAAGTTTAATTTATTTATGGATGATATTAGTGCTCTCATGATGTGAATGTTTTAGAATGTAATGCCGTCTAGGGTGGTATTTGGGGCGTTACACAAACCCAGCAATACAATCCTAAGAAGAATTAACCAGACGCATGTCATCATATTCAAATCTAAACCTAGAATTCATCTTCCAATTTCATCTAAGTTATCAAATTATTGTTGGCCAAACAATTATATATTAAACACAAAATATGACAAACAACTCATCTAAGATCAACAAAAACTAGAAACGAGAGTAGATCAATTTAACTAGACATTAGGTTCCGTTGCAATCTTAATAAAAATTTAGTTCATAATGTAATCGAAAAAAATCCTTCTCAAATTAAACAACATCTTAGAAAATCAAGAAGTAAAAGTAAGGGAAAAGAATGAAAACTTAGTTGCAATCTTCAATCTCTCTCTAGCCTTCAAGTCTGATTTTCTTCGTGTCGGTTTCTTTGATTCTTGCCTTCAATTTTCTATCAATCATTGGTCTTCTTCTCTATGTTTTCAGCCGCTAAAATCATTCTTTTTATATTCCCCTCAAACCCTAGCACATAAGAGGCATTAGAGTCCAATTTCGGGTAAAAAACAAGTCTTAATTCGCGTCCAACTTCCATCACAAGTGCAGCTGCACCAAAATCAGTGCAGGGGCGCTGAGTTACTGCCCTTGTGGTGCAGGGGCGTTGGTTTTGGCGTAGGGGTGCTGACCCCTTTTAAGCCTAGCATCTTCCCTTGTTGTTTAGCCTTCAAAAATCCAACATTTTGGCTCCAAATTGACCTTGTTTCCTTCCAAATCATCTTGTTTCCTTCTAAATGATCATCCCTACAAAATAACATCAAAACACACAAAAAAAATAAAAAAGGAACATAAAATAATTGAAAACTTGCAATTTCATCAAACCGAAAGTACTCAATTCGTAGGTATAAAACTCACTAATCAGTGTCTGTTGGTGTAAATTCATAAATACCCACCCCAAGAAAGACCCGGAATTTATAATGGTCATTGGATGTGCAACATCAATGGCGGGGGCTTGGAATGTCTGGATTCATACGCAGATATTGCATGTGATATGGGAGCATGTGAAGGCTCAGGTTGTATTGCATGTGTGAGTCTCATCTCATAACATGGCATGACATAGAGAATTCCATTATGAATTGCATATTCTTAAATAGATTGTTGGTTGATCATTGAATTACATGTGAGCATTTCATATGCATCTAGGTTGGGGAGTAGACTCTTTAGGAGAAATACTCTATTGAGCATGACTCACCCTTTATGGGGACAACATTTCAGGTGGGAGACAAACGCCAGTGGATGGCTCTCACTTGGGCCCTCATTGATGAAGAAAGCCAGGTTGTGGCTTTATATCACATTTTTGTAAAACAAGTGTGTAATTATTTTTGGATATGTAATATTGTGCAAATGATTGTAAAACGAACTTATATGGACCTTATTTTGTGTAAAATTTAATGTTATATGAGTTTGGATGGTTGTTGTATGAGATTGGAAGTGTTAGAATTGAAAAATGATTGAATCTTGGGCAAATTGGGCACTTCTACCAGTAGAATATTGATTATCTACCGGTAGAAGAATTCCAGTAGACACTTCTACTGGTAGAACATCGAGTATCTACCGGTAGAAGAATTTCAGTAGGCATTTCTACTGGTAGAACGTCGAGTATCTACCGGTAGAAGAAATTCAGTGGACACTTTTACCGGTAGAACGACGAGTATCTACTGGTAGAAGAACTCTAGTGGGTACTTCTACCGGTAGAACGTCGATTATCTACCGGTAGATCCCCATAAATTTTCAAAAAATTAAAATTATTTTGTTAAGCCTCCGGGCCTTGAGTCATTTTGCTCAAATGAGGTAAATGGAGTAATATCAAGGGTAAATTGATATTTATTGGATCTTGGAATGGTTAATTCATTGAATTGTACAATAGTTATGCGTTTGGGAGTGCCCGGTACAAGGGAGACTCTACCCGAACTCTGTGTTGGTTATTATTCCGGTGAAGGGGATGTTGTGACGTGGTGTCGGGTTATGCAGCATTCACGGGTATTTTCACGTGTTGATGGGTGATCAACGGATTGGCAAATGACCCCCGGTCTTAGAGGAGTCACAGTTGCGTGACCAAAATAAACGCGACCGAGAAATAAATTACAAAATATGAAAAATAATTTAAAGTTAGTTTAAATAAAATATATTGAACTTAAAACTGAACGAGATTTAATTGATTCGGGATGAAATCAGATGAGTAAAATGAGGGACGTGTGGCGCGTTGTGGACCAAGTATCCAAGGAGCATAAATAGGGGAGAAAAATCATATTTTCTCCCCATTTACCTTTAGATTTTCGGATAGAGAGAGAGAGAAGAAGAGAGAGAAAATTAAGTGGGTTTCAATCTTCTCTCTACGATCTAGGGCCAACCGTTCGTCGAATCGATTCGGGCCAAGAACTAAAGTTCATCTACTCGATGAGAGTTACGTCTACGTACAAAAAATTGGGGATTTTGACTAAGTCTCAAAGACGGGATTTTTTGAAAATCAAGGCTTGAAGGTTGATTTGGGTTTTCTTGGAGTTTCTACCACTTGTATCACGTTTCAAGAGGTAGGGTTTTTCTCTTAACTAGGTTTATTTTCAACCTAGGGTTTCGTATGAAATGGGTAGCATGACTTGAGATGAAATCTCTTGTCTAAATGTAATTTTAGTGTAGCTAGAGTATGAAAAATGTTATAAGAATGTATAAAACCAATTTTCGCATCAATTGGGTTTTGGGTGAAATTGCTTGTTTTGGTAATTTCATTAGAAATGTGTTGATTGGGCATGCTATGTGTTTACATTTATGCCTTGATGGTGTTTGATAAAATACCAATGTTGATTTAGCATGCTGATTTCATTGAAAATGTTATAACATGCTTGGTGAAAATTGTGAAATGTAATTATACGCTCATGATATAATTGACAATGTGAAAATGTTGTACGTCATGCTACACTCATGATATGATGAACTTGACATTGGAATTGCAACTGTACATTACATTGCATATGCATAAAAACATCACATTCGTTGGCATGTGACATGGGTGTGGTTGTGCATGATTTTGATCAAACACCATTCTTGGTGGATGATGTGTGGGCTCAGGAAAGTTGGACCAAGGTACGACTGAGTCGTACATGTTGCATTGGAATAGGGTCAGGGTTAGTAAGAAGGGCTAGATTATCCCTCGGGTGCTAGAATCGGTGATTTGGATACGCACTCCATTGATATTGAATCTATAAAGTGTGTCGGCGTATGCGGAGCCATTGGTGGAAGTCCATAAATGCAGTGGTAGTTGGGTGCCCGTTAGCGAAAGTCCATAAATACCCACCCCGAGAAAGACCCGGGATTTATAAATGGTCATTGGATGTGTAACATCAATGGCGAGGGTTTGGAATGTCCGGATTCATAAGCATGACATTGCATGTGTTATGGGAGCCGGTGAAGGTTCGGGTTGCGTTGCATGTGTGAGTCTCACCTCATAACATGGCATGACATCATGAAATTCATTCTTGAAGTTGCATGTTCTTGGATGAATGCTTGTATGATTGTTGTGTTACATGTGAGCATTTCATATGCATCTGAGTTGAAGAGTAGCCTCTTTACGAGATACCCTATTGAGCGTGGCTCACCTTTTATGGGGATAACATTTCAGGTGCAGGACAAGCGTTGGTGGACGGCTCTCACTTGGGCCCTTGTTGATGAAGAAAGTCGAGTTGTGGCTTTAGATTAAATTTTTATAAAATAATCGTGTAATTTTTTTTGGATGTGTAACATTGTATAAAGGATTGTAAAAAGAACTCATATGAACTATATTTTGTGTTAAAAATTTGATGTTGTATGAGTTTGGGTGAAAGTTGTATGAGTTTGGATGAGTTAAAATTGAAAAAGGATTGAATTGGGGGAAAACTGGGCTCATCTACCAGTAGAAAGTCTTGATCTACTGGTAGTTAAATTCCAGAGGACTCATCTACCAGTAGAAAGTCTTGATCTACCGGTAGAAAAATTCTAGAGGACTCATCTACTGGTAAAACGTACACGATCTACCGGTAGCTCCTCCAAAATTTTCAAAAATTTAAAATAACTTTGCCAAGCCTTCGGACCTTGAGTCATTTTGTTCATGGGGTGTAAATGGAGTAATATTAAGGATAAATTGATGTATATGAGACCTTGGAATGGTCAAGTGATTGAAATGTATACAGGTTATGCGTTTAGGAGTGCCCGGTACAAGAGAAACTCTGCCCAAACTCTGTGTTGGTTACGATCCCGGTGAAGGGGATGTTATGCCGTGGTATCGGGTTATGCGGCATTCACGGGTACTTCCGCGGGTTGATAGGTGATTAGCGGGTTGAAAAAGGACCCCCGATTTTAGGGGCGTCACAGCTTGGTATCAGAGCCTAGGATCTCGATTTTACCTAGTGCTTGCGGGGCATAAGTCTAGGCCATTGCATCCATTGTGCATTACATATTATGTTCTCTAAATGCTACTTGTTATGTGTTATGTGAATAATATGCATGATTGAATGTATATGGAAGGGAGACACTAGGGTTAGAGAACATAACCTTGGGAGTCGAAAAGAGATGAAACATGACGGTTCATGATATAGATGTCTACTAGTGGGTGGCACACGCTCTACTAGTGAGACAAGGAGATAAATCTCAATGTTTCGACTTTGAACCCTATTTTGGAATACTAAGTTAGTGTTCTATTGCTATTTGACATGTGTGTAGATGGAAAATAGAGGAAGAGGACACCAAAACGGTCGAGGAGGTGGACGAAACAACAATCAACCACCACCGGCCTTTGACCAACAAGCCTTCATGGATGTTATAGGCACAATGGCAGCTACCTTTGAACAAGCTAGCACCAACGTGGGCCAAAGGGGCTCGACTAACCTCTAAAAGTTTAAGGCACACAAGCCACCAACTTTCATGGGAGGGGCGGATCTGATGGCGGCCAACCATTGGTTCCAACAAGTGGATAAGATCTTAGAGGGTATGGAGATCACATCCGATGCCACTAAGATAAGGCTAGTTGTATTCTAGCTTGAGGGAAAGGCTCATCTATGGTGGGATTGGGCAAAGGCATCGAAGAACCGTGAGGCAATGACATGGGGAGAGTTCCGTGAACTCTTCATGGGCAAGTACTTCCTGTCGGCTGTTCGACAAGTGAGAGCCCAAAAATTCTTGGATTTGAAGCAAGGGACTATGACAATGATGGAATACGTGACTAAGTTCACCGAGTTAGCCCATTTTGCCAATGATTATGTGGCCACAAACTTGGCCAAAGTGAGGAGCTTCGAGGATGGTTTGAAGTTGTCCATCCGGGGGAAGATTGTGGGATACCGCCTACAAGATTTGGACTCAGTGGTGGAGACAGCTAAGAGGTTGAGACCTTGAAAGAGCCATTGTATGTGAGTTCTCCCCTAGGAGCTAGGGTATGCATTGATCAGATATGTCGGGGTTGTGAGCAAGAGATCTTGGGAATTTTACTCACGGTGGACCTTAGGGTCATGGACATGTCGGAGTTTGATGTCATCCTTGAGATGGATTGGTTGGCGACACACCTAGTCGTCATTGATTGTGATTGAAAGAGGGTCACTTCTTATACATCGGAGGGTGTTTGTTTCAAGTTTCAGGAGAAAAAGCATGATGTTTTGCCCCAACTAGTGTATGATTCGCATTGGCACAGGTAGTTGTTGGGCTGACTAGCATGCCTTACCCTGGAGGACAAGGTGAGATAGGAGTTGGGTCTACCTCGGGTGGTTTGTGGGTATGCGGATGTTTTTTTCGGACGAGTTACTGAGATTGCCTCCACATCGGGATGTAGAATTCACCATCGAGTTGTACCCTGGTATATCTCCCATTTCTATGACTCCGTATAGAATGGCACTTGCAGAGTTACAAGAAATCAAGGTCCAATTGCAAGAATTATTGGATAAGGGTTTCATTAGACCGAGTACCTCACCTTGGGGCGCTCAAGTGTTGTTTGCCGAGAAAAAGGACAAGACCCTTCGACTATTTATAGACTACCGACAGTTGAATCAGGTTACTATCAAGAATAGATACCCTTTGCTGTGGATTAATGAGTTATTTGATCAACTGAGAGGAGCACAGGTCTACTCCAAGATAAATCTGAGCACGGGTTACCATCAGTTGAGTATTAGGGAGGCAAATATCCCTAAGATGGCATTTAGGACACGGTATGGACATTTCGAGTTCACAGTTATGCCTTGTGGATTGACGAATGCCCTGGCGACATTCATGGATCTCATGCTTAGGGTGTTCCAACCCTACCTAGATTAGTTTGTCGTGGCCTTTGTTGATGACATCTTGATTTATTCCAAGTCTGAGTAGGAACATGAGGGTCACTTGAGGATTGTTCTCAAGACTTTGAGAGACCATGAGTTGTACTCCAAGTTCAGCAAATGTGAATTTTGGTGGACGGAGGTGAAATTTTTGGGACACGTGGTGTCGGCTTCGGGTGTATCCTTGGACCTGGAGAAGGTTAAGGCAGTCATGAGTTGTGAGAGCCCGAAGTCAGTATTCGAGATACGTAGTTTCTTGGGATTGGCGTGGTATTACTGGAGGTTCATTGATGACTTCTCCCAACTAGCTGCACCTATGACTAGATTGACTAGGAAGGAGGTCAAATTTTAGTGGGATGACTCGTGTGAGAAGACATTCCAGGAGTTGAAGAGGAGGTTTACTTCAAATCCTATTCTAATAGTTCCAGAGAGGGGACAGAGGTACATAGTATATTGTGATGCCTCTAAGGATGGACTTGGGTGTGTTTTGATGCAGTCCAGGAGGGTGGTAGCTTATGGTTCTCGACAGTTAAAGAGCCACAAGCAGAACTACCCCACGCAAGACATAGAGTTGACGGCCGTTGTTTTTTCCTTGAGAGCATGACACCACTATCTATATGGAGAGCAGTTTGAGGTATTTTAGGACCATAAGAGTCTGAAGTACATCTTCACTCAGTAGGACCTCAACATGAGGCAACGCAGGTGGATAGAGCATTTGGAGGACTATGACTTCACTCTGCATTACCACCTCGGTAAGGCAAATGTAGTGGCTGATGCACTCAGACAAAAGTCATGGGGAATCTTGGCTAGTATAGATTCCCGAGAGTGGCAGATGCTCGATACTATAGGGCAATTCAGGCTACACTACAAGGGTCAAACTCAGGGAACTTTGGAGAGTTTGGTGGCTACGTCTTCCCTACTGAGCAGGGTGATCGAGTCCTAGGGGCAGGACACAAAGATATTATCCATCAGGGACCGGGTACAGTCAGGTACAGGTGACTAGGGTTGGGCCATGCACGCGGGTGGTATTCTTCGATTCAGGGGAGGGGTTGTGGTTCCCTAGTCCAAAAATCTGAAAGATGAGATCCTTAGGGAGTTTCATTGCTCCTATTTTGTTGTGCATCCAGGTGGCACGAAGATGTTCCACGATCTTCATTTCCAGTATTATTGGAGCATGATGAAGAAGCACGTCGAAGACTTTGTTAGTAGATGTTTCACCTGTCAGCCAGTCAAAGCTGAACACCAGAGAGCAGTAGGGTTACTCCAGCCTTTGGAGGTGGCTGAGTGGAAGTGGGAGCGCATCACCGACATCGCGGGAACATGGCGCGGTGTGGGTGATAGTGGACTGACTTACGAAATCGGCACATTTCTTGGTAGTGCGATGAATTTCACACTAGAGGAATTCTGCAGATTGTATATACGAGAGATAGTCCGGTTACATGGGGTACCCGCATCTACAGTATCTGACCGGAATCCTAGGTTCACGGCCCATTTTTGGGAGAGTTTCTAGTGGTCTATGGGGACACAGTTGATGATGATCACAACTTTTCATCCCCAGACAGATGGTCAGTTAGAGAGGACCATCCAGACTTTAAAGGACATGTTACGGGCATGCGTCCTTGATCTCAAGGGTAGCTGAGAAGAGCACTTACCCTTAGTGGAGTTTGCCTATAACAGTTATCAAGAGATCATATAGATGACACCCTATGACGTACTTTATAGGAGGCCGTGCCATTCTTCGGTTTGTTGGACGGAGGTTGGAGAGAGACCCTCTACGGGTCCATATTTGATTAGAGACACCTAGGAGAATGTGGACTTGATACGAAAGTTTCTTCTTACGGCACAAAACTGGCAGAAGAGCTACGTCGACAAACAGCGGTGACCTTTGGAGTTCGAGGTTGGAGATCATGTCTTCTTGAAAGTGATGCCTAAGAGGGGAGTGGTCAGGTTCGGGAAGCGGGGAAAGTTGTTGATGAGGCATATTGGGGCCATCAAGGTACTCGAGAGGGTTGATTCAGTCGTTTACCGGTTGACATTACCGCCAAATATATCTTGTGTTCACGCGGTGTTCTATGTCTCCATGCTCGTTAAGTATACTCCAAATCCGATACATGGCGGATTGGGGTGAGCTGGCTGTTGATGCGGATGGGACATTCGAGGAGGGATCGGTGTGTATCATGGATAATCGGGAGCAAGTTTTCAGGCGTAAGATCGTAAGGTTGGTGAAGGTGCTGTGGTAGCACCGTGGTGTGGAGGAGGCGACATGGGAGTGTGAGGACACTATACGTACCAGTTATTCGTTTTTGTTCGAGGATGGAGGTACATTCTTTTGGTCATAAATGTTATGTGACTTGTTGCATATGCATGTGATTATGTGTGCTGTGTGTGTAAATTTTGAGGATGGAATTCCTTTTAACGGAGGAAGAATGTAAAACCAGGAAAATTTGAATTTTTATGAAAAAGGGTAAAACGGTAATTAACCGTTAAGGTACGGGTTGAGAACCCGAATTTTTCTAGAACTGGGATGATGAAACGGACTTCACCGTTGGATTTGTCTCGCGAAATCTAGTTACCTTGTCATTTTTTGCGTTTTACAAGGCGATCGGGTGTTGCGTGACCAAAATAAACGCGACCGAGAAATAAATTGCAAAACATGAAAAATAATTTAAATTTAGTTCAAATAAAATATATTGAACTTAAAACAGAACGAAATTTAATTGATTCGGGATGAAATCAGATCAGTAAAAGGCGGGACGTGTGGCGCGTTGTGGGCCAAGTATCCAAGGAGTATAAATAGGAGAGAAAAATCAAATTTTCTCCCCATTTACCTTCAGATTTTCGGATAGAAAAGAGAGAGAAGAAGAGAGGGAAAATCAAGTAGGTTTAAGCTTCTCTCAACGATCTAGGGCCAACCGTTCGTCTAATCGATTCGGGCCAAGAACTAAAGTTCATCTACTTGACGAGAGCTACGTACGTACCAAAAATCGAAGATTTTGACAAAGTCTCAAAGTCGTTATTTTTTGGAAATCAAGGCTTGAAGCTTGATTTGGATTTTCTTGGAGTTTCTACCACTTGTATCACGCTTCAAGAGGTAGGGTTTTTCTCCTAACTAGGTTTATTTTCAACCTAGGCTTTCGTATGAAATGGGTAGCATGACTTGAGATGAAATATCTTGTCTAAATGTATTTCTAGTGTAGCTAGAATATGAGAAATGGTATAAGAATGTATAAAACAAATTTTTGCATGAATTGGGTTTTGGGTAAAATTATTTTTTTTGGTAATTTCATGAGAAATGTGTTGATCGGGCATGCTATGTGTTTACATTTATGCCTTGAAGGTGTTTGATAAAATGCTCATGTTCATTTAGCATGTTGGTTTCGTTGAAAATGTTATAACATGCTTGGTGAAAATTATAGAATGTAATTATATGCTCATGATATAATTGACAATGTGAAAATGGTGTATGTCATGCTACACTCATGATATGCTGAACATGACATTGGAATTACAATTGCACATTACATTGCATATGCACGGGAAGCATCACATTCGTGGGCATGTGACATGGGTGTGGATGTGTGCATAGTTTTGATCAAACACCATTCTTGGTGGATGATGCGTGGGCTCGGAAAATTTGGACCAAGGTTCAACTGAGTCGCACAGGTTGCATTGAAAATAGGGTCGGGATTAGTAAGAAGGGCTAGATTGTCCCTCGCGTGCAAGACACGATGATTTGGATATGCACTCCGTTGGTATTAAGTCCATAAAGTGTGTCGGCGTATGTGGAGCCGTTGGTGGAAGTCCATAAATGTCGTGTCGGTTGGGTGCCTTTGGTGGTAGTCCATAAATACCCACCCCAAGAAAGATCCGGGATTTATAAATGGTCATTGTTTGTGTAAAATCAATGGCGGGGGTTTGGAATGCCCGGATTCATAAGTATGGCATTGTATGTGTTATGGAAGCCGGTGAAGGCTTGGGTTGCGTTTCATGTGTAAGTCTCACCTCATAACATGGCATGACATCATGACATTCATTTTTGAAGTTATATGTTCTTGGATGAATGCTTGTTTTGATTGTTGAGTTGCATGTGAGCATTTCATATGTATCTAGGTTGGGGAGTAGCATCTTTAGGAGATACCTTATTGAACGTGGCTCACCCTTTATGGGGACAACATTTCAGGTGCGGGACAAGCGCTGGTGGACGGCTCTCACTTGGGCCTTCGTTGATGAAGAAAACCGAGTTATGGCTTTAAATTACATTTTTGTAAAACAATTGTGTAATTGGTTTTGGAAATGTAACGTTGTATAAATTATTGTAAAACGAACTCATATGAACTATATTTTGTGTAAAAAATTTGATGTTGTATGAGTTTGGGTGAATGTTGTATGAGATTTGATGAGTTGAAATTGAAAAAATGATTGAATTGGGGGGAAATTGGGCTCATCTACCGGTAGAAAGTCTTGAGCTACTGGTAGAAAAATTCCAGAGGACTCATCTACCGGTAGAAAGTCTTGACCTACGCGTAGAAAAATTCCAGAGGAGTATCTACCGGTATAACATACATGATCTACTGATAGCACTTCCAAAATTTTCAAAAATTTAAAATAACTTTGCCAAGCCTTCGGGCCTTGAGTCCTTTTGTTCAAGGGATGTAAATGGAGTAATATTAAGGACAAATTGATGTATATTAGACTTTGGAATGGTCAAGTGATTGAAATGTATATAGATTATGCGTTTGGGAGTCCCCAGTACAAGAGAAACTTTGTCCAAACTCTGTGTTGGTTACAATCCCAGTGAAGGGGATGTTATAATGTGGTGTCGGGTTATGAGGCATTCACGGGTACTTCCACGGGTTGATGGGTGATCAACGGGTTGACAAAGAACCCCCGATTTTAGGGGTGTCACAATGATTATATAATTTTTGTGATTTATTAAATGAGATGCAAATCTTAAAAAGCTTGACATCAATAGTGGAGATGAAAATATACTCATGTGAGTCTTGTGTCTAGCTTTATTAGAGGGTTAAAATACATTTACTCAAAGACTATTTTTTTCAAATTCAATCACTTTCAATAATCTCATTATTTTTGCTTTAGTTAGAGTGTAGGAGGTGATTAGTTGGTTATGTCTCATAATAAGCAATACTTTGTCATGCTTCTTAAAACATGATTTTAGGCCATATTTTGAATATATTTGAGTCTTAGCCTATTCTTTCTTCTCATTATCTTTAGAAGCTGTGTTTGAGCCAAAATGAAATATCGTTTCTTTGCCACAAACAATAACCAAGCCAATTATAAAAGATTTATACCTTACTTTGGTTATCCCGAGAATTGTTATGTACTTGTCCTGATGTTGGGAAAAATTTGTTGGCAGATGCTCAACTGGAAAGAGAAAAAAAGAAGAAGAAGAAAATTGTGTTGAATTGTGAAAACTATTGGAAAAGCCAAAGGCTGTGAAGTGGAAAAAGAAAAAAAAATGAATTATATTTGAAAAAGTGTTGGAAATGAAAAGATAGAGAAATACATGTCTTGTGCTATTATTTTCAAAGATTTAGGCGGAACAATAGTATTTCCGGGATACTCTTTTGAATTCTTTATTATCCTTTGATTCTATAACCCATTCACCCAAAACCACATTACAACCGTAGAAAAGTCCTATTTAATCTTGGAGATTGTGGCAAGGGTATATATTTAATGGAATAAGAGCTATACCAGTTGCATTACTTCTAAAAAAATTTCATGAGATTATGTCCAGATCGTTTCATTTGAATAATGTTCTTTATTTCAAAGATATATGTGAGTTATATTTTACTTTTGACTATAAAAAATCTTTTCACATATAACCTATGAGTGAAACGACCACTATAATTAAAGGTTTTCTGTTCTGAGAGTGAATCATTGGTGAGTTTGCGTTGAAACTAGAATTGGATAGTTAATAGAAATGTGGATGTTGTTTGATAAATTTATTAAATTGCACAATCATTTCATATACACACGAGTTTCTAATGTTGATGTGAATGTAAATAGTTTTACATAGCATTTAAATCTACAGTTTAACCTTTATGTGAATGATTTGAGTGGATGGTGAATTTTTATTAAATTTTATTGTTAATTATGTAACACCCCACCATCCACATGGCATAATATTGATTGTGAGATCCTGGTGTCCCACATCGGTTAGGGAGAGGAAAGTTGTTGGGCTTATAAGTAAGCCCCTTGCCTTACATGGCATAAGGCCTTTTCCCAGGGGTACTAAGAGGAACAAAACCGTGAGGGCCAGTGGGCCCAAAGCGGACAATAGTATGCCATGTGGAGGGTGGGGTGTTACAAATTAGGATATAATAATATGTTTCAAATTTGCGGATGAATAAAAGGAAGTTTGTAGGTACCTTCTCTGGAAACCTTCACAAGATAAAACTCGTCCACTAGAGGTAACCTAGGGGTATAACGGCTTGTTGCATATGCTAAATGCAAATTGTGATCCTTACGAAAGTGGCTTTGGGTTTTTATTTGTATTTTTAGTTTGTTAGGGACTAACTAAGCTTAAGTTGGGGGGTGTGATGAGTAGATAATATTGCATAACCTTATATCTTAAACCAACCATCTTAACTTTGCTTGTTAGTTATATGCTTCATTTTAGTTCAGTTTATGTTTTACTAGTAAATTGTGTATTTGAAGGTAATTCGGTGTAAGAAAGGATGATTTACAATCATTTGGATGCTATGAAAAGTTTTGGAGATGGCTGGACTTGAATCGAGAGCATTACAACAAAAAAGCAGAAAAAGTGAAGTTTTATCGATATGTTATTTCTCACCTACAGGTAGGTCAAAATAGAAACTTTGCAACCAGTAGGTCGGGGTGTGTTTTCTACCGATAGAAGCAGTAAAATTTCAAAAAATGTTATTTTTAAGGAAATTTTTATTGGCCAAATCTTGGAAGTATTATAGGAGATATTTTTAAAGATTTTTTAGAAATAAAAGATAGACATAGAAAGAAAGAGAATCTCTAAAAAATCAATCATCTCTCTCTCCCATTTTTCTTATAAATACCGACGCATTGGAGGATTCAAGGCATCCTCTCTCAAATGTTCTTCATCAAATGGGTTCTCTTCTTGGAGGCATAACCTCTAGGCAGAGGGGGATCGAGCAATCTTCTTTTGCCAGTTTTTCTAGATTAGTTTTACTTTCGTTGTTTTCTTGTTTAGTTTAATTAATAAGTACTTTAAATTCCTTGTTCTTTACATTAATTTTATGTTCTTGTTTTAAATACAAAGTACTAAATTTAATTTCGATTTCAATATCAATTTTATTTTCTTCAATTGCTATGTCTTTTATTCTTGTTTTTAATTTTAATTTCATTATGTTTGATTAATTAAATTCCTGTATAATCGGATGATAGAGTCTCATCCATGATTGAGGATTTTGATCTAACTAGGATTTTTCCAAAGAATAAGTTATTTTCTTGATTGAATAATTAAAGTAGAAAACATGGGTAATATGTATATCTCTTTACTAATCTGTAGACAACTTAGACTTGGCACGGGTAATTTTTGGAATCACTGCAATCAACATGACTATAATTATTTGACTAATTAATTCCTAGTTATTTTCTTGATTTTAAGTTGAATATTTTCCGTTTAAGGGCGTTTGATTACAATCTTGAATGAGTTACAAATTAGGTCAAAATTCTTATTCATAGTGTGATGAATTTTGATGATTATCCGGTTCTTTTTAATATTGTCTTTTAGTTTTTATTAATCATCACCACTACTTTTAATCCAAAATATTTTTATTTCATCACCATCCAAATTTGTCTTTCATTTTTCCTAAGGAGACGACATCGGTAATCGACCGGGTTACTAAACGATATACTACTGCGCTTAGGAACCTATTTTATTATCTACCCACTTTTGAGGTCAAGCTGTAGAAGATAATATTTCTTACTTAGAAATATCACAAGAGGCTTAACTTAGCTGTGGGAAAGACTCTCCCTATTTATAGGTTTGGAATAAGGGTAAGCTTAATCAACAAGAAAACTCAGATTCACGAACAACCGGTCAATCGATGGGAGGGCGGTTGTCACTGGAATGAAAACAAGGTTCCAATCCTAACTGAGAGAGCAAACCACTTGAGTGACTATGAGACCACTCGAGCGAGGTACAACCAATTGGGTCTACCAAGAATAAAAGAATTTGACTCCCCGAATGTACACCCGGTTAGGTGTTCAAAACAATAAAGTCTACCGGGAAATAAAATTTGTCCACTTGGATAAGGACATTCTCAACTATCCCCTAGTAAGCTTGACAGATCTGTTTACCAATTGTAGTGTGAAACCTTTAGGCTTGAGCTCGCCTAGACCTAGCTGTCGATAGACTTGCTTGCTTAAGCTTAAAGTTCTCGATTACACAAGAAACTGTAGGACACCCGGGATCCTTGTATTTAGGAGGGGTTTTGTGTTGAATTATGACACTGACTTGTTCAGTTAAAAAGGCCTGATTTTGAACATTATGGTTTCTCTTGATTGTGCACACGTCCTTTAGGAACTTGGCGTAAAAAAAGACCTATTTGATGACATCTAAAAGTGGAATATTGATCTTTCCTTACTTAAAAAACTCATAAATATTAGCATAATTGTTCAAATTTTTGGGTTTCTTAAGTCTTTGGGGAAAGGGAACAAGTATGTGATGGTGGCTCCTCATCCCCCTTAGGCTTAGTCTCATCTAGGGAGACTTGTGTAGGCTCGATCACTAGTGAAGACTCTATATGTGGTGGTATAGCCTTGTCTACAACTTTCCCACTTCTAAGAGTGATGTTTGCTTGGAGATGGACCTGTGAAGGGTCCATGGTGAAAGATTTACTATCTAAAATTGACTCTACGGTTGTTTAGGTTGGGTAGCAAACTTGACCTTTTTCTTTGTAGTCATGAACTTGGTCAAATTCTGTAGGTGACTCTTCATATCATCAAAAGACTATGAAATCTGGGCTTTAAATTCATTGAAGGCCTGAGTGTATTGGTTATTGTAATTCAATTGGGCCTGAATGAATTGATTAAGCATATCCTCCAGACATCGTTTTTGGGGTGGCTGATATGGTGGGTACTATGGTAGTGGTGGTCCTTATGGGGGTTGATTGATAGGTGGTTGCTGTGCATTTCTCCCACTAAAGTTCAAGTGGTTTTTCCACCTTGGATTATAGGTCTCAGAATCTGGGTTGAAGTATGGATTATTGTATTCGGAGATTGCATTGGATTGCTCCAACAAAACCTTCTTAAATGCTGGTATAGTGGTGCACTCCCCTATGGGATGCCTCGACAAAGCACATATTCCACACACTTATTATGTGGGAGGCACGATAGTCACTTAATTAACCTTTCTCATCTCTAAAGCCTCAAGCTTTCGGGACAAGGTGGTCATCTTGACCCTAAGGTCATCTTCGTCCTTTAATGAAGAATTACATTCCTTCTTAACTCTCTTATATTATGTATTGCATAACTCATTCTTTTTTATTGTTTCATATGATTTAGAAAAGTTTATGCGCTACATAATTATTTTATTCACTGCTTCTGAAAGTACATCAAATGCGTGAATTCCCCACGAATCAAATAACTAGTTTTGTAGGGTTTTGATCAATCAATGTTTATGATATATTTTTGATTTTTTTCTCATGTTTAGAAGATGTTTTGATTGTTGAATATCTTGATTTGTAACGCCCCAAAATCCCCCTTGGACGACATCACTATCTAAAACCATTCACATCATGAGAGCAACTAATAAAATTCATAAACAAAGAAACTTTCATTTATCATCCATAATATCTACAACGTCAGCCAAATGAATAGGCCAAACCATGACCATTACATTCGAAAGAATATGCCATTCATGGCAATTACACCCAAAAATCAACTATTATCTTGCAGCGGAATAACAAAGACATTAGACTTCACATTTTCTCAAAAAGAACTTCCTAGTCTAGGACATAAGAGAATATAGCTCTAAACGTCCACCTCTGGATTCACGTTCCCATCTATGGGAGCTTCCCAATGTACCGACTCATCAACTCCAGGCTCCTCCTCCAGGCCATAATCTGAAAAAGATATTGTTTGTAGGGGGTGAGCACTAAGCTCTGTAGGAAAATCCTCCCAAACTCGAACAAAATTTAGAAAACATATAAAACAAGTCGGTCTCATTTCACAAATATCATATATAACTTTTGAAAGAAAACAGTGACAGTTTATCCGATCTCAAGTTTAAGCAATATCAATGAAGTAAATGAAGAAGTAAAACCAATTTCCAAAACGAAAAATTCCAACAAATCACTATAACCCATAGCCAACCATTGGCACAATAAACCATAGCTCACAATGTATTTCAAACCATAACTTGTATCTCAGGTATGATGTATGAGATCGCATGAATAAGCACATCGAGAATATCCTGGCCCACACACACACACCCAATCCTCTCAAGGATATACAACTTTAGGTAGGGCGTATACCAACACATTGGCAGTGACGAATCCAACCCAGGAATAGTATACTAATCCTTATCCTCGGTACCCGTGAACGAATAGTGGTTTGGTCCTAACAAGGCACCAACCCCACTACGAGTGGTAGGAAAAATTCAAACCCGCACAGAGTAAGAAATGCATCTATCCACTCTACGATACCCGGTCAATGGCCACCCATGGTCATCCGAACATCTACAAGAGATACAATACCCAACCAATTTCCTCAAGTCACAAACAAATCCAAAAATCCCCAAATTTCATATGGAGTATTACCATAGAACCATTTAAGAAAGTATTCAAGAGATCATCCACAATGCCATTTTGTTATTCAATACAAAGTACTAAAGTTTTGAAATCAAGGACAAAGGAAGAATCAAGAGAAAAATCTATTTCTCTCGAAAACTAGGGTTTTAAGTCAAGAAAAGAGATTTAATAGCTATTCCACCATAGCATTGTCCAAAACATGGTAATATTGACAAGAATATCAAGACTCAAGGATTTTATGGCATACATATAGGATTTAGAGTCAAAAGAATACATATATATAAGCTCTAGCCTCAATGTAAGAGAATAGGAAGAAACCCCTACCTTAAATCAAGAGTTACAAGCAAAAACCCAAGCTCTAGAGACTTCTTTCTTCCCTTTTCTTTTTCCTTTTATCTTCCCCTAAGTTTCTAAGAGGTTTGGGGTGAGAGTGGAGTGAAAGAATAGAAAAAAATGTGATGAAAAGGTATTTTAAACTCAGCCCAATCCCGAATTTTACTATTTTAAAATTTCTGATTTTTACCGACAGTACCAGTACGCTGTACCGGTACGGTTTGCTGTACCGGTACGGTTTGCTCTCAGGACATCGGGTTACCGGTACGCTGTACCGGTACGGTTTGTCCGGATTTGCCTTTTTTACCTGTTTTTCATTTCCAATCTATTCCAAACCCTTCCAAAACCAACCCAAACTTATATAACATGCATTTGTATATCAAACATAATTGATACAAGTTCTATTACATGTGGGGGTTTACAATCCACCCCCCTTGAAGAAAGTTTCGTCCTCGAAACTTACCTCAGGTAGCGAACAAATGAGGGTACTTCTCTCGCATCTCCAGCTCCGGTTCCCAAGTAGCTTCCTCCACCCCATGATGTTGCCACAAGACTTTCACCAGTTGGATGACTTTATTGCGAAGCACCTTCTCCTTGGTATCGAGAATCTTCACCGGTTGTTCTGCATATGTTGCTCCATCTTGAACTTCAATATCCTCTAAATCCACGACATGCGTTGTATCCGATTAACACTTTCTTAACATTGAAACATGGAACATGTCGTGTACCCCTGACAACTGAGCTGGTAACCGAAGTTGATACGCCACTTTGCCCACTACTTTGATCACCTCAAATGGTCCGATGTACCATGGAGCTAATTTCCCTTTCTTGCCAAATCTAAACATCCCTTTTTTTGGTGACACCTTGAGGAACACATAGTCCCCCTCTTGGAATTCCAAGGGTCTTCTTCTTCTATTCGCATAGCTTTTCTGTCTACTTTGAGCCGTGCATAGTCTTTCCCGGATGAGTTGAATTTTCTCCGTAGTCTCCCGTACAACCTCTGGCCCAAACAAACTACTTTCTCCAACTTCCAACCAACAAGTCGGGGACCTACATGGTCTTCCATACAATGCCTCATAAGGAGCCATTCCAATACTTGCCTGATAGCTGTTGTTATATGCGAACTCCACCAGTGGCAAATGATCACTCCAACTTCCCTTGAAGTCCAACACACAAGCTCGTAGCATGTCTTCCAAAATTTGTATCACCCTCTCGGATTGGCCATCTGTTTGGGGATGAAAGGCGGTGCTAAAGTGTAACTCTGTCCCCATAGCTCGTTGTAGACTTTGCCAAAATTGCGCCACAAAATGAGAATCACTATCCGACACAATAAAGAGTGGAACTCCATGCAATCTAACAATCTCGCGAATATAAAGCTTGCTCAAGGTCTCTAAAGTGTCTGTGGTCTTCATACTCAAGAAATGAGCTGACTTGGTGAGTCTATCTACAATGACCCATACGGCATTATGCCCGCGTGAAGTCCGTGGAAAGCCAGACACGAAATCCATGGTGATGTGATCCCACTTCCACTCTGGGATAGGTAAGGACTGTAGTAATCCTCCGGGTTTCTGATGCTCAATCTTCACCTGCTGACACACCGCACACTTTGCAATGTACTTAGCCATGTCTTGCTTCATCCCTTTCCACCAATATTGACGCTTCATGTCTCTATACATCTTAGTACTACATGGATGTATGGAGAATTTTGAACGATGACACTCACCCAACACTTCTTCCCTTACTTGGTCATTGTTTGGTACACATAGTCTTCCACGAAACTTTAACTCGTCATCGTGTATGGACCAGTTCTCAACAACCTCATTCCTCTTCAATCTATCCTGGATAGTTTCCAACTCTGTGTCTAATCGTTGTAACTCTACAATCCGTTGTCGGAGAATTGGTTGAGCTACAAGATTGAATAAGCATGGTCGATCCCCCTGCCTATCCACCAATAGATCAAAGTCCGCCAAAACATCAATCATCTTCCACCTATTAACAACAAGAACATTGATTTCTCCCCGAGACTTCCTGCTCAGTGCATCTGCTACTGCATTAGCCTTCCCTAGATGGTAGTTGAGTGTGAAATCGTAATCTTCCAAATATTCGATCCACCTTCTTTGTCGGAGATTCAAATCTTTCTATGTGAATATATACTTGAGACTCTTATGATCAGAAAACACTTGAAACTTTTCTCCATACAGGTAAAACCTCCACAACTTAAGAGCAAAGACCACAGCGGCGAGCTCTAAGTCGTGACTGGGATAGTTCTGCTCATGAACCTTTAGTTGTCTCGATCCATAAGCGACTACCCTGCCTCCCTACATTAGCACACATCCTAACCCTCGTAACGGAGCATCGGTGTAAACATCGTATCCTTCCCCATTGCTAGGAATAATGAGGACAGGGGCTGTTGTTAACCTCTCCTTCAAGGTGCGAAAGGCTTGTTCACACACTTGAGTCCACAAGAACTTTTCCCCCTTCTTGGTGAGGCGGTTCATTGGCATCGCGAGCTTTGAGAACCCTTCCACAAACCTCCGGTAGTAGCCTGCTAATCCCAAGAAACTACATACTTCGGTCACATTCCTTGGTGGTTCCCATTTCATCACAGCTTTAATCTTTGCGGGGTCAACAACTACGCCTCGTTCTGACACAACATGGCCAAGGAATTTCACTTCCTTCATCCAGAACTCGCATTTGCTCATCTTAGCATATAACTTATGCTCTCTCAATGTTTGTAGCACAATCGAGAGATGGTGTTCATGTTCCCCTTGTGTCCGTGAATAAATCAATATGTCATCAATAAACACGATAACAAACTGATCTAGATACGGCCGGAATACCCTGTGCATCAAATCCATAAAGGCTGTAGGAGCATTAGTCAGTCCGAACGGCATTACCGTATATTCGAAATGACCATACCTGGTACGGAAAGCTGTCTTAGGAATATCCTCCTCCTTGATCCGTAGTTGATGATATCCTGTGCGAAGATCAATCTTGGAGTAATACTTAGAACCCCTCAGTTGATCGAATAAATCATCGATTTGTGGCAACGGATATTTATTCTTCACTGTCACCCGATTCAACCTTCGGTAATCTGTGCATAGCCGAAGTGTCTCGTCATGCTTCTTCACAAAGAGGACCGGGGCTCCCCAAGGTGAAGTGCTTAAACGGATAAATCCAATAGTCAACAGATGGTCTAACTGCTTCCTTAGCTCCTTTAACTCCAAGGGTGCCATCCAATAAGGAGCAATGGATATGGGTTCGGTTCCTGGATATAGATCGATTGCAAACTCGATCTCTCTCTGTGGGGGTAACCCGGGTAGTTCATGTGGAAAGACATCTAGAAAATCCGACACTATCAATACCACGTCCGGTTGGGATCTATCCCGATTATCTCCCATCAAGCTAGTTAAGAAACTCAAATGGCTCCCCGCCTTAGCTTTTAAGAATCTACTACCCGTAGTAGGGAATGGATGGGAAGAATTTCGATCATTCATGAAACTGAAAACTATCCCTCCCAGTAATTGAAATGAAATCCACTTACGAAAACAATCCATTACCGCATGGAAAGTGGACAACAAGTCCATCCCAAATATTATGTCATACCCCTTCATGTCTAATGCAACCAAATCTACAATCAATTCTTTCTCCCCAATTCGAAGCACGCAACCTCTACACACCCTTTTTGTATCCAACCGTTCTCCCGTAGGCATGACAATACTCCAAGCATGTTCTAACTTCTCAAATTCCAATCTCAAATTAAGAGCATATGTAGTGCGTATGAATGAATGAGTCGCACGTGGATCAAATAAAATTCGGGCCCAAGAATTGTAAAGAAGAACGATACCTTCCACAACTGCATTGGAAACGTCTTCCTCCGGTTGGGTCAAAGCAAACATTCTTCCCTGATTTGCACCGGCTGGGGCTCGAGCTACTAACGGTCTCTGTTGTAGCGGCTTCTGTAGGAGTGGCTTGATTGCATTTACTTGTCCTGCTGCTTGATTGGTCTTTGTTGAAAACAATGGGCAATTATTTTTGAAGTGCCCAAAACCTCCACATGTGAAGCATTGACGTGGATCAGTGCCTGCTCTCTTTGGTACGCCTCCAACTCCTCGAGCTATCTGAAGTTTCTGTCCAACTGCCTGGTCTAGGCGATGGTATGGTGCCGCCCTCTGCACTCCACTGCCACTAGCACCCGTCCGGATCGGACCTCCCCTCATAAAGTTATGTCGCCTCTGGTTGTCCTCCATGTCTCTCTCCACCAGTGCAACTCTGTCAACAAGATCCCCATAGTCCCAGATCTTGAGAGCCACAAGCTTCTCCCTGATGGCAGGCCTCAAGCCCTGCTCAAAGCGTTTGGCCCTCTTGGTCTCGATAGATATGAACTCCGTGGCATAACGGGATAGCTCATCAAACTTTTCCTCATACTTCGTCACCGTCATGCTACCCTATCGTAGGGCGAGAAAATCTGCACTCATCTTATCTCGGACCGATTCAGGGAAATACTTGTCTTGGAAGATTTGATCAAACTCCTCCCAGGTAAGAGCATCCGTGTTCCTCCTTCGCTTCACTGAGTCCCACTAATGATCTACCTCCTCCTCTAACAGATATATAGCTAATCCTACCCGAAAATCCTCAGCAACTCCCATGCCATCACACATCTTCTTCACCCGGCGAATCCATCTATCCGCATCCACGGGGTTAGAGTTTCATTGGAATGTAAGTGGGTGTTGGCGTAAGAATTCTCGAAGAACTACCATCCTTCGATTTTCGTCCCCGTTGCCCGGCACCTGAGCTAAGGGATGAACCCCACCATTATGGTTGTTGTTTCCATTCTGGTGTTGTACCAGAGTGGTTAGCTCCCTTAAGCATTGATAAATGCCATTAATGGCATCTGGAGGTGGTGGTGGTGGTGGGTATGCTTGGCCACCACGTCCTCGTCTACGTCCACATCTACCGTCCATCCTGCACATCAATTCACAGTTTAGTTCCTTGATGTACAAGACATGCTAACTATCATCTTAATCTAAAGCATGATGCTTGTATAAAAATTTAAATCAATAATTTCCTTCAACCTAATCCTACCACTCTAGTGGTAATCCATAACCTACAACTCCCATGTAAAACCTAATTCCTAGGCTCTGATACCAAAATTTTGTAACGCCCCAAAATCCCCCTTGGACGACATCACTATCTAAAACCATTCACATCATGAGAGCAACTAATAAAATTTATAAACAAAGAAACTTTCATTTATCATCCATAATATCTACAACGTCAGCCAAATGAATAGGCCAAACCATGACCATTACATTCGAAAGAATATGCCATTCATGGCAATTACACCCAAAAATCAACTATTATCTTGCAGCGGAATAACAAAGACATTAGACTTCACATTTTCTCAAAAAGAACTTCCTAGTCTAGGACATAAGAGAATATAGCTCTAAACGTCCACCTCTGGATTCACGTTCCCATCTATGGGAGCTTCCCAATGTACCGGCTCATCAACTCCAAGCTCCTCCTCTAGTCCATAATCTGAAAAAGATATTGTTTGTAGGGGGGTGAGCACTAAGCTCTGTAGGAAAATCCTCTCAAACTCGAACAAGGTTTAGAAAACATATAAAACAAGTCGGTCTCATTTCACAAATATCATATATAACTTTTGAAAGAAAACAGTGACAGTTTATCCGATCTCAAGTTTAAGCAATATCAATGAAGTAAATGAAGAAGTAAAACCAATTTCCAAAACGAACAATTCCAACAAATCACTATAAACCATAGCCAACCATTGGCCCCATAAACCATAGCCAACCATTGGCACAATAAACCATAGCTCACAATGTATTTCAAACCACAACTTGTATCTCTGGTATGATGTATGATATCGCATGAATAAACACATCGAGAATATCCTGGCCCACACACACACACTCAATCCTCTCAAGGATATACAACTTTAAGAATGGAGTATACCAACACATTGGCAGTGAAGAATTCAACCCATGAATAGTATACTAACCCTCATCCTCGGTACCCGTGAACAAATAGTGGTTTGGTCCTCACAAGGCACCAACCCCACTACTAGTGGTAGGAAAAATTCAAACCCGCACGGAGTAAGAAACGCATCTACCCACTCTACGATACCCGATCAACGGCCACCCATGGTCATCCGAACATCCACAAGAGATACAATACCCAACCAATTTCCTCAAGTCACAAACAAATCCAAAAATCCCCAAATTTCATATGGAGTATTACCATAGAACCATTTAAGAAAGTATATAAGAGATCATCCACAATACCATTTTGTTATTCAATACAAAGTACTAAAGTTTTGAAATCAAGGACAAATGAAGAATCAAGAGAAAAATTTATTTCTCTTGAAAACTAGGGTTTTAAGTCAAGAAAAGAGATTTAATAGCTATTCCACCATAGCATTGTCCAAAATATGGTAATATTGACAAGAATATCAAGACTCGAGGATTTCATAGCATACATATAGGATTTAGAGTCAAAAGAATATATATATATAAGCCCTAACCTCAATGCAAGAGAATAAGAAGAAACCTCTACCTTAAATCAAGAGTTCCAAGCAAAAACCCAAGCTCTAGAGACTTCCTTCCTCCCTTTTCTTTTTCCTTTTATCTTCCCCTAGGGTTCTAAGAGGTTTGGGATGAGAGTGGAGTGAAAGAATAGAAGAAAATAGGATGAAAATGTGTTTTAAACTCAGCCCAATCCCAAATTTTACTGTTTTAAAATTTCTGATTTTTACCGACAGTACCGGTACGCTGTACCGGTACGGTTTGCTCTCGAGACATCGGGGTACCGGTACGGTTTGTCCGGATTTGCCTTTTTCACCTGTTTTTCATTTTCAATCCATTCCAAAACCAACCCAAACTAATATAGCATACATTTGTATATCAAACATAGTTGGTACAAGTTCTATTCCATGTGGGGGTTTACATGATTCAATATCGATTCCAAACATATTGAATGCGTAGGATTCAAATTCAAATAACACTTCTTACATGGGTTAATTTATCAATTATATTTTTTAAAGTTATCTTTCTATATAATCATGAATATATCTTTTGATTGAGAGCACTCCTTAGTTGATTTTCAGTAGTGTTATAAAATTGGATCAACGATGGATCTCGTATTTTCATTAAAGGGGAATCCCCTATGTTTTAGTGTTTCTTAATATTGGTCGACAGATAAAATGCTCTATTTTCTACTACAATCGATCAATCAACTTTATGAAGCAATTTTTATTTTAAATGGTATTTTAAGTTTTACTATTCCATGTAGCTCAACCTCAGGTTTCCAAATATTATATTACTTTGCGACAACCTTCACTAGTGTTTTGTAACCTTGAAGTGGTAGTAGGAGGTTGAGATTAAAGGGCTATGAATGATGGGGGGATGTGGTGGGACATGGGGACCAACACTGGTTAAAGTTGAGAGGGAGGGTGGATGTGGTGGGGAGGGAAAATAGGGTAGTTTATTTACATATAAAATGTTCTTACTTTGAGGGCAAAAAATTTAAATCCCTTTCAACATGGAAGAAATGTATTAGTTTAGAATCTATTCAAGTACATATGAGTTTTGTGTCAACATTAGCACTACGCAATTTGCTAAAGTACAACCACTATATGATTTTCTAATCCATTCATTTTTGGAACCTGAGTTAGGTGGTTTTTGATAAAACTGAAAGCTGAACACTGAAAATTGAATGCTGAATTTAAGTGCTGAATGCTGAAATTTATAATTTGCAGACTGTTTGGTATCAATTAAAATTTAAATATTGAATTGAATCAAACTGTTTGACAAATATAAAGAGTTGAAGTCGAAAAATTATTTTTATTTTAATTTTGTCCTTCTTTTTGACCATCTCTCCATAACTACCTTATTCCTACCACCACCATCATGATGGTGGTGGTGGTGGTGACAGCGATAGTGGTGGTGGCAGCAACACAATGGTGGTGACGATGATGGTTGTGGTAGTGGTAGTGGTAGTGGTGGCGGCGACACAATGGTGGTGGTGTCATAATGGTGGCGGTGGTGGTTGTGATGGTGGTAGCGATGGTGGTGGTGGTGGCGATGGCACAATGGTAATGGCGGGGATACAATAATGGTGGTGGCATAATGGTAGTGGTGACGACAACACAATGGTAATGGCGTGGTGGTGGCATAATGGTAGTGGTGTGGCAACGACACAATGGTGGTGTTGGTGACAGTGGCATAATGGTGGTGGTGTCAGTGGCAGTGTTGGTGGTGATGGCGGCGACAACACAATGGTGGTGGTGGTGGATGATGAGTATTGAAAAGTTAAGAGTGTAAAATGCATTGAGGGTATATTTGTCAATTATGAGGAATTGATAAAATTCTTATTTGACTAACATTTTCAGCATTTAGTGATAAGTAAGTGGCTTTTTTAGCCTATTTTTTAAAAGTGCTTAAAATATTAAGTGATATGAGTTTTAAGTTATCAAACGAGTTTAATTTATTAAGTGCTTAAAATATTCAGTTTTAAGCCTTAAGTGGTATTATTTAAACACTCCTTAGTTGTGAAATAGATAGAGAGAAGAAATGGCCAAATTAAAATAGAGGTATTGATTGACTCGAATTAATTTTTCACAATGCAAAGGCCTACATTATTCCAACAATGAAAATCTCTCAGACTGCCGATTTGGTTCAAATCATTTAACTAGGCGAAAGGGGTGTTAAATAAGAGAGAGATGAAGCGTACTTGTCATGAATGATTGGAAAATTGAGATGGTAGTTAGATATGAAGATTTAGAGTGGGAAATTTAGTTGGCAAGCATATATGATTTGGAGTGATTAACCGATTTGATCCGTTGGGTCACCATGATTTGGAATTAAGGACTCGTTTGGTGATTTGTATTGAGAGAGACCAAATAAGAGTGAGTGAGTGAAAGAGAGAGAAAGAGAGTTAAAAACTGTGTGAAAGAGGCAATGAGAACTCACACTCAGTGGGCTTGGAAAAGGATGAGAGAGATATGTAGGCTGTGTGAATAGAGGCAGAGAGAATTCACCGAACTAGGAAAAGGAGGGGAAAATACAATTGGTGAGGCTGAAGAAGTGGTCCCAACGGGCAGAGGTGATCTTGATTCCATTTTTTTTTTCCTATTTCTGCTCCCAACTGTTTTTTCTTAATGTAACAACCACTTCCATCAACTAAAAGCAAATACTTGAAACAGTAGTTATATGCTCTTGTCTCATAATTGTGATTTACTATATAAATATAACTCAACTCAACTTAACTCAACTCTTTTTTCGAGTCATCTGACTATATCAATCTTGCTGGTAATAGCTTCTTCAACAATTTCACTCCTTCACCTCGTCGTATTTTAATCAGCTTGTGAGTTTGATCAATTCAGATTCAGTTGGAGAGAAGTCTTTGACATTACAATCTTCTGTAATGTGCGTCAGTGCATCCACTATCTGTCGCAAGACCATCAAAGAAATCATTACATAAGGCTATATTGAATTTATTCCATAAAGTATGCATTCTAATAACTGTGTATCGAAATAAGATAATAAAAAAGTAATGGACATTTAATTTTCGACTACATTACTACTTTTTTTATTTGATTAAGTGTGTAATGTGAGAATTTAATTTTTTTTTAGGTGTAAATTAAGAATCTTAGAATCTTTTAGCGTACAAAGTGTCATTTACACAGGGTGAATTATGGATTTAATTTTTTGGAAAGTTCCTCACATATTTTGAGTATGTTGTTTAAAGCTTTATGCTTATTTTGGACTATCTACACATGAAATACATCAAAGTCCACATAAATACCAAGAACTCTTTATTTACCTGATCAGGGCTGCAAAACGAAAACCAGCAGCAAGAAGTTACTGCTTTGTGCCTTATTAGTTGTTACCATATTTCTATTTTCGCCTCTCCAAAATAAAAGAATCTCAGTTTTATTTTACTAGTTTTTAGTGAATTTCCAGTTCATAGAGCCCTACCGGCCACTATAGTCAGATTTTCAATATCAATGAAGATCAAACATGCTAATATAGAATTTACTTTTGTAAAATAATTATTTGGATCAAGCAAGAATACCTTTTCTATTGAGAGTCGTCTATTGGGATCCCAGCTAATACATTTTTCAGCCACACGAACCATCCAAAAGAGTTGGTGAATGTCATGTGTATCCAGCACTGCAGGATCGATTAATTCTCCATAAATCTTCTCCCTCAAGAGTGGCCTTGCCTATAAGAAAATAAAATGAGTTTTCTTGTGGCAAATAATTAATGTTAGAGAGCTGCCCTTTTCCTGGCCAAGTATTGGACCATTTACACTATAAAGCCCTCAACTATGACTTGGGTCTCACCCAAAAGATGTATTGGACCATCCTAGCCAGTTTCTAACATTTCTCCCTCAATTACTTAAATTGAGTTTATAGTGTCCCAAAATCACTAGTCCGCCATGTTTTGGATAAAAAATGTCCACATGTGAAGTAAAATACACATTTTAAAGCCTAAAATTGGGACAATGTGAAACCTATAACTAGTTATTGGTGTAATATGAAAAATATGTTAGTTTAAAGGTGCAATGTAAGACCAATAACTATAGTTGGAGGTGCTATGTGAGGAACAAAGTAGTTGAAGGGGTAATATAAGATATGGGAATAGTTGAGAGGGTAAAAATATAATTTATCTGCCAATCTAAAATTAGCCTTCAAACTGTTTTACTTGACATTGTTCAACCATAGAAACGGAAATGTGTCAAAGTGATTACCCATCTCAAGAAGGTTTCCCCATTTGTTTCTTCAACAGTTTTTCGACCAGTGATCAACTCTACCAGAACAATTCCGAATGCATAAACATCTGTTTTGCTCGAATCTTTGCCAGTTGCTTCATATTCTGGTGCCAAGTATTCAAAAGTCCGAATGACTCTGCTTTCCGAGGATTGATCAGAGCCCTCATATTGATTACTGGTGAGTCCAAAGTTTGTCAGCTGATCCAATTCACATGAGACAGTGTGAGAGATGTTCATTGACACATTCAGTCTTCTTCCACAGGAGAGAAATATTTTAGTTTTAGAATTTTACCAGTGCGTGGTGATCATGGGTTAAAAGGATATTGCTTGGTCTCATACTTCCAAAAATTTTGCAGCTATGCAGATGTGCTAATCCTCTTGCAGCGCCCATTGCAATTTTCATTCTTACCGGCCATGTCAGTTCTTTATTTTTGTCTGCAGCAATGCTTAGAAAAATCCTGTTTTTAAGCCTAGATCCAGCTTCTTATTTAGTTTGAAGGGAAAATCATACTTTAATCCCCTTAATTACAATTCCAATCTCATTTTGTCTCTCAGCTATTGACTTTCTCACATTATCTCCTCAACTATAGTTTCACATTTCTCCATATTCCGGCATAGTTTCGATAAGAATTGTCTAAATGTGTTGTAAATGTACAGTCAATACTGCCTATAATTGGAGCAATGTGAAACCAATAATCATGGTTAGAGATACAATGTGACATACAGTGTAGCTGAAGGGAAAATAGGAAATACAATATCCACAGTTGGAGTTGCAATGTGATAAAAATAATTTTGTTGGGGAGGCAATGTGAGATGAGAGCACAAACATGTAATTTTCCAGCTTTATTTACAAAACTAACTATAGTTCTCATGAAAAAAGATAAAGAATTTTTGTGTGGTTCTTACTTGATAGATGCCAGTTGAGAGAACCATTGCAGACATACTCATAGATTAGTAACCTGTTAAGACCATCTGAACATGAGCCCAACAGCATGGCAAGATTGTCATGTCTGGCCATCTTTCCAAGCAATAGAACCTGAGTCTGAAATTGAAGCTCTTTGATTGTTCCTGAAGTATGTTTTTTAACTACAATATTTTCTCCACCACTCAACACTCCTCTGTAGGTTTTCTTTCCGTGGCTTGGCAGTAAATTTTGTGGGGAAAACCCATTCGTAGTGAATTGGAGCTCGGCATAAGTGAATTCCCTAAAATGCCCAATCCTCGGCCTCGTGTTCTTGCACAATGAACATATGGATGTTCCAAATATGCCTTCTTGTTCTTCCCCTACATGTCCCACATGTGATAAACTACCAACTGATCTAAAAAAAACTGATAAAGGGAGGTGTATTATATGTATCTATCTAATACTCTTTCTCAGGCGTCGCCTCTCTTGTGTGGTTGTCCATCACGTGAATTCTTTTTTTGTTTTGTATACTAAGAGAGGAGGAATTGGTGCGAATTGAACTTACAACACATAGACTTGGATATTATTTTAAATCACTAGTTGTTCTAAAAGTTTAAGCAGTTAGAGAAGGGGGTAACAAGTGTTTATTGAATACCATGTTCCAAATGCATCTGCTTCAATCTAATTTTGGGAGAATCAGGAGCAAGTAGTGATAGTGGTTGGTTACTTACTTCTAGAATTTGCAAAGTCAATATGGCTGCTCTGGCCTACGGCTGTGGGCATCTTTTGGATTTCTGCTGCCTTGGGTTCCCTTAAATGTTCAACATTGCCATCTTGCTTCATTCGCAATATTCCACATGAAAGATTGTCCAGAAAGTACCTCTGATCCTTCTTCATGTGCCTGCCCAGTATTAGGAGCATATGAATTATCAGAAGAATTTTAACAGAAAATCTGAGAGAGAGAAATTGATTTACATGCTTTTAACTAAGGGCAGTTCAGTGCACGAGACTTTCACCACTACGAAGTCTGAAAAATATCCTATAAGACATATTCCTCTAGATGCAGAAGTAATTGTCATACTTCCGTTGACTTCCTACCATAAATACCTTGTATGGCAGATTAAAATAATTTGCCATACCCAAAAAAAAAATAAAAAATAGGGAATATAAATCCTTAAGAACACTGCAGTTTTGCAGCTTGAAAGCCTCAAAGTTTTTGTCTCCAATAAGTTGTTTCTTTGGATACCCCTATTGGAGGGCTGCTCGGAAACAACTCGAATAAAAGTTCGATAAATTTTTTAAAGTTCTTTAATTATTAAATGAATTGTGTTCGAACTCAATTTTAAAATTCATTTAATAAATAATTTGTGCTTGAGCAATGGCTTGTTCTTGGAGCATATATATAAGAGCTAACAACACTGTTGGTTCCTAAAGTATATATTTTTTGTCAGTTTAGTTCTCAACGTATCAATTTTGTCCTTAAATTATTCAATTCGTGTCATTTTGGTCCTCACATAGACGAACCGTTAAGTTTTTGACAGAATAATCACGTGTTGAGTATATGATACTGTTTAAAAAAATAACAAGTGGTCACTTCTATCGAAAAACTTAACGGTTCATCTATATGTGGACCAAAATGACACGAATTAAATACTTTAGAGACCAAATTGACGAAATTGATACATTGAAGGCTAAACCGACAAAAAAAACATATTTTAGAGACCAAAAATACTATTATCCCTAGATGTAATATGAAGTATGTCATGTACTATATGTATCTTGGAACATACATAAAATATTAGATATGCAATATATTAAGTATTTACAAAATACAAGATAGTATATGTATAATTGTTGTGTATATATTGATTATATGTTTAAACTAGTGAAGCTTCATCTCAAACAAGTTGAGCTCAGTTCGTTTAATCAACGAAGCCAAGCGGAGTGTCAGTTTGTACAAAATAATGAGGCAAGCTTGAACAACTACTTGAAACTCGTTGATCGCAAACATTTTATTCGAACAAATGACCTGAAATGACCTGAACGTGAACAATTTGATGCTCAACTCAATTTGATTTAAACAAATAGGCACCGAGCTGCCTAGAACAGACACATGCAGTTGCCACCATCTCTGCTATAAAAATCATTGGTGACAAGAACTATGGGACTGATGCTATAGTGCCTTAATCTCATATAATACGGATATCTATTTTATGAAATAAACTAGCAATAACCCGTGCTTAAAGTTATTCTGTAATTATGTTATTTAAAATTAAGATGCATTTTGTATTATTCAAAATTCAACTTTTTAACTGTAATATTAGTTTAGATTGTAAATACATTATTCATTAGTTTATTCAATACTAAAACTTCCAAGTTCCAAAGCTGCTTAAAACCACTATAGATACAATGCTTCACAAACAGAAATTCAAACATTCTGTTTTCGGAAAAATATTAACATAGTATTTCAAGTAAAACAATACGGCGGTGATATTTTTTATTATAATTTCAATTTGTGTATCGTCTTTCCAATTTTATCAACCTTATCCACTAATATGAACAAGGATAGGAGGAATTTGAGACAAACTTGTCAAGGAACACGTAAGTTGCATCGAAATTGTTGGCAGCTTGTATAGCGACCTCTTTCACTGAGTTCCCAGCCTCCACTGCCATGTCAAACTCAATCTAAACATTCATGGAAAAAATTCATTAAGTTACCCATCATAAGGATAGAATACAACAGAATGAGGGTCTTTTTTTTTTTTTTTTTTTTAAGGGAAGGGGATCCTAAAACTGTAGCAGTTTGTTGAAAGTGTCATTAATTTGAATAATTAAAGGTGCAATGTGTTCAAAATAATATCTTAAGGGGAAAGATATGATATTTTGGCCAAGTTGAAAAGAATATTTTCTACGATGTTTTGTATGACACTATTCCTAGAGAAAAGTTAAAGGAAGCACTATGTCTGGAGTTAGCTGTCATCTGTATAATAAATCACAAAATTTATCAGTATAAAAGCATAATAACGGTGTAGATAGTTTAGATCCAATAAGTTATCTTATAACTTATTTTTTGATATTTTAGTCACAGTGTACTCTTTCATTATACTTATTTTTCTAACTTCAAGAAATATTTTAACTACAATATATTGACGACCATGCACAACCAATTATTTATACTACACCCGAAGATCTCGCTTGGTTAAAATGGCAGTAGAAGTGTTATATAATTTAGGGAGAATTACACTCAGACCTCCTGAGGTTTGTTACTTAATCACTTAGATCTCTGATATTTAAAATATTATACACAGACTCCTTGAGATTTGAACGCACATAATACTTAGACCCTTGTCGTCAATGTTCGTTAGAATATCCATTAGTAAATTATACTCAGACCTCCTGAAGTTTATAGACGTGTAATACTTAGACTCCTCAAGTTCAAAATGTTATACTTAGACCAAAATAATCCAATCAAATATATTATATCAAATATTTTAAATTTTATAATCAAAATTCACGTTCTATTATTTCATTTATTGAAATAAAATTACATAATAGAACATGAATTTTGGTTATAAAATTTAAAATATTTGATATTTTATCTTTGATCAGAATATTTTTTGTCTAAGTATAACATTTTAAACTTAATGGATCTAAATATTACACGCATATAAACTTCAGAAGGTCTGGATGTGATTTACTAATTGATTTGCTAGCGGACATTGACAGTAGGGGTCTAAGTGTTACGCGTGTATAAATTTTAGGGGTCTATATGTAATATTTCAAATGCCAAGAGTCTAAATGATTAAGTGACAAACTTCAGGAGGTCTGAGTGTAATTTTTCCTATAATTTATGAATTTATACTTGAAAGACATAAAGGAGGAGCTGGTTCAAAAAAAAAAGCCCATTGCTTGAGAGACAAAAGGAGTCTATTGTCAACTTGTGATAAGGATAATCTTTTTCCAAACAAGAAGCAAGGAGAAGATGTAAGATAGGTAACCAATAACCTGCTGCATCTCAGGCAGCTTAAGCAACTCCTTGATCTCTGTATGGTTCTGATACTCTTCAAGCTTTTTCGTACAATCCTTTTCAATGGTTTCCAGTTTGCTTGAGATTGTAGCACTTGTGTGCAATTTGGCCTTGTATGCTACTGAAAATTAAGTAAGAAATGAGAAAACAAAATCGCATAAAGGGAAATAACAGAATAACAAGATGAAATCAGGGCCGGCCCTAAAACTAGGTCGCCCTAAAACTAGGCTGAAGAAGCGATTGTTTTAGGCGTCATCTAAAATGAAGGCTCCATTTTTTTTAAGTCTTCAGTATGATCCAAACCAGAAAATTAAACTCAAATAAAATTGAGTCCAAGCAAAAAAACTCTGTGTAGTTCAAACTAACAAAAGATTTCTAACAAAACTGGGCCCAAAAGTGTTTGTGGCATACCAAAGTAAAAGACTCACAACCCATTTGATTAAAAACATGAAATTTTAACCAAAAAAAAAAACAAATTATCTAACTGTCACAAGCAAAAATGAAAAAGTCAATAATCAATACCATTAATTACTCTTTTTAACCGGTCAATTACATCAATCAAACACACTCTCTCTCTTATGTCTCTCCTTTTAAAACATCAACCCCCCTTTTCTCACACACACACACACAAAATTAATTTTTATTTCCAACTAAAAACAAAATAAAGGATTCTCTCTCACCTTTGGCTTGCGACCGTCTTTCTAATTCACACAACAAAGGTCATCAAATCAACCCCGGTATATTATTTTATACTCACACTTTTTCTTTTTCAATGTTATTTTGTACAAAATATAGTTTCAATCAATTTATTCATATTATAATATCCTAAATTTTAGGAACACTAATAATAAAATTAAGTGTAATTGTTTTATAGTTTTGATTTTTATAAAGTTTTTTATAGAGAGTATTTGATTGATTTATAAAAAAAATTGGATTGTCAAAAAACTATGGCTATTAAAAATAACAATTCAAATATAAGAAACTTAAAAAAAGAGAGGACAATAGACAAACTTATTGAATCATTAAAAAAAAATCTCTTAATAAATTTATTATTAGTAATAAAAAAATAACAAAAGATTTAAGTGAAAGTTTTGAAATAAACAAGTGATAGATCTTAAATAATTAGAAGATATTGAAATTATATGATGAAAAAATAACGAATAAATTTTTTTTATAATGATGGTCGAAAATGTAATATAATAATTCTTGATCATGAAGAACATACAAAAAAATTATTAATAATTTTGAATTTTAAATAATAAAATAAATAAAAAATTATATTAATAATAAAAAATATAAAAAACCTTGCTTAAAATCCTCGCTTTAGGCCCAAAACAGCTCGGGTCGCCCCTGGATGAAATATCACTGGCACCAACCCATATGCATTGATCTCCTTGTGCATATTAAAGTTTGATAATTTCCTTAGAATCATGTATTAGTTGCTAAGTGATTATTATAATTATGAGCACCTTGCTATGCTGCCCAACTTCTTTACCCAAGTTTTACTTTCCAAACGAGTTGGCACCATCACCAACAAATAAGGGGCTAGTAACAATATTGATTGGTTAAAATTTAACCACATCATTTGAGAAGTCAAAATTGGACTTAAAATTTGGAAAGCATAGATTTACTATAACTATAAATTAATCACCGTGGAATTATGTTTCATTCTGATAACTGTTCTTAAATGTTTAGTGTTTTTCAAAATAATAATTTATAATTTAAAGCTATGTGCACCAAATAGATGTGAGCTGTCAGATTGATAGGACTCACTGTCGTCTAACCACTTTATAAAAATTAGTGGAGTAAAGATCTTTACTTTTTAATCAATTTTCCTCTATATATGCAATGACCCAAGCCACAATTCGGAGCATCATCAAGTACGATGTGGGTCGGGGGCATGGGGCACAACTCTTTCCTTTCATACCCAAAAAATGATTCCATGGTAATTCTTAATTTGATTCATTTACAACTACTAATCATGAAAAAAATAATAATAAAATTAAATATCAAAAAAAAAAAAAAATCTAGTATCATGTACGTTGTGATTAGATACACTAAAAAACAATTTTTAATACCATAGTCTATCTCATGATACAATTGTATAAATATTGGTATTGTTATTTTTTTTACAGAGAGAGAAAAATCTTACGCAGTGGCCCGCAGCAAAAAACAGAAAAAGTTTTAGGAGTGCTGATACGATGATCAATGACTCCAAGAAGCTTGATTTTGTCACCAGGCTTAAGTGACAATGCATGAAGGGTCGACTTGATGGCATCTGTACGGAGCTCCCTTGATGTGTCTTGAATCACCAGCACCCTTTCAGCTTGGTCGGACATATTTTCTACAAGAATCCTACATTCATAAACAAATATCAGAATTATGTCAAAAAAAAAACCTAGTATCAGAATAAATGAAAAACTGTTTTTTTTTTGCTACATAAATGAAAGTGTGTTTGCATTAAATGTAAAAATACACAAAAGAATGATCGAGAAAATGGAAAAAAATGTGGAGTTTGTCGGCTGTTATGCTATGTATTTACATAGTAAATAAATATCTATTAAACTACATGAATTTGCCGTTCAGTTAATATATTTTTTCTCGATTTGTAACAATGATAAATTATTTGTTATGAAATCAAATTGAACCCACTGCATATAAAGTGGATCTCTTGCAAATCAAGAAAAATATATTGGAGTAGATTTTGATCAAGACTACATAAACATTTATTGGAGTAGATTTTGATCAAGACTACATAAACATTTACTTCTTCATTTTTTTTTTTCTGATTAGAAACACACCATTCTGTCTTCCTTCTCCATTTTCAAGGCTAAGGACACAGCCATGTGTCTCATCTTTCAAAGTTTATAAACAAGATTTCATATGACAATCTAATGCATTGTGATCATTAGATGCATAGTGAACTTTATTTGATATTGAAACCCCCAGCTATTGCCAAGGGCTTGCAACTTTGCAGGCTTTGCTTTTCTACAAAATTCTCTGGTGATCAAAGATACAGCTGTTTATATTGACAAACATACAGCATAAAGAAGCTAAACAGGTTTGCAGAATTATTCTTAAAAAATGAGAATACACGAGAGAATTTTACCTCAAAGAAGCCAACGGAATAACAAAAAGAGCCCCAGAGAAGTGAGAACAGCAGTTTAGCTCTGAATACGGGGGAGCCAGTGGTGATTGGAGGGCATATATATTCAATGGAGGTAGTATATATACTAAACCCATCTTGTTAATCTCTATGCTCACCATCTTAGACAATTGTCTTGGTCATTTTCTTGGGCTTGTAAAGGACAAGAATCTATGCTAGACAGTGATGATATCAAAGGCATAGTTCTTAGAGGGTACTGATTTGTCCATTCTTTTGGTTGGCTAATTACTAGGTTTTGAGTTCTTGGGCTTGTCTGCTAGATGCTTAGTTTATGGCTTACACATAATCTTTGATAAAAAAAAAAAATACCCCCATATTTTGGGATTCTCTTGGCAGGATCACCACCAAGATTGGATGTAGTCCTTGTTTTATCGTAGAGTTTCCCAAAAACACTAGGTCTTGTCCTTTACAATAAAACCAAATGGAATGTAAACTTACCCTTATCTGCAAAATGAGGATTAATTGGAGACCAGTTTTACCACCCTGTGCCAGCCCAAACATTCCATGCAGAAAGTAACCAAAAAACTTAAATTATTAAAGTGAGTGTAAGAGCATCTCCAATCCTTACATTTTTTTAAACTCAAATTTAAATTTGGATAAAAAAACTCCTAAGAACCTTGTTCAATACTAGACTCATATTCATATCAAATCAAAAGAGACTTATTTTTTTTTACTCAAATCAAGGGAGACTCAAATTCATATACAAATCTTTAATGGTGAGATTGTATCCACCTTTAAAGATCCAATGATCATATTTTACCCTCTTTTAAATTTTGAATTTCTTTTCATTTAAATTTGAGTTTCTCTTCCTTTTAAATATGAGTTTCTCCATTGGAGATGTCTATACCAAATCAAGTTTTTTACCTTTTTTTTTACTCAAATTTGAGTAAGGATTTGGATTTCCATTGGAGATTGTCTAACACAACTATTATATATTTTAACATGCCTCCTCATGTGTGGGTCAGATTTTGGGTGAAGTACTTCTAAATATTATAATTGATGGTGTTTGAAACTAAAAACATATGAGTGAAATGAGCTCTGTGTGAAGTGAATGAGTTATCTCTATGTGTGTGAGCCAAGTAAGTAAGAACACAAGGAAATAAGTGGTTTATCAAGCTGACGAGTTAGGCTAGTCTACTATAATGGAGACTCTTGTTTCTCTAGTTTGTATTTCTTGGGGAATAAGAGGGTTAATTAATTCACTCTTTCCATGGTAACTAATTTGTTTTCTTTTGGATTATACGGTGATGATTTTTAAATTCATTGCTGATGAACTAGAGTGACATATTTGATTTTAGTATTTCATGAAAGTTAATTTTTTTTTTCATATATGATTTCATTGAGTGAGTGAATGATTTTTTTTTTTTTTTTGTGTTATGTAATTTTAATTTTTGGATTAATGCGAGCAGTATTGAAAGTCAAAATTTTAATTTTCTTTTTTTTTTTCAGATTTGTTCATGTATATATTGACTATGACACATTAATAAATTTTCAAAACATTCAAAAACTGTTTGTTCGAGATGCCATTAAAGACTGTTCAAAGTTTTTAGCAAAAAAAGTATTTCTAAATAATTGATGATTGATTCCAAAGTTGCCAGAATACACTAAATGGATCTGAAACTAATGTTGGGAATCATATAACATATTTCGAAACCGTAGGATCAAAGACATACTTTATTTGCTTTAATCCTAAAAAACGTCTGAGAATGTTTCACGTATGTTAGAATCCAAATCGTCTTTTCTTTGATTACTCAAGCAGTATGGTATTGTTACACAATAGGAGTCAACACCGAGTTTTCAAAATACAAAAACCTTTCAAGTAGAGAAAGAGTATGAGACTTTAACGTTAGATTAATTATCTGAGATGTCTCATCTATTAGATTGTCTTAGGTTTATATAGGCAACTAATGGGTGTCATCAAGAGACACATCCTATAGGGACATGTCTATTAATATTTAACAGACATGTATTTTGGGTGGTAAGGACACATCCAAAAGACATGTCTCTTTGGACATTCTTTAATTTGGGCCGACTCACCATGGACTGTAAACCCCCACATGCTTATATTAATATAGTAATGTACTTATTTAGTGATTCTTATATATTTAATGACGTAAAAATAAAATAAACATTGCACATGAACAGTGCACATAAACAGTGCACTAGCTGCAACTTCAAGCCCAATTTCGACCTTGATACAGTCAATATCTCTCAAAACTCAAAACATGGAAGTTGTAGAACTCTTTCTTAGCGTTCCATATCATCTTGAATCATCTCAATCGGAGCTCGGATGAGAGAGTTATGCCAGATAACGAAACAATGTCGAAACAGTCCGGCCGACTACCTTTCACCAATTTGATCATAACTCTTTGTTGGAAAGTCCAAATTGCGCACCGTTATTTTTTTTAGAACCCTAACTCGTATATCTTTCCAACCATATAGGTCACACATACTAAAAATACCTGATTCAAATCAGTTTATTCTCCGAAATTGACCAAAAATCTACACTTGGGTTGTAATTTTAATATTCGAGTATAAATTTATTGTAGTTTTAAAATAAATCATAAAAATAAATGTTTTTAGGTTAAAATAACATTAGAAATGAATCCAGAACGTCGAAAAACCTTAGGGTAGTCATATGGATCAAATTGGAAATTCTTAGTAGCAAAATCGTAATTTTGGAGAAAAACTCAAATTGCAGCCCAGTGAACAGTAAAAATCGGGGCTGCTATGTTTAAAACACCATTTTTCAGTCCATTTTCTCCCATCCTTTCACTCCACTCTCACCTCCAACTTGTTAGAACCCTAGGGGAAGAGAAAGGGAAGAAGAAAAGGGGCAAAGAGAGTCTCTAAAGCTTGGGCTTTTGTTTGGACTTTGGTTTGATTTCAAGGTAGGGGATTCTTCTCAAACTCTTTCATTGAGGATTAGGGTATTATATATGTATGTTTTCAATATTCTTGAGAGTATATGATAAATAGATATGAGTTCTTGGATTCTTTGTTATTGAAACATAGATTTTGAACAAAATGCATGATTGGGTTCAAGAGACATTGTTCTTGAGTTCCCAAAATCTTAGTTTTGCTAAATACATGTTTGGGTTATGAAAAATACATGAATTCATGATTTCTAAATGCCTATTGTTGACTAAATCATGTTTTAATCTAATCCTTGTTATTATTCCAAGAAATTATGTTTGGTTTGGAAAAACCCTAGAATTTTGATATCAAGGTTGTAAAGGTTTATTGATATGATCTCTTGCATATTTTAAATTCCTTAGTATTGTAGTATATTGAGAATGGTACACTTGTGACTCTTGAATTATAAATGAGGAATTGTGGATTTTGTATATATTGGAAATTGTTTATGAATGGAGAATATCTTGGTTTCCTCATTGTATGGTTGTTGTGAGGGACTTGGATTGTCATCGAGAGATGCCGTAGAGTGTTAGAGGTTAGTCTATCCCAGTGAGGGATGAGATGGTTTCCTAACACTTGTAGTGGTTTGTCATTTGGTAATGCGACCACTATCGTTCACTGGAGTTCGAACAAGGGATTGTATACTTTTCCTAGGAAGGGACTCGTCACTGCCATTGGGATGGTAGACGCCCTTTCCTATAGTGCTTGTGATTATGATGTAAATAGGTGGACTAGGTATAATCGTTGGGTAGATTGATGAGAAGCAATCAACATACATGGTACGGGGATGAACCAAAATATATATATAGAGAATGATGGTTGGATTGTCTTGGCCGGTGCATTGGTATGGGACAATGCATCGGAAGACGCCCTTCATAAATGGTATAATGTTATGCAATTTACATTAACTTTTCACTAGATCATGATTATAGCTTAAACTGGAGATCTACTTAAAATGGCATGTTTTACTTGAAATGCTATATATGTTATTTGTAAAATGAGACCGACCGTTTTATATACTTTTCTAAACCTTGTTTGGGATTGGGAGGATTTTTCTACAGAGCTTCGTGCTCACCCCCTACCGTTGAATATTTTCAGATTTTACTCTAGAGGAGGAGCTCGATGCTCATGAGCCAGGCCAAGGAGAAGCTTCCTTAGAGGGATACGTGGATCCCGAGTGGGACATATAGAGATGTCATTTATTTTTGTACTACACTTGATAAATTATTTTGGAAGTCATGTAAAGTCTAGTATTTTGTATTCCGCTGCGTTATCTTAGTTCAATTCATTTGGAAATGTAAAGGTCATTGTTGGACATATTCTTTTGATATTGTGGCCATGGCTTGGCTTATTATTTTGGGGAATGTTATTGTGAATATTACATGTGGTGAATGGAAAGTCTTTTGGGGCAACGTTGTAGAGATTTGACGGATAAATGGACCCGGTGTGGTCGATGTATTATAAATGCACAGGTTGTGTTTTGGGTAGAGCTCCCCGAACAAAGGAGGCTCTGCCCGAATTTTGTTAAATTAAGGACCCCCGGTTATTTATGGATTTATTAGTTGCTCTCATGATATGAATGGTTATTGAATGTAATTCCGTCCAGGGTGGTATTTGGGGCGTTACAGATTTGGTATCAGAGCTTAGGCTTTAGGTCTTACATGGGAGCTGTAGAGGAGGAGCTCGATGCTCATGAGCCAGGCCAAGGAGAAGCTTCCTTAGAGGGATACGTGGATCCCGAGTGGGACATATAGAGATGTCATTTATTTTTGTACTACACTTGATAAATTATTTTGGAAGTCATGTAAAGTCTAGTATTTTGTATTCCGCTGCGTTATCTTAGTTCAATTCATTTGGAAATGTAAAGGTCATTGTTGGACATATTCTTTTGATATTGTGGCCATGGCTTGGCTTATTATTTTGGGGAATGTTATTGTGAATATTACATGTGGTGAATGGAAAGTCTTTTGGGGCAACGTTGTAGAGATTTGACGGATAAATGGACCCGGTGTGGTCGATGTATTATAAATGCACAGGTTGTGTTTTGTGTAGAGCTCCCCGAACAAAGGAGGCTCTGCCCGAATTTTGTTAAATTAAGGACCCCCGGTTATTTATGGATTTATTAGTTGCTCTCATGATATGAATGGTTATTGAATGTAATTCCGTCCAGGGTGGTATTTGGGGCGTTACAGATTTGGTATCAGAGCTTAGGCTTTAGGTCTTACATGGGAGCTGTAGGTTATGGATTACCACTAGAGACTTAGGTTTAGGGTGAAGGAAATTGTTATGTTAAATATTGTGTATGTCTTGTGCTTAAATCAAGACAGCCTACATATCACTTTAGTTTATGTCTTGTACATCAATGAAACTAAATTGTGAATTGATGTGCAGGATGGATGGTGAACGTGGACGTGGACGTGGGCGCGGTCGTGGAGGCCAAGCAAACCCACCATCGCCACCACCTCCCGATGCAATGAATGGCATTTATCAATGCCTAAGGGAGCTGACCACTCTGGTACAACACCAAAATGGGAACAACCATAACGGTGGGGCTCATCCACTAGTCCAAGTACCGGGCAACGGAGAGGAGAATAGGAGAATGATAGTTCTCCGAGAGTTTCTGAGGCAACGCCCGCCTACTTTCCAAGGGAGCTCTAACCCTTTGGATGCGGATAGATGGATCCGCCGAGTGAATAAGATTTGTGACGGCATGGGAGTTGCCGAGGACTTACGGGTGGGCTTAGCTATCTACTTGTTCGAGGGAGAGGCCGACCATTGGTGGGACTCAGTGAAACGAAGGAGGAACACCGATGCACTTACTTGGGAGGAGTTCGACCAAATCTTCCAAGACAAGTACTTCCCTGAATCAGTCAGGGACAAGATGAAGGCCGATTTCCTTGCTCTACGACAGGGTAGCATGACAGTGGCCGAGTACGAGAGGAGGTTTGATGAGCTATCCCGTTACGCTACGGAGTTTATAGCTACTGAGGCCAACAGGGCCAAGCGCTTTGAGCAGGGCTTAAGGCCGACTATCAGGGAGAAGCTGGTGGCTCTCAAGATCCGAGAGTATGGGGATATTGTTGATAGAGCTACACTAGTGGAGAGAGATACAGATGACAGCCAGCGACGACAGAGCTTCGGGAGAGGAGGTCCGATCAGGACGGGCCCTAGCACTAGTGGAGCACAGAGGGCGGCACCCTACCGTCGCCCAGATCAGGCAGGGGGACAGAGATCTCAGATAGCTCGAGGAGCCGGAGGTGTACCGGGGAGGACAGCCACAGACCCCCGTCAGTGTTTCGCATGTGGAGGAGTGGGGCACTTCAGACACAATTGCCCATCGCTTCCACCGAGGGACAACCAAGCGATAGGACAAGTGGCTGCAAACAAGCCACTACAGCAGCAGAGGCCGTTGGGAGCTCTAGCCCCAAGCGGCGCCACTCAGGGGAGAGTCTTTGCTTTGACCCAACCGGAGGAAGATGTCTCCAATGCCGTTGTGGAAGGTATCGTTCTTCTCTACAATTCTTGGGCCCGAATTTTATTTGATCCGAGCGCTACTCATTCATTCATACGCACCGCATATGCTCTCCATTTGGGATTGGGTTTCGAGAAGCTAGAACATGCATTAAATGTTGACTTGCCAACGGGAGAACAGTTGGGTACCAGTCGGGTCTGCAAGGGTTGCGTGCTTCGTATTGGAGAACACGAATTGATTGTGGATTTGATTGCTTTAGAGATGAAGGGGTATGATGTGATTTTTGGGATGGACTTGTTATCCGCTTTTCGGGCGGTAATGGATTGTTTCCGCAAGCGGATTACATTTCAATTGCCGGGAGGAGTCATTTTCAGTTTTGTGAATAACCGAGATTCTTCCCATCCATTTCCTACTACGGGTAGTAGATTCCTAAAAGCAAAAGCGGGAAGTCATTTGAGTTTCTTAGCTAGCTTAATGGGGGATGACAGGGATAAACTCCATACGGATGTGGTGTTAATTGTATCGGAGTTCCCGGATGTTTTTCCCGAGGAATTACCCGGATTACCGCCACATAGGAAAATTGAATTCAAGATCGATCTCTATCCGGGAACCGAACCCATATCCATTGCTCCCTACCGGATGGCACCTTTGGAGTTGAAGGAGCTAAGGTAGCAGTTGGATCATTTGTTGGCGATTGAGTTTATCCGTCTAAGCACTTCACCTTGGGGAGCCCCAGTTCTCTTTGTGAAGAAAACGGATGAGACTCTACGGTTGTGCACGGATTACCGGAGGTTGAATCGGGTTACCGTGAAGAATAAGTATCTGTTGCCGAGAATTGATGACTTATTTGATCAGTTGAAGGGTTCGAAGTATTACTCCAAGATTGATCTTCGCACGGGGTATCATCAGCTGCGGATTAAGGAGGAGGATATTCCTAAGACTGCTTTCCGTACCCGATATGGCCATTTCGAGTATACGGTGATACCGTTCGGATTGACTAATACCCCCGCAGCTTTCATGGATTTGATGCACAGAGTCTTCCGGCCTTACCTCGATCAATTTGTCATTGTGTTTATCGATGACATATTGATTTACTCACAGACTCAGGAGAAACATGCTCGTCATCTCTCTATTGTGCTACAAACATTGAGAGAACATAAGTTATATGCGAAGATGAGCAAGTGTGAGTTTTGGATGAAGGAAGTGAAGTTCCTTGGCCATGTTGTGTCCGAGCAAGGGGTAGCGGTTGATTCCTCGAAGATTGAGGCCATGATGCAATGGGAACCACCAAAGAACGTGACAGAAATACGTAGTTTCTTGGGGTTAGCCGGCTACTATCGTAGGTTTGTGGAAGGTTTTTCCAAGATTGCGATGCTGATGACTCGCCTTACCAAGAAGGGGGAGAAATTTGTGTGGACTCAAGCGTGTGAATTAGCTTTTCGCACCTTAAAGGAAAAGTTGACGACGGCACCGATCCTCATTATTCCGAACAGTGGGGAAGGTTACGATGTTTACACCGATGCTTCACTACGAGGCTTGGGATGTGTGTTGATGCAAGGAGGCAAGGTGGTTGCTTATGGCTCGAGGCAACTCAAGATTCATGAGCAGAACTATCCCACTCACGACTTGGAGCTAGCCGCTGTGGTTTTTGCTCTTAAGTTGTGGAGGTGTTACTTGTATGGAGAGAAATTTCAAGTGTTCTCGGATCATAAAAGCCTTAAGTATGTGTTCACACAGAAAGAATTGAATCTTCGGTAAAGGAGGTGGATTGAGTACTTAGAAGATTATGATTTCACACTGAACTATCATCCGGGGAAGGCTAATGTGGTAGCGGATGCACTGAGTTGGAAGTCTCGGGGTGAAATCAATGTTCTTACGGCTCATCGGTGGAAGATGATTGAGGCATTTGAGGAGTTTGATTTGTGGGTCGATAGACAAGATGATCGACCATGCTTGTTTAATCTTGTAGCTCAACCAATTCTCCGACAAAGGATTGGGGAGTTGCAACGGTTAGATCCCGAGTTGAAAACTATTCGGGAGAAATTGGAGGGGAATGAAGTTGTTGAGGGTTGGTCGATTCATGGTGATGAGTTACAGTTTCGGGGAAGACTATGCGTGCCAAATGATGACCAAGTGAGAGAAGAAGTGTTGGGTGAGTGTCACCGATCCAAGTTCTCCATACATCCAGGGAGTACAAAAATGTATAGAGACATGAAACGACAATATTGGTGGAGGGGAATGAAGAAGGATGTAGCAAAGTTCATTTCAAGGTGTGCCGTATGTCAGCAAGTGAAGCTTGAGCACCAACGACCTGGAGGATTATTACAGTCTCTGCCTATCCCAGAGTGGAAGTGGGATCATATCACCATGGACTTCGTGTCGGGTTTTCCACGAACTTCAAGAGGGCATAACGCCGTATGGGTTATCGTAGATCGACTCACCAAGTCAGCTCACTTTTTGGGGATGAAGACCACAGACTCGTTAGAGACCTTGAGCAGACTGTACATTCGAGAGATTGTTCGATTGCATGGAGTTCCACTTTCTATCGTGTCGGATCGCGATTCTCGTTTTGTAGCTCATTTTTGGCAAAGTCTACAACAAGCTATGGGGACAGAGTTACATTTCAGCACAGTCTTTCACCCTCAAACAGATGGCCAATCCGAGAGAGTGATACAGATTTTGGAAGACATGTTACGGGCTTGCGCGTTGGACTTCAAAGGGAGTTGGAGCGATCACTTACCGTTGGTGGAATTTGCGTACAACAACAGCTACCAAGCGAGTATCGGGATGGCACCGTATGAAGCTTTGTATGGAAGACCATGTAGATCCCCGACATGTTGGTTGGAAGTCGGAGAGAGTAGTATGTTTGGGCCCGAGATTGTGCGGGAGACAACAGAGAAGATTCAGCTCATTCGGGAGAGATTACACACAGCACAGAGTCGACAAAAGAACTATGCAGATAGAAGACGAAGACCCTTGGAATTCAAAGTGGGAGACTACGTGTTCCTCAAAGTGTCGCCCAAGAAAGGAGTATTTAGATTCGGCAAGAAGGGAAAGTTGGCTCCAAGATATACCGGGCCATTTGAAGTGATCAAAGTTGTGGGCAAAGCGGCGTATCAGTTGCGGTTACCAGCTCAGTTGTCTGGGGTACATGACGTGTTCCACGTGTCGATGTTGAGAAAGTGTCAATCGGATGCAACGCCGGTCGTAGACTTGGAAGATATTGAAATTCAAGATGGAGCAACCTATGAGGAACAACCGGTGAAGATTCTCGACGCCAAAGAAAAGGTGCTCCGTAAAAAAGTCATCAGACTAGTAAAGGTTTTGTGGCAACACCATGGAGTGGAAGAAGCTACTTGGGAACCGGAGCTAGAAATGCGAGAGAAGTACCTGCACTTATTCGCTACTTGAGGTAAGTTTCGAGGACGAAACTTTCTTTAAGGGGGGTGGATTGTAAACCCCCACATGCTTATATTAATACAGTAATGTACTTATTTAGTGATTCTTATATATTAAATGACGTAAAAATAAAATAAACATTGCACATGAACAGTGCACGTAAACAGTGCACTAGCTTCAACTTCAAGCCCAATTTCGACCTTGATACAGTCAATATCTCTCAAAACTCAAAACATGGAAGTTGTAGAAATCTTTCTTAGCGTTCCATATCATCTTGAATCATCTCAATCGGAGCTCGGATGAGAGAGTTATGCCAGATAACGAAACAATGTCGAAACAGTCCGGCCGACTACCTTTCACCAATTTGATAATAACTCTTTGTTGGAAAGTCCAAATTGCGCACCGTTATTTTTGTTAGAACCCTAACTCGTATATCTTTCCAACCATATAGGTCACACATACTAGAAATACCTGAGTCAAATCAGTTTATTCTCCGAAGTTGACCAAAAATCTACACTTGGGTTATAATTTTAATATTCGAGTGTAAATTTATTGTAGTTTTAAAATAAATCATAAAAATAAATGTTTTTAGGTTAAAATAACATTAGAAATGAATCCGGAACTTCGAAAAACCTTAGGGTAGTCATATGGATCAAATTGGAAATTCTTAGTAGCAAAATCGTAATTTTGGAGAAAAACTCAAATTGCAGCCCAGTGAACAGTAAAAATCGGGGCTGCTATGTTTAAAACACCATTTTTCAGTCCATTTGCTCCCATCCTTTCACTCCACTCTCACCTCCAACTTGTTAGAACCCTAGGGGAAGAGAAAGGGAAGAAGAAAAGGGGCAAAGAGAGTCTCTAAAGCTTGGGCTTTTGTTTGGACTTTGGTTTGATTTCAAGGTAGGGGATTCTTCTCAAACTCTTTCATTGAGGATTAGGGTATTATATATGTATGTTTTCAATATTCTTGAGAGTATATGATAAATAGATATGAGTTCTTGGATTCTTTGTTATTGAAACATAGATTTTGAACAAAATGCATGATTGGGTTCAAGAGACATTGTTCTTGAGTTCCCAAAATCTTAGTTTTGTTAAATACATGTTTGGGTTATGAAAAATACATGAATTCATGATTTCTAAATGCCTATTGTTGACTAAATCATGTTTTAATCTAATCCTTGTTATTATTCCAAGAAATTATGTTTGGTTTGGAAAAACCCTAGAATTTTGATATCAAGGTTGTGAAGGTTTATTGATATGATCTCTTACATATTTTAAATTCCTTAGTATTGTAGTATATTGAGAATGGTACACTTGTGACTCTTGAATTATAAATGAGGAATTGTGGATTTTGTATATATTGGAAATTGTTTATGAATGGAGAATATCTTGGTTTCCTCATTGTATGGTTGTTGTGAGGGACTTGGATTGCCATCGAGAGATGTCGTAGAGTGTTAGAGGTTAGTCTATCCCAGTGAGGGATGAGATGGTTTCCTAACACTTGTAGTGGTTTGTCATTTGGTAATGCGACCACTATCGTTCACTGGAGTTCGAACAAGGGATTGTATACTTTTCCTAGGAAGGGACTCGTCACTGCCATTGGGATGGTAGACGCCCTTTCCTATAGTGCTTGTGATTATGATGTAAATAGGTGGACTAGGTATAATCATTGGGTAGATTCATGAGAATGATGGTTGGATTGTCTTGGCCGGTGCATTGGTATGGGACAATGCATCGGAAGACGCCCTTCATAAATGGTATAATGTTATGCAATTTACATTAACTTTTCACTAGATCATGATTATAGTTTAAACTGGAGATCTACTTAAAATGTCATGTTTTACTTGAAATGCTATATATGTTATTTGTAAAATGAGACCGACCGTTTTATATAGTTTTCTAAACCTTGTTTGGGATTGGGAGGATTTTTCTACAAAGCTTCGTGCTCACCCCCTACCGTTGAATATTTTCAGATTTTACTCTAGAGGAGGAGCTCGATGCTCATGAGCCGGGCCAAGGAGAAGCTTCCTTAGAAGGATACGTGGATCCCGAGTGGGACATATAGAGATGTCATTTATTTTTGTACTAGACTTGATAAATTATTTTGGAAGTCATGTAAAGTCTAGTATTTTGTATTCCGCTGCGTTATCTTAGTTCAATTCATTTGGAAATGTAAAGGTCATTGTTGGACATATTCTTTTGATATTATGGCCATGACTTGACTTATTATTTTGGGGAATGTTATTGTAAATATTACATGTGGTGAATGGAAAATCTTTTGGGGCAACGTTGTAGAGATTTGAGGGATAAATGGACCTGGTGTGGTCGATGTATTATAAATGCACAGGTTGTGTTTTGGGTAGAGCTCCCCGAACAAAGGAGGCTCTGCCCGAATTTTGTTAAATTAAGGACCCCCGGTTATTTATGGATTTATTAGTTGCTCTCATAATATGAATGGTTATTGAATGTAATGCCGTCCAGGGTGGTATTTGGGGCGTTACATGGACGCCCCAATTCGAGTCCATAACCCAACTAAGATCTAACAGGGAAGAACAAGTGTTTGATATTAGACAACTTAAGCATCATTGAATCTAATATTTGTATCTATGAATGCAAAACATTACTTCAACTAATAAAATAAATATGGCACTGTCCTAAATCCTATTTCTTCCAGAAGTGGATGTTGGCCTGTAAAGCAACCTAAGAGAGTGATTAGGGTTTCTAATTATTACCCAATTTAAAATCTTAATTTCACTATTTATGAAATTGATAAATATAGATTACTAGATGTTAGTTAGATAGTAAGAGAGTGATGTTGTGTGTATAAGCAATAAACACAAATCAAAGTAAAGAGGTAAAGAGAATGCAAACACAAGGATGTATAGAGGTTCGGCCCCAACTCTTGGGCTACGTCCTCTCTTCCGTCTCTCCTTGGAGGTTCCCTTCTTCTCTTTCACTTGAACTCTACAATGGGTGAGATCAAAACCCTTACACTTCTTTTCCTTGAGTACAAAATGATATTTCTCACTATAGTATGTCACTCAAGAAGATAACAATCAATCCTCTCTCTTTCTTTACAAAGATTCTCTCTCAAATCAAGAATGGAAGCAAGAAGAAGAAATTCAACATTTTAAATCTCTTTACAATGTAATAAATCAAGCTTCTAGCTCATAAATACAAGGTAGCAAAAGTCTTCCCCAAAGCATTGAAGGCTCCTATTTATACTTGCAAGCTAAAGGATTTTGAAATTCTGACAAAAAGTAACCGTTGTAGGCTTTAACGTACACAAACCAGTATGCAGGTTCCCTATCCGGCATACCGAAACAGCCTTTAAGTCATGTTGGGGCGCCTGTCGTTTTAGCATCTAGAATGCCGCTTTATGATAGAGGCTGACGATTCAACTTTGCAAGGTAAATTATTGGGAGCATTTGTGCCTACTGTTTTAACATCCGGCATAGATGTCGGATATATGTAGAGCATGCCGGTTCAGCAAAGTATTGGGAGCTTGTTGTCCCTGCAGCTTCATCATCTGGCATGCCTCTTTATGAACTGGCATACCGGTTCCTCATCCGGCATATCGGATAATAGTTCACCCTGTCATATATTTTTCCTCTTCTTTTCCTTTCTTGCACATCTTTCATATAATTGAACTACACATCTAATATACACATTAGATCATAGTATAAATGCTTGATCATCATCAAAACCATGCTTATACAAGCAATTAGTCAATAGTGGAGGTTTCCAATGTCATTTCAGTATAACAATTGTCCCCAGCAGAAAGACCGGACTCAAATTTGGAGGGAATACATGTAGAGAAGAGTGTTCATGTCAAAAAGAAGGGAAAGGCTACTGTACCTTAGTACCGTAACAAAAATTATAATTTTTTAAGATTAAGTTATAACTTTTTTGAGGTGTAAATTACAACTTGTAAAGGGTATGATCGATTATGGAAGGTTGAGATCCATACCGAAAGTTACAACTTTTGGGCTGTTTGGATATTTTTTTTTGGGAGGGGTTTGGATTGGCTTCTCTAAACCCAAACCCCGCTTTACAAAGAAGGAATTCAACATTCAATCCCGTCCATATTCATGTTTGGTATGCCCACAAATATATCATTATTATGATAATATATTTGCATATAAATAACTATTTTGCCCTTTCATCAATCTAATCTAAACCTATGTTTGTATACGTATGGGGTATAATTATCTTTTTATATCCTAAACCCATTAACCCTCATCCGAAACGCACCCTCTCCTCGGGTTTGATGAAACCCATGATCTGGGGTTTAAGATACGGGCCAATAACAGGCTAGACTTGGTAACTCAGACTTCAAATATTTGGTCAAACATGGGATTTGTGTGTTAGACTTTCCCCTAAAAGGAAGTTCCTGTGAAAACAATATGGTTTAAAAGGGATGTTGAAACCTAGGCATTCGGGCCCTTGGACCATGGTCTAACCTGAAAGCCCAAGATCTATCAGGCCATGGGCCGTGTTTTTAGCCCGTCCCTTCCCAATTCCTTCTATTAGCCTAACCTGGATTGCTGCATTGGCTGTATATCTGATTCCTAATCATCTTAATAAACGTCTGAAATTAAAGTGATTCCCATCTTTTTAGCTTTAAGAGTCCTTTTTTATGTTCTTTTATGTCAAGTTTCCAATTATTTCTACACACACCACTTGTTCTCTCAGTACAAAAAGTTTCTTTGAGGAACACATGATATGTGGAGGCATGCACAAGAGATGCCTAGCAGACAAAATTATTTGTCCCTGTGCTATGGAGGGGTGATGGACTTTTTCCCCATGTTTCCAAACACTCAAGATTGGTTTTATAATCCTTCTTTTCCAACTTTCTTCAGACATATTTTTTAGCTATGATTCCTTACCATGTTACTTATATTGATTTTTTATGCGGGTTCTAAATTTAGTATGATATAAATTATAAAGTATCCAAAGGTTTTTGTATAATGTGAATCCGGTACAAGGGGAGGCTAAATCATTTCTTTAACTGCACAAATTAATGGTTTACAGCTACTTTTCACTAATGCATCCAAGAATTATTGTATTGAAGCATCACCAATACATATTGACAAAACCCACTGCCCTCCATAATATTGTGGATAGGATATGACATTGCCGCAAATAATTAAAACTCAAAAGAGAAATTGAAAATGATGGATTGAAAAAATGATAAGACAAAAAATAGTTGCCCAAAATACATGATAAATGCAGACAGGTGTGGAGTTATTTTGAGGGGGGGGAGGGGGGGTAGCGTCAAATTTTTTGTTGTATAAAAACTATGAAAATAACTTTCACATGACAAATTATAGTGTTATTTAATTTTCAAAAAATTGATACATTAATTACTTTTTTTAAATCAATTACATGCAAGACTATTTCAGATTCATTTATAAAAAAATAAAAAATTTCAGTTTGATTTATGATATAATCATTTAGTACTATTAAATTTTACTCTGACAGTATAACTTGTGCAAATTCGAATAAAATGAGAAAGAGAGAGTATATATCTCTAAAATACATATTCTATACAATATTGCATCCTAGTGGTAACTCGTATTTAAAGGTACAGTGCAATATAAGTGAGAAGTAATGGATTTGGGAGGAGGGAGAATTTAATGTGAATAATTTTGAGAGGGATGTTGGTGATCGTTGGATAAGTTTATTTGAGACCGTCGAATGAGCCTATTAAAGTCTGTCCTATTTTATATTATAGATTTGGAGAAATTACATTTTGTCCTCTTAAATTATTACCCTGATTTTATATTTTTCCTTCAATTATTAAATTGAAATTGTTGCACCATTTACCATTCAAATTGCTAACTTTTTGCACAAATTTTTAAATTTTAATTTTGCTTAAATTGTTACATTTTGGACTAAGGCAGTTCACGAGACTATTTTGAATAATTAGGGGTACAATGTGTTTAAATCAATAGTTGAGAGGTAAAGCAAAACTAAGAACACAATTTAAGGATGTAAAATATAACTTTGATACCTTGAGGGGCCATGTAAAGTGAAAAACAAGAATATAATTTTTGGGTTGAAGTACAATTTTTTTAAATTAAGAGATCTAATTTAAGAGGTATAAAGTATAATTCTAGCCCAAAGCTTGGCTCCGCCACTGAATGCAGACGAAGCCATTCAAACATTAATACAGTTATCTTCAACCAAATATAGGAAAATACATATACGTTTTCAAAGAAAAGAATGTGTTTAAAATTTGAAACAGACTATAGCTTAAAGTTCAGTTGATATAATTTCATTAACATTTCACCAAAATTTGACCAACATGTTTCACCTAGATTTGACCAAAAAAAAAATTCTGAGTTTTATCACAATTTTTCTGACTTGAAAATGAATAGGGACTGAATTCTTAGAATAACTTGAAATAGTAATAAGTTCTGCCATTGATACAAGCATGGGCAACTATAAACACAGAAAAGGACGTGGGCTGGTAGTGCCATTAGGGGCGACAAAGAGCCCATAAGATACATAACCCACATGCAGCCCAGCCCCTCCCACCATCCAACAGAAGGCGACAGACAGTGACAGTACGCACCACGCTTATTTTAGAACATCATCATCACTCTCTTACTCTGTGTCTCTCTCTCCTATTTTCTCTGTGAAAAACACAAATCCCCATTCTAAATCTAGACTCTTGCTACCTCTCTCTCTGTCTGCATCTCATCTCTACTTATATTCCTATATGTGCATGTATGTGTATGGTTTCTGCTGGGTTAATGCTGTTCTCTGCTCTCTAATTGTTGGATCAAAGGTATGATGACCAATCATTTCTAATTTCTTCTTTCCTTTTTTTTTTTTTTTTTTTTTTAGATTTTTTTTTTAAAATTGTTCACTTTCCATTGCATGTTTGACAATGTAGTTCCTGATTATTACGGTTTCTTTAATATGGTTTAAGGGATTGTTCATTATATGGTAAAATGTGTGTTAGTTATAATCTTCAGATCTCTTGCATTTATCTTCTAGGATTCTAATTTTCTTAGTAGGATGATTTTCTGGTATTCTTTATCAGGTTTTTCATGTTGGGTACCTGAGAAAAGCTCTTGAGAAAAATTTATAATAAACTTAACTCCATTTCTATGAAGAAATCGAATTTAACTAAACAATGGTGGATTCAGGGAACCCACTTTATACAAATCATGCAGGGGTAATTCTGCAGCTACTCCACCTCTCCCACCACCCTGATTTAGGGGATCAAACATGGGAATCATCTATTTCTTCGTTGCCCTTCTGCTTATTCTTTATGGAGTAGATTGTTTGTTTTGGTTGAGACGTGTTGGATTGCACCCTAGTCTTGCATTGCTATGTGTGAAATTGAGTTTTGGTGTCTTGAAAAGAGTAAAAAAGCCAAATCACTTTGGAGATGTGTGGTTTTGGCTATCTTTTGGAGTATTTGGTTTGACAGAAACGCACGTCATTTTTAATATAAGGTTGATGAAGTGGATTTCTAATGGGAAAGAATTCCCTTTTTGGCATCATTTTGGGCTTTCATGTGCCCTCATTTTGCGGGAATTCCTTTGTTTCTTAATTAGGGCAGATTGGAAATCCGTTTGCGGACAATAATTTTCGTTTATTACTCCATGTTCTTATGTTTTTATTATTGAAGGACTTCTTGTCCCTCATGTAAGTTATTTTTCATTGTTAATGAAAAGCTTTTGATGATTATAAAAAAAATTAACATTAGTGGAATTAAAACGAAACTCATCCAATTTCCCTTTTCTTTTCTCCAGTTTCCTGGAAATTTGATCATCAGTATACAATACTTTTCTTATTTTGGCATTTTTCTCAATTTTGTAATTTGTATTATCCTATTTCTAACTGTACAATTAGGGCTATGAATATTGTGTTGTAAATTAAAATGTTGTGGTTTTGTTTTCTGGATTTTGATTCAAAGACAAGTAATTTGTCGCTTTGGAATTCTGTCGGTAGAGATAAGCCCTCAGTCCTATAAAAATTGTGAGTTGGCTTAAGAGTTAAACAGTCTTCTATTGTTACTTTCTTTGCTTGGAAAGTCGGTCCTTTCTGACTTATTCTGTAAGACGATTAAAATGAGAAGCTTAAATCAGTTAAGCCACTGTAGAGGTTTTTCTGCCTTTTGCAAGTAATGGCAAAAGAGAGGTCTATACCAAGCCCTCCCCTTCCAGCACCGTCGATTAATTAGGACCAAATTGGGTAATGTACTTTTGAGTGATTGTTTGGTTTATTCGAAAGTTAACTTTTTTAGGTTTTTAAAATGTGTGATTCTTGTACTTGAATGTTTAGGGCCCCAAGTCAATTATACGACTACTTAAAATTAAGAGATTTTCTACTTTGAATTTTATTGAGAAGAAAAGTTCATCAGCCCAGTTAAAATAACTTTGTATGTAGCGGTAACTCTTTGATCTGTAAAATCATGGGTTCATTATGATATAGTATAATTTTTTGATAATTTCCTTTCTTTGTAAATAATCTTTTTTGATGTGAATTGTTAGCCATTCTGTTGCGTAAAGAGCTAGAGAGGAGTTTCTGGGACAAATAATTCAGTTAAGTTAGAAAGAGCTAGAGAGGACAAAGATGTCAGGTGACGGAAACACCCATTGGTGTTACAGTTGTAGGCAACCAGTTACTCTTCGAAGACAAAGTGCAATTTGCGGCAACTGTCGTGGAGGGTTTGTTCAAGAGCTTGATGATATATTGAGTATGAATGTTGAACATCACAACCAGAGGCCAGGTTTTATGGAAGCAGTCTCAAATTTTTTGAGACAGCAAGCAGCTCAAACATCCATTAGAAATAACAGTTCGGACAATAGAGGGAGATCAGATTCACACGCCCAACATAGTAATTTGTGGAATCCTTTGTTGATTTTTAGTGGCGATATGCCTGTTGGGATGACCGGCAATGGTGGGCTCCTAGACCTGTTTAATGAGGCTCTCGTGTTGAGGCGAGAAAATGGTGGTGATTATTTTGTGGGCCCTGGAGTGGAAGAATTTTTTGAACATATTTCAAGTGATGACCAACGAGTCCCTCCTCCAGCTTCCAGATCTTTAATTGATGCATTGCCTACTGTGAAAATCTTGAAGAAGCATGTTCGCTCTGATTCACACTGTGCTGTTTGTAAAGAAAAATTTGAGTTAGGGTCCCAGGCGAAGAAATTGCCCTGTAAACATATATACCACTTGGACTGTATTGTTCCATGGCTGGAACAGCGAAGCTCGTGCCCTGTCTGTCGCCAGGAGCTGGCACCACAGAGATCAGGTGATGGCTCGAATGGTCAAAACAGAAGCGGTAGGAGGAATATTATGGGAAGGGAAAACAGAAGCATGAATCGTGAAAGGCGGAGTTCATGGTCGTTCTTGTGGCCTTTTAGGTCATCTCATTCGAACTCCCACCATAACAGAACAGCTGGAAGCAGCTCAGCAACAAGCCATCAAGAAAGTCACCATACAGAGTACTCTCTTTGGCCTCTTGGATAAAGTTAGTTGATTAGATGTAGCATGCTTTCTCCACGTGATCCTCAGTGGTAATGATTCATCTCCTCTATTGAACGAAGGCAGTTACCTGATGCGGAAGAAACCTTTGACCTTGGCGGTACCAGACTCAAATCGGTTTTTATGCCATTGCCTTTTTTCTTTTTTTCTTTGTTTGCAATCTGTCAGCAAGTGAATCACCTGTTCTAGTGTGTTTCTGCATTCCATTGTATGTTTTTTAGGTTCCAATGCATGATTTTATTTTTGTACTGCTTCCCAATTGCATTTAGGATCAATATTTTCTTGTTGATGTGCATATTAAAGTTGCACCTCATAAGTGCCCAGTCAAACTTGATATGTGTAATTAAGCTGGAAAATCTCAGCTAAGTATGTCTCTTTAGTTTGGTTTCCACCGATAACCAACATGGAGCCGTTATGGTTCGAATGGTTCAGAAAATGTCAAGATGTGTCATTTGTTGTGTATCTGTGTAAATGTGAGTTATGACTTTTGAATGGTAGATGAGATGTGATTAAGCAGATAACACCCGTGCAACGAAACAGGAGGTTCCTATGTGCCTTGATTAGGTAACAATTATGCCACGATGAGAATTGGATAGATTTTAAATCCAATTGTAAGTCAAGCAATGGCTTGGAGTTTAGTGCTCTCTCTATCTTCCCGCTCGCTTCATTTTCTGTTTTTCTCTCTCCTCTTTCTCCTCTGTCTTCTCTCTTTATCCATCCATCTCTTGTCCTACATTGTCATTCGTTTGTCATAGTTTATCCCATGCTTTCCTTTTTGTAGAAAAATCCAAACTCATCCACGACAATTGAGTTTGTTAAATGCAGGGTTCAAGCTAGCTACTCTACTACCCTAGATTTGCAGGGTTGAAGCTCTCCTCAGAGCTGGCAACCTCCATCGCCTCATCAAGTTAAATGCAGCTATGATGGAGCTTTCAAATCTAGCACCATGAAGGCAGCAGTGGGAGTGGTTTACAGGAATGAGTATGGGGCCCTTCTTGAAGGAATATCTAAACAAGGAGAAGGCTCCATTCTACTCATTCTAATTTTCTAAAATTTTGAATTTTTTAAAAAATATCTTATATGGTATTATATTTTTTTATAAAAATCCTATTTGGTATTATCTTTTTTAATCGTAGCGTATCTTTTGTTAGTGAGAAGGATAACAGCTTGAGATTAGTAAATGGAACTCTCACGTTCAAAATACAGAACACCATGCACGTATCTGCACATCTCCATCCCACGATCTCTTATCCAAAATTCAGTTTCACACCATTCTATATACCCACGGTCCCTTTGTTTCCCTCTCCATTCGGTTGGTTACTTCCTTCTCGGCTTCACGCCACTTTTCCATTCTCTCTCTGCGGACGGATTTTCGTGTAACAAAGATGCAAAGCAATTTCGCTTTATCTCCCTCGGTTAACCAACTTTATCAGAGACTCATCCGACTTCGCTCAAGCTTGCCTTGAAAGAATACCCACCTCCAAAACAACAAGCTATGCATTGCAGGTACTCACTCAATTTCATTTACTCTTATTATTCATGCTCAATTTCTTTTGACTGTATGGCCTTAAAATTCTTATTGGTCTTTTTTTTTGAATAGGGTAGTACAAACAGAGGGAGGGGAGGGAATGCGTTAGTAGAGGTTGACAAGTCGACAACAAATTGCTGTTGTTTTAGCTCGGGGAAGGGAGATGAGATAGACAGAAGAAAAAGAAGAGAGAGACAGAAGAAGAAGCAGAATGGTGTTTTGGGTAATGTAGTTATAATGAACTTTGCTTTCGGGGACGGTAATTAGTGAGACCAGGAATGATGGAGTTGAAGTGGATGTGCTTTTGGAGTAGTTGCATCTGGCACAAAGGGTGTTGCTGTTGCCGGGTGGAAGAGATGGGAGAGGTAATGAGCAGTGATACGCAGAGAAAGCTGTGAGATTTGTATTAATTTTCAGTTTCATGTCTTTTGGTTTTTTCATTTATGATCATTTTCTGAACCTCTAAAATTAGTTAATGGCACTATCACGTCTCTTCTCACCATATCTTGAGTGAGTATAAAGCAAAAGAAACAATGTTACAAATGGACTTAAAAAGTAGATTTAAAGCAAAAAAAAATAAGTTTAAAGACACGTAGTTTAGACCAAAACAAAAATAAAAACACGGGGCAGGAATGTGCACTTTCTAGGGTGGTTGCCTCTCTACTAATGAAAGAAAAAGAAATGCCAAGAAGATTCAACCTTTTAAATTTCTAGGACTTTTACCCAATTGGAATAAGGATCTAAAAAGGATTTTCCATATTAAAAATACAAGCTCAATATTAGCTACCTAAATCTAAGTGACAAATGGTGGCACTTTGAGTTATATTTTAATTATTTTGAGTCTTTTCTTATTTCATTATAGATTTAACATATCGTAGATTTAGTATTGATCTCTCATGGTGACACAACGTAATAAAGGAACACAAAGAAAACACTGTTTCTAAATGTATAGAATAAAGGTACTCTGAATCTATAGAGAAAGGAACAAGAGAATATATCTGTAAACGTATATTATTCCATTACCAACTAGAATCGTAGTACATAGGATAATTTATAGGAAAACTCAATTAGGCAACTAAATATTCTAAAAAATTCCTACTTAAAGTCTCATCCAAACAAAATAATAAAAATAAATAAATAAAAATAAAAATAGAATAATTGTTAATTCTCGTTCTACATCAGACCCTCATTCTTAATAAAAACTTGTCCTCGAGTTTCCATGGCTTGAAACAACTCGATGCGTCAGCATTTATTTGCATTAGCTTTGTACTTCAAATTAAGTTTTCCAAGCACACACTTGCATGAATCTGATATTTCTTCAAGGACTGATAAAATAATCTCTCATTCAGCAACCTTAGGTAACCGTAACATGGCCTTGAGAATTTCTTGACAAACATCTTGCAAAGTCAACTCAACATTCACTTCACGTTGACTTGCTTTCAACTTAAGAATGTCAAAATCATCAATATCAAATTTTATCATATAACAAGATTTAACTCCATCAACAAATCCATAGTGCACGGATATCCCTCGAATTGCTGTGATGCTCAAGAAAAGTACCGCAAAAAGTGTCATCATCTGGCAATGAAGAAATATCAAGATCAATTATCTTCTGAAAATTATCCACAGCAAAAGTATCTAACAACCCATAAATACCACCAGCTCCACAAAATTGAGAACTCTGATTCTCTTCTTGCTTATCTATAACCTTCTCCTCGACAACTTCACATGTGTCTTCCTCATTGATTTCAACGAACTCATGTGTTAGGTTCAATTACAATAGCCCAAGTTGTGGCATCATCCCCTACAACACTGCCATTAATCTTGCCTTCACCCTTCTCTTCTGGGTAACTTTCAAGAGGCCCCCAACATCACCATAAGTCCATTGAGACTTATCATCTTCCATATATTTTTTTTCATCACCTTCAGTTCTTTTCTGAAGTGGATCTGCATAATTCTTGAATGAAAGAATAGTTACTTGAATAGACCTGCTAACCTTTGTATATTGATGGTGTTGATGGAATAAAATATGCTCATAATCCAGAGATAAAAGCCTCTCTTTTAGTAACCGTTTCATCTTAGGCCACAACCAAATTGGATAATTAAAAAAACTCTCAACCTTAATCAACCAATCAAGAAAATCTTCTATAGGAAGGTCAACTTTGATTCTACGAAAATCTCTAGAATTATAATAATGTCCTCTATGATATCTAGCACAATCGTAGGAATCAAACATACCCGTAATATACTCATAATTGTCACTGTAATCTACAATAGGTGTTGCACGGGTAGGTGTATCATGAACATTTTGTCTCGCAGGATAGATAGGAAGATGATCACGATTGGGTTGAACATGAACCCTATCGCCATTCACCCTTTCTCGATCGGGGTCTTGGTTTGGACTCACTGTTAACTGGGCAACCATGTCCTATAGCGCTTGCAAGGATTGTCGGCACTGCCAATATTGCTATGGTTGTTGTTGTTGGAAATTCATGAATTCAGCTCTCGACAGAACTCTTTCCACATAATCACCGTTACGAGAAAAGTTGTCATCACTTCACTGATTATCAATCATGTCAAGCCAGTCAAAGGCTCTAATACTAATAGACGTAGCGGAATAAAGAACACTAGGATTCTTTATGTATCAAACCAAAAGTAACACTCTAAATCTACAGAGAAAATAGAGAAAACTCTAAAATATAATGTTATTCAATAACTGCCTAGAATTTGTAGTACATAGGACAATTTATAGGAAAACCCAAAACCCTAAGATTTTCAAAACATAAACAAATCTCTAGTTTTAGGAAAGTTACCAAAAACAAACAAACACATGTCTAATGAATTAGGAAAATTGACATGGTTTAGGCAACTAAATATCCTAAAAAATTCTACTTAAAGTCTCATCCAAAAAAAAAAATAATAAAAATAAACAAATAAAAATAAAAATAGAATAATTCTTAATTCTCGTTCTACATCAGACCCTCCCTTTTAGACGAGTTTTCATTACTTCAAAAAATTTAGTATGTCTGCACTTGTCTGCATCTGTCTTGTATTTGAGATTGATCTTTTCTAGCTCAACACGGATTGTCATAATATCTTTGTTTGCATCTGCCCCTGGAATCAAGGATCCAACGAAATATATTGTATAACATTCGGTAGAATTTCTGATTTCAATTGTTTCCCAATAACCAAATCAATTTGAATCACGTCATGATATCCTGATTTGGATCCAACATCAAAGATAACTATAACCCGTAACTTTTACAAGGATTGCTAGAACTGCTAAAATTGTTGTTGTTGTCATCGTTGCAAATCCAAGAATTTGGCTCATGGGAGAGCCTCTTTCATATGATCATTGTCATTAAGAAGATTGTTATCACTTTGTTGATTGGCCATCACACTAGGTTAGTCTAGATTCTGATACCAATTGAGGTTATAGAACAAAGAACACTACGATTCTTTATGTATCTAACTAAAAATAACACTCTGAATTCACAGAGAAAACTGTAAAATATAATAATATTCAATAACTGCATAGAATTCGTAGTACATAAGACAATTTGTAGAAAAATCTAAAACCCTAAGATTTCCAAAACGGAAATAAATCCCTAGTTTTAAGAAAGTTGCCAAAAATAAATAAACACATGTCTTATGAATTAAGAAAATTGACATGGTTTAGGCAATTAAGTATTCTAAAAAATTCCTACTTAAAGTCTCATCCAAACAAAATAATAAAAATAAAAATAGAATAATTTCTAATTCTCGTTCTACATCACATGGGCTGTGAAAATATTATACTTTCAATAATGGAGTGTAAAAGCTGAGAGTATTATTTGCCCACTAGAACAAAAAATGTATTCTTTGGAGCCTTGGTGTAGAAGCTGAGAGTGAAGGTATAGTAGAGTTGAGTGTGTACCGTATGGGTGGTATGGTGATAACTTTAATGTCATTTGGGATGAATTTGCTTATTATGGATTTTATGAGTTTTTTTGCTGTTAGTTTGATAATGTTTTAACATAATTTGGAAATTATTTTATTTGGTACAGACGATTTAATGAGTTGACAGAGTGAGTGATATTTTATACTAGGAATGGTTAACAAATTGTGACAATGACATTGTTTTCAGAATATCTCCACAATTCACACTTGCTCGTACATTTTTTAGAGGTAGACTATCGTATTTTTTCAAAAAAACCATGTTATGTTGCAAATGTCATTGTACGTACATTGCACCAAGTACTGCTAGTTAAAATCAAAAACAATATCAATGTAAGGAAAACCCCCAATTTTTAATGTTAATGCTACAATTAGGATCGATACGGAAAATGAAATACCAATTGACAGTAAAAAGACCAGCTTATGGGCATAAATCAGAACGAGTTACTACTGCCAAATTCATATAATAGAGATTGTGAATACATAAAATGGCAAGGGGCATTAGGTCGTTTAAACAAGAGCGAGAGTACAAGTTCTAAGTGCTCACCACCCGAAATTTTTGGTTTCTATAAAATCAAGAGCTCATTGCAAGTGACACAGCTTCACCAACCACCACCCCCACTCCTTCCTGAATTTCTCTTGCTGCCGCCAAAGCCAGAATTTCCAATGTCAGAACCAGCATCAGCACCACTGCCCCAACCACTTGCGCTGCCGCCATCATTGCCACCACCACCCCAGTCATTGCCGGCAGCATTACCACTACCACCACCACCCCAACCACCAGGGAAAGCTTCCCTGCCTGGTGAATTTTGAACTTTTGCACCTGGAAAACTGCCCCATCCATCATCAGCATCCTTGGAGCCCCACTTCTGGGAACCATAGTCTGAATCCTGCCTGTCATTGCTGCTGCTATTTCCCCTACCACTGTTGTATGAGCCTCTCCCACGCCCTCGCCCACGCCCACCATATGGCCTAGGCAGTCCACTTGGATGTCCATCCCCATCCTGACCGCTGCCATTTCTGTAATCACTTCTACCTGTGAAAACACATATGACATAAGCAAAACGTCACAACCCCACATACTAGCTAACAACCCAAGAACTCTGAATCTGTACTTGAACAGAAGATGGGCATAAAGCAGGATAACTGGGCCCAAATGTATCAATGCACATCTGAATCCCTAATTGCTCACAATCTTGAACAAAACCAAAACGAAAACTTTAAAATTGGTAAAAAAAAAAAAAAAAGCCAAAAAATTGAACCAAGTATCCACCTGCAAAAATAAGCAGGTAACCACCTGGAAAATAGATCTCATGGAGAAGCATACTCTCACCAAGCCAAAAAAGAGTTCTAGATTCATCCTCAAAGCATGCCTGCTACTCTTCCTGATGGAACTTCAACTTATTCGTTTATTTTTTTCTCTAAATGGGTATTGATTATAGACCATAAAAACCATCACCATTTTTAAAATGACAAACCAACACTAGAAGCATCTCTTACGAAGAATGAAAGCCTGCAGCTCATGCAAAGAAAACACTATCATCAAAATTAAATGAACTACCTGTTCTAGAAGAAGTTCTATCTCGGTCCATAGACTGGCCCCTCCAGCCACTATCATTGCTATTGGCTGAACCAGACCAGCCACCTGAAGAGCCCCCAGTTGCAGGGCTTCGAATTGGCACCATTGCAGCAACCGATCGAATTGATGGCGCCGAGTCATGTGAATCATCAATATGCCTCTGAAAGTATGCCACGAGGCGATCAATGTCCTCAAACATTCTTTTCCGGAACTTAAATCCCTTAGGGTACAGACCAACATATTCGTGATGTGGATTTGAACTCCGTATGTAAGTTAGGATGAATGTGCCAGGATGTTCATGAGATATACCAAAGCAGTAGACAATCCTCATTGGGTACTCAGATTTTTCAATCCTTAAGAGCTCGTCAACTTCTGCTTTAGTGCCCTTTTTGAACTTGCGGTAGCTCAGCATAGATTTCAAATGAGCTACTAATGGATCAACATAACGATCCATTACCTGCATAGAGAGGCATTAGCACTAGTGCATGAGCTTATCATCCGTAGTCGCCCAATAAACTCAACTAAAATGATGACACCAGTGAGCAGAAATTCTCTTCCACTACTCATTAACTCCAGACAAAGACGAGACACAAAAACCAATTCACCAGTGTAGTTCATAATGGCAGGTATCCACACAATAAACTCAGCTAAAATGATGACACCAGTGGGCAGAAATTCTCTTGCACAACTCATTTACTCCGGACAAACACATGAGACACAAAAATGAATTCACCAGTGTAGTTCATAATGGCATAGTAATTTCTGTCAAGGAAAGCATTAATTGTTGATAAGTCTCACATATCGTTTAGGGCATGCTTGATCTTAAATATTTTCATGAGTTCATATCAGAAAGTAAATATTCTTGAGTTGGCAAGAACGAAAACAATTTTTGTCACAGCTGCTCGAGCAAGAAAAAAAATCAAATGAAAATGGAATCACCCTGAGAAAGGAATAAACAGTGCCTGACAATGGGGACCACCATCTGACATCCATTTACTAAATTATCACAATGCTCAAGTTCAATGCTCTACTATGTAAACATGTGTTTTAGTATGTGCCCGCAAAATATGGTCAGGATTCACCTCTACTCGATTCAACACCCTCTCACATGGTTAAAGGTTCAATCTGTATCATATTCTAACCACTTGAACATACAAAAATAAAAATGCAATTACTGGAACATAAAACTCTTTCTAGCAGGAAAAATGGGAAATAAAATACTGAACCCATTAGTTTGCATTATATTGCATCCTTTGAAGTCATCAAAAAATATTACATCATTTGGTGTGCCCATAAAAGCTAGCATTGCACCTGTTTTCTTTCACTCTAAGCTTCACTCTCTTCTCCAAAAATTAAACTTGGAAGTTTTAGAGAGGAAAAAACTTTTTTGCTATGTAAAGTTATTTGATAATTCAAAAAAGTACAACCACTGTTCAATCAAAACCAAAGGACACCTTAATGCATTTCATGTTTCCACAAAGTACCGACACAATGTACAGTTAGCATCAGCAATGATCAGTGAGAAGATTTAACCACCTAATCTACATTCAGAAATAACTTCAAGTCCAATAAAACTCATGGCAGTCCACACCTAGCACCAGTCTTCAAATAATAACATCTGAAGTTCAATGCATGCAAACCAATAGAAGAATTAGAAGCCCCATGATGATGATACTTACCTCATCCAAATCCTCAAATGTGTCCTCTCCTATTTTCAATGTTTTCCCTAGGCGTAGTAAGCTTGTGATGTCCTTGTGCTCCTTTCCACCTTCAACTATATCCTTGTGAGCATAAACTCCATCATAAACTTTGAGTGTTAAAGTCAAATATGAGGGTCCACGAGAACTAGGACGGATAATACTTTCACCAGGTTCCTTGTCAGAAAGGAACTATTTAACAAAGAAAAGACGAAAACCATCATTAGAAAAGAAATAAATGGAAGAATTAGGAATTCAAACCATAGCATGACCATTTCTAGGGAAGTTAAACACACTCATAATATCCATGCACTGATTCTCCAGAATTTACTGTACACCCAAAATCATACAATTTCACACATTACATATTGCAAGTGATTGCGCATATATCATACTACCAATAACCTCGTGTTTGAAAACATTCTGAAATACAAAAAATCGAGTATTGATGGTGTAACATTTATATCTTTAATAGAATTTTTTTTTCTTTAATTACACTATTTAAAATTTAAGTAGACGGAGAGAAAATATGAGGGAGGCAAAGGAGAGAGGAGAGAGATAGGTGTAGATTAGTAAAGTTGTCTATCATTGGAGAGAGTGTTGGTTTAGTTGTCTAACATTGGGAGTCGTACAGAGAAAATAATGATTTTAGGTGGGGAAAAAATTTTGGAATTAATTTTGTACCGCTTGATGAAATTAGATGAAGATTAGATTAATCTTAACAGTTGTTGTGCTTTTATAAATGTATAATTCAAATTGCTAGCTGTGATATTAGATAGATGATCCTGCAATATTGAGGATGCACCTCGAATGTTTCACTTACTCGTGCAAATTATGGGCACAACACAATTGATATATACATAGATGGATCAGATATCATTGACAACACACCTCCATCGCTTCATCCGCTGTAATGTTCTGGAAGCGGGGATGGACAATCATCCTTGGCTTGAAATGCTTCTTTGCGAGCTCCTTTTCTTTACGCGCTTTATCATGTTCACTCTGCAAACTACTGCGGTCTTCATGGTAATAGGGATCCATGCTTTGATAATTCTGATGACGATTACTCCTCAGCTCGCTCTCTCTACAATTTAAATACACCTGGTACCTGTTCTTTTGAATTGATTTGATTCTGCAAGTTAGAATATCTCCTTCATGCAGCTTCTCAGTCAAATCATTAACATCCCTCCAATCATCTGTATAATCTTCCCTCATAAGCATGCCAGTCAATCCAGATTCAAGGACACACACTGCTCTTTGAGGTTGCACTCTGCGAACAGTGGCTTGCACAATTCTTCCTTCGGCAAGGGTATCCTCTGTCTCCCCAGAAATCATATAAAATTCCTCGTCTGGACTAGGTTCCGCATAGGATCTACGCCAATCTTGGAAGCCTTGTATCAACTCCAATCTTATATCATTGAGGGTTTCTTTTTTGTTTTCACGGTTTTTAGATTTAGCATATTCACCGACCTGAAGGGATTTCAATAAATGAGGCTTCTCTCTCACATGCTCTATAGCCATCTCCAGCACATCCTCATCGTCATTTGTGTCATCTTGGACATCCTCATAATAAAGATCTTTGGCCAACTCCTGTGCAAGACCATAAGATTCTGGATGTATCCTAGTATCATCCAACAAGTCTATGAATTGACTACTGCTAGAAGCCAATCCACTTCGCCGGACACGCAAGAAACCAACGGCATTGACGAACACCTTTTTACCAAGACCATGTGCTGTTAACAAGTCTTTACGAGTAAAGATTGCTCCAGCTCTTACTAAGGACCTCTGCAGAGATGCTGCCTTTCTGGGGCCCAGCCCGGAAATAAATTGCAAAGGTGCAAATAACCATTCATGGCTAGAAGCTAAGTTAACGTCAAGGCCCACTTGATTGGTGGCATCCACCATAACCTGTTCAACCATCCCATACTTCTCATCAGGAGTAAGAAAGCTCTCTAAAGGACTAAGTTTCCAGGATAATATCTCCCTCCCTGGTCCACATAATGTCGCAACCATTGCTAATGGATTTTGAACATTTCGCCCAAGAGCCACAGCCCGCTTCACAATACCTGAAACGCATGTGATGATAAATAACAGATACATAGTTACATCAAGCACCCCATGAATGAAGAAAGTATTTACCTGACTGCCCAGGAAGCTGGTCTGATGAAATACGAGAATTCTCATACAGATGTGGAAGAGATTCGTCACCATACACGATGTTTAAATTATCCATTTCGTGTCCAACATCCCTTGGATTATCTTCCACCATCTTGAAAATGATCTGATAAGGTAAAAAGAAACCCATCAAACTACACGTATTAATATATACGATCAAGAGTAGCAAATATATAGATCTAATAATTGAAAATCATCAACTGTTCATCCACAGAAACACAAGTCAACACCTAGCAAAAAGAATGTGTACACCAAATTCATATTGTCACAGAGGCATAAAGTGATATTATATGTGGAATATGTCATGCTCATCTCAAGGATGCATACCTCAAAAATATCCTCCTTCAGCCGAGTACAGGACAAATTCACAGCTCCTAGAACAACAACATGTGGTTGGTGGTCCGTCATAAATTTATAAACACGTTGCTGATCATTCTTCTTTCGTTGCTGGTCATTAACATTTTGGCCACGTAGGTTAAGGGACCCAGCATACAACACATCCAGCACTTCTCCAGAGGAATCCAACATCACAAATGTGGTTGCAGGCTTTCCAGGCCCCCAACAGCAAGCCATTACCCTGGGTGCGGGCGCAGCTTCTTCCTCTGAGCTAACATCATTTTCCTTTCGCTGCTGATATGGTGCTACAGAGACTTTGTCCCATAAAAGCTGTCCATATTCAAAAAGTAACCAGTTTTTTGCTCTACTGGTCAGCAAGGCTCTTGCTTCCTTCTCCATTGAAGTTAGCAGAAAACCGAAAAAGGCATCCTGCAGTATTAGCTTCCTCTGCTCATTCCACAACTGAGCAGATTTACTCACACCGTCACTGAGATAATAATCATCTGAGTCACTTATTAATTTATCAAGGACAGATTCTGGCAGCTTAATAGAAACTTGAAGGAGCTTCTCTTCTTCAGCCTTTTGAATAAGAAGCCACTGTGCATCCTCAAATCTGGTAAGTGGCTTGTCCCGTAACCACTTCACCCCCGTATACTGATGAAAAGAATCAATGGCTACATTGCCATCATGTGTAGGACTCGTTGATACTACGGCATTATCCATAAAAATACTACGAACATGTTTCCGAACACAAGGTTCACAGCTAATCTCAACTGCCGCCTGCAGCAACTCACAAACATTCACCGTTCAAATCACTCACAATATTACACACTCATGTCAACTTATCTATGAACACCAAAGAATTGCATACCATGTGCCTAGCACCTTTGAGCACAGCTTGAGGGTTTTCAAACATCGCACATGTAAAATTGGAAGCCATTTCCTCGGGCGTTTCTTTGGCATCCTCTAATTCATCCATTCTCTGCAAAAGACGTTACAGCATCAACTTCATGTCCTCATTCAAATAATTATAATCACAACTCAAAACTGACTTACCATCTTTTCTAGAGATATCTGCAATCCAAATTGCTCAGAGCTGTACCCAAACTTGCTCGCAACCTCCCAAAGCCCAGCCTTACTGCAAATACTATATTGTGACTTCCTCTTTGGCCGCTTGTATTGTCCTTCATCCACGCCAACCTCACCTGGGGAGAAGTGGAGATTAAACTTTGAGTCAACATCATCAACCTCTCTATCTGACTCAGCTGCCTTGAGAGACTTCGTAATTGATTCAAAAAGCTGCTGATTCAAATTAAGTCGTGTTTCATCATATACTCTCCGTAGTTCTTCTTCAAAGCGCTTGTTGTAGTATGACTGGAGAGCACTCTTTCGCTTCTGAAGAAGCAGCCACTTTCTGTCCAAGTCCTGGATGGCCCAAAGTACCTGCAACAAAGCACACTCCCCTCAAGTCTGTGTCCTCTCTTTCCTTAGGACATACGTATTTCAATATACAGAGGTGCAGGACAACAGTTCAAGGACAATTCATTTACCTTATGCCACCTTAATGTACGTTTTTGGTCAGACATATTTTGATTCTCATCATCAGCTTCATGCTGCTCTGGATCCTTAAATAGGCTTAAGCACTCCTCCTTACGATACATAGCAATAAATGGAACCTAAAAAAGTGTAGTAAAAGGCAATATGAGATCGATCTATAAAGAGAGTCATACCACCGGTAAATAGAAAGTTTCTTACGTCAAACTTCTGCACGTGCATCATGTCCAAAAATCTCATAATGTCATCCTTGTTGATGGACAGCTCGTTGCCTTCTTCAGTTGTTCCTATACCTCGCTTTCCAAACAAAGGTACCATGCCGACTGCAAGTTGATTATATATCCAGTTACTCTCTTCTTCTATGCTCATCTCATCTGTTGGCGGAGAGCCAGTGCTTTCCTCAGCTATCTACCAAAGAAGACAACAGATAATATAATCAGGGACCTGAGTGAAATGCCAGAAGAAAAGCACACCTTTTAAGCTTCTAGTCCTACCTGCATTCTTTCTGGAATATCTATCTCCCGCATTTGATCATCCTTCTCTGTCATATACTTCTCAGAAAGGATAATTGGTTCAAATTCATCTTCTAGCCTCCTTTCCCTCCATTCACCAGATTCCTCATGCCTGCCCATCTTCGCTAAGCCTTGCTTGCGAAGCCTCAGGAGTTCATCAACATCACCAAATATGTCATGAGCTTCCTGTAATGCAGATGATGAAACTCCTGGTGCCTGTCTGGGCTTCTTTTTGTTCAACTTCCTCCTCCTGAGTAAGGAATTCATATGTATAATTAGATACACATTGAATCAAAAATAAAATCCATATAATACACACATCCGAGATACAACCCATACCGCACAGGAGCTCCATGTTCATCAACTTCTTCTTCATCAACAATAAAGTCAGCCATTTCATCCTCTTCACCAATCTCAGCATCCTCTTCATCTTCTGGTTGCTCCTCTTCAGCAATATCCTCAAAGGGTGGTCCTGAAATATTTTAGAGTTTCTCAAAATGAATGATCAACTACACTAGCATAGAGTAGAAGATAAGCTAATGAGATTTACCCTCATCATCACCAAATAAGCTGCGCTTGAGCTTCTCCTCGGCTGTTCGCCCACCCTTCCCACTTCCATCAAACTCCTCCTCATCAGAAAAACCAGAGCGTCCTTCCTCTGTGTCCCTCTGAGCTTTTTTCAGCCGCTTAAACTTTTTGCTCTCCTAATACATTTACAAGCACGCACCCCAAAATGTCAATCAATCATCTGTAAGCAACGATTATACTAGGAAGAGAGAGTAAACTAAGCAGTGCCACATGAAGTTCATGAACAAAGAAAAAACAAAAGAATTCAGAGCAAGAAGCTCACGAGTTTCGGACGATGAACAGTGATGTTGTTATCCTGAAGGAGCTCATAGTCATCTTCATCAAGAACATAATTCCTCTCCGATTCTCTAAGATTAGTGGGAACAACAGTAAATAACGCAACAATTTTTGAGATTAAATAGGTGTGTCACACAAGAGAGGATTCACCTTTTCTTCCTTTTCTTCTTCTTCTGCCTCTCATCATCACTGTCTGCCCTATCCTCTTCTTCCTCTTCCTGTTCTTCATCAACATCATCCACTATAAATCCATCTTTCTCATATTCATCCTGTCCTTCTTCTATTCAAAAAGAAAACCATATTACAGACTAGACACTAAAAATATCCCAATTAACCAAAAACATTTACCAGAAAAACAAAAATAAAATACCACAATTAAGAAAAAAGCTTCACACATGAAATGCTGCCAAATCTATATTAACCTGTCAAAAGCAGAACGCCCATTGCCTGAACCGCAAAACATATTACTACCCGAAATTCAAAATCTTAAAAGCATCTTAAATAACTCAATTACACAAGCCCAAACTATCAGTCCCTCTGTTCAGCCATCCAGAAACAAATCTACCCAAACTCACATATCTTGAGAGGGGTTAAAAACTGAGGTGTTTCTAATTCTAATGGAGAATAAGCGCTGCATATAATGCGTACAAGTGAAATGCGAAAGGTCTCCAGTTGGTTCACCAGAAATAGCATTTGTCTCCCAATAACATTCACATGAAAAATATCTACTAAATTCCCAATCAATTTTCACGAAAAAAATTCCTCCAAAAAGGGGTTCAAGCAATTAAACCCTAAATCAAACAACACCAACAATAAAAAAAACCTACCCACAAACACAATTCAACAAAATGCAAGTGCAGTGCGTAATATATTAGGGCTCCAATATATGTTTAGCAAAAAAAATGCAAATTTACCTGACCAAAAACTCAATTTGAAACGAACCCAGAAAATAGAACATCAAAAAAAAAAACATTAATAAATAAACAAAAACCGAAGCTGGGTGGTACCGTCATCTTCATCATCTTCATCGTCGCCACGGTCTTCAACATCGACAGGTTCTCCATCGGCATGCTCTTCTCTATCTTCCTCTTCAATTTCAACCTCATCTGTTAAACGATCGAGGAATACACCGATACTGAGATAATCTTAGAAAAATAGAAACGCTTTCAAAAAAAGAGAGATTTAGAGACTGCGGGTTCACCTTCGTCGTCTGAAATCACAGTTTTTCCGGCCATTTTGCAAATGGGAAAGATAGGGCACAATTAGAAACCCTAGAAATGTAGACACGAGAGTGTCAATTGAAGAATTTGAGCCAAACCCTATGCTCAGAACCTTCTGATTGTTCTAATGCGAGGAGAAGAGTGTGAAATGCTGTAAGCAAATGGTTATATTGGCGACAGAGCGTGCCTTAAAAAAAATAAAAAAGAACTTTCTACGAGATATAATTGAAATATTAACTAAATTACAGAGATTTGTCACTAAATTATATAAAACGTCTAACAATGAAAAATAATGTTAGATTATATCCGATGGAGACTCAAACTCTTATTTAAATTTAAGTAAAAAAAAGATAAAAAACTTGATTTAGTATAGATATCTCTAATGGACAAATTAATTTTTAAAGGAACAGAAAATTTAAATTTAAATAAGGACAAACTCAAATTTAAAAGAGCGTAAAATATACCCATTAAATTTTTAAAGGAGAGTGTAATCTCATCATTAAAGATTTGAGTTTAAAAAAAGGTCATTTGAATTTAAAAAAGAATTTTCCTTCATTTGATATGGGAAAGAGTTTAACATTAGAAAAAGTTTTTAATAATTTTTTTACTATTTTTAAAAAGGGGTATAAAAAATGTAAGGATCGGAGATGGTCTTACAATTTACCAATCCTATAAATAACATTTGGAAGGGGGGAGTGACGGAAGTGATAATAGTCTTAAGCATCCTTTCATAATGTTTTTAAAGTACTTTTATTATTTTTTTATAAAAAATTACGTAGTATTCATTTATTTTTATTTTTTTTATTGGGACTTACCCATCTTTTTTAACTACTAGTTTTTTATTTGCTCATTTTAACTACTAGTTATTGCATTCTAGTATTGCCCGTGAACTATTTTTAGATAAAGAGTTTTTATTTTTTTTTTGATGATGAGGTTTGTAGGTTATGAGTTTAAAATTGGACGATTTGCCAGGAGTTTTTTTGATTCCTCAACCTTTATTCGATAGGCTCAGAGGTATCAACCCTCACATGGGATAGGGGTGCAACTTGGGCGGGCCAACCCGAATTCAACTCGAGCCCAACCCGAGAAAACAGGACTTGGGTTAGAATTTTTAATACTTGGGTTGGGCCTAGGCAAAAAAACTCCAACCCGAATTGAATTTGGGCAAGCCTAGGGTTGAGGCCTCGGGTTATCGAGTTCAACCCGAATATTAAAATTGGGTTGAACCTAATTATTAAATCTAGTTGAACCCGAATATACATAAATATATAAATATATTTAACTAGGGTTAGTATTTATCTTCACACTTTAGAGTCCAGACTTTCACTTCACTTCAAGTCTTCACTCCTGCGTCTCCATCACTCTCAGATCCCTCTCTCACTCGTCATTCTTCCTTCTCTTAGTCTCCCTTTCTCAATCGTCACTCGTCTAAGTCGTCTCAGATTCTTAGCCTCCCTTTCTCACTCGTCACTCCTCCCTCTCCCTCTTCATCTGCGCCTCGTTTTTCATCTCAGATCACTTAAAAAAATCAGATCTACACTTGAAAAAATTAAATCTATACTTCAAAAAATCAACCCGAATTAAGTAACCCAAGCCCAACCCGATTTTTAACCCGAAATCAGCCCGAATTAAGTAACCCAAATTCAACCCGAGCCCGCCCGAATTAAACTCGGTCAGTACTCGGGTTGAAGTAGGGTTAGGGTTAGGGTTAGGGTTGAACATTATATACCTAGGGTTGGACTATGATTGACCTCTCAACCCGCCCAACCCGCCCGAGTTGCATCCCTAACATGGGGCTCCTCGTTGAATCTTTTTTTCAAAGTTTGGCTACCAAGCACTACTTATCATGTTTTTGAAAAAATATCTCAAGATGTAATTTTATTGAATTTTAGATTCTATTTGTATGATAGGCTCACGATTACCAAAATATGACCACAAAAATTTAAAAATTTACAAGTTATGCTTCAGTGGATGAGTATACATACATGATCTACCTGCATCAAATACATTAGTAGTCAGATAGAGAAGTGAAAATCTACTTACTACTCTAAAAACTCTGCCAAAAAGCAATCACGAGGAATCCAAAATGGATTTGGTGCTAGTGCAGTAGAAAAAGAAGTAATTTGGGCGAGGGACAATGGGATGTGTAAACCCCCACGTTTCTGATCGTTATATAGTAATGTGATTATGTTTTTGAAATGATAAGATATATAAATGATGTATGCATGAACTATGGAGATTGTAATAGTAGAAATAAAAATGTTAGTTGAGGTAATAAGGTATGTTGTAGAAGTTTGGAAGTATTCCGGAGTGAAATCACACTTTAGAGAAAATTTGGAGATTTAGGATTTTGGACACTGCTTAGTAATTGGATCATAACTTTCTATGTTGGTGTCAATTTGCGCTGAAATTTTGATAGTAGAAACTAGACTTCAAGGGCTACAAAAGAGTATTTGACGAAAATTTTCTGAATCGGCTTATAAATAGGTCAAAATTGATCTGAAAGTTGAGGGTATACTGTCACCCGCGTCCGGACGGGAATAGACACGCGTCCGGACGCGTATGGCAGAAACTTGGACGCAAAAACACGCGTCCGGACAGCACAAAACACGTGTCCGGATGCGCCAACCCGAGGGCTTCACAACTCAGACTTGTTTTGGGCGTTTTCTCTCCCATTTGCAAGCCATTTCATCAAATCTAACTATTGAGAGGCTTAGAGGGGAAGAAGGAAGGGAAAAGCAAGAGATTGAGGTGGTGATTCAAGTTGGGAAAGGATCAATTCTTCTAGTTCTTCACACAAAAAAATTAAGGAGCAAGGTAGGGGGTTCTTCTAAAATTCTTTCATTGAGGCTTAGGGTATTATATATGTATGTTTTCAATATTCTTGGTAGTTATATGATAAATAGTTATGAGTTCTTGGTTCTTTGGTTATTGAAACATAGTTTTGAAGAAAATACATGTGTGGGTTCAAGAAAACTTGTTCTTGAATTTCCAAAATCTTAGTTTTGGTTAAATACATATTTGGGTTATGAAAAATACATGAATTCTTGATTTCTAAATGCCTATTGTTGATTAAACCATGTTTTCATCTAATCCCTATTCTTGTTCCAAGAAATTATGTTTTGTTTGGCAAAACCCTAGAATTTTGATATTAAGATTTTGAAGGTTTTATTGATATGATTTCTTGCATATCTTAATTCCTTATTATTATAGTCTATTGAGAATGGTACAATTGTGATACTTGAAGTGTAAATGAAAAATTGTAGATTTTGTCTTTATTTGGAATTGAGGGTGAATTGAGAATATTTTGGTTTCCTCATTGGTATGGTTGTTGTGATGGACTTGGATTGCCATCGAGAGATGCCGTAGAGTGTTAGATGTTAGTCTATCCCAGTGGGGGTGAGATGGTTTCCTAACACTTGTAGTGGATTGTCATTTGGTAATGTTACCACTATCGTTCACTGGAGTTCGAACAAGGGATGGTATACTTTCCCTGGGAAGGGACTCGTCACTGCCATTGGGATGGTAGACGCCCTTTTCTAAAATGTTTGTGATTGTGATGGGGATTGGTGGACTAGGTATAATCGTTGGGTAGATTCATGATAAGCAATCAACATAAATGGTACGGGGATGAACCAATATACATGAGATAATGGGTTGGATCGTCTTGGCCGGTGCATTGGTATGGGACAATGCATCAGAAGGCGCCCTTCCTAAATGGCTTAAAGTTGGAAATTGTATATTGTTATTAAAGTTACCTTAACCTTTAACTTGATTATTGTTACGGTTTAAACTTGCGATTTGTTTAAATGTCCTCGTTTTACTTCAAATATTATATATGTTATTTGTGAAATGAGACCTACCGTTTTATATATTTTTCTAAACCTTGTTTGGGTTTGGGAGGATTTTTCTACAGAGCTTCGTGCTCACCCCCTACAGTTGAACATTTTTCAGATTTTGTGCCAGATGATGAGCTCGGGGCTAACGAGCCGGGCCATGGAGAGGCTTCACTAGAGGGATACTTGGATCCCGAGTGGGACATCTAGAGATGTCGTTTATTTTTGTTCTAGACTAGAATATTCTTTTGAAACATTGTGTAGTCTAGATTTCTTTTGTAATTTTCACTGCGCCATAATAGTTAATTTTCTTGTTTGGAAATGTAAAGGCCAAAGATGGCATATTCTTTTGGGATGATATTGTGGATATTACTTATGGTGAATGAAATTTTATTTTGTGATGTGTAAATGGACTCGGTGTGGTCAATATTTAGTCATACTTGGACCCGGTGTGGTCAATGTAGTATAATTGCACATGTTATGTTTTTGGGTAGAGCTCTCCGTACAAAGGAGACTCTGCCCGAATTTTGTTAAATTAAGGAATGATTTTTATGAAGTCTTATTTATGGATGATTTATCTTAGTGCTCTCATGATGTAAATGATTTTAGTATGTAATGCCTTCCAGGGTGGTTTTGGGAGCGTTACAGGATGGAGGGTAAAAAGCTGAAAGTGATAGAAGAAGAGGGCTCAACCAAGTCATAAATATATTTCATGTTGATACATTTATTATAATATATTTGTTAATCAATATAAGTCATTAGATCAATTAGCAAATTAATTTAAGATCAAAGGAAATGGGAGGATATGATTGTTATTATAATATTGCTTGAGAGTACAATTAAAAGTCAAGTTTTTTCAATTAACTGATATATTAGTTTAATTGGATAATACATAAATATAGGTAGGAGTCGTTGACTTTATAATGTAGGATAAATTAGAAGTTAAAGTTTTTTAAGTTAATTGATATCCTAAATAATATTGACATGTATAGGCAGTTCTTGTATATGTGAATATACTTGAACTATTTTGACTATGAAATATTGCATATTATTCAATATCTTCACAGCTTGACTGCACTCCAAGATGTTTTAATCACTTAGAAATCTGTCAAAATATTGCTTTGGTGATCTGTTGTCTTCTTAACTTTAGCTCTCATATGGACATATCAATAGTTCTCCTTTAATGTTACCATAAGAAATATGCAAATAACAACAGTGTGTTATAGCTACAAAAATTTCAAGACAAAGATCACCTTGCAACCTAGGATGTTTAGGATAAAACTTTTGGGCATAACCAAATTCCTCAAAAGCAAAATGGAGGGTACAAATTACTTCAAAAACAATTTGAAGAATGGCCATTTTCAACAATTTGTTGGACCAAAACAGTTTCTTAAGTGTAAAAACTGAATTTTTGGTCGACTTTGAGCCTAAATTGAAGTGGGACCCGTTCGTTGTTTCAAGTAAACTTTCGTGGGTTTCGTATTCTACTCCATGAGAAGAATAACGTAGTATATTCACTTGGTCAAATCGAGTAAGAAATGAATGAAAAAATAGCCTCCAAAGTGACCATCTTAAAATGTGAAAATAAAGGTTGTGCAATGTAGGATTTGACACCAATCCCACATGGTTGAAAAAGAAGTTCTACATGGGCATATATAGGCCAAATTTGCTATATGGGATTGGCCCCCAAGGGGTACCATAATTTTATGAGCCGAGCGAGCGCCTACATGCCTTCGGCTCTACCACACAAGCGCCCGCCTCGCTACGACCTAGCTGGCTAGGCTCAGGCACAGGTGTGGTTGTGGTTGTGACACCCCAAAAACTGGGTATCCGTAATTAACCCATGATCACCCATTATCCCGCGAAAATACCCGTGGATGCCGGTTAACCCGACACCGCGGCACCACATCCCCCTACCGGGATTTAAGAAAAATATAAAGTCTATATGTTTTTGATTGATTGACCCTTCCGAGGTCCAACATATCACCATTGGTACTCTATTATTGTTCATTTATAACATTTGAGGGAAGGAACTCATAGTCCAAAAGCTTGGCAAAACAATTTTAAAATTTTTGATTTTTGGAAAGTGTACCGGTACTGCGTACCAATACGCTATGCTCACTGGTCTACGCCGTATCGGTACACTGTACCTGCTGGACCCCAGTGTATCGGTACGCTGTACCGGTACTCCGAGCCCAGTTTTGCCTGTTTCACTTGTTTTTCATTTCCAATTTATTCCAAACCTTTCCACAATCATCCCAAACTTATACAACACGTATTTATACATCAAACATAGTTGGTACAAGTTCTATTACAATCATTTGCATATATTTACATGTCAAAAACTAAGTTTTCATAATTAGTTTACAAAAACCCAAAATAAGCCACACATCGGTCTCTCTTCATCCTTGGGGCCTTGAGTAAGCGTCATCCACCGGTGTATACCTCGCACCTGAAATGTTTTCCCGTATAGGGTGAGCAACCATGATGCATATGAGGTATGCACATGCAACAATCAACAACATTTATTCATTCCAAGCAAGAATATGTGAGTCAAGATTGAAATTTAACCATGTCATGCCATGATATGAGATGATACTCACCCATGCACTTAACCCGAGCCCTCACCGACTCCCGCAACACAATGCAATGCACTTGTATAAAACGTTTATCCTTGATGAAATACATCCAATGATCGTTTGAAAAAAAAGTCATATGTTTTATAAAACCAAATCATTGTAGGATGAAAAAGTATTTTCATAAATCAAAACTCTTGTGTCTTTGTTGGGCAACGAATTTTTGGAATCGCACAACCGGCTTCGTACGTCGTTACACTTTTTTGGACTTGCACCGACGGAAGTGTATAAACCAATAGCCGGGTTTCGCACCCGAGGGAGAGTCTAGCCCTTCTTGCTATACTCGACACAAGTTTTCTATGCAATCCATGCAACTCAGCCGGGTATTCGATCCAACTTTCCCGAGTTCACATATCAACCACCAAATGAGGTGATCAACCATGCATACACGCACCCCCACTCATGACTTATGCCCATAAATGTGATGCAATATCATGCTCCATATGTAATAGATGCCAAATGAGCAACATTAACCACATATCATCATATTCCATGGAAATTGATATCATATGCATATAATTTCCATAATTCATCATCAAGCTAACATATCATAAAACATATGTTCACATGTCAATAACAAAGCCCAACATGTTATTCCAATTATATCAAAATAACAATTTCAATCAACCAAGACATTTTATCAAACCCCTTCAAGGCACCAATTATGTTAAACACATATCATGCCAAAATTTCACCAAGTTACAAGGAATTACACAAGTAACTTTTCCACACCGAATTCAAGCTAGAAATTGATTCAAGCCATTTCAATACTCATTTCATCCTTTCCATAACCATAGGCATATAATAATTTGTTTTACACGCCTAACCCTCTTCCTATGGACATCATAGGTAGAAATAAAATCAAAGTAGGAAGAACCCTACCTCTTGACGCGTAAAACAAAAGGTAGAATCGTCAAGAACACCAACCACGACCCCAACTCTTGATTTCCCCAAAATCTCCATTTTGGATATTCTGTGAAATCCTTCGTTCTTGGTGTGGTTGCGTAGCCCTCGTCGATGTGATCGACTTTAACTCTTGGTCCGAATGATTCCGACCGACGGAACTCTGCGGATCGAAGGAAGAAGCCTTGAATATTTGATTTTTCTTCTCCTCTCTCCCTCACACGTTTACACACTTCTACCTAAAATTCAGATATTTGCTCCTATTTATAACCCTTAACACTTGGTCCACGTCGCGCCACAAGCCTCCCCCTTGTCTGGGTCCGTTTTCGCCCCGAAACGATTAATTTTATCCCGGTTTAAGTTCAAGTTAATTTTATTTGAACTTTAATTCAATTATAAGGAAATTTTATAATTTCTGTTTTTGGGGACCTTTGTGAGGTCATTCGACACACAGTAGTCTCGTAAAAACGTGAAAAATTCGACTATCTTGGAATTCGACGAAAATTGACAGGGCAACTAGATTTCGCGAGACGAACACAACGGTGAGGTTCGTTTCGTCATCCGAGCTCTAGAGAAATATGTATTTTAAATGCGCATTATAGTGACAAATTACCATTTTGCCATTTTTTCAGAAAAAAGTTCAAATTTACCCGGGTTTTATAGTGGTTTAGACCAAGCCCTATCTTTTTGGAGAAAATTTGTTTAATTAATTGGGCGTGAATTTCTTAATCCGGAATTTAATTTTTGGTATCCGTTGGATTTGAATTCGCAATGATTCGGATTTTTTTCTTTCTTCTAGTCCGAAATCTGAGCTGTGTCTGTTCATAGAGAACAGTTACACAAGTGGTGTCTTCTAGCTGCATGTGTCTGCTGGATTGCATCCGTTCGTATGGTGACTGTTCGGATCAGTCACCATTCTCTCTATAAATAACTCAGTCACACAATCATTTTGCATCCAATACATTCGTAGTCATTTAAGGCAGTCTCATACATCATTAAAACAGTCTTCATTTGGAGAGTACATAACATAATTTCTGGTTTGCTGGACGAGTAGATTGAAGTGCTACTTCTATTTGTGTGAAGATTATTGTATCTTGGGAGGCAGACGTTTTGGATTCTATAAGCATCGTGTGTGGGGGCGAAATCTGTCTTGAAGACATAGTATCAAACACTAGCATTGATCTACTTAAAGTTAAATAACAATTTCTGTTCTGCAAACGAGTCAGTATTTATATTGGTTAAACAAACAGTTACGTGTAACCGTTTCGTTAAGACTACTATAACCGTTTCGTTAATTCTTCTGTAACTGTTTCAGTGTTCTGTGTTACTGTTTTGCAATTGACTATTACTGTTTTATTCTAAATTACACAATATCAGAAATTTCAATAAGTTATTTTACTATATTTGGAATACCACAAACAACACAATTGACAAACACTACACCTACCATATCAATTCTACAACACTTTCTTTTGAAAATTACCAGAATTCGACCAAAATTGTGGTCTTCAAGCAAGACTTGTATATATATATATATATATGAAAGTAACAAAATTTCCAAATTTTTTCCACAAAACTATTCTGTTGAATTAACTCATTACAATGATGATGATTAATTTGTATTAGCTCTAAGGTAATATGTGTTATAATTTTAGAATTGACCACCCAAGTGCAGGTTGTGCAAAGTAATACATACTAGAGAATTTAAGTTCAAACCACTAGAGATTTTTAAAAACATGGAACGCAAGAAAAATAAAAGAAAATTTACTTTGAAGGATTTGATTGAATTGGGTTTAAGAAAACAGTGAAATTTTGGTTTAAAACAATAATCGAAAAATACTAAAGCATCAGTAATCCCCTTCCAACTCTACATAATATTTATTTTTGATCTAGTTTTCAAACTCAATTAAGAATTAACTGAATAGTGATCTTAATCGAAAGATTTAATGGTGATAATATTGAAAACAAATCCAAAAATATAATAGATAAATTATTTGAATAAAAATTAGTATTAAATTGTAGATCACAAGCATTCACCATGCCTGAAGTCGACGATGAATCAAGATCTCCAACAAATAAAACATTTTTTTTATCAAAACCAAGAAATCAATTATTTATTATAAAAATCCTAATTAATTGATCTAACTATACAAAACCAGTTATTTGACTCGCATGGAATCTAAAGCATTCGATGTAAGTGACGCAATGAATAAATATATTTTATAGAACAACAACTTTACTAAAACATAGGAATCAATCAATAAGAAAAATCATGTATTAAAGAACAATGGATCAAAAATAAATATCATGCTTCGTTGAAAAATTCACCCCTAACTTTAATTTGGGGATTTAGCAATCTACGAAAAATAAAGAAAGATGTAGAAGATGAGATTTATAATTCTTCCTCTCTCAAAAGAAATAACCTATATTTATATTAGGGAGGCCAAGGTTAACCTTGGAAAAAAAATCCTTGCCAAAAGAGGAGTACATTTAGGTCAAAACTCGTGCATCAAAACTTGGAGGGGTGTCCCCATGCGGTACTACATCTGTCTAAACTTCAAGATTGATTTTTATATAGTTAGAGGCCAAGCCATGAAATTTTCATGAAATACACATTTGTAGCTCTTGAAGTATTTTTTCCAACTGCACAAAAATCAGGTCAATCGGACATCGGAGTAAAAAGTTATACCAAAATACTAAAAATATTTCAAAACTTTTTTTTTTTTAGAATACTTTCCTAATCCTACTCTAAATGAGTTTCCTACTAATTTGGCCTCCCACAAGGATTAAATTGCTATTTTATCTTCAACTTTTCATCTTTTAATGTTGACCTTTTAATCCTTATCAAATATCCCCTTCTCAATTGTGATCATTGCTCTAGTGTTTGTTTCACTTATCTTGTCCATTATTACTTTAAATCAAACAAATTACCTGCAAAATAAATCAAATAACTAGAACAAATATCAAGCTAAAAAATCAAATAATCTAATATATTTAATCTCAAATGATATGCAATTAACTAATTATTAAATATAATAAAATAACACTTTTGATGGTTAATCACACCCCCGACCTGAATATTACTAGTCCTTAGTAATACATTGATCCCAAAATCTGAAAATTAAAAATAAAACAACCTAATAAAATAAAACACAAATCCACTTTCGTCGGACTCACGATTATATTTAGTATGCAACAAGCCTTTAACCCCTAGGTTACTCATAGTGGACGAGTACAATCTCGTGAAGGTTTTAGGAAAGATACCTACAAACTTCATTCCATTTATTAATTACCTGAATCATACATATAATTTAAACCAAACATTAAAACCAAAAAACATCCACTTGAAACCAAAATAAATCAACGCAAAAGCCACATCATAGAACTAAATTCTATATAATAGTAGTCACATATTGGGTTCCCATTCAAAGTTTATGTGTGATGTGAAATAACCATGCAAGATTAGAAATTTAGTCACCAACACTTTCACCCCCTTTAATTATCAACAATTAGTTTCAATGCAATTCTTACCAAGAAATACACTTAACAAAAAATTACCTCTGATTATAGTGACTATTCACACTTCATAGTACCGTATGTGAGGAGAGTTAACAAAAATAAAAACAAATGATAAAATCATATGCATTCATATCAAATAACCACTATTTAGTTGAAAGAACTTGACATAATCTTGTGAAAGGAAATCAGTGAAATAGATTAAAAATCAATCAGCAATCTCCTCCTTAATCACATTAATCATGCATCAACAACCTATTCTTGAGATCAAAATTGGTCTTTCTATGGTTGTAATGAGGCCTAGGGATAAAGGTTTCTGAAATGAAGGATATTCAAGAATTCGAAAAACTATCCCGAGAGAACATTACTTTTCCCAATTGATTTGACATGATTTATGTCATACACCCAAATATAAGTGGTCAAATTACAATATTTCTCGGTTAAGTCCGAGATCGAACCCACAGGGAGCTAACTGTCGATATTCAAAATAGAAAACGATAAAATTGTCGTGTGTGTAGTGTGCAACAAAACAACTTGTGGTGTGAGCATAGAATTATCAAATAAACACTTAACTAAAACTTTGAATAACAATGATAAAAATGTACCCTTCAGTGCGGGGATCAAACATGTATTACATTGTTCATTTATGAAAATACCACTTTACAACAATTAACTTCCATTTTATTGGAAAGCTAACCGGTAAGTTTGATGTATAACTGAACCATATCACAACAACTGATTAGGTTAGCCGAAAGGTCTATATACCATGCAACAATCAAATAACTCTAGTAAACCCAAAGGTGAACCATTCAAAAGATTTACTCTAGCTATTCAATCGGCAGGTTGATGATTCAATGAAGACGGAGTTCCGGTTTATGCATTGACTATAGCGAGATTTAACTCATCTATAACCAATCTCTTGACTGTTACATAAAGCCCAACTACGTACATCATTGTATCATACATGAAGTGTGTAATAATTATAGATAGTATGGTATATAGCATTAAGCTCTGCTCGGTGTTCATAACCATGAGCATATTATAATAGTAACCATCAATCAATTAAGGAAGGTATAAACATTAACACATAAATAAAACACCGACATTTTCATAACTTAAACAGTATCATACATGCATTCACCCTTCACCGAAGAGTATAAATGGACTACTCACGCCTCATTGCTATAGATGAGCAAAAGGAGTGATATAATCTCATTACAACTGAAAACAAAATACACAAATGTCCTTCCCCGAGGAATAGCTGAAACACTGCCACTCTTATTACCAGCTAGGGCACAAAAGTGGGAGAGGTTCAACCCTCCAAGTAGAAAGGATAAATAGAAATGTAGAAGTAGAGAAAATTATGGTTGAGAAGTGATTAGGGCAGGGCTTCGCTCGTTTTCTGACTGAAACACTCACTGAAGTCTCCCTTTCTCTCTTTCTTTCCTCCTCTCTCTTCTCTCTTGCATTGGACTGAGCTCTCTTGCCATCCCCTAAAAAATGAGCTAAAGAGGGCTATTTATAGGCACTGATAGGTGGGAGTAAGGCGACAAACACCCTGGACAACCAATCAGGGTGATTTGTTGGTCACATGGACCAATGGGAGAAGAGAGAGACTTGAGGCGATTTGAGCACTGTTCGGACGCTATCAGCACCGTCCGGTCGGTAGCATTTCTCTGGATTTTTGCTTTGGCAACCTCCTTGTTGACTTGTGATTTATACTTTCCTGCCCTTCCTCATTTAGCCTTTGCACTTTGGTCCTCTTAGATTTCCATATTTATGCTTGAAACCTTGCAAAATGTACAAACTACGTATTAGCCCTAATACTTTATAAATTAATCACTTTAACCTAGTTTACGCACACAGTTAACCCTAAACCTTGATTCAATTACGCATTCTTTTAGGGTTAATCACACCCCCCAACCAAACACTACTAGTCCCTAGTAATAAAACAAACAAATAAAACAAAATCACTTTCGTAGATTTCACGATTGCATTTAGCGTATGCAACAAACCATTAAACCCCTAGGTGATCTCTAATGAACGAGTCTTGTCGCGTGAAAGTTTCCAGTGAAGATTCCTACAAACTTCAAAGGTTAGGATTATATAATTCATATTCTCCACAGATAAGATTAAATCACTATTCTATTCTATTACCAGGATACTTTCCTTCCCTGATCACTATAAGAGTAACACACATTGACGGTAACACTATTCCATATATTTTTAGAAAAACTCATGTGTGTGTGCAAGGATTTCTTTATTTCAAAAACACTTAAGAAATATCACAATCCTTTATTCTGCTGTATAAGAATTAGCCTCGATGTAAATCCTTTATTGAAAATCACTCAACAAAGAATACACTCAAGTTTTAGTGACAATTACTCAAAAATTACATGTGATAAGAATATTGTTAACAAAACAAGATATTAGCACATGTAATATTCCAAAAGAAGATTATTCGAATAAAACTAGAAATTGACATAATCTCATGAAAGAATATTAACACTGCATCAAACAACATTATCAACACTCTCTTTTTTAATGGATAGGTGGAAATAATACATATGCATGACTTCTGGAATAAAAAATGACTTTATTAGGGTTATAATGTGGCCAAGGGTATTGAGTTTAAAGAAACAACGTCAAAGGTATTCAAAGAGCTATCCTTTTCGATCAGTGCAACACACACCTCTCCTATTTTCCAAAATTTTTATACATTTTATTTCCCATTTCTCCTTTCAATCCAATTTTTGCAATTTCTTGGCTATTTTCTTTCTTTGCTTCCTTGCTTTTTATTTTCCTTTTCCTATTTGCTTTCTTTCATAGATTCTTTTCTTTTTCCTTTTTCTTTTCTTTCTTGAATCATAGTCACTATTTTCTTTTCTCCCTTTCCTGTATAATGCTTTCTTTAAGAGAGGGTGCAAGAAAATTAGATAGCAAGAGTCGGTTAATATATTTTTTTCTATGGATCGGTTAACTGATGGGTTTAAGAAAAGAAATTTTCATTTAGGCTCAATAATATCTTACTAGGGATATAGTTTTGCAAAAGAAATGGCTGAGGCTCAATAAAATCACAAATGACCTAAGACCATTCCCCAGAATTCATGCACCTCCATAATTTCCATTTAAGAGTTAGGAATGTTAACCATGTTATTCAATGAGTGCTAATCAAAACAAGGATAATGAAATTATTCAAAGAAATATTACCGCTGAACCGAAAATTCTTACTTGAGTAAATGTGAAAAAATCTCTCTAAGGAAGATTGGCTCAAATCTGCATATAGGGTTACATCTCCACTATATATGTAAGCTCTATAAAGGATTGTAGTATTTCAAAAAAGGTTCTCAGAATACGGAATTTTTACGTGCTCAGAATGCTGAGTTTCTTTGAAAATATAAAGATAGTGCACAATCAATGCATGAAAATCCCTCATAATCTGGTTAGGGTTATACCTGCAAAGCGTTAGAATGATAACATAATTCTTATCGTGAATCATATGAGATAAGTATCCTAACACAACAAAACTTAGCAAAATCATAAACCAACTATATTAATCAAAACCAAATCCAAACAACTATTCAAAACATAAAACTGAAATAAAGTGCTTGAGTAAAAAGTTTCGTAAAAGTAGAAAGAGCATAGAAACTTCAGAAACTCCGGTCACTAAGCTGACGGGCCTCCACCATATTGTCCTCGAAGTAGCCTCGGGATCTCATTCTGATTCTCCTCATAGCTAGCCATCCTTTGATCCAACTAGGTGATGCTAGTCTCTAATTCTAACAGAATCTGGCGATCAGTCCGATCATCAACTAGAATATAAGGCTGCTCCTCTGGTGGCTGGGGCTCCTCCGATGGCTGAAAGTTTGTACCTTCCAGGAATGGATCTGTTTGCGGTTCTGGTGGTGCTTCCTATTGCTCCTCACTCTGCCCTCCATGGTTCTTCTTTAGCGAGGTTTTGTCCAATGGTGGCAAATGCTCCACCATTGGCCATGTGGGATCTGTAATGACTCATTTTTCCCTGCATAACTCAGATACTAACACAACAAATGAGAGTGAGGGCTTCTTAGCCTTAACAGTCACCATCATTTGGTCCATTATCAATGTTGGCAAATCAATAGTGTGTCCCATTCCGAAGGCATACAAAAAATAGACTCTCTTAGTGTAGATTTGGTTTTTCTGAGACTGGGGCAACAGATTGTTCACACTGATCAAGTTCAAAATTTTGTATTTATCGGTTAAGTCTCCTTGCTTAATATATTTATTCGGTCTACCCCAGACATACTTTGGATTTCCAGTTAACTCAATCCCAATGACAGTCATATCAGACAATGTGGTATAGGGGTATTGAGGATGCTGATGTCTTGACATAGGATTCAGAAAATTAGCAATAGTAGTCGGTGTAACTTGAAACACAACTCCCCTAACATAAACACGAAATTGCCTTGAACCAGTTTCCTTTGCATTACTGTAAAATTCCTGGACTAAACATTCATATGTAGGACCTACTAATTTCACATAATGTAGCCACCTTTGTGTTGTAAACTCCCACACTCTTATCTTTCTATAGCAAGTAATTATTTTTGAAATGCTAATATAGGTGATGAAGTATGCATAAACCCTATAGATTGTAATAGTAGGAATAAATACTAGGGAGGCAAATTGATTGTGAAACTTAATTTTTGGAGGTGTTTAAGGTTGATAAGGGTAACTAAGTGAAAATATTAATTTTTTAGGTCAAAATAATATTATCATTGAACCTGGGAGATCCGAAAAAAAAACTTGGAATAGCCGTTTAACACATATAGCGGTTCGGAGGAATAAAATAGTAATTTTAGTGTTTCGAGTGTAAATTTACTTTAGTTTTGAGATAAATCATAAAATTAAATGTTTTTAGGTTAAAATAACATTAAAAATGAATCCGGAACGTCGAAAAATCATAGGATAGTCATATGGATCAAATTTAGAATGTGTAGTGGCAAAATCGTAATTTTGGAGAAAACCCAAATCAGCCCATGAACAGTAAAAATCGGGACTGCTGGGTTTAAACCCAGGTTTCAGCCCCTTTTCTTCCATTTTTTTTCTCACATCTCTCACCCAAAACTCCTTCACCCATCTTAGAACTAGGGAGAGAAAGAAAGAAGAAGAGGGAAGAAGGGTTCTAGGGCTTGGGCTTGACTTGAGAAGCTTGGAGATTAAGCTTGAAATTTTGATTTCTAGGTAGGGGTTTCTTCCACTCTTGTTCATTGATGCTAGGGCTTATATATATACATGTTTTAACTCTAAATCTTATATATATGTATTTTAATACTTGTTTTTTGATGTTCTTGCAAATCTTCTCATGTTTTGATTGAAGTTATGGATTGATAGCCATGAAAATTCATGTTCTTGATGTCAAAACCTAGTTTTTGAGAAATATGGATTTTTGTTCTTGATATTCTTTTGTTCTTGATTCAAAAACCTTAGTGCTTTATTTGGAACAATAAAAGTATATCTTTTGATGATCTATTGCTTATTTTTCTTGAAATGTTATATTGGAAAAATACCTATGAAATTGAGAGTTTTTGATTTACTTGTGATTTGAGAAATTGGTTGGTGTTGTATCCCTTGTGGATGTTTGGATGACCATGGGTGACCGTTGACCGAATATTGTAGAGTGAGTTAGACGGGTTTCTTACTCCATGCGGGTTTGAATTTTTCCTACCACTCGTAGTGGGGTTGGTGCCTTGTGAGGACCAAACCACTATTCGCTCACGTGGTACCGAGGATGAGGGTTAGTATACTATTCCTGGGTTGGATTTGCCACTGCCAATGTATTGGTATACGCTCTTCCTAAAGTTGGATATCCTTGCGAGGATTGGGTGTGTGTGTGTGGGCCAGGATATTCTCGATGTGTTTATTCATGCGATGTCATACATCATACCTGAGATACAAGTTGTGGTTTGATATACAATTTTGGGAAATGATACAGTGTGGGCTATTGTTTATTGTGCAAATGGTTGGTTATGGTTTATTGTGGAAAGGAGTTTATTGTGGACATGGTTATTGTGGAAATGGTAACCCGTTGGAATTGTTATTTTTTTTTTTGAAATTGGTTTTACTTTTCATTTAATCATTGTTATTGTGTAAACTTGAGATCCATTGAAATGTCCATGTTTTCCTTCAAAAGCTATATATGATATTTGTCAATGAGACCGACTGTTTTATATGCTTTCGAAACCTTGTTCGAGTTTGGGAGGATTTTCCTACAGAGCTTAGTACTCACCCCCTACAAACAATATCTTTTTTAGATTATGGTCTAGAGGAGGAGCTCAGAGGTGATGAGCCGGTACATTGGGAAGCTCCAATAGATGGGAATGTGAATCCCGAGGTGGACGTTTAGAGCTATATTCCCTTATGTTCTAGACTAGGAAATTTATTTTGAGACAATGTGAAGTCTAATATTTCGTTATTCCGTTGCAAGATAATAGTTGACTTGTTTCTGGATGTTATTGCCATAGTTGGGCATATCATTTTGGATAATGTTGTATATATTGTGGATGATGCATGGAATTCACTTTTTTTATGAAGTCCATTTAGTTGCTCTTATGATGTGAATGGTTTTAGATAGTAATGTCGTCCAAGGGGAATTTTTGGGTGTTACAAATCGAACTCATATGGACTGTTTTAATGTAAAAAAAAAATTGCATGTGGTTATATGAGTATGGATAAATGGATCCGGTGTGGTCAATTTTTACTTATAATTGGACCCGGTGTGGTCAATATTTATTCATAAATGGACCTAGTGTGGTCAATGTAGTATAATTTCATAGGTTGTATTTTGGGTAGAGCTCTCGGTACAAATGAGACTCTGGCCGAATTTTGTTAAATTAAGGACCCCCGATTTTTGGGGCGTTACAAGTTTGGTATCAGAGCCTAGGAATTAGGTCTTACATGGGAGCTATAAGTTATGAATTACCACTAGAGAGGTAGGATTAGGTTGAATGAAATTGTTGATTTAAATTTTATACAAGCCTTGTGCTTTAGATTAAAGTGATAGTTAGGACGTCTTGTACATCAAGGAAAACTAAATTGTAAATTGATGTGCAGGATGGACGGTGGACGTGGGCGTGGGCGTGGGCGTGGGTGTGGTGGCCAAGCAAACCCACCACCTCCATATGCCATGAATGGCATATACCAATGCCTAAGGGAGCTAACCACTCTGGTGCAACACCAGAATGGAAACAACAACCACAACGGGAGGGTTCATCCATTAGCTCAGGAACCGGGCAACGGGGACGAAAACCGAAGGATGATAGTTTTTCGAGAATTTTTGAGGCAACGCCCACCTACTTTTCAAGGAAGCTCTCACCCCTTGGATGCAGATAAGTGGATTCGCAAGGTGAGGAAAATGTGTGATGGCATGGGAGTTGCCGATGATTTGCGGGTTGGCTTGGCTACATACCTGTTAGAGGGGGAGGCAGATCATTAGTGGGACTCGGTGAAGAGAAGGAGGAACACTGATGCGCTTACCTGGGATGAGTTTGACCAAATCTTTCAAGACAAGTACTTTCCTGAATCGGTCAGGGACATGATGAGTGCAGATTTTCTTGCTCTACGACAGGGTAGTATGACGGTGACGGAGTATGAGAGGAAGTTTGATGAGTTATCTCGCTATGCCACGAAGTTCATATCTACTGAGGCTAGGAAGGCCAAACGATTTGAGCAGGCCTTGAGGCCTGCTATCAGGGAGAAGCTGGTGGCTCACAAGATCCAGGAGTATGGGGATCTTGTTGACAGAGCTGCACTGGTGGAAAGAGACACGGAGGACAACCAGCGGCGACAGAACTTCACGAGGGGAGGTCTAATCCGGACGGGTGCTAGCAGTAGCAGTAGTGTGCAGAGGGCGGCACCATACCGTTGCCCAGACCAGGTGGTTGGACAGATACTTCAGACAATTCGACGAGATGGAGTTATTCAAACTAGAGCAGGCACTGACCCACGTCAATGCTTCGCATGTGGAGGTTTCGGGCACTTCAAAAATAACTGTCCATCGTCTTCAACAAAGACCAATCAAGCAACAGGACAAGTAAATGCACACAAGCCCCCACTATAGAAACCACTACAGTAGAGACCGTTAGGAGCTCTAGCCCCAGGCGGTGCCAATCAGGGGAGAGTGTTTGCTTTGACCCAACCGGAGGAAGACATTTCCAATGCAGCTGTGGAAGGTATCGTTCTTCTTTATAATTCTTGGGCCCAAATTTTATTTAATCCCGGTGCGACTCATTCATTCATACGCACTATATATGCTCTTAATTTGGGATTGAAATTTGAGAAGTTAGAACATGCCTTGAGTATTGACATGCCTACGGGAGAACGGTTGGATACTAGAAGGGTGTGTAGAAGTTGTGTGCTTCGAATTGGGGAGCAAGAATTGATTGTAGATTTGGTTGCGTTAGACATGAAGGGGTATGACATAATATTTGGGATAAACTTGTTGTCCACTTTCCGTGCGGTAATGGATTGTTTTCGCAAGCGAATTTCATTTCAATTACCGGGAGGAGTAGTTTTCAGCTTCATTAATGATCAAAATTCTTCCCATCCATTTCCCACTACGGGAAGTAGATTCTTGAAAGCTAAGGCGGGGAACAATTTGAGTTTCTTGGCCAGCTTAATTGGAGATGATCGGGATAAATTCCATGCGGACGTGGTGTTGATAGTATCGAATTTTCTGGATGTCTTCCCAGATGAACTACCCGGGTTACCCCCACAGAGAGAGGTTGAGTTTAAGATTGATCTCTATCCGGGAACCGAACCCATATCCATTGCTCCCTATCGGATGGCACCTTTGGAGTTAAAGGAGCTAAGGAAGCAATTGGACCATCTCTTGACTATTGGGTTTATCCGTTTAAGTACTTCACCTTGGGGATCCCTGGTCCTCTTTGTGAAGAAGCATGATGAAACACTTCGGTTATGCACAGACTACCGAAGATTGAATCGAGTGACAGTGAAGAATAAATACCCATTGCCACGAATTGATGATTTATTCGATCAGCTGAGGGGTTCTAAGTATTACTCCAAGATTGATCTTCGCACAGGGTACCATCAATTGCAGATCAAGGAGGAGGATATTCCTAAGACAGTTTTTCGTACTCGGTATGGTCATTTTGAATATACGGTAATGCCGTTTGGACTGACTAATGCTCCGGCAGCCTTCATGGATTTGATGCACAGGGTATTCCGGCCATATCTAGATCAGTTTGTCATTGTGTTTATTGATGACATATTAATCTATTCACGGACACAAGGGGAACATGAACACCATCTCTCGGTAGTGCTTCAGACATTGAGAGAGCATAAGTTATATGCTAAGATGAGTAAATGCGAGTTTTGGATGAAGGAAGTGAAATTCCTTGGTCATGTTGTGTCCGAACAAGGAATAGCTGTTGACCCCGCAAAGATTGAAGTAGTGATGAAGTGGGAACCACCGAAGAATGTGACTTAAGTACGTAGTTTCCTGGGCTTAGCAGGCTACTACCTGAGGTTTATGGAAGGGTTCTCCAAGCTAGCGATGCCAATGACACGCCTTACGAAGAAGGGAGAAAAATTCTTGTGGACGCAAGTGTGTGAACTAGCCTTTTGCACCTTGAAGGAGAAGTTGACAACAACTTCTGTCCTCATTATTCCGAGCAGTGGGGAGGGATACGATGTGTATACCGATGCTTCGTTACGAGGCTTGGGATGTGTGCTAATGCAAGGAGGTAAGGTAGTTGCTTATGGCTCGAGGCAACTCAAGATTCATGAGCAGAATTATCCCACTCACGACTTGGAGCTTGCCGCTGTGGTTTTTGCACTTAAGTTGTGGAGGTGTTACTTGTATGGAGAAAAGTTTCAAGTGTTTTCTGATTATAAGAGCCTTAAGTATATATTCACACAGAAAGACTTGAATCTTCGGCAAAGAAGGTGGATTGAGTATTTAAAATATTACGATTTCACACTCAACTACCATCCGGGGAAGGCTAATGTAGTCGCAGATGCACTTAGCAGAAAGTCTTGGGGTGAACTCAATGCTCTTGCAAGTAAATGGAAGATGATTGATGCCCTTGGAGACTATGATCTATGGGTTAGAGGAGATGGATCTCGGCCATGCTTGTTTAACCTTGTGGCTCAACCTACCCTCCAACATAGGATTGTGGAGTTGCAATGCTTGGATCCTTACTTAGAGTCGATTCGAGCTAAATTGGAAAATGGGGAAGCAGTTGAAGGTTGGTCTTTGAGGAATGAAGAACTGAGATATGGGGAAAAGCTATGTGTACATGATGATTCGTCCTTAAAGGAGGAGATACTTGGAGAGTGTCATCACTCTAAGTTTGCTATCCACCCCGGTGGCACAAAAATGTATAGAGACATGAAGCGTCAATATTGGTGGAAGGGAATGAAGAAGGATGTGGCAAGGTACATAGCACATTGTGCAATGTGTCAGCAGGTGAAGGTGGAGCATTAAAAACCCGGAGGATTACTACAGTCCTTACCTATCCCAGAGTGGAAGTGGGATTACATCACCATGGATTTCGTGTCTGGTTTTCCCCGGACTTCACGAGGGCACAATGCCGTATGGGTCATTGTTGATAGACTCACCAAGTCCGCTCATTTCTTGAGCATGAAGACCACTGACACTTTAGAGACCTTGAGCAAGCTGTATATCCGTGAGATTGTTAGATTACATGGAGTTCCACTCTCTATCGTGTCGGATTGTGATTCGCGGTTTGTGGCGCAATTTTGGCAAGGTCTACAACGAGCTATGGGGACAGAGTTACACTTTAGCACCGTCTTTCATCCTCAAACGGATGGCCAATCTGTAACGCCCCAAAATCCACCTTGGACGGCATTACTATTTAAAACCATTTACATCATGAGGGCAACTAATGAAATCCATAGATAAAGAAAATTTCATTCATTATACATACTATCTACAACATCATCCAAAAGAATATGCCAAACTATGACATTTACATCTCAAAATCAGACTTAATCTTGCAGCGGAATAAACAAAATAACATTCTTCCATTGTATTACAATACCTCTCCTAGTCTAGGACATAAAGATAACAATTCTAGATATTCCCTTCGGGATCCACGCTTACATCCAATTGCGTTTCCCAAGCTATCTACTCATCAACTCCGGGCTCCTCATCTAAACCATAATCTGAAAAATATATTGTTTGTAGGGGGTGAGCACTAAGCTCTGTAGCAACATTCTCCCAAACTCAAACAAGATTTGGAAAACATATAAAACAGTTCGGTCTCACTTTTCAAAATATCATATATAGCTTGAAATAAAACAATGACAATTTATTCGATCTCAATTTAACGCAATAGCAATAAGTAAATGAAAGGAATAAACATGTCAGAGTTGAAGAAATCAATTAAGCATTCAATAGCATCATCTCATATTCTCATGTATGTCGTATCACTCATGTATGTTGGTTACTTCCCATGAATCTACACAACAATTCTACCTCGTTCACCCGTCATAACCACACAAATCACTTTAGGAAGAGCGTATACCGTCTCCCACGGCATTGACGAATCCTTCCCAGGAAAGATATATCATCCCTCAGCCTCGAACTTACGTGAACAATAGTGGTTGCTCTCACAAACAACAATCCACTACAAGTGTTAGGCAACCATCTCACTCCCACTGGGATAGACTAACCTCTAACACTCTACGACAGTTCTCGAAGGTAATTCAAGTCCATCACAACAAACCATACAAGAGATACAATACCAAACATTTTCTCATATCACAAGTAATTCAAAAACCCCCAAATTCCATGGGTATTTCTCAATATATCATCTCAAGAAAAAAATGAGTAAGAGATCATCACAAGATATAATTTTATTGTTCAAAACAAAACACTAGAGTTTTTTGAATCAAGAACAAACGAATATAGAGTTTTGATATCAAGAACAATTGAATATCAAGTTTGGATATCAAGAACAATTGAATATCAAGAACCAATGAATATCAAGTTTTGATATCAAGAACAATTGAATATGAAGTTTGATTATCAAGAACCAATGAATATCAAGTTTTGATATCAAGAACACATGAATATAAGGTTTTGAAATCAAGAATAAATGAATATGAAGTTTTGAAATCAAGAACAAATGAATATCAAGTCTTGAAGTCAAGAATAAGTGAATATAAAGTTTTGAAATCAAGAACAAATGAATATCAAGTCTTGAAATCAAGAATAAATAAATATCAAGTTTTGATATCAAGAACAAATGGATATCAAGAAGAAAAATTCATACTTCTTGAAAAACTAGAGTTTGGATGTCAAGAACAAAGGTTTTATGGCTATCAAGCTATAACTTCCATCAAAACATGGTAAGGTTTGAAAGAACAATCAAGAAACAAGGATTCCATAACAAATATATATGATTAAGAGTCAAAACATGTATATATATAAGTCCTAGCATCATTGACCAAGAGTGGAAGAAAACCCCTACCTTCTTCTTCCTTAGTGTTCTTGAAAAACCTAAGATTTTTGATCCACTTCAAGTGCAAATCCTCTTGATCTTGTGTTTCCCCCTTTCTTTATTGTTTCTCAAGGCTTTCTAGGGTTGTAAATGGTGTATGGAGGCTAAAGGAGGCTGCCTTATGTATTTATAGGGGAAGAAAATATCTCAATCGACGTAAATCTGATACTCTGATTCGTTGATCACGTTCGAACGTCATTTGGCGTTCGAACGTCAGTAGTACAAATTGTTGCTTCACGTTCGAACGTCATTTGGCATTCGAATGTCACTTGCTCCAAGTACTTTTGTTTTTCCATCAGAGGCGAAGTACTAGGACTCACTGTCGTTCGAACGTCGATTCACGTTCGAACGTCATCCCAGTTTATGTAGGAACTTTCAGTAAAGTTTTGACCTATTTAGAGGTCGATTTGGAAAATTTTTCGTGAAATACTATTTTGTAGCCCTGGAAGTATATTATCTCCTGTCCAAATTTCAGATCAAATGGACATCAGGATAAAAATTTATGATCTAAATACTAGATAGTGTCCAAAATCCTTTTTACCCAAATTCTCTCTAAAGTGTGTTTTCACTCCGGAATACTTCCAAACTTCTACAATACACCCTATTACCTCAACTAACATTTTTATTTCTACTCTTACAATCTACATAGTTTATGCATACATCATTATATGTATTTGCATTTTAAAAACTTATTTACGTTACTATATAACGATATGAATGTGAGGGTTTACACAATCCGAGAGAATGATATAGATTTTAGAGGACATGTTACGTGCTTGTGTGTTGGACTTCAAGGGAAGTTGGAGTGATCATTTGCCGTTGGTGGAATTTGCATATAACAACAGTTTTCAATCTAGCATTGACATGGCACCGTATAAGGCATTGTATGGAAGACCATGTAGATCCCCGACTTGTTGGTTGGAAGCTGGAGAGAGTAGCTTGTTTGGGCCAGAAATTGTCTGGGAGACTACGGAAAAAAATTCAACTCATTCGGGAGAGACTACGCACGACACAAAGTAGACAGAAAAGCTATGCAGATAGAAGACGAAAACCATTGGAATTCCAAGAGGGGGACTATGTGTTCCTCAAGGTGTCACCCAAAAAAGGGAGTGTTTAGATTTGGCAAGAAGGAAAAATTAGCTCCAAGGTACATTGAACCATTTGAAGTGATCAAAGCGGTGGGCAAAGTGGCATACCAACTTCGGTTACCAGCTCAGTTGTCAGGGGTACATGACGTGTTTCATGTGTCAATGTTGAGAAAGGGGCAATCGGATACAACACATGTAACACCCCGCATTTTCTTTTATATATGTAAATAGATATATAGTAAATAATAGTTGTAAAATGTGGATATGTGTAGTGATGTGTGTTTGAATTTGGTAGATTGGAAAAGTAGAGATTTAAAATGTTAGTGGAAATAATAGTTGAAATTTGGTTTTTAATAAGTGAAAATATGAAATTTTAGATCCTAGAACTTGTATTAAATAGGTTTGGTGTAGAAATATGTGTTGGAGAGGTTTGGGATGGATTTGGTTGGCTTAGGAATGGATTGGAAATGGAAAAATGGATGAAACAGGCTGTGAACAGTGCACGTGAACAGTGCACTGGCTGCAACTTCAAGCCCGATTTAGACCTTGATTTAGTCAATATTTCTCAAAACTCAAAACATGAAAGTTGTAGAGCTCTTTCTTAGCATTCCATATCATCTTGAATCATCTCAATCGGAGCTCGGATGAGAGAGTTATGCCCAGATAATGAAGCGATGTCAAAACAACCCATGAACAGTGAAATTCGGGGCAGCTGTGTTTAAAACCCCATTTACATTACATTTTCTCTCATTTCATACATTTCACTCTCAACCCACATCTCTTAGAGCCCTAGGAGAAGATAAAGGGAAGAAGAAAAGGGAGAAAGAGAGTCTCTAAAGCTTGGGCTTTGGTTTGAAATTCTTGATTTCAAGGTAGGGGTTTTCTTCCATTCTTGTTCATTGATGTTAGGGTTAATTTATATGTATGTTTTGACTCTTAATCAGATGTATTTGCTATGAGTTACTTGTTTCTTAATATTCTTGCAACCTTTATCATGTTTTGAGTAAAGTATTGGTGGGAGAACCATAAAAACCCTAGTTTTTGAGGAATGGGGATTTCTCTCTCAATATTCACTAAATCTTGGTGTTGAAAACTCTAGAGCTTTGTGTTGAGTAATATAATGATATTGATAATGATCTTTTGCATGTTTCTCTTTAAATTGCCCTATTTGAAGATATCACTTGTGAGAATTGGGGATTTTTCTTGGAAATTGCTTGTAAATAGGAGATTTGTGGAATTGTTGGGTATTTGAGAGAATATTTGGTATGGTATTCTTGTATGGTTGTTTGGACAAACATGAGTGAGATGTTCCTTGTAAGGATGCTCATTCATTCTCAAGAGGTTCTTTGTAAGGATGCTTGAGAAACCAAGCTTTGAGGGTGAGAGGTTCCTTATAAGGATGCTCATGCCAAAAGAGGACAGTATGTGATTTTCTCAAGAGGTTCCTTGTAAGGATGCTTGAGAAACCAAACCTTGAGGGTGAGAGGTTCCTTGTAAGGATGCTCATGCCGGGGAGGACAATCTTATATCATGTGTGGGAAATGGATGTTTATTGGAACTTGGTTGTTATTGTTCATTTCTATTACTATTGCTACTTAAACTTGAAATCCGTTGTAAAATTCCCATGTTTTACTTCAAAGATTATATATGCTATTGATTTCCTCTCTTAGTCTTTTTGCAAAGATTACATGCTTGAACAAAGTTAGGGTTGAATACCCATGAAATCCCTTTTCTTGTCTTAAAAACCCAAGTATTTGAAAATGATGGATTTTCTTCTTAAATGTGTTCTTTGTTATTGATTTCTAAACCATAGTGATTTGTGTTGAGTAGTAAAATGACGTGGTTACGATCTCTTGTATTTTCCTAATTGTTTATTGAAATTGCTTCATAATGGATTTGTGGATCTTTGGAAAAATTGCTGGTAAATTGGGGATTTATGGAATCGTTGGTTATGTGTGATGATTGTTGGTATGATATGTTCTTGCATGGTTGTTGGAATGAACATGGGTGAGAGGTTCCTTGTAAGGATGCTCATTCCTTCTCAAGAGGTTCCCGGTAAGGATGCTTGGGAAACAATACCGTGATGAGTGAGAGGTCCCTTGTAAGGATGCTCCTTCCTTCTCAGGAGGTTCCTTGTAAGGATGCTTGAAAAACAAAGATAACATGGAGGGGGTGGAGGTTACTGTTAAGTATGCTACCTGCCAAAGAGAACCTTGAGGGGGTGGAGGTTACCGTTAAGTATGCCGCCTGCCCAAAAGACTTGTTGGAAATTGTTTATGGTGAAACCGATTATTATTTTTACGCTGTGCTCGTTTATTCATTTAATTACTGTTTTTACATAAACATGAGATCTGTTTGAAATGTCACTGTTTTATTTCAAATTGTATATCTATGTTATGTTGAAAAATGAGACCGACCGTTTTCTATACTTTTCTAAACCTTGTTCGAGTTTGGGAGGATTTTCCTACAGAGTTTCGTGCTCACCCCCTACATATAAACCTTTTCAGATTTTACCCTTGAGGAGGCGGCGGGAGTCGAGGAACCCGTGCATTGGGAGGCCCCACCCGAGGGGAATCTAGATCCCGAGGTGGACATGTAGAGCTATAAGTTTTTTTTGTACTAGAAATTATTTTGAGATCATGTAAAGTCTAGTATTTTGTTATTCCGCTGCGTTATCATAGTTTAATTCTTTGGAAATGTAAATGCCATTGTTGGGCATATTCTTTTGATATTGTGGCCATGGCTTGGCTTATTCTTTTGGAATGTTATTGTGGGTATTACATACGGTGAATGGAAATCTTTTGGGATAATGTTGTAAATATTTTATGGATAAATGGATCCGGTGTGGTCGATGTAGTATAATTGCACAGGTTGTGTTTTGGGTAGAGCTCCCCGAACAAAGGAGACTCTGCCCGAATTTTGTTAAATTAAGGACCCCCGGTTATTTATGGATTTTATTAGTACTCTCATGGTGTAAATGGTTGTTAGTATGTAATGCTGTCCAAGGAGGTATTTGGGGCATTACAAAGTTGGTATCAGAGCCTAGGCTTTAGGTCTTACATGGGAGCTGTAGGTTATGGATTACCACTAGAGAGATAGGATTAGGGTGATTAAGATTGTTGATTTAGATTTTTTTTTTACATGAGTCCTATACTTTGGATTAAATTAACTATTAGGATGTCTTGTACATCAATGAACTAAATTGTGAATTGATGTGCAGGATGGACGGCGGACGAGGACGTGGACATGGACGTGGGCGTGGTCGTGGAGGTCAAGCAAATCCACCACCACCACCACCTCCCGATGCCATGAATGGTATCTATCAATGTTTGAGGGAACTCACCACTCTGGTGCAACACCAGAACAGAAACAACAATAGCAAACACAATGGTGGGGCTCATCTACTAGCCCAAGTACCGGGCAATGGGGATGAGAATCGAAGAATGGTCGTTCTTCGAGAGTTTCTAAGGCAACGCCCACCCACTTTCCAAGGAAGCTCAAATCCCTTGGATGCGGATAGGTGGATCCGCCGGGTGAAGAAGGTATTTGACGGCATGGGAGTTGCCGAGGACCTTAAGGTCGGCTTGGTGATATATTTATTTGATGGAGAGGCCGATCATTGGTGGGAATTAGTGAAGAGAAGGAGGGACACCGATGCACTCACTTGGGGGGAGTTCGACCAAATCTTCCAAGACAAGTACTTTCCGGAATCAGTCAGAGATAGAATGAAGGTTGATTTTCTTGCTCTACGACAGGGCAGCACGACTGTGGTTGAGTACGAGAGGAGGTTTGATGAGCTATCCCGTTATGCTATGGAGTTTATTTCTACTGAGGCCAACAGGGCCAAGCGCTTTGAGCAGGGCTTGAGGCCAGTTATCAGAGAGAAGTTGGTGGCTCTCAAGATTCGGGACTACGGGGATATTGTGGATCGAGCTGCACTTGTGGAGAGGGATATAGAGGACAGCCAGCGACGACAGAGCTTAGCGAGGGGAGGTCCGATCCGGACTGGTGCGGGCAGCAGTGGAGTTTAGAGGGCAGCACCTTATCGTCGCCCAGACCAGACAGTGGGACCTAGACCTCAGATAGCCCGAGGGGCCGAAGGTGTACCAGAGGGAGCATGCACTAATCCACGATCTTGCTTTGCATGTAGAGGTGTGAGACATATTCGGATGCATTGTCCAATTTATCCACCCCAGAGGAATACTCAGACAGCAGGACAGGTACAAGTAGACAGGCCACCCCCACCGAGGCCACTACCGCAGCAGAGGCCGTTGGGAGCTCTAGCCCCAGGCGGCGCCACCCAGGGGAGAGTGTTTGCTTTGACTCAACCGGAGGAAGATGCCTCCAATGCAGTTGTGGAAGGTATCGTTCTTCTCTACAATTCTTGGGCCCGAATTTTATTTGATCCCGGTGCGACTCATTCTTTTATACGTACTGCGTATGCTATTAATTTGGGATTGGGTTTCGAGAAACTAGAACATGCATTGAATGCTGACTTGCCTACGGGAGAACAGTTGGGTACCAGCCGGGTCTGCAAGGGTTGCGTGCTTCGTATTGGGGAGTACGAATTGATTGTGGATTTGGTTGCTCTAGATATGAAGGGGTATGCCGTTATATTCGGGATGAACTTGTTGTCCGCTTTCCGGGTGGTAATGGATTGTTTCCGCAAGCGGATTACATTTCAGTTACCAGGAGGGGTAATTTTCAGTTTTATCAATGACCGAAGTTCTTCCCATCCATTTCCTACTACGGGTAGTAAATTCTTGAAAGCCAAGGCGGGAATCCATTTGAGTTTCTTAACTAGCTTGATGGGAGATGATCGGGATAAATTCCCTACGGACATGGTGTTGATAGTATCAAATTTGTTGGATGTCTTCCCAAACGAATTACCAGGGCTACCCCCACAAAGAGAGATTGAGTTCAAGATTGATCTCTATCCGGGAACCGAACCCATATCCATTGCTCCCTACCGGATGGCACCTGTGGAGTTGCAATGCTTGGATCCTGAATTAGCGTCGATTCGAGCTAAATTGGAAAATGGAGAAACTATGGAGGGTTGGTCTTTGAGAAACGGAGAATTGAGATATTGGGAGAAGCTATGCGTTCCCGATGATTCGTCCCTAAAGGAGGAGATACTTGGTGAGTGTCACCGCTCTAAGTTTGCAATCCACCCCGGTAGCACAAAAATGTATAGGGACATGAAGCGCCAATATTGGTGGAAGGGTATGAAGAAGGATGTGGCAAGGTTCATAGCACGATGTGTGGTGTGTCAGCAAGTGAAGATTGAGCATCAAAAGCCCGGAGGATTATTGCAGTCCTTGCCTATTCCCGAGTGGAAGTGGGATCACATTACCATGGATTTCGTGTCGGGTTTACCACGGACGTCGCGCGGGCATAATGCAGTATGGGTTATTGTGGATAGACTCACCAAGTCCGCTCATTTTTTGGGTATGAAGACCACAGACACATTTGAGACTTTGAGCCAGGCTGTATATTCGTCAGATTGTGCGATTGCATGGAGTTCCGTTTTCTATCGTGTCGGATCGTGATTCTCGGTTTGTGGCACGGTTTTGGCAAAGTCTACAACAAGCCATGGGGACAGAGTTACATTTCAGCACAACTTTTCATCCCCAAACGGATGGCCAATCCGAGAGGGTGATATAGATTGTGGAAGACATGTTACGTGCTTGCGTGTTGGACTTCAAAGGAAGCTGGAGTGATCACTTGCCGTTGGTGGAGTTTGCGTATAACAACAGCTATCAGGCAAGCATTGAGATGGCACCGTATGAAGCATTGTATGGAAGACCGTGTAGATCCCCGACGTGTTGGTTGGAAGCCGGCGAGTGTAGTTTGTTTGGACCGGAGATTGTTCGAGAAAGCATTGGGATGGCACGGTATGAAACATTGTTTGGACCGTGTAGATCCCCGATGTGCTTGCGTGTTGGTTGGAAGCCGGCGTGCAGGAGAAGTACCCTCATTTGTTCGCTACTTAAGGTAAGTTTCGAGAACGAAACTTTCTTTAAGGGGGGTGGATTGTAAACCCCCACACTCTTATCTTTATATAGCAAGTAATTATTTTTGAAATGCTAATATAGGTGATGAGGTATGCATGAACCCTATAGATTGTAATAGTATGAATAAATACTCGGGAGGCAAATTGATTGTGAAACTTAATTTTTGGAGGTGTTTAAGGTTGATAAGGGTAACTAAGTGAAAATATTAATTTTTTTAGGTCAAAATAATATTATCATTGAACCTGAGAGATCCGAAAAAAAAAACTTGGAATAGCCGTTTAGCACATATAGCGGTTCAGAAGAATAAAATAGTAATTTTAGTGTTTCAAGTGTAAATTTACTTTAGTTTTGAGATAAATCATAAAACTAAATGTTTTTAGGTTAAAATAACATTAAAAATGAATCCGGAACGTCGAAAAACCTTAGGATAGTCATATGGATCAAATTTGGAATGTGTAGTGGCAAAACCGTAATTTTGGAAAAAACTCAAATCAGCCCATGAACAGTAAAAAACGGGACTGCTGGGTTTAAACCCAGGTTTCAGCCCTTTTTCTTCCATTTTTTCTCACATCTCTCACCCAAAAATCCTTCACCCAAAACTCCTTCACCCATCTTAGAACTAGGGAGAGAAAGAAAGAATAGAGGGAAGAAGGGTTATAGGGCTTGGGCTTGGCTTGAGAAGCTTGGAGATTAAGCTTGAAATTTTGATTTCTAAGTAGGGGTTTCTTCCACTCTTGTTCATTGATGCTAGGGCTTATATATATACGTGAAAATTCATGTTCTTGATGTCAAAACCTAGTTTTTGAGAAAGATGGATTTTTATTCTTGATATTCTTTTGTTTTTGATTCAAAAACTTTAGTGCTTTATTTGGAATAATAAAAGTATATCTTTTGATGATCTCTTGCTTATTTTTCTTGAAATGTTATATTGGAAAAATACCTATGAAATTGGGGGTTTTTGATTTACTTATGATTTGAGAAATTGGTTGGTGTTGTATCTCTTGTGGATGTTTGGATAACCATGGGTGACCGTTGCCCAAGTATCGTAGAGTGGGTTAGACGCGTTTCTTACTCCGTGTGGGTTTGAATTTTTCCTACCACTCATAGTGGGGTTGGTGCCTTGTGAGGACCAAACCACTATTCGCTCACTTAGTACCGAGGATGAGGGTTAGTATACTATTCCTGGGTTGGATTCGTCACTGCCAATGTATTGGTATACGCCCTTCCTAAAGTTGGATATCCTTGCGAGGATTGGGTGTGTGTGTGTGGGCCAGGATATTCTTGATGTGTTTATTCATGCGATGTCATACATCATACCTGAGATACAAATTGTGGTTTGATATACAGTTTTGGGAAATGATACATTGTGGGCTATTGTTTATTGTGCAAATGGTTGGTTATAGTTTATTGTGGAAAGGAGTTTATTGTGGACATGGTTATTGTGGAAATGGTAACTCGTTGAAATTTTTTTTTTTTTTTGAAATTGGTTTTACTTTTCATTTAATCATTGCTATTGTGTAAACTTGAGATCCATTGAAATGTCCATGTTTTCCTTCAAAAGCTATATATGATATTTGTAAAATGAGACTGACTATTTTATACACTTTCGAAACCTTATTCGAGTTTGGGAGGATTTTCCTACAGAGCTTAGTGCTCACCCCCTACAAACAATATCTTTTTCAGATTATGGTCAAGAGGAGGAGTTCGGAGTTGATGAGCTGGTACATTGGGAAGCTCCAATAGATGGGAACGTGAATCCCGAGGTGGATGTTTAGAGCTATATTCCCTTATGTTCTAGAGTAGGAAATTTATTTTGAGACAATGTGAAGTCTAATATTTCGTTATTCCGCTGCAAGATAATAGTTGACTTGTTTTTGGATGTAATTGCCATAGTTGGGCATATTATTTTGGATAATGTTGTATATATTGTGGATGATGCATGAAATTCACTTTTGTTATGAAGTCCATTTAGTTGCTCTCATGATGTGAATGGTTTTAGATAGTAATGTCGTCCAAGAGGGATTTTTGGGCGTTACAAATCGAACTCATATGGACTGTTTTAATGAAAAAGAAAAATTACATGTGGTTATATGAGTATGGATAAATGGACCCGGTGTGGTCAATGTTTACTTATAAATGGACCCGGTGTGGTCAATATTTATTCATAAATGGACCTGGTGTGGTCAATGTAGTATAATTGCACAGGTTGTGTTTTGGGTAGAGCTCCCCGTACAAAGGAGATTTTGCCCGAATTTTGTTAAATTAAGGACCCTCGGTTTTTGGGGCGTTACACGTGCCACTAAATTTTACCTAACCCTTATTTGTTCAAAATCCTCATACACCATTGGCCGTTCAATAATAATAGGCTTAGAATAAAAATAATTAAGTATCATACCAAACTTGCTGATCAATATTTTCAAACATGGCAATGTTGAATACATTCTGACCCTGGGGTTGTTGTTGTTGTTGCGGGGTTGCTTCAGGCGGTAACGAGGTTCCTCGCCTTGCTCGACTCGACGAAGCTCTTGTTCTTGCTTTGGGGTCCATGGATTCTTGAATTTCTTGTTCAATACAAGGTTTCAAGGATTTTTGATCGGTAAAAACTTGTAAAAGATTATGGGTAAGTGTTTAATCAGAGTAGAATTGAAGAAAAATTGATGGGTACATCGAATCTGAAGAGAGAATGTGAAAAGTTCTGCTGCTTTTTTTCGAATTTCTGCTGCGAGGGAGATGCTGGACTGTTCTGTTCGCGAACTAGAGCTTTTATACAGGCCAGTACTGTCTAGACGCTATCAGCACCATTCGGATGGTGCTGATCCTCTTGAATCCCCTTGGGCTTGCAGGCTGCTGATGCTTGATCTTCTCCATATTTCCAGCTTCGATTTTCCAGCCTGCAGTTACAGAAAATCAGTTTAAATTCAAACTTTTACACATTTAACTATTTAATAACTTAAATCCTAACTTATTACACTAATTTATCCTATAGTTATATACATTGATACAAATCCTAAGATTATACAACTTTGATCATTTTAATTTTAATTGGAATCTTCTAAATCAAGAACATTAGTGAACTGATTAATCTCATATCACACATATCTTGCAAGCATGAGACTGGAATAAGATGGCATCTCAGGGTAATCCTTACTCTACCCATACTTAATCTAGTCAAGACGATCTAATGCTCGACCTAAAATTGGTTCAACATACTGATTTTATTCTTTCATATGCATTAATCGACCGCACTTTACACAACCATCGTGTCGATTTACTCGTTTGCGTTTGGCAAATGAACTTTTCCAACACAAAGGTTTTGCTTGACTGTCAAAAATTTCTAATTTTCTAACAACCTTTGCTTTCGCTATGATCAAAGAATGTATATCTTTCAGAAAAATATGTAGCATACCCAAACTAAACTAAAAAATTTTTTCATCCATTTTTATAAAAAGAAAAGTGAAATTTTTTGAAAATGAAATTAGAAAAGACTCACTATCTGATTCTTTAATGTCTGCCGGTCACAAAGACGAATATGGATTGTTCCCCTCCCCCCAACTTAAATTTAACATTGTCCTCAATTTATGACAATATAAGTAAAACGCTAGACAATTTCTAATAAGATTTGAAGGTGAGAGAAATCCATAATGCAAAACCCTAATATGTAAAAATAAAAAAGCAAACAGTTAGTACTACTACTTATAATCAGACACTTATAAAGACTTTTCAAGGCACATACTCAGGTTCCATTAACTGAATGGAATCTACATTTTGAACAAATCCATCATGATATGGCTTATGCCTTTGACCATCACTTTGAAAACATTTTCAGTTAATGGATTATCAATTTCAATTGCTTCATGTTCAAAAACTTGTTTAACAATGTAGAGGCCTGTCCATCTTGACCTTAACTTTCTAGGGAATAGGTGGAGTCTTGAATTAAATAACAGGAATTTTTGAAAAGGTTCAAAGGACTTCCGCACAATATTCTTATCATGAAAATTTTTTATTTTGGACTTGGCAATCTTTGCATTTTCATATGTTTCATTTCTCAGCTCTTTCAATTCATTAATCTGAAGTTTTGCAGGATGCACTTGCTTTGTTAATATCAAAATTCATCATTTTGATTGCCCAGTATGCTCGATGTTCTAATTCCACAGGCAAGTGACATGGTTTACCATAAACTAGCCGATAAGGAGACATTCCCAAAATAGTTTTGTATGCAGTTCGGTAAGCCCAAAGCGCATCAGTTAGTCTTAAAGACCAATCTTTGCGATCTGGATTGACTGTTTTCTCCAAAATATATTTTATCTTCCTATTGGTCAATTCAGCTTGTCCACTTGTCTGGGGATGATAAGTGATAGATATTTTGTGGGGAATTATTTTTTCATTAGGTTTTCAAAAACTTTATTACAAAAATGTGTTCCTGCATCACTTATAATGACTCGAGGAATTCCGAATCTAGACAAAATATTTTCTTTTAAAAACCTGATCAATATACGGTGATCATTGTTTCAACATGGAATTGCCTCTACCCATTTGGAAATATAATCAACTACAACCAAAATATACAGATGTCCAAAAGATGGGGGAAACGGTCCCATAAAATCGATGTCCCAACAATCAAAAATCTCAATGACCAAAATAGGGTTCAAAGGCATCATATTTCTTTTTAAAAAATTTCCTATTCTTTGACATCTGTCACAATTTAGACAAAAAACATGTACATCTTTAAAAAGGGTGAGCCAGTAAAATCCACATTGTAAAATTTTAGCAGCGGTTTTCTTTGAAGAAAAATGTCCTCCACAAGCTTCAATATGACAAAATGAAATGACCTGACCGATTTCAAAGTTGGGTACACAATGTCTTATTATCTGATCTTTGGAGTACTTAAACACATAGGGATCTTTCCAAAAGAAATTGCGTACCTCTCTTAAAAATCTCTTCTTGTCGGTCCAGGTATAATGAAAAGGAATAGTACCTATGACTAAATAATTGGTTATATCAGCATACCATGGTACTTCTGTGATTACAAATAATTGTTCATCTGAAAAAGTTTCATTAATTGATATTGACTCTTCTTTTGTATCATAATTCAGCTTTGATAACTGATTAGCTACCACATTTTCAACTCTTTTCTTATCTTTGATGATAAGATCAAATCTTGTATTAGTAGTATCCATCGTAGGAGACGTGGTTTAGCATCCTTTTTGGTAAGCAGATATTTCAAGGCTGCATGATCAGTAAACACAACAATTGAGGATCCAAATAAATATGATCGAAATTTATCTAAAGCAAATACTATAGCAAGCAATTCTTTTTCTGTGATAGAATAATTCATCTGTGCATCATTCAGAGTTTTGCTTGCATAGTAAATCACATAGGGTCTTTTATCATTCCTTGACCTAAAACAACTCCTACTTCATAGTCACTAGCATCACACATTAATTCAAAATGTGAGGACCAATTAGGAGGTTGCATAATTAGTGCAGAAATAAGCATGCTTTTAAGTTTATCAATTGCTGATTGACATGTATCATTCCAATTAAATGGTACATCTTGACATAGAAGATTACACATAGGTCTAGAAATCGAATTGAAATCTTTAATGAATCTTCTATAGAATCCTGCATGACCTAGAAAAGATCGAACATCTTTTACAGTTTAGGTGGAAGGAGATTGACTATTAAATCTATCTTTGACATGTCAACTTCAATTCCCTCTGCTGAAACTACATGTCCTAAAATAATTGTCTTGTGTGACCATAAAATGACAATTTTCCCAATTCAAAACAAGATTTGTTTCCTCACATCGAGTAAGGACTTTTTCAAAATTCTCTAAGCATAATTCAAATGAATTACCATATACTGAAAAATCATCCATGAAAACTTCCAAAAACCGCTCCACCATATCGCAAAAAATGTTTAACATGCAACGCTGAAAAGTGGCTGGAGCATTACACAATCCAAAAGACATTATTTTATAAGTAAAAGTGCCAAAAGGACATGTAAAAATAATTTTCTTCTGGTCATTAATTGCTATCTCAATTTTATTATAGCCGGAATATCTATCCAAAAAACAATAATATGCATGTTCGACTATTTTTTTCTAAAACTTGGTCCAGGAAAGGTAGGGGAAAATGATTTTTTCTGGTGAGAGAATTCAATTTTCGATAGTCAATACACATACGCCAACCAGTGACTATACACATAGAGACTAATTCATTTTCTTGGTTTCTCACTACTGTGACTCCAGATTTTTTTGATACTACTTGTGTAGGGCTGACCAATTTACTGTCAGATATATGATATATAATATCATCGTCTAATAGTTTAAGTACTTCAGCGTGGACTATCTCTTTCAAATGTGGATTCAACATTCTTTGTGGTTGTCAGGATGGTTTCGAGTCTTCTTCCAAGTATATTCAATGAGTACAGAGAAGATGACTTATATCCTTTATATCTGCTACAGTCCAACTGATTGCACTTTGATGATTTTTTTGTAACTCTAATCAATTGTTTTTCTTGGATTTCTGACAATTTTGAAGATATTATCATGAGATGAGTTTCATCCTCCCCTAAGAAGACATTTCAAGTCAACTGGAAGAGGTTTCAACTCTGGTTTGGGGACTACAACACTAGACTCTACATACTTAATTCTAGAAGCCAATAACTCTTCAAATTTTGGAATCCATGTTTCAATAGTTGACATATCTACAGGGTCGACATTTTGTACATACTCTAATGCATGTGACTCTTTCTTTGTACAAGCATTTTCAAATAGATCTTTAGTTAATGACTCAATGCAATTCACTTCATGCAATTCTTCTTCCTCTCGGGGTTGCTTAGTACTATCAAACACATTTAATTCTAAAGTCATATTCTCAAATGAAAGTTTCATAATTCCATTCCTACAATTAATCAATGCATTTGATGTAGCTATGAATTGTCACCCTAAAATGACAGGAATTTGTGTAGAAACATGCAAAAATGGCTGTGTATCCAAGACAATAAAATTTACTGAAAAATAAAACTTATCAACTTGAACAAGTACATCCTCCACAACTCCATGTGGATTTTGTACAGAACGATCCGCCAACTGCAACGTGAAATTAATGTGTTTTAACTCACTCAATCCTAACTATTCGTAGATAGAATATGGAAGCAAATTAACAATGATTCCAAGATCAAACAGGGCTTGCTCAATCCTAAAGTTTTCGATTATGCATGAAAATGTAGGACTCCTAGGATCTTTGTACTTCAGAGGGGCCTTGTGCTGAATGATAGCACTAGTCTGTTCAGTAAAAAATTCTCTTTTTTGTACATTGACCCTTCTTTTTACTGTGTAAAGGTCTTTCAAAAACTTGGCATAAGATGGGACTTGCTTGATTGCATCCAACAGGGGGATGTTAAACTTTTCTTGCTTAAACAACTCGAAGATTTCAGTATGATTGTTCAATGGTTAAGGTTTCTTGACTCTTTAGGGAAAAGGTAAGGGAACAGGACTTGATTTTTCTTTTTTCATTTGACAACTCTATTTATTTTTTAATCAACGGTTCAAGATCGATTGGTTCATTTACAGGGATTGACTCAGCTATTGATTCAAGAGTTTTGGCATTAATGGTCTTGTCAATCATCTTACCACTTTTCAGTGTGGTAATTGCTTGTGACTCAGAGAAGGTTCAAAAGACGCAACATTAGCCTGATTTTGACCTTGCGGTGGTTTAGGTTGAGATGAGAATTTTCCCTTATCTGTTGTGCTCAAAGACTGAGTCAATTTGGCTAAATGGCTCTTAATATCCTCAATATTCTGTGAAGTTTGAGTTTTGAAATCATTAAATGCATGGGTAGTCTGAGTATTTAAATTTATTTGACTTTGAATGAACTGGTTCATGGTGTCCTCTAAACTTCTCTTGTATGGGGGTTGATAAGGTTGATATGGCTGCTGAGTCTAGGATTGTGGTGAAGGTGGTCCTGGTGATTCATGATTCACAGGCTGGGTATTTTTTCAATTGAAATTCGGGTGAATTCGGTACCCTGGATTATAAGTTTCAGAATAGGGATTGGGGTAAGGCTTGTTAAAATTGGAAATGACATTGGTTTGTTCCATCAAGACCTCTTTGAATTCTAGAATGATGGGACATTTCCCCGTGGGATGTCCTGACAAAGCACAGATTCCACACAATTAATCAGTGGATGACACAACAGAAACTTCCTTGACTTTTTTCATCTCCGGAGCTTCAAGCTTTCGAGACAAAGTAGCCATTCTGGCCTTTAGGTCATCATCTTCTTTTAACACATATTTCCCTCATTGGGATGAAGAGGGCTTAGTTTCAACAATATTTGGTGAGGCCGAGTCCCACATTTGGGAACTCTCAGAAATGGTATCAAAAAACTCGAATGCCTCATCAGTACTCTTACCCATGAATTCCCCCTAGACCATCATTTTAACAAACTGACGCAGTGCGGACGAGAGGGCATCATAAAAGAAACCAACTAAGGTCCAACTCTCAAATGCATGATGTGGGCAATCTTGGAGAAGATCCTTAAATCTCTCCCAGCATTGATAAAAAGTTTCTCCTTCTTTCATAGAAAAATTCATGATTTGACGTCTCAATGCATTGGTGCGGTGCACAGGAAATTTTTTTTTAAAAAATTTGGTTTGCAAAACTTGCCAACTTGGAATGGATTGAGATTTTAAAGAATTTAGCCACTGTTTAACCTTATCCTTCAAAGAGAAAGGAAAAAGTTTCAACCGGGCCATTTCAGAATTATCTTGCAATGCACCATATACTTCCTCAAATTCTTTCATATGCAAATAAGGGTTTTCAGACTCAAGACCATGAAACTGCGATAAAGGCTGTATTGTCCCCGTTTTAATATTAAAATTTGGAGCATTAGTGGGAAATACAAAGCATGACGGGACACTAATGCGTGTGGGATGCAAGTATTCTCTTAAAGGTCGGACATTTTGAACTACCTCTTGTTCCCTTTGATTATTATTAGCCATGCTTAATTCAAAAGACTCTGATGATGCTTGTGACGATGAAGATGATGAAGATGAAGGACTAAACTGATTTACAGACCCTACTGATGAATTAACAGACATAAACAATGAAAATACGACAAACAATGTATACACATATAATACAACTAGACAACTTCACTGTTTGTTTTGAAATCACCATAACTCCCCGGCAATGGCGCCAAAAAGCTTGATCTGACCTGATTTATATCATACACCCAAGTATAAGTAATCAAATTACAATATTTCTAGGTTAAGTCCGAGGTTGAACCCATAGGGAGCTAACTGTCGGTAGTCAAAACAGAAAATGGTAAAATTGTCGTGTGTGTAGTGTGCAACGAAAAAGCTTGTGGTGTGAGCTTAGAATTATCAAATAAACACTTAACTAAAACTTTGAATAACAATGATAAAAAGATACTCTTCAATGCGGGGATCCAACATGTATTACATTGTTCATTTATGAAAATGCCACTTTACAACAATTAACTCCCATTTTATTAGAAAGCTAACCGGTAGGTTTGATGTATAATTGAACCATATCATAGCAACTGATTAGGTTAACCAAAAGGTCTATGTACCATGAAACAATCAAATAACCCTAGTAAACTCGAAGGTGAACCATTCAAAAGGTTTAATCTAGCTATTCAATCGGCAGGTTGATGATTCAATGAAGACGGAGTTCCGGTTTATGCATTGAATCAAAAACATTGACTATGACAAGATTTAACCCCTCTATAACCAATCTCCCAACTGTTACATAAAGCCCATCTACATACATCACTATATCATTCATAAAGTGCATAATAATTATAGATAGTATGGTACATAACATTAACTCTGCTCGGTATTCATAACCATGAACATATTATAATAGTAACCATCCATCAATTAAGGGAGGTATAAACATTAACGCATAAATAAAATATCGACATTTCCATAACTTAAATAGTATCATACATGCATTCACCCTTCATCAAAGAGTATAAACGGACTACTCTCGTCTCATTGCTATGGACAAGCAAAAGGAGTGATATAATCTCATTACAACCGAAAACAAAATACACAAACGTTCTTTCCCGAGGAATAGTTGAAACACTGCCACTCTTATTACCAGCTAGGGCACAAAAGTGAGAGATGTTCAACCCTCTAAGTAGGAAGGATAAACAGAAATGTAAAAATAGGGAAAATTATTGCTGAGAAGTGATTAGGGCAGGGCTTGGCTCATTTTCTAACTGAAACACTCACTAAAGTCTCCCTTTTTCTCTTTTTTTCCTCCTTTCTCTCCTCTCTGACATTGGACTGAGCTCTCTTGCCATCCCCTGAAAAATGAGCTGAAGATGGCTATTTATAGGCACCAGTAGGAGGGAGTAAGGCGACAGAAACCCTGGACAACCAATCAGGGTGAGTTGTTTCTCACATGGACCAATGGGAGAAGGGAGAGACTTGAGGCGGTTTGAGCACCGTTCGGACGCTATCAACACCGTCTAGGGATGGAAGTGGACTGGGTAAAAATGGGTATTCGTCCAAACTCGTCCCATTTGGACCGGGAATGGACAATACGTATTGGATGGTGGACGTATACGGGGATACTCATATAAACTCATGCGGGGATGAAGGTGGGGATGGACTGACACTTACCCCCGCCCCGCTTTACTTGTTATTATATATATACATATATATACATGTTACTGTGAATAAAAATCTACATATTGTTGAATGATTTTTTCTTTTGGAAATTGTTTTATTTTTATTTTTATTTTCATGTTTTTGACTTGTAAAAGTGTAGATCTTTGTGTTTTTATGTTTTTTTATGTTGGATTATGTTATGTTACATTATATTTTGTTGCATGATGTTGTGTTGGATTTATATGAGAGACAAATTTAATTATATTTATGTTGGATTATGTTGTAGACAAGTTTTTAATTATATTATGTTGGATTAAGTTGTAGATGACATACTTTTAATTATGTTATGATATTCTATAATTATGTTGGATTATTTAGAATGTTAGATTTATTTAGAATTTTAGATTATGTTGGCTTGGGCTTAGTCTTAGGCTTGGACTGGGGCGGGTAAGGTGGACGGGAGTGGGGGCGGGGGTGAAGGTGGGGGCGGGGATTACAAATTTACCCAAGATGGGGATGGAGATGAAAACTATACCTATTAACGGGGGTGGACCAGGGATTGACGGAGTGCTTTTAAGTGGGTACAGAGATGGAGACTACACCCCCTCTCCCGCTTCGGTTCACTGCAATCCATTGCACCGTCCGGATGGTAGATTTCTCTGGATTTTTGCTTTGGCAGCCTCCTTGTTGACTTGTGATATATACTTTTGTCCCCTTCCTCATTTAGCCTTTGCACTTTGGTCCCTTAGATTTTCATATTTATGCTTGAAACCTTCCAAAGTGTACAAACTACGTATTAACCCTAATACTTTATAAATTAATCACTTTAACCGAGTTTACACACACAGTTTACCCTAAACCTTGATTCAATTACACATTCTTTTAGGGTTAATCACCAATCATCTTCTTCAAATACTTTTATTTTTCATTATTTAGAAGCTTACTTTAATAGCACAATCTCATACTCACCCGCTTCTTTTTTCTTAAATGCATTTTTCCCTCTCTTTTTCAAAAACAATAATGATTTTTTTCTTTTTTTTTTCTTCAAACTCAACATTATGCGTATATATTATTTTAAGAGCATAAGCATGAGAACTTCACCTCTTTCTCCAAATTTTTTTTTTTCAAAAGCCACCATCATCACTCATGAAATGCTGTCAAATCAATCCCGAGATAATCAAGGTAAGTTAAAATACTTCATATTTCTAGCTTGGTTATTATATATGACTTAAGAATCAAAATTATTCAAAAAAGTCTCAATCACTGCTTCTAGGGATGAATATAAACAAAGAACAAGTTAAAGACTTAAGTTAAATAAATAACGGCCTAAAATAATATCTCAAGAGTTATTGGTAAACACATATGCAAATAATTCAGAAATATAACAATTGTTCACAAAATTAGTATTGACCAAAATAGATATAATGAGATTATTTAATAGAATTTGATGAATGTGTGATGCCTCTAAAATCAGGGGTCTTTTCTCAACCCGTTGATCATCCATCAACCAGCGGAATACCCGTGGATACCGTGTAACTCGATATCACGTCGTTATGCTCCATTTATCGGGATACATAATTTAACAAAATTCGGGCAGAGTCTCCTTTGTACGGGGAGCTCTACCTAAAACACAACCTGTGCAATCATACAACATTGACCACACCAGGTCCATTCATCCATACTCAATTACATAGTATTGGATACTACGATAATCATCATCTGTGACACCCCTAAAATCGGAGGTCCTATGTCAATGTATACAGTGTGACATTGACTTGTAGTAGTATGCCATTGATTTGTAGCAATGTGGCATTGGCTGGTATTAGTGAGACATAGACTGGTATCAATGTGACACTGTCTTGTAACACTGTGACATTGTCGTGTACCACTGTGACATGTACCGTTGTGCCAATACGACATGTACCACTGCTACTTGTAAACCCATCGAATAACATGCATACAATTTTACATTAAAAATAGTCCATATGAGTTCGATTACAATTCTTTTCCATAGATTTACATGCCCAAAATCAAATTTAGCAATTGTTTTACAAAAGATGGCTTAAAAGCCACAAGTCGGCTTTTCTTCATCCTTGAGGCCTCGAGTGAGAGCTGCCCACTGGTGTATAACCCGCACCTGAAATGTTTTCCCATAAAGGGTGAACCACGCTCAATAGGGTATCTCCTAAAGAGGCTACTCCCCAACCTAAGTGCATATGAAATGTTCACATGCAACATTCAACAAGCAACAACCATCCCAAACAAGAATATGCAATTCAATGTTGGAAATCACCATGTCATGCCATGAAATGAGATGAGACTCACTCATGCACTTCAACCCGAGCCTTTGCCAGCTTCCTTAATCCATGCAATGCGATGAGTATAAAATCGGGCATTCCAAGCCCTTGCCATTGATGTTGCACATCCAACGGCCTTTTAAAAATAAACCGTGTGTCTTTGTTTAAAATAAACCATGCGTCTTTGTTGGATGTTACACATCGAATGACTATTTTACAAAACAAAATCATGTGTCTTTGTTGGGTATCGGATTTAGGAGTCTCACCTCCAGTTCTGTACACCGTTACACTCTTTTGGAATTGCACCGCCGGAAAGTGTACGAACCAAGTAATAAGGTATTGCACCCGAGGGAGAATTTAGCCCTGCTTGCTATACCTGACACAAGTTTTTCAATGCAAACCATGCGACTCAGTCAAACCATCGGCCCAACTATCTCGAGCCCACGTATCATTCACCAAGAATAGTGTTTGACCAAACCATGCACCCACACCCACACTCACACTCAAGCCTCATGCCCATGAATGCGATACCTCCGTGAAAATGCAATGTGATGTCCAATTGCAACACCAACATCATGTCCAATATGTATGAGTGTCATATGAAAAATCTCAACCACATTTCAACATACATCATGGTTAATTATATCATAAGCACATAATTTCCATAAGTCCTCATAATGTCAATAAATCTTCTAGCATATATCAACATATACATTCAACAACAATTTCCCAAGCATGTTAAACATAATCTATGTAAAACACACTTAATTTCACATAGGCATTTAAATCAAACACCTTCAAGGCACCAAATCATGTAATCACATAAAATGCCCAAATTCATCACATAATTCAAGAAATCACATTAAGTGATTTCTACATACCCAATTATCAAAACTTCCAAGAAATCACAAGCTAGCAATTTTTAATTACCAATTCATACAAGCATTGAATTTACCCATTTATATTTCTCATTTCATCTAATCACAACTATAGGCAAGTGTTAAATACATCTAACAACCTACCCATTTCATACAATCATCCTAGGTTGGAAATAAACCTAGTTAGGATGAAAACCCTACCTCTTGAAGCGTAAAAAACGAGATGTAGAACCTTTCAAGAATACCTCCCAACAAAACCCTTGGTTTCCCAAAATCCCATCTTTGAACTTCGGTGAAACCCTTCTTTTTTGATACATAGGCGTAGCCCTCGTCGCGTAGATGAACTTTAATACTTGGCCCGAAGGATTCCGACTGACGGAACTCCTTAGATCGTAGAGAGAAGTCTTGAATCTTGATTTTCTCCTCCTTTCCCTCTTCCAACGTGAAACCCAACAGAGTTGTGGGTAGAAAATTAGATTTTCTCCCCTATTTATACCCTTTAATGCTTGGTCCACGTTGCACCACACGTTCCCTATTCCCAGATCCGATTTTGTCCCGAAACGATTAAATTTTGTCCTGGTTCAAGTTCAAAATATTTTTATATGCACTTTATTTAAATTATTATAAAATTTTCGTAATTTTATTTCCGGGGTCGTTTTTTAAATCACCTGACACCCGGTCGCTTTGAAAAACGCGAAAAATCCGACTATCTCAGAATTCGACGAAAATTGACAGGATAACTAGATTTCGTGAGACGAATCCAACGGTGTGGTTCATTTCGTCATCCGAGTTCTAGAAAAATTCAGGTTTTCAACCCGTACTGTAGTGACAAATTATCGTTTTGCCATTTTTCATAAAAAATTCAAATTTACTCGAGTTTTACATAATGAAATTATCCTTGTTTAATGTATATATCACTCCAATGAAGATTAGCTCAAAAATTATAGAGTTTATATAAATCATCTCCACTTTATTTATCAAGTCTTAGGGTATGTTTGGATCGCGAGTTAAAAGGGGATAACTTTGGTAGGATAGGATAAAAAAATATGTGGGGCCCATATATCGCACATTTGATAAGTAAAAAATGTATCGGAAAGCCCATTCGGATTTTATCCCAACTCAATTTGAAAAGTCAACTTTAACGCATCTACATGGGTTAAATAAAACCCAGGGGGCTGAGATTTTTTTTGCCAAATAGGATAACTAATGCAAATGACCGAATTGTCCTGTTATCTTATCTCTAGTTTGCATCGTCTCCTCCTATTTTTCACAGATCTAATTTTTTTTCAACAAATTTGTTTTGTCAAAGCAGTCTTTGTCGACATACCTCAAGAACACAATGACGTCTTCTCCAAGAAGACAACTAATTTAAATAATAAACTAACTCTAATAAAGCAATATCCTATTTGGACTAAGATTAATTAAAAACTACTCCCTCCATTCCTAAATATGTGACGTTTTACACAATTTTTTTTTATTCCATAATATCTGACGTTTAATGAAACCAAAGCAGAATTAATATTTTTTCGTCCAAATTTACCCTTATCCCTGTTTTCCAATAAGTGCTTAATAACTACACACAATAATTAGTTTTTTTAACTTTTCATTGCATCAGATTAGGTGTAGGCTAAGTGCCTTTCATATTCATTTCCTTCCCAATACGTATTCATAATAGTGGCAATCTTAATATGCAATATATATGTGATATTGCAAATGCTTTTGCATCTCTCTAAAAAGAAAAAAATGGCAGGAGGTGAAGACTCCATGGATTTGGATTCTCCAAAAAAGAAGAAAGGTGCACTAGATTTCTCCTTCAATGGATTTGCATATCACATATTTGATTTGAACAAGCTACCCGATGAATTTGATTTGAACAAGTTTCCTGATGAAGGAGAATAAGCTTTTCAAGAAAAAGAACTCCAACAAGTGGTCAGAATCATGTTAAAAATTTATCTTCCCAACTTTTACTAGGAATATCATGTATGGAGCTTGATTTTTTATCCCTGAACCTGTAAGTTTATTTTTTCTTTGTTGCTCTGCAAAACATGTTTTAGCTCTTCATCAATGATACCAACAGGGAAGAAACATTTCCTACCCAAATAAATTTTGTAGCTGAGAAGCTTTAGTCTCAAGATTTCATGTCATATTCAAACTGTAACTATCTAATTCCCTCATTGAGCTTATAAGGAATAACATTGAATTAGAAGTAAACAAACATCAAAATGGCCAGATTAATCAAAAAAATTGTTCACAACTATAACAAATATTACCACTTGTGCATTTCATACATAAAACCCCACACCACATTAACTTCAGTTAACCTTGAAGGAACTTCAACAAGCCTAACTGAAGCAACTTCACGGAATAAACAAGTCTGAAACCTGCTGGGCACACACAACCTTCCCTCCATTCCTCTACACTGGCAGATTTGCAAAATTTAACTTAAATAATTTAGAACTTCTTCTACCAATGCAAGATCGCATTTCATTAGAGTAGGAAGCCGGTCTTCACTCTCTAGCATTGCTTTATTAATATGCGGGATCTTGTATTTATGGGAGCCTTTTGCTCTCATGATTTCTATCATGCACAATTGCAATGTTAAGAATATACGATTAGACTTCATTGTAGGAAAAGTTTCAAATGACTTCACAACGGCATTAACAAGCTCATCAATAGTTGTAGGTGACTCCTTATACTGCAAGGATTGAATCGCACTAAAAGACCCAAGATCTAAAACATTCAAATCTGGAGAGTTTGCAAGTTGACACATCAAACGAATATCAAATCCATCTTGTGTAGCTGCTCGACAAAATTCAACATCATTTTGATCAATGTGTGTTCTTGCATTGTCTTGTTGAATAAATATTGGATATCTTATGTCCTCTCTTGGCCATTTTTACTTGATAGCAGGTAGGACTTTTTCAATTAAGTATGGTCGTATAACTTCCCTTTTGACTAAAGTTATCGGCTTGGTCTCTAGTGTGCCTGCAACTCTATTAACACTAGTCCTTTTGGTTGGCTCATGTGTGACAAAAGGAAATACACCAATTTTTCCAAAAAAAAGCTAATTTCCTTGTGCGTCAAACCTTGGACAAGCTAAAGCAACTAAAACCATCACTTTTCCAATGAAATTTTTGCTTTTACAAGTATTGGACCTTCTTCACTTGGCAGCAAGTAGTAATTCTCAGATTTCTTTGTCATGTAGAACCACTTCTCATCAATATGAATAATGTTATACATCCCCATGAAAACTGGATCATGTGGTATGCTACTTTCATCAAGCATTGATATGAAAAATTGCAATCGAGATATTTTATTTTCTTCCTTTAGATAAGGCTTTATAGCATTCGAATGACGTAGTATAGCTCCTGACTTTAGAAGCCTGAATAATGTGGTCTTGCTCACATTCATGGCGCAATATAAAGATTGAAGAGTTGTCCGTTGATGTAAGGGGATCTCAGTCATTTTAGCCAAGTCAGGCTGAACTCTTTTACGACCACAATTTCTTGTCTTCCGATGAGACACATCAACTTGTATGCCATTGCTTTTTGATTGTTTCCAAATGCGTTGAATTGTACGGATAGAAATTGAAAATTGTGATGCCACTATTTTTGTCACCCCTTTTTTCAATTTTCCATCAACACTCTTCTGTAGCAGCATATCATATATGGCTCGGCGTTCATCATTGCACACAGTTTTTAATTTCCTAATGTGACTTTGTGCTTGTGGCAGTTCCACATTTGTATTTTCTTATGTTTGACAAATGTATAAACACACAAAATAAACATACAAAATGCAAATATAGAAAGAATGTAAGATTATGAACTATGGGGAATATAAACACACAAAGTAAGCATACATCCACTTGGTTTTACACAGTTAAACATTTCTAACTGGAACAATACATATTACACGTGATGGAAGTCGAATCAAATAGATAGGAGAAAAAAAGAGACAAAAAAGTCAATGAAAGGGTAAGCAATTCACAATGAAACATATATGCATGTCATAGTAGTGCAGCCATAGCATAATAAACAAAGAAAAAGGAAGAAAAAAGGTACTCTAGGAAAGTCAAGTAAAAAGACAAAATAAGATTTGACCAGAATAAAATAAAATTTTGATACCAATATTCAAGTTTGTTCCTTGTGAGATATGCATTCCCACTTCCACTTGTATATCATCTTCTAGGCATGGCTCATTAAGATCTGGCAAAAAAGTTTTTTGTGCTTCCTCTTGATATGCTACATCCACATTTAGATCTATTTCAGTTAAAGGCATTTGATTTTTTTGCCTTGTAGCCATATTTTAACCATCAAAGATCATTACTCATTTTATAAATCAATTTTTGGTGGGAAATCAAAATATTCATAATTTTAGATTGAAAATTGATTTTGGTGGGAAATCACAATATGCATAAATTTAGGATTCAATTTTTGGCGGAAGAAAATTTTCAACGTGAACATTAAAGAAAGATAAGTAAGAGTGTGAGGGCTGGGAGAGGAAGAATATTTATTGAATAAATGTATTTTAGTTTTGTGCAATTATTTTTTACTCATATTAGAGCTATTTAAGTAGTTTCCTTAATCCCTGTGCAAAAACCTTAAATGTCAAATATTTAGGAATGGAGGGAGTAATAATAAAATAAATAATTAATGAGAGCTTGAGTTAATTCTCAATAGTTTTCTTAACATATGAACACCCGTTTAGAGGATATGAAATTACAACATTTTTAAAAATTACAAGTAAGAATTTTTTTTTTGGAATGGTCAAAGGCTAATTTATAAACCAAACATGGTGTTGGATTGGATAGGTTAGGGGTAAAACAGTCAATGGTACCATATTCCATCATTCTTCTCCATGGATCCCACATAAGTGCTTATGTGTTATCCAAACACTGAAAAGGATAAGATATAGCCATTAAATTGTAAACAATCCAATGATTGGTGGGTTTGGGCTGGCTAGGAAAATATATATTTTTAGATCTCCAATTCAGTCCAACCTTGTCATTGAAAAACACCTTCAAGGTAAAGGTATTATTTTCCAAACTCTAATACTAGCATAGTCAAACGTGAACTTAATTTGAGTTTCAATTGGGAATAGAACTTATGATACTAAAATATAATATAAAGTTCAATAGTAGGCTTAAGTAGAAACAAATTTAACTTACAATCAAATATTCCCTAACTCAATGTTAGTCAAGTCATAAAAAATGATTCAAGATAATTAATAATTTTTTTTTATTTTATTTATTAACCATAAAAGATTAAAAAAAAATCCAAATTCTCACAACAAAAAACACACCCACCCCCAACCTAAATCCAACATTGTCCTCAGCCTAAAAATAAATACTTTAATGCTCAATAATGATAATGAATAAAGATAAAAAAGGTAGGAATACATAGTATTGCAACAACTAAAAAACCTATAAAATAACAACTCAAATAGAAAAACATAAATGAAAACAAATAAAATAATAAAAATAAAATCTAAACTAAAACCTAACTCCTATTATACAATTAAAAGAAATTTAATAGTCAATCTGACTTCAATTCAAATTTGAATGCTCGACCATCTACATTCAATGGCATGTCACTTTTGATGTGATAATAAATCCTTAACTCTCGAGCTACACTCATTCACCCACAACACTTGTGCAACAGATAATGAACGATTAATGTATGTAATTTCAGATTTTTCCCAAACTTTGTCATCACAAGAGTCAACTAAGAAAGCTTGTAAAAGATTCAAAAAAGATGACATATTAAATGAATTTTTTCAAGTATCTCAATCAAATTGACATCCTTAACTTCACCGAACATGATCATATGAATCATATCAACATTCTTTGGTTTCAAAGATTCCTCGGGCTTTGGGGCCTTTGGTGGAATGGTCTTTTCATTAATTTCATCACCATGAATAATCATAATGGATTGGAGATTTTCAAATTGGGGTTCGAAAGAAGAAAACACTCACGTTACATTGGCCTTGTGGAACTTATTGTAATTGGGTGGGAGAGTTACATTGTTCTTGATTTCTCAGTGTGGTCAACATGGTGGGAGTGTTTCTTATATCATTTAAGGCTTGTGAGTTTTGATTATTGATGACAACTTGTGCTTGCATGAATGTGTGTAATGTTTCCTCAAGAGACTCCCTACATGGTGTGTATAAGGTACAACATTAGAAGGCAATGGAGGAGGAGGATAAGTGGTGCATTATTGTAGTTTTTATTTGCTTGATTATGAAATACCTCTTTGAGAGTTGGAATAGTTGGACATTCATGTGTTGGGTACCGCATGATCTCACAAATTTTACAAACTTCTTCATCTTGGACGGATTTCATTTCATTGACTTTCATCAATTCCATGACTTCTACTTTCCTAGCCAAGATATCTATCCTAGAACTAAGGTCATCCTCCTCCTTAAGATGATACTTGCCTCCATTAGATGACACAATAAAAGGTTCAGACTTAGATGTGCTATTGGGAGGGGTAGTGGTGTCCCAATATTAGACATTCTTATCTTTTTTTTTTAGACATTCTTATCTAGTTGGTCAAAATATTCAAATATTTCATCGGGTTCCTTGTTAAAAAATTCACCATTGCACATCTCTACGAATTGGCATATTTGGGGAGTTAAAACTTCATATAAAAAGCTTATGGTGTGCCAAATTTCGTAACCATGATGTGGGCAAGAGTTCAATAAATTTTTAAAACATTCCTAACATTGATAAAATGTTTCATTGTCTTTTTGAGAAAAAATCATAATTTTCTTTTTCAAAGCATTAGTCCTATGTTTGGGAAAAACTTGTAATACCCCGAATTTTTCTTTTATATATTTATAGAGATATATATATATATATATATAGTAAATAATAATTGTAAAGATGTAGATATATGAAGTGACATAAGAATAAACCGTAGGAATAAATGCTATGGAGACAATTTGATTGGGAAGTTACGTGTCAAAGATGTTTAAACTTGGAAAGGGTGAATAGACAAGTTTCTAAAGGTTTTTAGGTCAAAATAAGGTTTCCATTGAGTCCGGAAGGTCGAAAAACCTTGGGAGAGGTAATATGAGGTGTATTAGAAGTTAGGAAGTATTTTGGAGTTAAAACACATTTTAGAGAAAATTTGGGAATTTAGGATTTTGGAAACTGCTTAGTATTTTGGCCATAACTTTTTATTCTTAAGTCCAATTGATCTGAAATTTTTACAGTAGATAGTAGACATCTAGGGCTACAAAATTGTATCTCATGAAAATTTTCCAATTCGACCTCTAAATGGGTCAAAATTGCGCTGGAAGTTGGAACAAAAATCTGGCAGTCCAACGGTACCGGTACGCGTACCGGTACGCCGAACTCCAGTAGCTAAACCGTACCGGTACGCCCGATAAAGCCCAGCCCGATCCGACTGCATGTCTTTCTCCATTTCTTCCACTATAAATACTTAATGCCGCCTCCTTAAGCCCCATTTCACCACTCCAAACCCTAGGTAGCCTTAGAAAGAGAGAGAGGAAGAGAAAAACACCAAAAATCAAGAGAGATTTACACCTTGAATAAAATCAAACCCTAGTTTTTCAAGAACCCACTTCTCCACCCATTCTCTCTTCTATACTTTCACTTCACCCTCACTCAAACCTCTTAGAACTAAAAGAGAAAGTAGCAAGGGAGCAAGAAAAAGGGGAAAAGGGAGTCTTTAAAGCTTGGGTTGCTAGAGATACTTGGTTGAGGTAGGGGATTTTCTTCCTATGTTCTTACATTGAGGCTAGGGCTACATTATATGTATTCTTTTGGTTTAAAATCATATGTACTTGCTATTAAATACATGATTCTTGTTCCTCTTGAAATAAATGCCATGTTTTGAACATTGTGATGGTTGGGTAACTATTAAATTTCTCCTTTTCATCTTCAAACCTTGGTTTTAAAGAGAAATGGACTTTTCCCTCTATTTTCCCTTGGTATTGCTTTCAAAACTTTAGTGTTTGATATTGTACACCAAAATGTTACTTATGATGATCTCTTGCTCATTTTCTTCCATCATATTATGAAACATTATATTAGAAATTGTGGAATTGGGTAATTCCTTGAAATGTTGATGAATTGAGAATATGTTGGTTTCCTCAATTGTATGGTTGTTGTGAGGGACTTGGATTGCCTTCGAGAGATGCCGTAGAGTGTTAGAGGTTAGTCTACCCCAGTGGGGGTGAGATGGTTTCCTAGCACTTGTAGTGGGTTGTCATTTGGTAATGAAACCACTATCGTTCACTGGAGTTCGAACAAGGGATAGTATACTTTTCCTAGGAAGGGACTCGTCACTGCCATTGGGATGGTAGACGCCCTTTTCTATAGTGCTTGTGATTATGATGTAAATAGGTGGACTAGGTATAATCGTTGGGTAGATTCATGAGAAGCAATCAACATACATGGTACGGGGATGAATCAATATACATAAGAACATGAGATTATTATTATTGTTACGGAATGGTTTCCAACAAGTGTTTGTGGAGGTATGGGACTCCACAAGGACCTGTTGGAAATGGTTATGGTGATAATTGTGACTGAGCTTTACGGTTCATTTAAATTCTTGCGAACATTTAAACTTGAGATCTATTTAAAATATCCTGCTTTTCCTTCAAAATGATATATATGCTATTTGTGAAAATGAGACCAACCGTTTTATATGCTTTTCTAAACCTTGTTTGAGTGTGGGAAGATTTTGCTACAGAGCTTCGTGCTCATCCCCTACAAATTACATTTTTCAGATTTGGTGCTAGAGGAGGATCTCGGCATCGACGAGTCAGGGCATTGGGAGGCTCCACTCGAGGGGAACCTAGATCCCGAGGTGGATATGTAGAGATGTAGCTTCTTTTGTACTAGACTAGGTTATTCTTTTGGACACTGTAAGGTCTAGTTTCTTTTGCTATTCCGCTGTGCTACTTTAATTAATTTTTGAGATGTAAATGCCCTGGTTGGGCATATTCTTTTGGATAATGATGTAAATATTTTATGGATGATGAATGAAGTTTAATTTATTTATGGATGATATTAGTGCTCTCATGATGTAAATGGTTTTAGTATGTAATGCCGTCCAGGGTGTGTTTTGGGGCGTTACAAAACTCTTTCAAAAACTCAGTTTGTATCTCTTGCCATGTGCCTATCGACCTAGGTCTCAAAGAATTAAACCAAGTCTTAGCCTCTTATCCTTGATAAATGTTAGATCACATTTTGTAATTGGCTAATTTCATGGAGTCCGTTGTAAATCTCAATATTTTTCATAGTCATGATGCTATCAAGTTGAAGATCTAAAATCATTATTGAAGGGATAAGATCAAGTGTTAAAGCAATATCATTCAACCTCTGCATGCACCTTCATGCTTAGGACAAAGGTAATGACCTAGACACCTAAGATGAACCTTTAGTTACTTTTAACTTAGGATGATTAGGATGAAAATAAAATTGGAAGCAATACCATGATATCATCGCGGTTAACAACAATGAAAGGGTCAACGTAGAGCAAAAAATAAAATTCATCAAATTACAGAAAGTGGCAGGAGCATGGGTCAGGCCAAAGGGCATAACTCTATACTTTAACGCACCCAAATAGAATGACCGTGAGATTGGCAGAGTGTTGATTCGAGACAAGCATCTTGTTCCATGTAGGAATCCTAGGTGATATCAAAAGAAAATATTTTTAAAATATTTTGTGTTTTGATAACATAGATTGAACCATTATTGGACTCCTCTTGAGCAACATCATTTAATGCTCAAGATGACTAGTTTTTTCTTGGTTTTGTGATTAAAAAATTGGTAGGGACCGACCTATGCTCACCAGTCTTGACTGGAGTGGCAGCACAGAGTTTGTAACACCCCAAAACACACCCTGGACGGCATTACATTCTAAAACATTCATATCATGAGAGCGACTAAATAAATTCCATCAATAAAGAAATTTCATTCATCATATATCATGTCCATAGCATTATCCCAAAAGAATAAGCCAAATCATGACAATTACATCCCAATAGAATTAAACGTAACTTAGCAGCGGAATAACAAAAGATTATATTTTACATGATTCCAAAATAACCCTTCAATCGAATACAAAGAAGGACCGTCGAGATATCCCCCTCCGGATCCTCCTACCAGTCTTCTAACCGATCATCTTTTACAGCATTACCTGAAAAATGTGTTGGTTTATAGGGGGTGAGCACTAAGCTCTGTAGGAAAATTCTCCCAAACTCAAACAAGGTTTAGAAAACATGTAAAGCAAGTCGGTCTCATTTCACAAATATCATATATAACTTTTGAAATAAAACCAGGACATTTAAATAGATCTCAAGTTTAAGGAACAACAGTAATTGAATGAATAAGTGAAACCACTATACAGTTAGCAAACCATTTCAAATATAATCCAGTCCACCATACACTATTTCCAACAATTCTTTCGGTAGGTAGTATACTTTAGGGTAACCTCCACCCCCATTCTTTAGGTAGGTGGCATACTTTAGGGTAACCTCCACCCCTCTTTAGGTCAACATTGTTTCTTTCGGTAGGTGGCATACTTTAGGGTAACCTCCACCCCCGTTAGATCATCTTTGCTTCCCAAGCATCCTTACAAGGAACCTCTTGGGAAGGGGTGAGCATCCTTACAAGGAACCTCCCACCAATCTCCACATTGTTTCCCAAGCATCCTTACAAGGAACCTCTTGGGAAGGGGTGAACATCCTTACAAGGAACCTCTCACACATGTGCATCACAAACAACCCAACCAATCATACAATTTCAACATTTATCTCAATTTACAATCATCTATTCAAAATCTCCCAAAATATAACATGTAACAATTCCACAACCAACTAAGAAAAATACATGAGATCACCATAAATACCATTTTGTTGTTAAATATGAAACACCAAAGTTTTGAAATTAAGAACATATGAGTAATCAAACTTTGGAATCATTACAAATGAATATTAAGCTTGGAGTATAAAGAATAAAGGCGCATCAAGCTTGAAAATCATGGACAAAGGAGAAATTAGGATTTAAAGGAACAATCATGTATGGAAATAAATAACAAACGACTATCAAGGTGTGAAATCAAGAACAAATGATTATGAAGCTTAGAAATCAAACCAAAAGAACATTCAAGTCTTGGAACCAAGAATAAAGAATATCAAGTATTGAATATCAAGCTTATAATTCAAAACAAATGGACAATCATGTGTTGAAATCAATAACAAAGGAGAAGTCAAGAGACAAACACATTTCCCTTTGAAGACTAGGGTTTGGTAGCAAGCAAGGAGATTCAAGGGTTTCCCAACAATCACAATATTTTCCACATGGCATCAATTGCAAGAATAGCAAGAATTAAGGATTTGATAGCATACATATAACATTTAGAGTGAAGAGATACATATAAATAAACCTAGCCTCAATGTAAAAGAATGGAAGAAAACCCCTACTTTGGTGTTCTTGAAATCTAGGGCTTGAATCTTGAATCACTCTCAAATCCTTTGTTTTTCCCTTTTGATCTTGTGTTTTCTCCTTCTTTATTCTTTTCTAAGACTCTCTCTAGGATTCCAAGAGGTGTGGGTAAGGGTGTAGTGAAAGTGTAGAAGAAGAGAGTAGAAGAATGGTGTTCTTGAGGAATTTCGGTTTTGATCTCTATAAGGGTTAATCTCTCAAGATCTTTGTGTTTTTCTCTCCTTTTCTCTTCTCTTAGGGCTCTAAGATGTTTGGGGTGAGAGTGGGATGGAAGAATGGGTCAAATGAGGCTTAAAAGGGTGTTTTAAAACACCAAAATCCCGACTTTTATCGGGCGTACCGGTACGCTGTACCGGTACGATTTAGCTATTGGTTCGGGCGTACCGGTACTGTGTACCGGTACACTTCGGCTGCTTCGACTTCCAGGGTAGTTTTGACCCATTTAGAGGTTGAATTGAAAAATTTTCATGAGATACACTTTTGTATCCCTAGATGTCTAATATCTACTGTCAAAATTTCAGATCAATTGGACATCAGGATCAAAAGTTATGACTTAAATACTAGAAGGTGTCCCAACTCCTTTTTACCCAAATTTTCTCTAAGTGTGTTTTCACTCCGGAATACTTCCTAGCTTCCAATACACCCCATATTACCTCTCCCAATGTTTTTTGACCTTCCGGATTCAATGGAGAACTTATTTTGACCTAAAAATATTTAGAAACTTCCATAATCCCTCTTCTCAAGTTTACACACCTTCGAAACTTAAACTTTCCAATCCATTCCTAAGCCAACCAAATCCATCTCAAACCTCTCCAACACATATTTCCACATTTTTACAACAATTATTTACTATATATCTATATACATATATAAAATAAAATGCGGGGTGTTATAGAGTTCACTCGAGCGGTTCTTCATGGGTTTCTCGAGCGGTTCTCATGGTCGCTCGAATGGTGCTGCTCTTGGAAAAGATGAAAACGTGATTTTCATTCCAAAACCAACCGCCCTATGACCGCCTCCCACCAATCGGGCTATCATTTGTGAATATGAGTTTCTTATTTACTAAGATTAGCCTTATTCCAGGTCTATAAATAAGGAGAGCCTTTCCCATAGCTAGGTTAAGCCCCTTGTGAGATTTCTAAAGAGAGAAAATATATTTTCTACCTTGAAAGCTTCCACCGTTAACCTAGATTCCTAATTTTAAAGGCTACCACTAGATATTCCACCCAACCTCACAACTTGGTATTGAAGATGTTAATGGTGTAAAACCTAAACCTATTGGTGTGTGCATACCGAGGATCTTTAGTGTGCTCATGATTGCTCAAGGCCTAGACGAACCGTGCGGTGGCGAGGTCCAAGTAAAGTTACACTAGATGTTGAAGGAGGGGTATTGATGGAGAGATAACAAGTAAATGAGAGTACTTGTATGTCGACTTAGCGAGTAGTGGATTTGGCTTTGGTGAACCAAGAAGGTTCCCCGCGGTTTTTCTCGAGGAGGGTTTTCAAGTCAGTAAATCACTTATGTTGTTTATTGTTTATTATACACACTTGTGATTATAAACACTGTTGAGTGTGGAATATTGCATATTAAATATCTTCATTGCATCCATTTTAACGTGTTTTGTAGTGAATTTTTTGGGGAAATGGATTCAAATTGATAATTAATGGAGAATGGCTTGATTGCAGGTGATAGGATGGAAAGGGCAAGCATAAAGTACCCCATGAAGTGATTGAGGGCAATGGGAAAGAAATGATCGCAAGACAGATGGCTTGGGAGCTCAGGGAACCAAGAATCTCAAGACAAGAAGAAGAGCTACCAGTAGAAGCCTTACGAGCTATTGGTAGCAGACCCTACTGGGAATGAGCTACAGATAGCTCCCTGCCTAAACTATCGGTAGTAGACCTACTGGAAATGATCTACCGATAGCTCTCTGCCTTAGCTACCGGTAGCTCCCACATGTCCCTTGCTTACTCAACAATGAAAAATGTTTAGCTACTGGTAGAAGCCTTACGAGCTACCGGTAGCAGTTGCCCAAAAGACCTAGATCCTTCTCCAAACGACTCCACCAACTACGGGAGCCCACCTTTTGTCACCTAATCCATCTTCTGACATTTTTAACACTCCATGATGATCTCCTAACCTCTACATTTAGATTTTAAGCACGAGGGAGTGGGTGGCCAATATAGAGAGGGAGTGGTTGGTAAAGCATGGGGGGACCATACTTTGACTATTTTTGGAAGCTTTTGTGGACCTCTCTCCAAACACTCCAAGTTAGACACTCATGCTAAGAGAGATGGGGATGGAAAAAATACACACTTCCTACATACAATTTGAGATCATCAAGCTTTTAGAAAGATAAGGTCCAAGATAGAAGATGAAGTTCTAGAGAGAGAAAGCTAGGTTTTACATTTTCCTTCACCATTTTCATTGTAGTAAGCTCCATTTTACTTGTAATCTTTCCCTCTTTCCCTCTTGCACTCTAATCTCTTTTAATCAAAGTTGTAATCAAGTTGAGCTAAGTCTCTTGTAGTTTATTTTTCACATTTGGGTTTTGTTCCCTTCAAACTTTACATTTTGGGTATGAATGGCTTTTCTCTTGTAGTTTAAACCTTCTCTTACATTAATACAAGTCCATGCTTGATTTCACTACTATGTTTCTCTACTTCATGGTTGTTCTTGCTTTTACCATGCATAGCTAAACTTTTAGTTGGCTAATCCAAGAGGGATTTCCTCTTGGGTATGTGGAATCGACTCTCTTCCATTCTTCCTCGTAGTGTAAAGTGTTTGGTTTAACTAAGTTGAGTGCAGACGTAGTTGTGGGCTTTTGATACACAGTAGACTTGTCACGGGATATGCTCTTGTCCAACATAACTACACTAGTCCCTCACTTTCTACGAATCAATCAAACACTGAGACACCATTGGTTGAATGAAATGAGTCGATTTGGCATTTCCATTGAAATGACCTCCATGGATTAGCCAACTTTGTTTTCTTACATATTTTCTTAAGTCAAAACCCACCAAACTTCAAATCACAAGATTTTCCAAATTTCACTTTTTCACAAAGCACTCTTCAAGAACACCCGACCTCGCCTTTCCTAAGGAGACGAACTTGGAATACTCATTCTAAGTAAAACACGACGTTGCAAGACTCTATACGCTTGGGGAGTAATTTTGCACACACACACGTTTTTGTTCATCCACACACAAATTTTCCCACTTCTTGCATTGAACTCGAGAGAGAGTGACACTCACCAATCTCTATAATCCATATACACACACAACTGGGTTCGTGTTGGAGGTTAGGAAAAACGACCAAGCAAGCACACACACACACACACACTATGTGTTTGTAGGAATAATTGTTTGAATATCTATCCATACATAGTTGTTGTCCGAATTTGATATTAACAATTTACGTGCAAGTATACACGATCAATAAGTAATAAAGTGATAAGTAGAGTATAGTTCCCACGGAGAATTATTGTTAATAACTTCCAAGTACTAACTTTATATCAATTCGATTTTATTTAAACAATTGGAATTGAACTATGTAATTACTAATTTAAGACTAAATCTAAAATTACTGAACAATGAGTGATTTTACCGGATAAAAGAATTTAAGATTACAACTTCCCCTAATGCTTCGTATAAATCTTTCCACTCTTTTTCCAGTTAATTGACCAAAATAAGTTGTTAACTAAGACTTCAAAATTATTTATCAAACCTCTTCCGATAGTAAGATAAAGATATCTCTCCCAATTAAATTACTATATTCCTATGAAAAATAAGTTAGAATAGATTCATTAAGTTCAAACTCTCATAAAAGTTACACACGTCATATAGGTATATTCCTATCCTATATGCAAACCCAGCTATTCAATCCTAAGAAGAATCAACCAGACGCATGTCATCATATTCCGATCTAAACCTAGAATTCATCTCCCAATTTCATCTAGGTTATCAAATTAATTGTTGGTCACACAATTATATATTAAGCACAAAATATGATGAACAACTTATATATGATCAATAAGAACTAGAAACGAGAGTAGATCAATTTAACTAAACATTAGGTTCCGTTGCAATCTTAATAAAAATTTAGTTCATAATGTAATTGAAAAACATCATCCTCAAATTAAACAACATCTCAAAAAATCAAGAACTAAAATTAAGAGAAAATGAATGAAAACTTAGTTGCAATCTTCAATCTCTCTCTAGCCTTCAATCCCGATTTACTTCGTGTTGTTTCCTTCTATTCTTGCCATCAATTTTCTATCAATCTTTGGTCCTTTTTCTTTGATAGCAGCCCACAAAATCAGTATCTTTCATTCCAACTCAAACCCTAGCATATATGTGGCATTAGAGTCCAATTTCGGCTAAAAAACAAGTCAGAATTCGTGTCCAAATTAAAACAAGGGCTGCAACCCTTAAAATTAGCACAGGGGCGCTGACTTTCTGCCTTCTTAGCGCAGCTGCGCTGATCCCCTTTTAAGCCTAGAGCTTCCCTTGTTGCTTAGTCTTCAAAAATTCGACACTTAGACTCCTAAATGACCTTGTTTCCTTCCAAATGATCATGTTTCCTTCCAAATGATGATTCATACAAAATAACATTAAAACACACAAAACAAATAAAAAAGAACATAAAATACTTGAAAACTTACAATTTCACCAAACCAAGAGTACTCAATTCGTAGGAATAAAACCCACTCATCAAATACCCCCAAACTTAAATCTTTGCTTGTCCTCAAGCAAAATACTAAGAACAAAAACTATAAAAAAAATTAACCCCAACAACCAACTACTCAAACAATGGATCAATATGAATATGAATAATGGCCCCAAAAGTTACTACAAATAATAATTCACGGGAAACTTCAAAACGGTGCAAAGTCTAACAATTCAACATACTCCTTAATTTTACTGTAACACCCCAAAACACACCCTGGACGGCATTACATTCTAAAACATTCATAGCATGAGAGCACTAATATAATTCCTCAAGAAACGAGACTCCATTGGTCATCCACAAATATTTACAAAGTGATCCAAAAGAATAAGCCCAAATTATGGCTATTACATCTCAAAAATTACTTAAAGTAGCACAGCGGAATAAACAAAAGAAACTAGACTACACAATGATCCAAAAGAATGTCCTAGTCTAGTACAAAAGGAAAGGAGGTCGCTCTATGCGTCCACCTCGGGATCCACACTCCCGTCAAGTGGAGTCTCCCAAGTAGCGGGCTCCTCGATCCTTACGTCCTCCTCAAGCGGGCAATCTGAAAAATGTTAGCGGTAGGGGGTGAGCACGAAGCTCTGTTGAAAAATTCTCTTAAACCCAAACAAGGTTTAGAAAAGCATTTAAAACAGCCGGTCTCATTTCACAAATAGCATATATAATCTTTGAAGTAAAACAATGACATTTTACAACGGATCTCAAGTTTAAGTAGCAATAGTACTAGAAATGAACAATAATAACCATTTCTAATAAACATCCATTTTCAAAATATAAACCATTTCCCACAAATCACATACTGTCCTCTTTTGGCATGAGCATCCTTATAAGGAACCTCTCACCCTCAAAGCTTGGTCTCTCAAGCATCCTTATAAGGAACCTCTTGAGGAAAATCACATACTGTCCTCTTTTGGCATGAGCATCCTTATAAGGAACCTCTCACCCTCTAGACTTGGTCTCTCAAGCATCCTTATAAGGAACATCTTGAGGAAAATCACATACTGTCCTCTTTTGGCATGAGCATCCTTATAAGGAACCTCTCACCCTCAAGACTTGGTCTCTCAAGCATCCTTATAAGGAACCTCTTGAGGAAAATCACATACTGTCCTCTTTTGGCATGAGCATCCTTATAAGGAACCTCTCACCCTCAAGGCTTGGTCTCTCAAGCATCCTTATAAGGAACCTCTTGAGGAAAATCACAATCCTTATAAGGAACCTCTCACCCTCAAGGCTTGGTCTCTCAAGCATCCTTATAAGGAACCTCTTGAGGAAAATCACATACTGTCCTCTTTTGGCATGAGCATCCTTATAAGGAACCTCTCACCCTCAAGGCTTGGTCTCTCAAGCATCCTTATAAGGAACCTCTTGAGGAAAATCACATACTGTCCTCTTTTGGTATGAGCATCCTTATAAGGAACCTCTCACCCTCAAGGCATCACAAACAACCCAACCAAGAATACAATTCCAACATTTATCTCAATTTACAAGCCTCTATTCAAAATCCCCAAAATATATCATATAACAATTCCACAACCAAAAAAGAAAATACATGAGATCACAATAACATCATTTTTCTACCCAACACAAAGCACTAAGGTTTTGAAATTCATAATAAAGAAAGCATTTACGAAGGAAATACATCACTCTCCAAAAAACTAGAGTTTTAAAACTAGAAAAGAGATTTCAAGGGTATTAAACCCTAACTTTATTCAAAACATGTAATCTTTGCAAAAAGCCTAAGAGAGGATGATTCCATAGCATATATATACCATTGATAGCCAAAACATACATATATCAATACCCTAACCTCAATGTAAGTGAGTGAGAGAAAACCCCTACCTTTCTTCTTCCTATGTGTTCTTGAAAACTTGAAGTTTTGATCTTCTTCAAGGTGCAAATCCTCCTTTGATCTTGTGTTTTCCCCTTCTTTCCTCCTCTCTAAGTCTTCCTAGGGTTTGAAATGTTGAAATGGGACTAATGGAAGTGTCCTTAAGTATTTATAGTAGAAGAAATGACCTCTTGTGCACGATTCTGAAGTTCAGAATCCGTCATTGGCGTTCGAACGGTTGTTGCTCCCAGTACTTTTGTTTTTCCATCAGACAAAGAGTACTAGAACGCACTTTCGTTCGAACGTTTATTCACGTTCGAACGTCGATTCACGTTCGAACGTCGATTCACGTTCGAACGGAATTCCTGTTTCTGCTGCAACTTCCAGTGAAGTTTTGGCCTATTTAGAGATTGATTTGGAACATTTTCGTGAAATACACTTTTGTAGCCCTAGATGTCTACTATCTACTGTCAAAATTTCGGATCAATTGGACATCAGGATAAATAGTTATGATCAAAATACTAGAAAGTGTCCAAAGTCCTTTCTACCCAAGTTTTCTCTTAAATGTGCTTTCATTCCGAATATTTTCCTAACTTCCAATACACCTCATATTACTTCTCCCAAGGTTGTTCGACCTTCCGGATTCAATTGACACCTTATTTTGACCTAAAAATATTTAGAAATTCATCTAATTACCCTTTCCAAGTTTAAACGTCTTTGAAACTCAAACTTCCCAATCAATATGCATCTCTAGCATTTCTCCTACTATTACAACCTATATAGTTCATTCTTACATCATTACACATATCCAAAATTTTAAAATAATTATTTTCTATATATCTATATACATATATAAAATAAAATGTGGGGTGTTACAATCCACCCCCCTTAAAGAAAGTTTCGTCCTCAAAACTTACCTCAAGTAGCGAACAAATATGGATACTTCTCCCGCATTTCTTGCTCTGGTTCCCATGTAGCTTCCTCCACTCCATAGTGTTGCCACAACACCTTCACTAGTCGGATGAATTTGTTACGGAGCACCTTCTCTTTGGCGTCGAGAATCTTCACCGGTTGTTCTTCATATGTTGCTCCATCTTGAACTTCTATATATTCCAAATCCACAACCCGTGTTGTATCCGATTGACACTTTCTCAACATCGACACGTGAAACACGCCCTTCTTTTGTGACACCTTGGGAAACATGTAATCTCCCACTTTGAATTCCAAGGATCTTCGTATGTGGTCCGCATAGCTCTTCTGTCTACTTTGCGCCGTGCGTAGCCTCTCTCGGATGAGTTGAATCTTCTCCGTAGTTTCCCCATTGTAGTCCTTACTCCGTTAGTTCGCTGCGCACTCTGATATAAATTACAATCCACCAAAGGTTACAGTTGAAACCTAACCAGACTTGTCCTCCCATTTTAGCTTCCAAAGACATATACATTTTTTTTTTCAACGAAATAATTTAAGAAAAATTAACATAATATCATCGAAAATACCATTTTAGTGGTCACTACCAATCACTAGAGTTTTGAATTCATGAGTAAATAAAAAAAATTAAGCTTTGGAATCAAGAATAAATGGCTATCAAGCTTGGAAATCAAGAACAAAAGAACAAGCAAGGTTTGAAATTAATAACAAACGAATCTCAAGTTTTTGGAATCCAAAATAAAGGAACAATCAAGTCTTGAATTCCATAACAAACCCATATCAAGCTTTGGAATCAAAATAAGAAACAATCAAGGCTTGAAATCAAGAACAAAGTAACAATCGAGTCTTGGAGTCAATAACAGATGCATATCAAGCTTTGTAACCAATAACTAAAGAGTATCAAGTTTTGAACTCAAGGACAAGGAGAAATCAAGTATTGAAATCAAGAGCAATTGAATGTCAATTCTTGAAATCAAGAACCAATGAATATCAAGTATTGACTATCAAGAATACATGAATTACAATAGTTAGAATCAATCAAATGAATATCAAATTTGGCTATCAAGAGCAAATGAATATTAAGCTTGGAGATCAAGAATAAAGGCGTATCAAGCTTGAAAATCATGAACAAAAGAGAAATTAAGATTTAAAGGAACAATCATGTATGTAAATCAATAACAAATGACTATCAAGGTGTGAAATTAAGAACAAAGGATTATGAAGCTTAGAAAGCAAGACCAAAAGAACACTCAAGTCTTGGAACCAAGAATAAAGAATATCAAGTATTGAATATTGAGAATAATTGAATCTCAAGGGTTATAGTCACTACCAAGTGCATATCAAATTTAGCTATCAAGAACAAATGAATATTAAGCTTGAAAATCAAGAACAAAGGAACAATCACTTCTTGAAATCCATAACAACGAACATCAAGCTTAGAATTAAAAATAAGGAACAATCAGGTATTGAAATCAATAACAAACAAATATCAAGGGTGGAAATCAAGAACAAAGGAGAAATCAAGAGAAAAACACATTTCCCTTGAAAACTAGGGTTTGGTAGCAAGCAAGGTGATTTAAGGGTTACCCAACCATCACATTATTTTTCACATGGCATTAATTTCGAGAATAGTAAGAATCAAGGATTGGATAGCATACATATAACATTTAGAGTCAAAGAAATACATATAAGTAAACCTACTGGTAACTGAAATGTAATCCGCTTGCACGTAACCCTTACAGACCAGCCTGGTATCCCCCTGTTCTCCCGTAGGCAAGTCAACATATAAAGCATGTTCTAGCTCCTCGGAACCCAATCCCAATTCCACAACGTCCGCAGTACGTATAAAAGAATGAGTCGCATAGGAATCCAATAAAATTCGGGCCCAAGAATGGTGGAGAAGAACAATACCTTCCACAACGGCGTTGGAGACATCTTCCTCTGGTTGAGTCAAAGCAAAAACCCTTCCTTGATTGGCGCCGCCAAGGGCCTGAGCTTGTAACGGTCTCTGTGGTGTTAGTGGCTGTCGTAGCGGTGGCCTGTTTGCATTCACTCGCCCAGTTGCTTGGTTGGTCTTGGTAGAAAGCAATGGACAATTATATTTGAAGTGCCCAACACCTCCACAGGCAAAGCATCGGCGTGCATCCGTGCCTACTCTCTCTGGTACGCCTCCCGCTCCTCGAGCTATCTGAGGTCTCTGCTGTGCTGGCCTTTGTAGAGGTGGCTTGTTTGTTGGTACTTGCTCAGTTGCTTGTTTGGTCATTGGGGGAAACGAGGGGCATCCATGTTTGAAGTGTCCATTCTCTCCGCATGCAAAACATTGGCGCGGGTCCATGCTTGCTCTCGTATGAGTAACTCCATCTTCTCCAACTGTCAGAAGTCTTTGTTCAACCGCGTCCACGTCCACGTCCACGTCCACGTCCACGAGATCTTGTATTCTCGAATTCAGAGTGTAACCAGCTTCTCGCGGATGGAAGGCCTCAAATCTTGTTCAAAGCGTTTAGCCCTCCTTGCCTCAGTGACCACAAACTTGATTGCGTAGCGAGACAACTCATCGAATTCGAACAAATAATTAACCCTTAACCTAAATATACAATGAATCTAACCTATCTGATAAACACATAACTTTAAACAAATGTAAGCCTACGGTTCCTTCAACCTAGTCCTACCTTTCTAGTGGTACTCCATAACCTACAGCTCCCATGTAAGACCTAAAGCCTAAGCTCTGATACCATTTTGTAACACCCCAAAACACACCCTGGACGGCATTACATTCTAAAACATTCATAGCATGAGAGCACTAATATAATTCCTCAAGAAACGAGACTCTATTGGTCATCCACAAATATTTACAAAGTGATGTAAAGGGATTTGTGCGATGTAAAGGGAAAAACTTTCTAAAAAATTCATTTTGCAATGCTTGCCAATTGGGTATTGAAAAAGCCTTTAAAGAATTTTAACCATTGTTTGGCTCTATCCCTCAAAGAGAAAGAAAACAATTTCATTTTTGCCAATTCAGAATTGTCTTGAAATGTTCCACACACTTCTTCGAAATCTTTGATATGCAGATATGGATTTTCTGCATCCAATCCATGAAACACGGGCAATAACTGCACTGTCCCCGGCTTTACAGTAAAGAGGGGTGCATTTTCAGGAAAAATAAAACAAGAGGGGACACTATTTCTTGTGGGATTCAAGTAATCCCGCAAAGTTCGAATGTTAGGGATCTCCTCCTCTCTCATAGGGACTTCTCCATTTCTTTCATTATTTGCCATACTACCCTCACAAGAGTCTGCTACTGATCTAGGTGAATTAGGTTCAGGCTGATTCACGAACTCACACGATTCTGCCGGCAAATTTTGGAAGTGAGGAGTGCCCTCAGTCATAAAGAAAATAAAACACAGTTATTTACAGGAAACTAAAATATACACAATGTTGAAGGTCTTTTTACCTTTTACCTTAAAGCACCTTTCAAAGGTTCCCCGGCAACGGCGCCAAAAACTTGATGGCTTGATCCAATGTGTACACCCAAGTGCAGGCGGTCAAGCTGTAGTAATAATCCGGTTTGAGTCCGGAGTCGAATCCACAGGGAACTTTTGTTGATATTTCTAAGGCAAGCAGTGGTAGAGACCTTTTGATTGTAACCTTTTTGATTTGCTGTGAGATATGGTTTTTTGCTGGACAGAATATAAGATTCTTTCCAGAAGGATTTTCTTTAACAAAATAGGAGATGAATGCTAAAAAAGAGTCACCCTTTAGTGCAAGGATCTGGACATGTAGTTAGTTATCCGGTTTGTCATAATTGTGCTTGATAACTCAATTAACTCCCGGGTCAACAGCAAGTTAATCAGAAGATAAAGATGGATTGTGAGAATTAAGAACATGATTCCGATGTCTTTCTAGAAGTTTACAAGAATTGCCTGTGCCGAGACTTAACCCGTCTACAAACAAGCAAGTGTTTCTACAAGACATCCAATCATGATATTAATAGTCCATTCTTTAAATGAAGTACAATAAGGGGGGAGATTGAAGGGTAGTCATGAGGATCTAGCCGGGGTACTTGCCTTGAACTGATGAGTCTTTCTATGCAGGAGTCATCTATGTCATAGAAAGAGCTCACAATTATACAAAGAACCTTAGTTTTGCTAGATGCAATCAATCATCCGATAACAAGAAGATATAAACGTTAAGCATAAAAGAACATTGCACAAATATGATTCCCGGATAACTTATACATGCCCTTCTCCTCTCACTAAAGAGTGAATGCGAAACTACTCACTCTTCATGGCTTGGGTAAAGCTAGAAAAGTGAGTGATGCTCATCCCTCCAAGTGGAGAACCTTGAAAGATAAAGTAACAACAAACGCGGAGCGAATCTTCCACAAAGAATGAGTGAATCACGTTCCACCCTTCACGGCTTTAATCAAGCTCTAGAAAAGTGGAAGAGTTTCACTCTTCTAAGAAAGAAGGAAGCTCAAGCAATGGAAGTGAAATGCATGAACAATAAAAGTAGAAGAAAGCTAGTCACATTTGGAGGGTGACTTCCTCAACCAAAGATTGGAGGGTTGCTTCCTCAACCAAGATGGGAGCTATTTCTCTTCTATGCATGAGAAATGAAAGCATAAACATAAGCATAAGCATAAAACTACTGTTATAACAAGCAAGAGATGTTGGGCTAAAGCCAAACTAATCTCTAAAATAAAGACTTTATAAAGAAAATGAACTAACTACAATGAGAGTGGGAGTCTAAGCCTCCTTCACTATGCTACTTCCTACTATGCTTAGCTCCATTAGCTCTCCAACAAAGGGAGTATTTATAGGCAAGAGGAGGAGGCAGGGGGGGTGAAAGAATAGTGTTTGCCGCCCAAGTCCAAGTGAACAGTCAACAACTCTGCTGCCAGTCTGTGGATAACGTTCGAACGTGAGTTGGCGTTCGAACGTTCTTTCTGTTTTTGCACTGAGGGCGTTCGAACGTTGACTTTCGTTCGAAAGTTTTCTTCTATTTTTGCACTGAGGGCGTTCGAACGCCAGATTTGCTCTGACCCCTTTCACTCGAGTGATCTGTGGTCTTCTGTGAAGTTCAGTTCCAACTCTCTGCAGTGGTCTAGTCTTCTATCAACTCAAGTGCACGTTCGAACGTGAGTTGGCGTTCGAACGTGACACTCAAGTACTTCAGAGCTCCAGTCTTCTTTCCTAACTGCAACACGCCTTCTCTTCAGCAGTTGAGTCTGCTACAGTGTAATGTGGACGTTCGAACGTGAGTTGGCGTTCGAACGTTCTGGCTGTGCTCCAAGCTTCTCCAATTTTGGGCTCTAATGTACTGGTGCTGCATCCAAGTGTGGTACTTGTTGTTCTTGGGTCCTTGTTCAGTTTAGGGCCTGAAATGACATCACTTAAACTCCATTAAAGTACAATTAGTCTTAAAATGTCATAATAATATGTCAACTTTAAGTACTAATCACACTCCCCAACCTAAATATTGCTAGTCTCTAGTAATATGAAAAAGAAAATTCTACTCCTAATGCCATTTTCATAGGTCATCCGGTTGCATTTAGCTTATGCAACAAGCCGTTGAACCACTAGGTTTACCCTAGTGGACGAGTGTTGTCTCGTGAGGGTTTCCAGAGAAGCTACCCACAAACTTCAGTCGAACAGATGTGCATAAGAGAATGCTGTCTAAAGTAAATTAGCATCATGGTCGTTGAGACACCAGATTTTCAACTTTGACTTATGTCTCACACGTCCTTATTTCACAGGTATTCATTCTATGCAAAAATTATCATTTGTTACATTGGTATTTGAAATTCTCAATGCAATAGGAATGATCATTCAAGCAACAGGAATTGTTATGTAACAAATACTCCCTTTTATCACCTTCCATGGATAGTTTCGATTTCACAAACCTCACGTAGTATACTCTCAGCAAAGGTTCACTCTGATTATAGTGACTTGTTTCTCACAGATCATGTGATCAGAAGATGGCCAATCGAAAAATCACATGCATAATTTAGGAAAGGAGTGAAATTTTAAAGAAGCAACTACTTATGTTTGGCATAATCTCATGAAAGAATATTAACGCAATTAAAAAGGAATGCTATTTACCATATCCCAATTGTGATTAACAACACATGCATGTAACATACTTGAGATCAATTAGGGCTTTTCATGGGTTGTAGCGTGGCCAGAGGTCAGTGGCTAACGAAATGACGTCAGGGATTTTCAAAAGCTATCTACTATTATTGTAGCACACCTCTTTCTAACTTCTTGATATTTTGCCGAGAGATGACATTTCTTTCTTTCATTTTTCTCATTTTTTCACTTTCTTGGCAAGTTCTTGCCTTTTTGCATCTGTTTTGTTTCAATTGTTCCAATCAACTCTTCTTGGATGATAATCTCGAATGCTCCTTTTTTTTTTCTTTTCCTTTTTCTGTATCATCTTACAAAGAGGATGTAAGAAAATTAGATAGCCAAGGTATGTCAAGTATGTTTTCCTGTGGATTGGTAATCATGCAGGTTTATCAAAGAAAACTTTATACATTGATGGCTCAATCATGGCTAACGAGGGATAAATTTTTTTTTTTTCCAAAGAAAGGTCTAAGGCTCAATATTATATCAAAGATGGCCTAAGATCATTTCTCAAGCATGTGCACATGTATGTGTCGTATGTGATGGTTCCGTGTGGGATATGTCAATAGATCACTTTTAAATGCGTCAATCAAAGCAAGGTTAATGAGATCATTCAAAAATGGAGATTTGAAAAGAATTTACTTGAGTAAACATTGATTGTCTCTCGAAAGCATCATTAGGTTCGAAACTCACCCTGGTGTTCTTTGTTATCTCCACTGTGTATGTCAGGTTTTTCAGGGGGTATTGGTTATATACCAATTCCATTTGCGAGTCAGATCCTCCTGTACTTTTAAAATAACAAATATTGATGTACATGTGACAATTTAAGTATAGAGAGAATACCAAATTTTTTCAAGAAATGTGGTTTTAAGTCTCGGTTGATAAATGGAGGTGTCAAACCGATCATGTGCGTATTTACTCTAGCAAGCATTCTTAACATCCACATTTGTTCCTTCACCTTTTAATTTCTATGCTAAATCTACAAATGCATTAAAACAATTAAAAGTGATAAATAGAACCATTCATTTCAAAATATCATCTTTTAACATCAATGGTTCAATTCATTCACAACCACACAAAAACTTACAACTATCAAAGAAGAAATTCATACAAAGAAGTACTTTAAACAAACATAAAAACAAGACAAAGAACAGAAATAGAAGTCCCTCTCTCTCACTCTCCTCCTTGCCCACTAGCTCCACCATGCCCACCATGTCCACCCCTCAAATACCTAAGGATCTCGTCCTGCTTAGCTTCGATGCTAAGCATGACGTCCATCAAAGAGCGTCGGGTGCTGGTGCTGGTGCTAGGTCCCTCACCTGCTGGCTGATCTTCTTCTCCTCCCATCTTTCTCTCCATCTCATCCAACTCCTCTTGCACTTCATCCACTCCTTGGGCCGGGGGCTCTTCTTGCCTTGCCACCGGGCCGCCACTATGACTTTGGCTTCTCCAGAAGGAAGCCTTGTTCAGTGGCCCCATTGGCTTTTGAATTTCCATCTCGGGCTTCACCCTCACCCCATGGTCCTTGCATATCTCAGTTACTAGGGTGCCGAAGGGAAGTGAATTCCGTTTCACGTCACACCCTTTTTTCATCTCAGTCAATACTAGGGAGGGGAGATCAATGCTATGTCCTTTTCCAATAGCATACAACAATCGGGCCATGTCGGGTAGAATTTCATTTTTCCTTCCAATTGGGGCAAAGTTTGACACCGCAATCAAATTTAACATTTTGTATTTGTCACTTAGCTCCCCTTGTCTAAAAATTTTCTTCCCTGTCCATGAAAAGTTGGGTACTCCCGTTAGTTCTCTCCCCACTTCATTCATCGCCACATTCTTCCTTGGGGGATAAGCGGGATTTGGGACCCGAGGCACTTCTTGCCTTACCCCCCAAATATAATCCTTATCAACATCCACATGGACTCCCCTTACATAAGTTCGAATTTCCCCGTCGATAATCTCGGCGTTGGAGTAAAACTCCCGCACCAAGTCGACTACGGCTTCACCGCCGTTCCTCAAATAAAACAACCATCCCCTCCTTTCCATTTCCGCAAAGATCCCCAACTCCGCAAAATCAGCCAAAATCACATCTCTTTCACAAACAATGGCTTTGTTTTGGTAGAAATTTTCATACCTGTCTGCTTTTAGAGCTGTGAGAAACCGAGTCTTGTCATATCTCCTTGTGAGTGGTGGCATTCCTTCTCTCACCTCCACCACTTCTTCGACAAAATTTGGCTCTTGGGTGTTTGGGTTCCTCTTGGCAGGAAGCTTGACTCTTGGCATTTTTTTGGTTTTTGAGCTGGATGGTTTTGAAATTTTTGATTTCTTTGTGAAGATGGATCTTCTTGAAGTGGCAAATGTCTTGGGAGGGTTGATTTTTGTTAAGGATGGAGAATGGTTGGGGTTTTGGGGTCTGGGTAGTGCAGGCTCTCCAAGGTTTTTCGGGTTTTCAGAAGCTTTGGAGGGTTTTGAAATGAAGAAGACGAGCCAGGCTTTTATAGCCTGAGTTGTAGCATTCGAACGTTGGTAACGTTCGAACGTTGGTAGAAGGAATTTAAAAAGATCGTTCGAACGTGGTCTGGCGTTCGAACGTGGTGAGCTCCCAGTACTTTTGAGTTTCTGTCAGAGGCCAAAGTACTGTAAGTACTCTTCGTTCGAACGGTCTATTGGCGTTCGAACGTTAATCTCGTTCGAACGTTCTATTGGTGTTCGAACGGACTGAGCTCCCAGTACTTTTAAGTTCCAGCAGAAGCTTCATCAGAGGCTGAGTACTGTAAGCAGCTGACGTTCGAACGTTACATGGCGTTCGAACGTTGAACCAAAAATTAAAATTTTTCTCCACTACACTATATACAATCAAAGAAGGCAAAACACACAAATTTAGTTCAAAAACTAAGGCGTCTCAGGATGAACCCCTACCCACGCTTCAGGTTGGTATTTTGGGGCATTCCTTACTCGGCCCATATTTTCATTTCAGTCAAAAGAATTTATACAAAAAGATTTTTACACTTTTTACAGTAACACCCCAAAAGACACCCTGGACGGCATTACTATCCAAGACCATTCATATCATGAGAGCGACTAAATAAATTCCATAAATAAAGAAACTTCATTCATCATATATCATGTCCATAGCATTATCCCAAATTAATAAGCCAAATCATGGCAATTACATCCCAAAAGAATTAAACGTAACTTAGCAGCGGAATAACAAAAGATTATATTTTACATGATTCCAAAATAACCCTTCAAACTAATACAACGAAGGACCGTCGAGATATCCCCCTCCGGATCCCCCTACTCGTCTTCTAACTGATCCTCTTTTACAACATCACCTGAAAAATGTGTTGGTTTGTAGGGGGTGAGCACTAAGCTCTGTAGGAAAATCCTCCCAAACTCAAACAAGGTTTAGAAAACATGTAAAACAAGTAGGTCTCATTTCACAAATATCATATATAACTTTTGAAGTAAAACCAGGACATTTAAATAGATCTCAAGTTTAAGGAACAACAGTAATTGAATGAATAAGTGAAACCACTATACAGTTAGCAAACCATTTCAAATATAATCAACTCCACCATACACTATTTCAACAATTCTTTCGGTAGGTGGCATACTTTAGGGTAACCTCCACCCCCATTCTTTCGGTAGGTGGCATACTTTAGGGTAACCTCCACCCCCCTCTAGATCATCTTTGCTTCCCAAGCATCCTTACAAGGAACCTCTTGGGAAGGGGTGAGCATCCTTACAAGGAACCTCTCACACTTCTTTCGGTAGGTGGCATATTTTAGGGTAACCTCCACCCCCATTCTTTCGGTAGGTGGCATACTTTAGGGTAACCTCCACCCCCCCTCTAGATCATCTTTGCTTCCCAAGCATCCTTACAAGGAACCTCTTGGGAAGGGGTGAGCATCCTTACAAGGAACATTTCACACTTCTTTCGGTAGGTGGCATACTTTAGGGTAACCTCCACCCCCATTCTTTCGGTAGGTGGCATACTTTAGGGTAACCTCCACCCCTATTCTTTCGGTAGGTGGCATACTTTAGGGTAACCTCCACCCCCCCTCTAGATCATCTTTGCTTCCCAAGCATCCTTACAAGGAACCTCTTGGGAAGGGGTGAGCATCCTTACAAGGAACCTCTCACACTTCTTTCGGTAGGTGGCATACTTTAGGGTAACCTCCACCCCCCCTCTAGATCATCTTTGCTTCCCAAGCATCCTTACAAGGAACCTCTTGGGAAGGGGTGAGCATCCTTACAAGGAACCTCTCACACTTCTTTCGGTAGGTGGCATACTTTAGGGTAACCTCCACCTCCATTCTTTCGGTAGGTGGCATACTTTAGGGTAACCTCCACCCCCAAAATATAACATGTAACAATTCCACAACCAACTAAGAAAAATACATGAGATCACCATAAATACCATTTTGTTGTTCAATATGAAACACTAAAGTTTTGAAATCAAGAACATATGAGTAATCAAACTTTGGAATAATTACAAATGAATATTAAGCTTGGAGTATAAAGAATAAAGACGCACCAAGCTTGAAAATCATGGACAAAGGAGATATTATGATTTAAAGGAATAATCATGTATGGAAATAAATAACAAACGACTATCAAGGTGTGAAATCAAGAACAAATGATTATGAAGCTTAGAAATCAAATCAAAAGAACATTCAAGTCTTGGAACCAAGAATAAAGAATATCAAGTATTGAATATCAAGCTTAAAATTCAAAACAAAGGGGCAATCATGTGTTGAAATCAATAACAAAGGAGAATTCAAGAGACAAACACATTTCCCTTGAAGACTAGGGTTTGGTAGCAAGCAAAGAGATTCAAGGGTTACCCAACAATCACAATATTTTCCACATGGCATCAATTGCAAGAATAACAAGAATTAAGGATTTGATAGCATACATATAACATTTAGAGTGAAGAGATACATATAAATAAACCTAGCCTCAATGTAAAGGAATGGAAGAAAACCCCTACCTTGCTCCTTAATTTTTGTGTGAAGAACTAGAAGAATTGATCCTTTCCCAACTTGAATCACCACCTCAATCTCTTGCTTTTCCCTTGCTTCTTCCCCTCTAAGCCTCTCAATTGTTAGATTTGATGAAATGGCATGTAAATGGGAGAGAAAACGCCCAAAACAAGTCTGAGTCGTGAAGCCCTCGGTTTGGCGCGTCCGGACGCGTGTTTTGTGCTGTCCGGACGCGTGTTTTTGCGTCCAAGTTTCTGCCATACGCGTCCGGACGCGTGTCTATTCCCGTCCGGACGCGGGTGACAGTATACCCTCAACTTCCAGATCAATTTTGACCTATTTAGAAGCCGATTTAGAAAACTTTCTTCAAATACACTTTTGTAGCCCTAGATGTCTTCTATATACTGTCAAAATTTCAGATCAATTGGATATAAGGATAAAAAGTTATGACCAAAATACTAGAAGATGTCCCAACTCCTTTTTACCCAAATTTTCTCTAAGTGTGTTTTCACTCCAGAATACTTCCTAACTTCCAATACACTCCACATTACCTCTCCCAATGTTTTTCGACCTTCCGGATTCAATGGAGAACTTATTTTGACCTAACAATATTTAGAAACTTCCATAATCCCTCTTCTCAAGTTTACACACCTTCGAAACTTAACTTCCCAATAAATTTGTATCTCTAGTTTTTGCTTTTATTCCTACCGTCACTACACATATCCACATTTTTACAACAATGATTTACTCTAAATCTATATACATATATAAAAGAAAATGCGGGGTGTTACATTTACAACAAATTCGGACCTTTGGCATTCACTCCCCCAACAAAAGTACACATTTTCTACAGAAAATTATCTAATCTGAGTCTCCCTCTGTGTCTGTGTAAAATGGACAACCAGTAACTCTCCCAACTTCCTCTCTCACAAATCGGTTAAGCACAGTACCGGAATAACATGGCGTATCAGGGTAATCCTTACTCAGCCCATTCACTATCCAGTCTAATTGATCAAGTGCGCGACCGGAAATTGGTTCAGAACACTGGTTGTACCTTTTTTCGTGAAAGTATCTGCCACACTGTTTACAGGCACCAAGCCTTTTTGCACGACGGCGTTTGGCAAAGCTGCTTCTGCCACAGAGGGGTTTCGCTTGTTTTTCTTTGATTTCAGCCTTCCTTACTAATCTTGCTTTTCTCATGATCATGGTATGTACATCAGATGGAAAAGTACGTAGGACTCCTAGGCTAAACCAAAAAAGATTTACATCCATGATTGCTAAATTTTAAGACTCACTATTTGGTTCTTTAACGTCTGACAGTCACAAAGATGATTGAGGCTGATTCATAAGCATAATCAATTTATATAATCAATGTTCAAACATGATCAATAACGACAATAAAAATTTTAAAAAAAAATTGCGAAAATTATGAACTATGAACGAAAATGAACTGATGAACTGATCATACCCCCCAACCTAAACTGAACATTGTCCCCAATGTTTCAAATTTACCGGTTCATGGAGTGTGGAGACAAGGTTGAATGGTAGAGATCTGTTCACCACTGAGACCTACAAATAAAAACACCAAAAATTACTCATCTGTGCGCAGATCTGGATTTCGGGTAGGCTGAAAATCCTTATGTGTGAGTGCGAACAAGAGAAGAACACCCGTGAGCAAATATAAGATTAAAATGCTAAACAGGAAGCAAAATATCGTGTTTATGGAGTGTGTGGTCATGGGTGTTTTCTCGGGTAACAGAGACTCGAAGATTAACAGAAGGAAGAAGAAGAAAAGAAAAAGAAGAAGAAGAAGAAGAAGAAGAAGAAAAAGAAAAAAAGGGGGGGGGGGGGGCCAACTGCGGCGGCTGGGGAACACGTGGGCGCCTTATAACGGCGCCCCAGTGGGTCGGGTTGGAGTGGATATTTCCTGACCCGATCCACTGGAGTGTCGGCAGGCGCGAATTTCGGAGGAGTACTCTGGTTCCATTAAAAGAATGGTTTCCACATTTCTAACAAAATCCTCCAAAAATAGTTTTAACCTCTGACCATTAACAGTAAAATTATTACCGTTTGCTGGGTTTTCCACCTCAACTGCTCCGTGTTCAAACACCTTTTTCACAATGTAAGGTCCAGCCCATCTTGATTTCAACTTACCAGGGAAGAGGCGGAGTCTTGAATTGAATAGCAAGACTTTTTGAGATGGCTCAAAAGATTTCCGCACAATGTGTTTGTCATGAAAGATTTTCATCCTGGTTTTAGCAATCTTAGCATTTTCATATGCTTCATTTCTCAATTCCTCCAATTCATTTATCTGAAGTTTCCTTGTTAGTCCAGCCTTGTCTAAGTCAAAATTCATTGCTTTAATGGCCCAGTATGCCCTATGTTCCAATTCCACAGGCAAGTGACATGGCTTTCCATAGACTAATCGATAGGGAGACATGCCCAAAATTGTTTTAAAAGCAGTTCGGTATGCCCAGAGCGCATCAGTCAGTCTCAATGACCAATCTTTGCGATCTGGGTTCACCGTTTTTTCCAAAATTAATTTGATCTCCCGATTAGCTAACTCAGCTTGTCCACTGGTCTATGGGTGATAAGGGGTTGCAATTTTGTGAAAAATCAAGTATTTTTTCGTTAAATTCCAGAAGGGACGATTGCAAAAATGAGCACCCCCATCACTTATGATTGATTTCGGAATTCCAAACCGGGACAAAATATTTTCTTTTAAAAATTTGATCACTGTTTTGTGATCATTGTTTCGGCATGGAATTGCTTCAACCCATTTGGATACATAGTCTACAGCCACTAAAATGTATAGATAGCCAAAGGAAGGGGGAAATGGTCCCATAAAATCGATGCCCCAACAGTCAAAAATTTCAATTACCAAAATGGGGTTTAAGGGCATCATGTTTCTTTTAGAAATGTTTCCCAACCTTTGACACCTATCACAAGTTAAACAAAAGGCATGGACATCTTTGAAAAGTGTGGGCCAGTAAAATCCACATTGCAATATTTTTGCAGCTGTTTTTCTTGATGAAAAGTGGCCACCACATGCTTCAGAATGACAAAAAGTTATTACCTGGCTACTTTCATGAGCAGGGATGCAACGTCTTATGATTTGATCTTTACAGTACTTGAATACGTAAGGATCCTCCCAAAAGAAGTTACGTACCTCCCTCAAAAATTTCTTTTTGTCCAACATGGTAAAAGATGGAGGGAGTGTACCAGTAGCAAGAAAGTTAGCAATGTCTGCATACCATGGTGTCTTATCAATCATGAACAGTTGTTCATCGGGGAATTTCTCATTGATTGACAGTCCATCCTCATGAAATTCATAGGTTAGTCTGGACAGATGACCTGCCACCACATTCTCGACGCCTTTCTTGTCCTTAATGACAAGATCAAACTCTTGGAGCAAAAGTATCCATCTCAAGAGTCTTGGTTTGACGTCCTTCTTTGTGAGCAAAAATTTTAGAGCTGCATGGTCAGTGAATACAGTAACAGAAGAACCAACAAGATAAGAACGGAATTTTTCCAGTGCAAAAACTACAGCAAGCAATTCTTTCTCAGTTGTTGAATAATTCATTTGGGCATCATTCAAAGTTTTGCTTGCATAGTAAATCACATGGGGTTTCTTATCTTTTCTTTGTCCCAAAACAGCACCTACAACAAAAACACTCGCATCACACATTAGTTCAAAAGGAAGATTCCAGTCAGGAGGTTGCATTATTGGTGCAGAAATTAACATGTCTTTTAGCTTGTCAAAGGCTTTTTGGCATGCTTCATTCCAATCAAATATTACATCCTGACTTAGGAGGTGACACATTGGTTTTGCTATGGTACTGAAATCTTTTATGAATCTCCTGTAGAACCCTGCATGCCCTAGGAATGATCGAACATCTTTTACAGTCTTAGGGGCAGGCAAATTTCCAATCAAATCAATTTTTGCCTTGTCAACTTTCATGCCTTCAGACGACACAATGTGACCAAGAACAATGCCCTGTGCTACCATAAAATGGCATTTTTCCCAATTGAGCACTAGGTTGGCTTCCTTACATCTGATCAGTACTTTCTCCAGATTGGTTAAACACAAGTCGAAGGAATCACCATAGACAGAGAAGTCATCCATAAATACTTCCAAAAAATTTTCAACCATATCACTGAACAAGCTTAGCATACATCTTTGGAATGTTGCAGGAGCGTTACAAAGTCCAAATGGCATCCTTTTGAATGCAAAGGTGCCAAAGGGGCATGTGAAGGTTGTTTTCTCCTGATCATCTAAGGCTATCTCAATTTGGTTATACCCTGAATATCCATCCAAGAAGCAATAAAATTCATGGCCTGCAATTCTTTCTAGGACTTGGTCAAGAAATGGGAGGGGAAAATGATCTTTTCTAGTGACCAAATTGAGTTTTCGATAATCAATGCACATTCGCCATCCTGTGACGACTCGAGTTGGCACTAGTTCATTTGCATCATTTTTTACCACTGTGACCCCAGATTTTTTTGGCACAACTTGGGTTGGACTGACCCATTTACTATCTGAGATAGGGAAGATTATCCCTGCATCTAAGAGTTTGAGTACCTCAATTCTCACAACTTCCTTCATGTGAGGGTTCAGTCGTCGCTGCATTTGACGAGAGGGTTTTGAATCCTCTTCAAGGTATATGGCATGATTGCAGATTAACGGGCTTATACTTTTCAAGTCAGCGATGGTCCATCCAATGGTACTTTTATGACTTCGAAGAACTTCAAGCAATTTAGACTCTTGCAAGTCTATGAGTTTAGATGAAATTACCACTGGGTATGACTCATTCTCTCCTAAGAATGCATATTTGAGGTCAAATGGGAGAGGTTTCAATTCAGGCTTTGGTGGGTTAACACTTGATGGGACTGGCTTTGTGCCACTTGGTGAAATTTCTTCGAATTTGAGTGCCCAGGTCTCAACAGTATGAGTGGGGTCACTTGGTGGATTTGGGTCATCATCTGTTATTTCTGATGAGATGAGCTCTAACAGAGATGATTCAGCAGGATCCTCACAGAATGTATCATCCAGATGTTCTTGTATCAAAGATTCTATGGAGTTTACTTCCCTTTCTTCCTTTTCCTCTTCTGGATGTTTAGCAATATTGAAAATGTTCATTTCAAGAGTAATATTCCCAAAAGTTAATTTCATGACTCCATTCTTGCAATTGATTAAAGCATTGGAAGTTGCTAGGAATGGTCGACCAAGAATGACGGGAATTTGGTTCTCCGAATTTATTGCTGGTTGGGTATCCAGAACAATGAAGTCAACAGGGAAGACAAAACTATCTACTTGGACAAGCACATCTTCAACAATCCCTCTGGGGGTTTTGACAGATCTATCAGCCAACTGGAGTGTGACACAAGTGGGTTTAAGTTCACCCAAACCCAACTGCTGATAGACAGAGTAGGGTATCAGATTAACGCTGGCTCCAAGGTCTAACAAGGCTTGCTCAATTCTGAAGTTTCCAATGATACATGAGACAGTTGGACATCCTGGGTCTTTGTATTTTGGAAGGGTTTTCTGTTGGAGAAGAGCACTAGCTTGTTCCGTTAGGAAATCTCTTTTTTGGACTTTCTGGCTTCTCTTGACTGTGCACAAGTCTTTTAGAAACTTGGCATAAGGTGGGACTTGTTTGATTGCATCCAGAAGTGGGATGTTGATATTTACTTGCTTAAAAAGCTCGTAAATTTCAGGCTGATTTTTCACTTTCTGTTTGGCTCTGAGTCGATGAGGAAATGGAGCCGGAACGGAATACGAAGGTTCTTTTTTCTCAGAAGGTTCTGACTCTTGTTCAATCACAGGCTCAGGGTCTTTCTCAATTGGTTCAGGTTCAGATGATGGATTGACTGGGCTTGACTCATGTCTTGGCTTGGGAATGAGTATGTCTCTGATTGTTTTGTCAATCACTTTGCCACTTCTTAGTGTCGTGACAGCTTGGGCTTGGTCTTGGGTGTTTCCTGTTGTTGAAGGGTTCCCTACATGGAATTGGCCTTGTGGTTGTTTTGGTTGGGCAGGAAACTTTCCTTTTTCGTGTGTGACCATGGATTGAGTCAACTTTTGGATGTGGCTTTTAAGATCCTCAAAAGATTGAGTGGTCTGGGTTTTGAAATCAGTGAAAGCCTGTGTGGAATTATTGTTATAATTCATTTGGCTTTGCATGAACTGAATTAATGTGTCCTCTAGGTTCCTCTTTTGTGGTGGTTGGTATGGTTGATATGCAGGAGGTCCTTGAGGTGGTGGGTATGGCCCTTGTTGTTGGTTCATGGGTATTGGTTGTGTGTTCTTCCAACTGAAGTTAGGGTGATTTCGCCACCCTGGATTGTATGTTTCAGAATATGGGTTGGAGTAGGGCTTGTTGAAGTTGGAAACTGCATGTGTTTGTTCTAACAAGACTACTTTGAATGCTGGGATGGTGGGACACTTCCCAGTAGGGTGTCCCGTTAGCGCACAGATTCCACACACTTGCTCAGTGGAAGGGCTAACATCAACTTGATGGACTTTCTTCATTTCTAAAGCTTCGAGCTTTCGAGACAATGTGGACATTTTTGCTCTCAAGTCATCATCCTCTCTCAAGACATATTTTCCTCCTTGGGAATTAGATGGTCTGGCTTCTACAGTGGTAGGGGAGGCTGAGTCCCACATCTGAGAACTGTCAGATATGGTATTGAAGAAATTGAATGCCTCCTCCGGACTTTTTCCCATGAATTCTCCTTGGGCCATCATTTCGACAAACTGACGTAGTCTAGAGGGTAAGGAGTCATAGAAAAATTCTACCAATGTCCAATTTTCAAAAGCATGATGTGGGCAAGATTGGAGCAGATCTTTGAATCTCTCCCAACTTTGATAAAAAGTTTCTCCTTCTTTGACCGCAAAATTCATGATTTGCCTTTTTAATGCATTTGTGCCATGTAAAGGGAAAAACTTTCTAAAAAATTCATTTTGCAATGCTTGCCAATTGGGTATTGAAAAAGCCTTTAAAGAATTTAACCATTGTTTGGCTCTATCCCTCAAAGAGAAAGAAAACAATTTCATTTTTGCCAATTCAGAATTGTCTTGAAATGTTCCACACACTTCTTCGAAATCTTTGATATGCAGATATGGATTTTCTGCATCCAATCCATGAAACACGGGCAATAACTGCACTGTCCCCGGCTTTACAGTAAAGAAGGGTGCATTTTCAGGAAAAATAAAACAAGAGGGGACACTATTTCTTGTGGGATTCAAGTAATCCCGCAAAGTTCGAATGTTAGGGATCTCCTCCTCTCTCATAGGGACTTCTCCATTTCTTTCATTATTTGCCATACTACCCTCACAAGAGTCTGCTACTGATCTAGGTGAATTAGGTTCAGGCTGATTCACGGACTCACACGATTCTGCCGGCAAATTTTGGAAGTGAGGAGTGCCCTCAGTCATAAAGAAAATAAAACACAGTTATTTACAGGAAACTAAAATATACACAATGTTGAAGGTCTTTTTACCTTTTACCTTAAAGCACCTTTCAAAGGTTCCCCGGCAACGGCGCCAAAAACTTGATGGCTTGATCCAATGTGTACACCCAAGTGCAGGCGGTCAAGCTGTAGTAATAATCCGGTTTGAGTCCGGAGTCGAATCCACAGGGAACTTTTGTTGATATTTCTAAGGCAAGCAGTGGTAGAGACCTTTTGATTGTAACCTTTTTGATTTGCTGTGAGATATGGTTTTTTGCTGGACATAATATAAGATTCTTTCCAGAAAGATTTTCTTTAACAAAATAGGAGATGAATGCTAAAAAAGAGTCACCCTTTAGTGCAAGGATCTGGACATGTAGTTAGTTATCCGGTTTGTCATAATTGTGCTTGATAACTCAATTAACTCCCGTGTCAACAACAAGTTAATCGGAAGATAAAGATGGATTGTGAGAATTAAGAACATGATTCCGATGTCTTTCTAGAAGTTTACAAGAATTGCCTGTGCCGAGACTTAACCCGTCTACAAACAAGCAAGTGTTTCTACAAGACATCCAATCATGATATTAATAGTCCATTCTTTAAATGAAGTACAATAAGGGGGGAGATTGAAGGGTAGTCATGAGGATCTAGCCGGGGTACTTGCCTTGAACTGATGAGTCTTTCTATGCAGGAGTCATCTATGTCATAGAAAGAGCTCACAATTATACAAAGAACCTTAGTTTTGCTAGATGCAATCAATCATCCGATAACAAGAAGATATAAACGTTAAGCATAAAAGAACATTGCACAAATATGATTCCCGAATAACTTATACATGCCCTTCTCCTCTCACTAAAGAGTGAATGAGAAACTACTCACTCTTCATGGCTTGGGTAAAGCTAGAAAAGTGAGTGATGCTCATCCCTCCAAGTGGAGAACCTTGAAAGATAAAGTAACAACAAACGCGGAGCGAATCTTCCACAAAGAATGAGTGAATCACGTTCCACCCTTCACGGCTTTAATCAAGCTCTAGAAAAGTGGAAGAGTTTCACTCTTCTAAGAAAGAAGGAAGCTCAAGCAATGGAAGTGAAATGCATGAACAATAAAAGTAGAAGAAAGCTAGTCACATTTGGAGGGTGACTTCCTCAACCAAATTTTGGAGGGTTGCTTCCTCAACCAAGATGGGAGCTTGATGAGCACATAATATTGCATATTTGAAGGGCTCATTACATGCATTTTAACTCAACTTTTGCATTTAAGTACTTAGAGTTAGCCGAAATTATGAATAATGTTGATATTTTGATGTTGCAAGTTTTTATTGCTTAAATCATGTATTTTAGGACATTGCAACTATGTTGGATGAGTGGTGAAGGCATGGACACAATACATGAAGAATTGGAGGCTTAAAAGGGAAGAAATCAAGAAGGCATTGGTGCTTGGGAACAAGGGCATCAGCAGCCACATCGTTTGGAAGTACTGCCTCGGAGTTCCTCCATTTTGACCATTATCTAATAATAATTTGAAAAATTGCAAAACATAAAAGTTGTATATCTGGGTGTCTTATATTTTGTGTCAAAATTTCAGCCCAATCCAACGGTTGGATCAAAAGTTATGCCGATTCTACCAAAAGTGGTCCAGAGCAGAAAAGAGGGTACCGGTACGTGTACCGGTACGCCGAAGTTTCTGGTGTTCGGGGTACCGGTACGCGTACCGGTACGCTCCCCTGAAGCAGCCCCGATGCTCCTGCAACTCAGCCCCACTTGCTTGGGGGTCCCACCATCGATTCTCCCACGTTTCCCCCAACATTTCCTTACACAACCATGTCTCTCTTACACCTTGGGGAAGACTTTTGAGGCTTGAACATTGAAGGAAGGGGGAGGGACGTGGGCTGCCAGGCTATGCTCTCCCTAGCCTGTCAAAGCCATCCATTCAGCCCTCTCTTGATGGGAGCTCGTTCACACAGCTAGGGGGGACCACCATGCACGAAAATGAGAGGCATACACTCCATATATTCAACATTACAAGCTTGTATTGAGTGGCTACCTAAGCTTAGTTTTAGTTCCATGTAGAAGATGATGAATAGTGCTAGAAATTTATGTTTTTGCATTCTCTTCTCCATTTCAAGTGTAGTAAGCTTTTAGATATCACGTAATCTTTATTTCTTGCACTTTAATCTTATTTATTTCAAGTCTATTGCAAGTTTAGTTTCTTACTCTTGAATCTACCATTGTTGTATTAAGTTTTTCTTCATTTCAAGCTTAAAATGGGTATTGCATATTTTCCTTCATAGCTTAAGTTTTCTTGCATTAGTTCAAGTTTCATGCTCCATTTCATTATGTCCATTTACATTATGCTTGTCTTTCCTTTATGCATGACTAGCTAGATTTTTAAGTTGGTTAATCCAAGGGAGAATTCCACTTGGGTATGCCATTCCAACTCTCTCTCATTCCTTCTCTCGGTGTATGATGGCTCGGTTTGACTGGGTTGGGGTGAGGACATGGTTGTGAGTTCTTGATACACCGTAGGCATTGTCACGGGGTATGCTTGAATCCTCACCTCCATTTTAGTCCCGAGCTTCCCACGAATCAATCGTACTTCTAGGCACCATTGGAGGAAGGCTTTGAGTTGGTTTGACATTCCCACTGGAGTGAACCTTTGTGATTAGCCAACAATTGTTTTCTTGCATTTTCGTTCAAAAACTTCACTCACAAAACACAAACAAAAGATTTTTCACTTTCTTTACCTTTTGCAAAATCACCTTCACACAACTCGAACTTTCCTTCCCTGAGGAGACGACCTTGGAATACTTTTCCAAGTAAAACATCGACACACAAAAGACTCTTTGCGATTGGGGAGCACTTTTGTCCACACATTTCATTTCATACATTTTGTTCATTTCATTTTCCACCACTCCGTTGTTGCCCAATCTCTTACATCACCCCGAGGGAGAGTGACACTCCCCTTCACATATAAGCCATATACACATGTCAAATGGTGATGTTTAGGGGTTAGGAATAACAACGTTTTCAATCAATCATTTTGGCGCCGTTGCCGGTGAAGGTAAAACGTCGAGTTCGAGGTGATTTTGGGACGGCATAAGGTAAGTCTTGTGATTTTCATCACGGGCCAAGGTATGTCGTCTAACTTGTAAATATTTTGTTTTAATTTGTGTTTTATGTAATGTCTTATAATTATTATGAAAATGTATCAAATGCCCCTTATTATGAAAATGTGTGTGAGATTTGTGATGACTATGGACTCATCTTATGTGCCAAATAAATTATCCGGTTCAAGACCTTGAATGCGAAAGTTCAAATTCAGAGTTGGACTACCTAAATTTTTACCGCAACCATTATGATTCACCGAGTTATTCGAGTTATGGTTGGGAGAATGAACCGTATAATTTTTCATCCAATCTCACACCACCAAATGAATTCTCCCACTATCCAACATATGGGAACTCAACCGAAGTAGAATTGGAAAATGTTTGGTGTGATTTTATGCAATCCCAAATGGAATGCAATGCCCAAATGGAATGCATTGCCCAACAACTTAGTGCATTGATTAATGCTACAATTGTTATGCATGAAGAACAACACCTTGAGCATAGTCAATGTATTGAGGATGATCCCCCCAATGAAATGCATATGGATGCTGAATCTCTCACCACTTTAGATTGTGAAACTTTTGATGAAGTTATTATCTCACAAGAGGCTAATGAGCCCAAGGTCATTTTCCCATCTAAGAGTGGTGTTGAGATTCACATTTCTCAACTTGGGGAGGGCATTGCAATGGAGTCAAGTGTTGAAACTTGTAAAGAAAAATTGTATACTCCATTTATGGGATTGCATAAACTTGCCTACACATCTATTTGGTTGAGAATTTTTAATCAACATCCTTTATATGTTTGGATAGATGGTTTAAGAAGGGCATTGATGCAACTAAAAAATTTTAAAATCAAAAAAATCCATGGGCGTAAGGTCATATCCGAATTGAAGCCGGATTGACATGAGCCCTTGTTGTTTTGCTTTCATGTATATAGTAGTTAGATTTCTTTTATTGTTTTATCTTTATTTTTATTTTGTTGTAGTGTAGATTTTAGCATGAAGGTTGTTTACTTCTTCCTAATTTGGACTCATTTCACTTGAGCATCATTGTAGAAAATCTTATTGGGTATCATGTTCTAGTCTAAGTTGGGGGGTGTAAACAAGCTTTTTGTGTTTTATTAATGAAAAGAAGAAAGAAAAAAAAAAGGGGGGGGGGGTATCTCATTCCCCATTTTTACTTTCATTTTTCTCATTGCATGATTCCTTGTGTATTGAGGACAATGCATAGTTTAAGTTGGGGGGTGAGGTGCACCATTCACATGTTCCACCACTTTGTGTATAGAATAAGTTGGAAATGTGAAAATTTTGAAAAATTTTGGACAATTTTTGTGAAAAATAGTCAATATTGAACTATATTTCTCTATCCTAATTGTTATGGGATTTGTGAATTGCTTGATCTTCATTTTGAACTTTGAATACATGAGCACATTATAGAAGTTTATCCTATGCTTGAGTATCACATATGTGTTTTCTTTCAAACTCAACCATTGTGCACCTTGAATGTGTAATTTGGACAATTTACGGATTGAGTTCACATTTGAGTGCTTGACATGAATAGTGGAGATGAGTAAGTACCCGTGTGAGCTTTAGTGTCAATTCTTGTTGGAAGGAACTTACATTTACTCAAGGAACAATTTTTCAAATTCCAAATTTGTTCAATAATCTCATTATGCTTGTTTTGGTTAGGTGTATTTGGGTAGTTGATTGACTTTGTCTTGATTGTACAATGCTCTCCCATGCCTATCTAGAAATGATCTTAGGCCATCTTTGATGCTTTGAGCCTTAGCCTTTTTCTTGTGAAATTTTATCCCTAGTGCCATGATTGAGCCTTAATTGAATTCGTTTCTATGCCACACATGTAACCAAGCCAATGAAAATGATAAATATCTACCTTACCTTGGTTGTTCCTAGTGCTAAGTTGGGTGATGATAAAAGAAAAGGAATGATGGTGTGAAAAAATCAAACAAAAGGGATGAAGGATGTTGAAACTCAAAAGAGTTCAATGGAAAAAGAATGAAAATCTAAGAAAAGGAGAAAAAGAATGAGAAAAAGAAAAGGGAAAAATGTAAAGGAAAAGAAAGAAAAGAAACAAAGGGTGTGGTGATGGTGTGAAAATCAAAATCCCATAAAAGGGAAGTGTTTTTCTAAGATTAAGGTCATTCACCCGGAACAACCCTCTTTGTTATCCTATATCCTTCGTTTCCCTTACCACAACATCACCCCAAGGCCTCATTACAACCCATGAAAGTCCTAAAAGATCTAGAGAAGCATGGGGGATGCATACGTTTAAAAGAACAAGAGAAGTTGATTTTGCTATCTAATGCCCTAACATTCCTTTCATGAGATTATGCCAAGGTTGTTTCATTTTTATGCATACTTCATTTTTGGATTATATGTGAGCATACTTTGTTTTGTGCACAAGATTCCATCTCACATATACACATGGAGAGCATGCCCGGATAATCATAGTGTTATTCATTTTGAGAGAACACCCTTGGTGAGTTTTTGCATCGAAGCTTTATGTGGATGGCCAAAGTAAATGTGAACTCCATTGTGTAAATGTTTAAATTACATGTTCATTTCACACACACGATTTTTGAAAGGAAATGTGTATGTGGATACTCTAGAATAGCATTTACGGCTATGATATGTCTCATGTGTGATTTGTTCGGGTGTTTGAACCAAGTTGTTTTTAGTATCCCATTGCTAATTAAGATAAGGGAATATATTTTAAATATTGGATACTATGAAAAGAAGTTTGTAGGTACCTTCACTGGAAACCTTCACGAGACAAAACTCGTCCACTAGGGATCACCTAGGGGTTTAAAGGCTTGTTGCATGTGCTAAATGCAATATCGGAATTAATATAGTTTTATTTTTTGTTTTCTTGCTTTTTACATTTTGTTTGCTAGGGACTAGCAAAGCTTAAGTTGGGGGGTGTGATGAGCACATAATATTGCATATTTGAAGGGCTCATTACATGCATTTTAACTCAACTTTTGCATTTAAGTACTTAGAGTTAGCCGAAATTATGAATAATGTTGATATTTTGATGTTGCAAGTTTTTATTGCTTAAATCATGTATTTTAGGACATTGCAACTATGTTGGATGTGTGGTGAAGGCATGAACACAATACATGAAGAATTGGAGGCTTAAAAGGGAAGAAATCAAGAAGGCATTGGTGCTTGGGAACAAGGGCATCAGCAGCCACATCGTTTGGAAGTACTGCCTCGGAGTTCCTCCATTTTGACCATTATCTAATAATAATTTGAAAAATTGCAAAACATAAAAGTTGTATATCTGGGTGTCTTATATTTTGTGTCAAAATTTCAGCCCAATCCAACGGTTGGATCAAAAGTTATGCCGATTCTACCAAAAGTGGTCCAGAGCAGAAAAGAGGGTACCGGTACGTGTACCGGTACGCCGAAGTTTCTGGTGTTCGGGGTACCAGTACGCGTACCGGTACGCTCCCCTGAAGCAGCCCCGATGCTCCTGCAACTCAGCCCCACTTGCTTGGGGGTCCCACCATCGATTCTCCCACGTTTCCCCCAACATTTCCTTACACAACCATGTCTCTCTTACACCTTGGGGAAGACTTTTGAGGCTTGAACATTGAAGGAAGGGGGAGGGACGTGGGCTGCCAGGCTATGCTCTCCCTAGCCTGTCAAAGCCATCCATTCAGCCCTCTCTTGATGAGAGCTCGTTCACACAGCTAGGGGGGACCACCATGCACGAAAATGAGAGGCATACACTCCATATATTCAACATTACAAGCTTGTATTGAGTGGCTACCTAAGCTTAGTTTTAGTTCCATGTAGAAGATGATGAATAGTGCTAGAAATTTATGTTTTTGCATTCTCTTCTCCATTTCAAGTGTAGTAAGCTTTTAGATATCATGTAATCTTTATTTCTTGCACTTTAATCTTATTTATTTCAAGTCTATTGCAAGTTTAGTTTCTTACTCTTGAATCTACCATTGTTGTATTAAGTTTTTCTTCATTTCAAGCTTAAAATGGGTATTGCATATTTTTCTTCATAGCTTAAGTTTTCTTGCATTAGTTCAAGTTTCATGCTCCATTTCATTATGTCCATTTACATTATGCTTGTCTTTCCTTTATGCATGACTAGCTAGATTTTTAAGTTGGTTAATCCAAGGGAGAATTCCACTTGGGTATGCCATTCCAACTCTCTCTCATTCCTTCTCTCGGTGTATGATGGCTCGGTTTGACTGGGTTGGGGTGAGGACATGGTTGTGAGTTCTTGATACACCGTAGGCATTGTCACGGGGTATGCTTGAATCCTCACCTCCATTTTAGTCCCGAGCTTCCCACGAATCAATCGTACTTCTAGGCACCATTGGAGGAAGGCTTTGAGTTGGTTTGACATTCCCACTGGAGTGAACCTTTGTGATTAGCCAAAAATTATTTTCTTGCATTTTCGTTCAAAAACTTCACTCACAAAACACAAACAAAAGATTTTTCACTTTCTTTACCTTTTGCAAAATCACCTTCACACAACTCGAACTTTCCTTCCCTGAGGAGACGACCTTGGAATACTTTTCCAAGTAAAACATCGACACACAAAAGACTCTTTGCGATTGGGGAGCACTTTTGTCCACACATTTCATTTCATACATTTTGTTCATTTCATTTCCACCACTCCGTTGTTGCCCAATCTCTTACATCACCCCGAGGGAGAGTGACACTCCCCTTCACACATAAGCCATATACACATGTCAAATGGTGATGTTTAGGGGTTAGGAATAACAACGTTTTCAATCAATCAGAGCTATTTCTCTTCTATGCATGAGAAATGAAAGCATAAACATAAGCATAAGCATAAAACTACTGTTATAACAAGCAAGAGATGTTGGGCTAAAGCCAAACTAATCTCTAAAATAAAGACTTCATAAAGAAAATGAACTAACTACAATGAGAGTGGGAGTCTAAGCCTCCTTCACTATGCTACTTCCTACTATGCTTAGCTCCATTAGCTCTCCAACAAAGGGAGTATTTATAGGCAAGAGGAGGAGGCAGGGGGGGTGAAAGAATAGTGTTTGCCGCCCAAGTCCAAGTGAACAGTCAATAACTCTACTGCCAGTCTGTGGATAACGTTCGAACGTGAGTTGGCGTTCGAACGTTCTTTCTGTTTTTGCACTGAGGGCGTTCGAACGTTGACTGTCGTTCGAACGTTTTCTTCTATTTTTGCACTGAGGGCGTTCGAACGCCAGATTTTCTCTGACCCCTTTCACTCGAGTGATCTGTGGTCTTCTGTGAAGTTCAGTTCCAACTCTCTGCAGTGGTCTGGTCTTCTATCAACTCAAGTACACGTTCGAACGTGAGTTGGCGTTCGAACGTGACACTCAAGTACTTCAGAGCTCCAGTCTTCTTTCCTAACTGCAACACGTCTTCTCTTCAACAGTTGAGTCTGCTACAGTGTAATGTGGACGTTCGAACGTGAGTTGGCGTTCGAACGTTCTGGCTGTGCTCCAAGCTTCTCCAATTTTGGGCTCTAATGTACTGGTGCTGCATCCAAGTGTGGTACTTGTTGTTCTTGGGTCCTTGTTCAGTTTAGGGCCTGAAATGACATCACTTAAACTCCATTAAAGTAAAATTAGTCTTAAAATGTCATAATAATATGTCAACTTTAAGTACTAATCAGGGTGTATGTATTTTTAGAGGTTTGAAATTTTTGGGAGTGGTAGGAGTTGATTTGGTGAGCTTCTTGTCCAAGAATGTAGAGTTGAAAGGGGTTTTATAATGCTGAAAATTTGCTTTGGGTGCTGTCCAAGCTGAATATAATGTTGAAAGTTTACTTTAGGAACTATGCAGGCCGAATAGAATGCTGAAAATCTGTCTTGGGCGAGAATTGGGGCAGCAGGGGCGCACCTAGGCACTGGGGCGCTGCTGCGCTGCCTGGCTGCTTTGGACAGTGTTTGGGAGCAGAAGGTCAGCGTTGGGGCGCTACCTACTGCGCTGCCCAGGCAGAAAATCAGCGCTGCTGCGCTGCCTGTGACGCTGTCCAAACAGAAAATCAGCGCTGTGGCGCTGTTTTGAAGTGCTTAGGCGCTATCCAAACAAAAAAAAATCAGCGTTGTGGCGCTGTGAGTGCTTAGGCGCTGGGTTTCTGGTCTTGGCTCCTTGTTCGATCCTCGGTACCTGCAGGCAATTGACACACTAATTAAAATGCACTAATAATCTAATATCATAATTACTCCTAAAAAAAAAAAAACTAAATTGACATAACATGAATTAAAAATTAAAAGCTAAAATTTGGGTTGCCTCCCAAATAGTGCTTGTTTTATAGTCATCAGTCTGACTACTCCATGTTTCATCCCGGGTCGGCAAGGGTAATTGAAGTCTTTTGACGATCAATGTCGCCGCCCCAATAGTGCTTCAATCTTTGCCCATTCACCTTGAAAGTTCTTTTCGAATTGGCTTCCTCGACTTCAACCGCTCCATGCTGGAACACTGGCTCAAACTTCCGCTCAATGATCTGCTTATCATGCCACCTTTTTACCTTCTCTTTATATAGCTTGGCGTTCTCAAAGGGATATGAAATACAGCTTCCTACAAATACCTTATTCACTGCATCTTCCACCAAATCAACCCGAAAACATTCTTCTGCTTCCTCTGAAAATTTCACAGTTGAAAATACATTAAATTTCACCTCTTGATCTTGGACTCGCATAGTTAGCTCACCTTTCTGTACATCGATAAGTGTTCTTCCTGTTGCTAAGAATGGTCGCCCAATAATAATAGGCATTTCCCTATCTTCCTCACAATCTAAGACTATGAAATCAGCTGGAAAAATAAACTTATCCACTTTAACTAGAACATCCTCAACTATGCCCATTGGATAAATGAGTGATCTATCCTCTAGCTGCAATGTAACGTTAGTAGGTTTTGCTTCATTCAAATCCAATTGCTGATAAATTGAGAGCGGCATTAAATTAATACTAGCTCCCAAGTCACACAATGCTTTTCCGAAGAATTGGTTGCCTATTGTGCATGAAATTGTAAAGCTACCCAGATCTTTGAGCTTTGGTGGTAACTTCTTTTGAAGAATAGCACTGCACTCCTCCGTAAGTGCCACTGTCTCAAAATCACCCAGTTTTCTCTTCCTTGACATAATTTCCTTCAAAAATTTCACATAATTAGGCATTTTCTCCACTGCTTCTGCGAAAGGAATATTTATTTGGAGCTTCTTAAACATATCCAAGAATTTAGAAAATTGCTTATCCCACTTATGTTTCTGCAAACGTTGTGTAAATGGCACGGGAGGCACAATAGGACTCTGATTGCCTCCATTAGAACATGCAACTTGATCTTCTTCCTTCTTGTTATGTTCCATATTCTTGCTATCTTCATCCTTACTATCATCTCCATGTGATTGTTTTGGAGTTCCACCAACAACCTCAGGTAACTCTTTTTTGCTTCGTAATGTAATTGCAGTACTCCTTACCTTCCCTCTTAGGATTGATCTCCGTATCACTAGGTAGAGTGCCTTGAGGTCGGTTGTGAATGGCATTACCGAGCTGACCCATTTGATTTTCCAGGTTTCGGACTGATACTTCCATACTATTCATCCTTGTCTCACTTTGTGATATGTACCTGGAAAGCAGCTCCTCCAAATTTGACTTCTTTTCCTGCTATGGTGGAGCTTGATTCTGAAAGCCTGGTGGGTATGATTGTGTTGGAGCAGAAGTTTGGGCTTGATTATTATTCCAAGACAAGTTCGGATGAGTCCTCCAACCAGGGTTATAATTGTTGAAATTATTGTCATGTTGCTGCCTGTTGAAGTTACCAACGTATTGTACCGACTCTAAACTAATTGCACATTGATTGCTCGGATGGTTCCCTACACACAATTCACAGACAACTGCCACACTCTGAATAGGCTGCACCCCTAGAGCATCAATCTTCTTTGACAACGTAGCAACCTGTGCAGCCAATCCAGTAAGTGCATCAACTTCATAAATCCTTGCTACCTTTGGCTGATTGATCCTGGTAGATGGCCACTGATAATTGTTGGCAGCCATCGTCTCCAATAACTCGTAGGCTTCATCGAAATTCTTCCCCATCAATGCCCCTCCTGCAGCTGCATCGATACTAGTTCGGGTAGCACTAAACAACCCGTTGTAGAACGTCTGAACTTGCAACCACTTAGGAATACCATGGTGAGGGCATTTTCAGAGTAAATCCTTGAATCGCTCCCAAGCTTCATAGAGAATCTCAGAATCATGTTGTGCGAATGAAGTGATGTCGTTCCTCATCCTTACTGTTTTAGCTAGTGGAAAGAATTTAGCTAAGAATTTTTGAGCTAAATCTGTCCACGTAGCAATAGAACCTGGTGGCAATGAATGCAACCAACTCTTTGCCTTATCACGAAGTGTGAAAGGAAAAATTCAGAGTTTAATCGCATCTTTGTTAACCCCATTGTATTTGAACGTGTTGCAAATCTTCAGAAAAATCACCAAATGATTGTTTGGGTCGTCGTTAGGCAAACCCCCAAACTGCACTGAATTCTGAATCATTTGGATGGTACCCGGCTTGATCTCGAAACTGTTTGCTTGAATTGCAGGCCTTTGAATGCTCGATTGTATTTCTGTAACAAGCGGCATAGCATAATCCCTGAGCGATTTCTGTTCATCTTCAGCCATAGTTTCTTGATTATTTACTTCTTGACACTACTTTTGCAAGTTTCAGAACCTTCTATCTATTTCGTCTTCGTACGGTAGTAGCTATTGACATGTATATCGTGTTTGCATACAAAATTCAAGAGTACTTGCGAAAATAATTAAAACAAAAAAATTAAATAAGTTTAAACTAAGATCAAATTGATTGAAATTAATATTGAAATAATTACTAGAATAAATCCCCGGCAACGGCGCCAAAAACTTGTTGTCCGAATTTGATATTGACAATTTACGTGCAAGTATACACGATCAACAAGTAATAAAGTGATAAGTAGAGTATCGTTCCCACGGAGAATTATTGCTAATAACTTCCAAGTACTAACTTTATATCAATTCGATTTTATTTAAACAATTAGAATTGAACTATGGAATTACTAATTTAAGACTAAATCTAAAATTACTGAACAATGAGTGATTTTACCGGATAAAAGAATTTAAGATTACAACTTCCCCTAATACTTCATATAAATCTTTCCACTCTCTTTCCAGTTAATTGATCAAAATAAGTTATTAACTAAGACTTCAAAATTATTTATCAAACCTCTTCCGATAGTAAGATAAACATATCTCTCCCAATTAAATTACCATATTCCTATGCAAAATAAGTTGGAATAGATTCATTAAGTTCAAACTCTAATAAAAGTTACACACGGCATATAGGTATATTCCTATCCTATACGCAAACCCAGCTATTCAATCCTAAGAAGAATCAACCAGACGCATGTTATCATATTCTAATCTAAACCTAGAATTCATCTCCCAATTTCATCTAGGTTATCAAATCAATTGTTGGCCACACAATTATATATTAAGCACAAAATATGATAAACAACTTATATATGATCAATAAGAACTAGAAACGAGAGTAGATCAATTTAACTAAAATTAGGTTCCGTTGCAATCTTAATAAAAATTTAGTTCATAATGTAATTGAAAAACATCATCCTCAAATTAAACAACATCTCAAAAAATCAAGAACTAAAATTAAGAGAAAAGGAATGAAAACTTAGTTGCAATCTTCAACTTCTCTCTAGCCTTCAATCCCGATTTTCTTCGTGTTGCTTCCTTCGATTCTTGTCTTCACTTTTCTATCAATCCTTGGTCCTTTTTCTTTGATAGCAGCCCCCAAAATCAGTATCTTTCATTCCAACTCAAACCCTAGCATATATGTGGCATTAGAGTCCAATTTCGGCTAAAAAACAAGTCAGAATTCGCGTCCACATTAAAACAAGGGCTGCAACACTTAAAATCAGTGCAGGGGTGCTGACTTTCTGCCTTCCTAGTGCTGCAGTGCTGGTCCTAGCGCAGCTACGCTGATCCCATTTTAAGTCTAGAGCTTCCCTTGTTGCTTAGTCTTCAAAAATCCGACACTTAGGCTCCCAAATGACCTTGTTTCCTTCCAAATGATCATGTTTCCTTCCAAATGATGATTCCTACAAAATAAAATTAAAACACACAAAAAAAATAAAAAGGAACATAAAATACTTGAAAGCTTGCAATTTCACCAAGCCAAGAGTACTCAATTCATAGGTATAAAACCCACTCATCAATAGTTGTGCATTGGGTTTGGGATTGCTGTGAGATTGATTGTTTAGTGAGTTAATTGAAGATTAATTAAAATCAATCATCATGGTTAAGTTGGGTTGTGGTGACTAAAGGGGTTCTAACATTACTTGTTATATTTTTATGGAAAAAGTAATTGTGGTGGTTTAGGTTTTTATTAGTAATCAATTGGACTAAAATTGATTAACTTATTCACTCCCTCTCTAGGCAAAGTATCTATAGCTCTACATGTATAATAATCATTTCATCGTAGAAAGTGTTTTTTGCTTTCCGGTAGTCATAGTCCAATTCTTCTTTCTCAGGATTTTTTTTTCATATTTGAATCTGAAGGTTCGTAAACCAAAACTCTTTAGGATCCAAGAGAATGTTTCTATTCCCTTATCTGGATTTTGATTGTCAATCGAAGGCCGGGCATTGAATCATTTTAGTACACAACACTCGAAACAAAAGGCTTATAGCCGAACTATGACAGCAAGCGAGGGAAGATCCACATCGGTTTCTCCCTCCCGGAAACATAATTGCTATTAGAGCGTGGTTGTCCCGAGTCCATAGACACTTGTAGGCATTTCTTGTTTTTGCTTACATACCTATTTCGCCTTTAAGAGATCTATAATTGCTACTAGTTAGTCTCAAATGGATTCTAAAAAAGAAGGAGACTCAATTGCATGACCACATCTCTTTGATGGTTCTAACTTTGCTTATTGGAAAACTTAAATGAGAGCATTTCTTAAATCAATTGATGAGAGAGTATGGTTGATAGTGTTAGAGAGTTGGAGCCCTCCCACCATCACCACGCAAGTCAAAAGTGGTGAAGCGGTGATTAAAGTGAAAATACCCAACGACTTGGTCGAGGATCGAGAATCGGTGGGTGAAATTCAATAGACTTAAATGTGATATTCAAGGCCGTGACACCCAATGAGTTCGACGCAAATTGTGAGACTCCAAAGGAGGCATGAGATATTCTTGTAAACCCCCACATGTTTATCTTTACATAGTGATGTAATTATTTTGTAATGTTCATAAATGTAATGACGTACGAATGAACTGTATAGATTGTAAGAGTAGATATTAAAAAAAACATTAGGAAACTTAATATGATATGTATTAGAAGTTATGAAGTATTCCGGAGTTTAATCACATTTTAGGGAGAATTCGGGTAGGAAGGAAGTTGACACTGCCTTAGTATTTGGACCATAACTTTTTATCCCGATGTCCGTTTGATCTGAAATTTTTACAGTAGACACTAAACTTTCATGGATACAAAAGTGTGTTTCGCGAAAATTTTCCAAATCGACCTCCAAATAGGCCAAATATTCCTTAGACATTCAGCTAAAAATTGGAGTCTATTTGAACGTGAATGGATCCATTCGAACCACAGTTAGTCCCAGTACTTTTGTGTCTGATAGAAAATCTGATGGAAAAACAAAATTACTAGGAGCAAACAACGTTCGAAAGCCAATAATACGTTGATTAACCCTAATTAGTGTGTAAATTAAAATAGATTAATAAGTTAATTATGTAGGTTAAAACAGTTAAATTTTGAAAATTAGGGTTAGTGCGTAAATTAGGGTTAATGCATGGAATGTTGTTAGTTTCAGGGTTTTGTGCGAAAATTGTGGGGAGCAATATGTCGCCTTCTGAAACTAAGTCTGTAGAGCCCAGTGTTATAGTTATCAAACCAGAGTTGAAATCTCTTCCAGCTGACTTGAAATATGTCTTCTTGGGGGAGGATGAAACTCATCCAGTGATAACATCTTCAAAGTTGTCAGAAGTCCAAGAAAAGTAATTGATAGAAGTCATAAAAAATCATCGAAGTGCTATCGGTTGGATGATAACAGATATAAAGGGTATAAGTCCTCTTCTTTGTACTCATTGTATATACTTAGAGGAAGATTCCAAACCATCCCAATAGCCGCAAAGAAGGTTGAATTCACATTTGAAAGAAATAGTTCGGGCTGAAGTACTTAAACTATTCGATGCTGATATTATATATCTTATATCTGATAGTAAATGGGTTAGCCCAACATAGGTAGTGCCTAAAAATTCTAGTGTAACGGTCGTGAAAAACCAAGAAAATGAATTAGTCCCTATGTGCACAGTAACTGGTTGGCGTATGAGTATTGACTATCAGAAGTTGAATTCTCTCACTAGAAAATATCATTTTCTCCTACCTTTCCTAGATCAAGTCTTAGAAAGAATAGCTGGTCATGCATATTATTATTTTTTTGGATGGATATTCCGGCTATGACCAGATTGAAATATCAATTGATGATCAAGAAAAAATCACTTTTACATGTCCCTTTTGCACTTTTGTTTATAAAAGAATGCCTTTTGGATTGTGTAATGCTCCAGTTACTTTTCAACACTGTATGTTAAGCATTTTTAGTGACATAGTGGAGCGGTTTTTGGAAGTCTTTATGGATGATTTTTTGGTATATAGTGATTCATTTGAATTATGTTTAGAGAATCTTGAAAAATTCTTTACTTGATGTGAGGAAACTAATCTTGTTTTGAATTGGAAAAAGTGTCATTTTATGGTCACACAGGGCATTGTTTTAGGAAATGTAGTTTCCGCGGAGGGAATTAAAGTTGATAAGTCCAAAATCGATTTAATAGCCAATCTCCCTCCACCTAAGACTATAAAAGATGTTCGATCCTTTCTAGGTCATGCATGATTCTATAGAAGATTCATTAAAGATTTCAGTTTGATATCCAGAACTATGCGTTATTTTTTATGTCAAGATGTACTATTTGATTGGAATGATGCATGTCAATTAGCATTTGATAGACTTATAAGCATGCTTATTTCTACACCAATTATGCAACCTCCTGGCTGGTCTTTACCTTTTGAATTAATGTGTGATGCTAGTGACTATGCAGTAGGAGTAGTTTTAGGTCAAACAAAAGAAAAAAAAAACCTATGTGATTTATTATGCAAGAAAAACATTGAATGATGCACATATGAATTACTCCACCACGGAAAAAGAATTGCTTTCTGTTGTATTTGCTTTAGATAAATTTCGCTCATATTTGGTTGGATCCTCAATTGTTGTGTTTATTGATCATGCAGTCTTGAAATATTTGCTTACTGATCTGACCTGATTTATGTCATACACCCAAGTATAAGTGGTCAAATTACAAGATTTCTCGGTTAAGTCCGAGGTCGAACCCACAGGTAACTAACTGTCGGTATTCAAAACAGAAACGATAAAATTGTTGTGTGTGTCGTGTGCAACGAAACAGTTGTGGGGTGAGCTTAGAATTATCAAATAAATACTTAACTAAAACTTTGAAAAACAGTGATAAAAAGGTACTTTTCAGTGCGAGGATCCAACATGATTTATAGTGTTTATTTATGAAAATGCCACCTTATAACAATCAACTCCCATTTTACTCAAAAGTCAACCGGTAGGTTTGATGTATATTGAACCATAACACAACAACTGATTAGGTTAGCTGGAAGGTCTATGTACCATGCAACAATCAAATAACCCTAGTAAACCCGAAGGTGAACCATTAAAAAAGTTTACTCTAGCTATTTCATAGGCAGGTTGATGATTCAATGATGACGGGGTTCCGGTTTATGCATTGAATCAAAAGTATTGGCTATGGAGAGATTTAACCCGTTTATAACCAATCTCCCGAATGTTATATAAAGCCCAACTATGTACATCACTGTATCATGTATGAAGTGCATAATAATTATAGATAGAATGGTATATATTAATAGGCTTTGCTCAGTGTTCATAGTCATGATCATATTATAAATGTAACCATCCATCAATTATGGGAGGTATAAATGTTAACGCATTAATAAAACATCAGCATTTCCATAACTTAAATAGTATTACACATGCATTCACCCTTCACCGAAGAGTATAAATAGACTACTCATGCCTCACTGCTATAGACGAGCAAAAAGAGTGAGATAATCCCATTACAACCGAAAACAAAATACAACACGTCCTTCCCCGAGGAATAGTTGAAACACTGCCACTCTTATTACCAGCTAGGGCACAAAAGTAGGAGAGATTCAACCCCTCCAAGTAGAAAGGACAAACAAAAATGTAGAAGTAGAGAAAATTCTGGCCGAGAAGTGATTAGGGCAGGGCTTTGCTCATTTTCTGACTGAAATTCCTCCTGAAGTCTCTTTTTCTCTCTGTCTTGAACTCTTCTTATCTCTCTGGCTAATCCCCCCAAAAAAATGGTTGAACTTTGGTATTTATAGGCACTGGAGAGGTTCTTCAAGGTGGAAGACACCCAGGTAGACCAATCAGGGTGTTTTGTTACTCAATTGGACCAATGGGAGATGAGAGAGAGTTGAGGCAGTTTAAGGACCATCCGGATGCCATCACCACTATCCGGACGGTGGCAACTCTCTGGTTTCCTTGTTTGGCAGCCTCCTTGTTTGACTTCTTAATTTCACTTGCCTCCCTTTCTTTATTTAGCCTTTACACTTTGATCCTCCTGAATTTCTGTATTTCCGTTTAAAACCCTACAAAATGTACAAATTATGCATTAACCCTAATTTTTTTTAACTTAATCATTTTAACCTAATTCACGCACACAATGAACTTTAAAACCTAATTCATTTACGCATTATTTAGGGTTAATCACTTACCAAGAAAAATGCAAAACCACGTCTCCTAAGATGGATAATGTTGGTTCAAGAATTTGATCTTATCATCAAAGACAAGAAATGAGTTGAAAATGTGGTAGCTGATCATTTATCAAGGCTGGATTATGGTATAAAGGAAGAATCAATACCAATCAAAGAATTTTTTTTTCCAGATGAGCAGCTATTTGCAGTAACAGAAGTATCATAGTATGCAGATATGTCAATTATTTAGCCACAGGTACTATTCATTTTCATTATACCTGGACCGACAAAAAGAAATTTTTGAGAGAGGTATACAATTTATTTTGGGAAGATCCCTATGTGTTTAAGTACTGCAAGGATCAAATAATAAGGCGATGTGTACCCACTCATGAAATATGCCAGGTTACTTCAATTTTTCATTCTGAAACATGTGGAGGGCATTTTTCTTGAAAGAAAACCGCTGCTAAAATTTTGCAGTGTGGATTTTATTAGCCCAGTCTTTTTAAAGATGTACATGTCTTTTTCTAAATTGCGACAGATGTCAAAATTTGGGGAATATTTCAAAAAGAAACATGATGTCTTTGAACCCAATTTTGATCGTTGAAATTTTTTATTGTTGGGGCATCGACTTCATGGGATCGTTTCCCCCATCCTTTGGACATCTGTACATTTTGGTTGCCGTTGATTATGTTTTCAAATGGGTAACAAGAGGCAATTCCTTATCGAAACAATTATCAACGTACAGTGATCAGATTTTTAAAAGAAAATATTTTGTCTAGATTTGGAATTCCTCAATCCATTATAAGTGATGGGGGAACAAATTTTTCTATTACAAATTTTGAATACCTAATGAAAAAATATTTGATTTCTCACAAAATATCTACCCCTTATCATCCCCAGACAAGTGGACAAGCTGAATTGGTCAATAGGGAGATAAAATATATTTTGAAAAAAACAGTAAATCTAGACCGCAAGTTTTGATCTTTGTGGCTGACTAATGTGCTTTGGGCTTACCGAACTGCATACAAAACTATTTTGGGAATGTCCATGTCACTTGCCTTTAGAATTGGAATATCGAGCATACTGGGCAATCAACATGACCTATCCGAGGTCCAATATACAACATTAACCGCCCCGGGTCCATTTATGAGTAAACATTGACCACACCGGGTCCATTTATCCATACTCATATAAAAACATGCAAGGTTATATTAAAAGTAGTCCATACAAGTTCGATTACAAATCTTCTACATATATTACATGCCCAAAACATAGTTTTAACAAAAGTTTTACAAAAAACCAAGGTTAAAGGCCACAATTCGGCCTCTCTTCACCCTTGAGGCTCCAAATGAGAGCCGTCCACCGGTGTGTATCCCGCACCTGAAATATTTTCTCGTATAGGGCGAGCAACGCTCAATAGAGTATCTCGTACAGAGGCTACTCCCCACCCTAGATGCATATGAATGTGCACATGTAACAATCAACAACCATTCTAAACAAGAACATGCAATTCAATGTTGGAATTCTTTTACCATGTCATGCCATGAAATGAGATAAAACTCACTCACGCACTTTAACCCGAGCCCTCACCGACTCCCGCAACACAATGCAATGCCAATGTGTAGAGGATCTGTCATTGATGAAATTCATCCAATGATCCTTTTAAAATCTCTGGGTCTTTCGTGGGGTGAGTATTTATGGAGTTACACCAACGGCACCCAACCGATACGGAATTCATGGACTTCCACCAACGGTTCCGCGTACACCGACGCACTTTATGGATTCTTATACCACTGGAGTGCGTATCCAAGTCACCGGGTCTCTCCCCCGAGGGATTTTCTAGCCCTTCTTGCTAACCCCGACTCCAAATTCATGCAACCATGCAACTCTGTCGGATTTTCAACCCAACTTTCCCGAGCCCATCCATCAATCACCAATTGTGTTGTTTGATCACACCATGCACACACACCCACCTAATGCGATGTCTCCGTGCAAATGCAATGTAATGAACCATTGCATGTCAATGTCAAGTCTCATATGTAATGAATGCCATATGGATCAATTTAACCACATACTTCAACATATGCCATGGTAATTTATATCTAATGCACATAATTACCACAATTGATCATGATGCTAATATATTAACAACATATATCAATTACCTTTTTCGTGAGCATGTCACACATAAATTATGTCATAACAAGTTTAATTCTCACATAGGCATTTAGCAAAATACCTTCAAGGCACCAATCATGTTATCACATAACCTATGTAAATAACTCATTTCTTTCACAAGACACAATATAACACATAGCATGCCCACACAATACGAAGCTCCAAGAAATTTTCACATGGAACTTCACATATCAATTTCAAACTAGAAATTGATTAAATCATTTCTACACCTACACCTTAACCATAGGCAAGTGAAATACATAGTTCTATATACCTACCATTTTTCATTAACCCAACCATAATAGGAAAGTTTTAAAATACACAAAACAGCCCACATAAACCCAATTTCCAAGAGTTTACACCAATAGCTTCCACATATCAAATTTAAGCTAGATGTTGGTCTAAGCCATTTCTATACCCAATTCCTCACTTCCATAACAAGAGGCAAGTGACATGTATAGTTCCATATACCTACCCATTTCATATGGACATCCTAGGTTGAAAATAAACCTAAGTAGGAGGGAACCCTACCTCTTTGAGCATAAAATGAAGTGTATAACTTCAAGAACACCAACCCCAACCTCAAACCTTTGATTTTTCCCAAAATCTTCCCTGTGGATTTTCGGTGAAATCCTTCATTCTTGGTACGTAAGCGTAGCCCTCATCGATGAGATCAACTTTGATTCTTGGCTCGAGTTGATTCGAGCGACGGAGAGGCGGAAATCGTAGCGAGAAGCCTTGAAAACTTTCTTTTTTTCTCTCCTTTCTCTCTCCCTTCCTTCACACGTTTTGCCCACTGGAAAATGCAGAGTATTCTGCCTAAAAATCAGATATTTGTTCATATTTATAACCCTTAACACTTGGTCCACGTCGCGCCACAAACCCCCCCTCGTCCGGGTATATTTTCGCCCCGAAACGATTAATTTCATCCCACTTTAAGTTCAAATTATTTTTATTTGAACTTTAATTCAATTATAAGGAAATTTTATAATTTCCATTTTTGGGGACCCTTGTGAGGTCATTCGACATTGTCGTCTCGTAAAACATGAAAAATCCGACTATCTCGGAATTCGACGAAAATTGATAGGACCACTAGATTTCGCGAGAAGCATACAACGGTGAGGTCCGTTTCGTCATCCGAGATCTAGAGAAATACCTATTTTAAATCTGCATTATAGTGGTAAATTACCATTTTGCCCTTTTTCAGAAAAAGTTCAAATTTACCCGGGTTTTACATTATTTAATTATCTCTTTTATACCATATTTCTCTACTTTCCTTATTACTGTTGTGATTTGGCACTTCGTGACTAAAAGGGGCAGAAAAGTTTTGGCATAAATTGGGGTGAAATTTGATGACTAGCATGGGATTAGTTGCATAGGAATATAGTAAGGGAGTGTTTGTTGACATACTCAGGGAGTACATTTACAAACTTGGCATGAAGTCCCATATTTTCTATGTTTATTTTTCACTTATTATTTATTTTTGTGAACACCAACTAAAGGGGAGAAATTGTTGTGTATTGTCTTTGCTAAATTTGTAAGTTCTCAAACAATATTGGGCTAGTATTGCTTATATATGTCATATATTGGGCTTGCATGATGTTAACATGAATATGCCTTATGCTTCTCTTTGTGATTTATGTACCTCTGATTATATTATGTCATATTTATTTATGATGTTTTTCACGAGGTATTAGTTGAGTTGTGGTGTGCAGGACTATGATTTTCAAAGCTTTCATCAAGAAGATAGTTTTTGTACTTAGCTTTGAGATTGAAAGACTTGTACAATGAGTGTTGAGATTATTTTACAATTTGTTCTTGTTCTCAGTAGTTTGAGTTGTAATTTTAAATTTCTTACTCTTATATTTTTTTCAAGAAATTGTCAAAGGGGGAGATTGTTAGGAATATGTTTGTAATTGGCCAATTTTGTGAAGTTTTGTGTAATCTCAACCTAATTATGGTCATCAAGCTTCAAAAATCAAGATCTGTAAGAAAGGGAGTACAAGCTACAAAGTCGTATCTAGAGTACTCCAATGTACCTTCAAGCTAAGGACAAAGGTAATGACCTAAGGACCTAGATTCCTTGAGGATGATTAGGGTTGAGAAAATGGAATTGGAAAAATCCGTAAATGTCTGTTAGGGTTTTTCGTTGAAATTTATTTTATAAACGTTAAATGTGTTTTGAAAAGATAGATTGATTCATTTATCGAACCCTCCTTGAGCAACACCCTTTAGTGTTCAAGATGACAAGTTTTTTCTTGGTTTTCAGCTTCAAAACTAGTAGGAACCACCCTCTACTCACTCAGCTCTGGTTAGAGCGGTCTTTGAACACTTAAGGATAAAATCGAAGAAGGCTATTGAGTTCGACAGTAGAGACCTCTCATAAGCCACTCGAGTGCTCTCTACCTGTCAAACCTGGTTTGATCCTTTTTTCATTCTTGTGACAACCACCTTCTCACTGCTCTCCCACTACTTGAGTGGTCATTCGCAAATTCTAGTTCACTTGGTCCCCAAGTTTCACCTAATTTTGAGCCTATAAATAGGAGAAGCCTTATAGAGTTAGGGTATCTCTTTTGCAAGCTTATTTTATATCTCTAAAACCTTTAGAGATCCTAGAAACCCTATATCCCTAAGTGATCAAAGGCCATCCATATTGAATCTTCATTCAACATTAGACATTGAAGAAGAGTTTCTTGTTTGGAGTTACAAAACCCATTGAAAGAGTGTCATCCCAAGGATCTTCGTGGAGAAGGTCGCTTGAAGAATCTAAATGATCCATTGCGGTGGAGGCGTTCAAGTGAAGATGCCCATAACTCTAGTGGGGGAATCCAGAGGAGAGAGTTACTAAAGGAAATGAGCTTCTAACCATGGTATTGGTTGAGATATAAGTCTCGAGTACTTGTAAATTAATTTTGGGTTAGTGGATTAGGTTTGGTGAACCCCAAGTGCTTCCCCGCGGTTTTTCATAGTTGGGTTTCTGCGTCAACCAATTGTTTGTATCCTTTATTACTTTAATTTTGCCTATGCACTTGTAATTTTGCACACACGTGCACTATGTGTTTGAATGAATGATTGTTTATCTTTCGATTCATTGATAAGGGTTTTGTAATCAATTGGCTTGGTTGGGATCTTTTGTCATGGTGAGATTGAGTGTTAATTAATCAATTTACATTTTCATACACCAATTCACATGACAGGGTTTATGAGTTGTTAAAAGGGGTTCAAACTCTTAGTTGACAAATCCATCTTTGATTGGTAATTATGATAGATTAGGTTAAAATTGGTGAATATTTGGCCTTAATTTGGATTAACCTATTCATCCCCTTTCTAGGTTATGTCTAGCATCTTAAGTGTATAATCATGAGGGGCGATTTACCACATGTCGCGTTTTTGCAAGATCTTTCCACACGATTATACACGTAGAATTGCATGCACGACCTAAAAGGGGTGAATAGGTTAATTAAAAAAATTGGCTTGAACAAACACCAATTTACAACCTATTGACCTCAATTACCAAATTAAGTGATTAATTTTTCAATTAAATGCTTTGAACCCCCTTTTCCCCAAATCAAGAACAACCCAACATGTATGGATGGATGTAATGAATATGTCATTTTGCAAGCTCAACAACCAACAATCCAATCCAAAACACCAACAATCCCTCTAACAAGTCAACTCCACCCAACCACAACCACAATGATGAATAAATCAAATAATACAATGTAAGTGTCAATTCATCAAACACATATTGTGTGCAATTGCAAAAGTGTGTGTGCACACACGCGCGCTCAAAATTAAAGCAACAATAAGAACGTCCACAATACAAGCAATTTTACGCAAAAACCCTTTCAGAAAACATCGCAGAATTGGCACTTGGTTCACCTAACCTAATCCATTAACTCAAGGTTAATTATAATGAATCAAGTCTTATACATCAACCAATACACTCATGGTTAGATGCTAACTTCCTTGTCAATCTATCCTTTAGGTAGACCCACCAAAGTCTTGAGTAGGTTCACTTGGACGCGCTCACCGAAATGAACCATCTATGCCTCGAGCAAACTTTTAGGACGCAACCAAGATTCTTGGTATTCACACAGACGTTGTGGGTTCAGCTAGATCACCAAGAAAAATCTTCTTCTTCAATATGTGATTCGTCATCAAAAGTACCATTTCTTTATCTATTATGTATGAAAAATTACATTATTTTAGAGCAGTTAAATGCATTATATCTTGATCCTATGCTTTGACTGGATTTTAGTGTGTGATTAATTTATGAGGTAAAAATAGGTGAATTGAGCTGAATCAGTGTACTTGGTAAATCGACCAGTCAATTGGAGATTACAATGAAGTCAAGGGGACCAAAGTGCTATTGGAAGTCAATGATCAGCTCTAGAGGAAATGGGATCTGAGCCCTATGTTTCTAGATAGATAGGTGTGTCCGGATGTAACTTTTCCATTTAGAAGCAATGATTGGCATTCATTGCAGTCAAGAGGAACTAACTTTGAGGATACATACTACTTTCATCTGGACGCAAGAATCCCATTTGGATATGACTGTTGAAGATGCAAATTCTAGAGATACGGAACTGTTCGGACATGGGAATACTTGTGGAAAATTAATTGATGATACGTTATGTTACTGTCTGAACGCAAGAAGTCCGTCCGGAAGTGTGTATTGACCAAGTCAAGGTGGATTAATTTTCTTACTTCCATCCGGACGTGCCTCCTAACATATTGCACGACTATTGTGCCCTAGTAGAATTTTTAATTGTAAAGGGGACCCCAAAAATACTTTGTAAAGCCTCTGATTATAAATAGGGTAGAAGACAGCCTTAGAGGGGATCCGGTCTTCAATTTAATTTTTTCAGCCTTTTGAAAGAACATCCATGTCTTGTGAGTAGATCTTCTTTTAATTATAGTTAAGGTAGGGTTTTTTGGGATTATACATCAAATATTTTATTTATGCAATTATTCTTTATTATTCTTAAATGAGTTTATCTTTTTTGGTTTATCGATTGAATGAATGATTTTTAGCAAAGTATTGTACTCTGTAAATGTAACACCCCAAAAATCCGGGTGTCCGTTGATCACCCATCAACCCGCGGAATACCCGTGGATATCATGTAACTCGACATCATGCCATTATGCCCCATTTATCGGGGTCCATAATTTAACGAAATTCGGGCAGAGTCTCCTTTGTACGGGAAGCTCTACCCAAAACACAACCTGTGCAATATACAATCACATGACCCATCCGAGGTCCAATATACAACATTGACCGCACCGGGTCCATTTATGAGTAACCATTGACCACACCGGGTCTATTTATCCATACTCATATAAAAACATGCAAGGTTATATTAAAAGTAGTCCATATAAGTTCGATTACAATTCTTTTACATATATTACATGCCCAAAACATAGTTTTAACAAAAGTTTTACAAAAACCAAGGTTAAAGGCCACAATTCGGCCTCTCTTCACCCTTGAGGCTCCAAATGAGAGCCGTCCACTGGTGTGTATCCCGCACCTGAAATATTTTCCCATATAGGGTGAGCAACGCTCAATAGAATATCTCCTACAGAGGCAACTCCCCCACCCTAGATGCATATGAATGTGCACATGTAACAATCAAAAACCATTCTAAACAAGAACATGCAATTCAATGTTGGAATTCTTTTACCATGTCATGCCATGAAATGAGATGAAACTCACTCACGCACTTTAACCCGAGCCCTCACTGACTCCCGCAACACAATGCAATGCCAATGTGTAGAAAATCTGTCATTGATGAATTTCATCCAATGATCCTTTTAAAATCTCCGGGTCTTTCGTGGAGTGAGTATTTATGGACTTACACCAACGGCACCCAACCGACACGGAATTCATGGACTTCCGCCAACGGTTCCGCGTACACCGATACACTTTATGGATTCTTATACCACTGGAGTGCGTATCCAAGTCACCGGGTCTCTCACTCGAGGGATTTTCTAGCCCTTCTTGCTAATCCCGACTCCATATTCATGCAACCATGCGACTCAGTCGAATTTTCAACCCAACTTTCCCGAGCCCACCCATCAATTACCAAGTGTGGTGTTTGATCACACCATGCACACACACCCACCTAATGTGATGTCTCTGTGCAAATGCAATGTAATGAACCATTGCATGTCAATGTCAAGTCCCATATGTAATGAATGCCATATGGATCAATTTAACCACATATTTCAACATATGCCATGGTAATTTATATCAAATGCACATAATTACCACAATTGATCATGATGCTAATATATTAACAACATATATCAATTACCCTTTTCTCAAGCATGTCACACATAAATTATGTCATAATAAACTTAATTCTCACATAGGCATTTAACAAAATACCTTCAAGGCACCAATCATGTTATCACATAACCTATGTAAATAACTCATTTCTTTCACAAAGCACAATATAACACATAGCATGCCCACACAATACCAAGGTCCAAGAATTTTCACATGGACTTCACATATCAATTTCAAACTAGAAATTCATTAAATCATTTCTACACCTACACCTTAACCATAGGCAAGTGAAGTACATAGTTCTATATACCTACGCTTTTTTCATTAATCCAACTATAATAGGAAAGTTTTAAAATACACAAAATAACCCACATAAACCCAATTTCCAAGAGTTTACACCAATAGCTTCCATATATCAAATTTAAGCTAGAAGTTGGTCTAAGCCATTTCTATACCCAATTCCTCACTTCCATAACAAGAGGCAAGTGAAATGTATAGTTTCATATACCTACCCATTTCATATGGAACCATAGGTTAGAAGTAAACCAAAGTAGGAGGGAACTCTACCTCTTGGAGCGTGAGATGAAGTGTGGAGAACCTCAAGAACACCTCCCAAGCCCCAAAACTCTTGATTTCCCCAAAGTCTCCTCTTGGATCTTCGGTGAAATCCTTCGTTCTTGGTATGGTTGCGTAGCTCTCATCGAGGAGATCAACTTTGATTCTTGGTTCGAGTTGATTCGAGTGACGGAACTCCGTGAATCGAAGGGAGAAAAATTGGATTTCTCACTTTTCTCCTCTCTTCCCTCTTCCAACGTGAACCAGCAAAGAAATGGGGAGTATTCTGCTCCAAAATCATATATTTGCTCATATTTATAACCCTTAACACTTGGTCCACGTCGCGCCACGCGCCCCCTTGCCCGGGTCCGTTTTCGCCCTGAAACGATTAATTTCATCCCGGTTTAAGTTCAAATTAATTTTATTTGAACTTTAATTCAATTATAAGAAAATTTTATAATTTCTGTTTTTGGGGACCCTTGTGAGGTCATTCGACACAGTCGTCTCGTAAAACGTAAAAAATCCGACTATCTTAGAATTCGACGAAAATTGACAGGGCAACTAGATTTCGTGAGACGAATACAACGGTGAGGTTCTTTTCGTCATCCGAGCTCTAGAGAAATACGTATTTTAAATCCGCATTATAGTGAAAAATTACTATTTTGCCCTTTTACAAAAAAAATTCAAATTTACCCGAGTTTTATAGTAAACTTATTTGATTACTCATTAACTGGATTTATTCTCGCGAGTTTACAAAACTAGTTTTTAAATTCATATTTTCACCTCAATCAATTATTGATTTTCAATGTGCTTCAGTTGATTACACTGACATTGAAAATCAACTGAGATAAAATACAGTTGCATAGATATAATATTTGATGTATATGAACAATTCTTGATCCCTAAACTAAAGAGTAGTTTTTCCTTATAAGAAATTTCCTATAGTTTTCAGCAATTTCTCAAATCAAATAACCTTCAAATCGTTCTTCTTTTTTACCTTCCTACGATCTGTTCGATCCCTGTGGATCGACCTTAGACCTACCGAGTTATTGTTGCAGTTGACCACCTGCACTTGGGTGCACCTTTCAGATTCAAGCAATTTTTTGGTGCCGCTACCAAGGATCTAAAGGATACAGAAGCCAAGAAGGAGAATCTGGTTTCACTACATGCTACTTGGAGAACCGCCCTTTTTGGGTAAGTTCAGTTCAGTCCAAACTATAATTTTTTAAAAATTTGTTTTGTATTAGTTTTGGTGAATTTTTTTTTTTCTAATAATTTTTATTTAATTTTTTATTAATTAGTTTATTTGATTTGCATTCATCTGTGAGTCATATATTTGCATGTCTAGTGGTACAAATTTTGACTCCGATCAATCATCTCCATTTATAGAGGCAATAGGGTCCATTAGTTCACAAGTCCATGCACACCTAGGTTTCTCATTGCCCCCACTTTTGATTTAAGCCACACTGGTAATGCAGTGGGTGACCGATAGAACAATAATGCACAGAAGGTCGACCAACAGGTTCGAACTCTTTGGGAATACTTGCACCCCACTATGAGCACTATGTCGTCTTGTTTTGTATTCCCTGCTAATGCACCAACATTTACGGTTAAACTTGGCACCATCCAACTTCTTTCACAATTCCATGGCCTTGACTCCGAGAATCCAGACCTACACATGAAGGAATTTGAAGAAGTATGTGGGACTTTTTAGCATAATTCGAGCTTGCCAGGTCCAAAGTTATGGTTCAATAACTTGAAGCCCAAATGCATACCTAGTTAGCATACATTGCACACTGAGTTCCTTCAATGATTTTTCTCTCTTCACTACACAAATGCATTAAGAAACAAGTCATGAATTTTTCCATTAAAGAGGGAAAGACCTTTTACCGTTGTTGGCAAAGGTTTAAGGACTTACTTTATAAATGCCCCCACCATGGATTTGACATTTGGACATTAGTTGGATTTTTCTATGTTGCTCTCCCCACTTTAATGCGCCAGTATGTTGAGATGATGGCATATGGAGAGTTTCTGGGAAAACGTGCCAAGGAAGCCTTCGATTTTTTTGACCTATTATCTTAGAATTCCTAGATGTGGGATGAGCCCTCCCTTACCAATGTAGACCCCAAGTTTACCACTTACCATAGGGGAAAGTACATACTCACGGTCGAGGATGACCTATGGCTAAGATTGCCTCTTTATCTCAAAATCTTGAAGCTCTAGAGATGAAGAAGGTCAACGAGGTGTCTTTTGTGCCACCCATAGAACGTACTTGTGGGGTATGTCCTTTGGTGTGGCATTCTACTGAGGAGTGTCCCACGATTCCTACTTTCTAGTAGGTCTTGTTGGAACCATCCAACGTGATTTATGGTTTTCAGTAGCCATATATCAACCCCTACTTTGGAACTTACAACTCAGGGTGGAAACAACACCCGAACTTTAATTGGAGGGGTACACAGCAACACCAAGCCCAACCATAATCAGGACCACCACCACTAAAACAATAACAGTACCCAACTTACCAGCCACCACACAAAACTAGTCTTCAGGATACTTTGAACTAGTTTATATAGGCTCAAATGAAATACAATAGTCAAAACACACAGGCCTTCATTGATTTTAAAACCCAAACTACACAATCTTTCAAGGACATACGAAGTCATTTACAAAAATTGACCCAAACCATCACCATACAAGAGAAGGGCAAGTTTCTTGACCAATCAAAATAGCCCCAAGTCGGGTTCAAGTAGGTTCTTTTCCTGTTGTGGATCAGTCCCATGAGCAGGTCCAAGCTGTTACCCCCTCTCAGGAGTGGTAAGATAATAAGCATACCACTAGCACATACAGAGTATGCACCTACACCCATGGTTGAGCTTGCACAAGTCTCCCCTAATGAGACTGAGTTTTGGAAAATTGAGCCATCGTGCCCCATACCTGCTCTCTTTTTCCCAAAGAATTAAGAAACCACAGAAGTTGAGCAAATATACTGATATTTTCAAGATTTTCAAGCAAGTAAAAATCAATATTCCACTTCTAGATGCCATAAAATAAGTCCCTTCTTATGCCAAGTTCCTAAAAGACTTGTGCACTGTCAAGAGAAGCCATAATGTGCAGAAGGACCCTAGGTGTCCTACTATTTCTTGTGTCATAGGGAACTTCAAGATTGAACAAGCATTGCTCAATCTTGGAGCTAATGTCAACCTACTCCCCTACTCTGTCTACCAACAGTTAAGACTAGGCAAACTCAAACCTACATGCATCATACTTCAGTTGGCAGACCGTTCTGTCAAAGTTCCTAGAGGAATAGTTGAAGATGTACTTGTTTAGGTGGACAAGTTATATTTCCCTATAGACTTCGTTGTTTTGGACACCCAAACCAGTTGTACATTTAGGGAGTCAAATTCTAGTCATACTTGTTATACCCTTACTAGCAACTTCTAATGCTTTAATCAATTGAAGGAATGGGGTCATAAAGCTTTATTTTGGTAATTTGATGATGTAATTAAATATTTTTAATGTCTGCAAAAAACCTAGGGAGGATTCTAATTTCCATGAAATATATATATGATCGATTATATTATGGAAGATCAATTGATGCATCTCATTGTCTATATCCCTTTGAAGTTTGTTTGACTCATTCGGTTTATGATGGAGGTACTGGTGAATGTTCTAAGTCCTCATATTTTAACAATTTCTCAAATATTTTACATGATTGGGGAGTGCAGCAAGAATCAGTGGCGGCTGAGAAAGTGTTACCACATGATAAGGTAAGACAGGTACTGAAAGGTGGTAAGGTGAACAACTCGGATTTGAATCTAGATTGAATCAGATAATTGACATTTTTGTATTGTACTGTAGGAGTTTTTAATTTCTTTTGTTTTATAAAGTTTTTGATTTATAGGATTTAATAAAGATGTTGCGGTTACAAGTATTTCTCTTTCCTCACCTAGATTAATTTGTATGAGCTCTTCCTTTTTTTATTATACATTGGGGACAATGCATGATTTAGGTTGGGGTGGAATAGTTTGTGACGCAAGATCTTTATCTTTACTATCTTTATTATTTTCATTTTTGCTTAAATTTTAAATTTTTTGTGTGTTGTATGCATTTAGATCAAAAACATTGTTGTATATGTTTTCTTTTAGTTTTGTATTAGGAATTTGTAATGAAAACCCATTTTGAATGTTATATATTATGGTTTCATTGCAAAAATTTTGAAACTGCTTTTAATTATGTACATATAACAAGATTGATGATTGGGTAGGTAGTGAATGATGAAAGTCTTAATTTGTTTATACTTTGGTCTGTTATAGAATTTTAGCCTACACTTCAGTATCATAGCTTACATTCCCAATTGAAGCGACAAAGAATGATTACACATATGACCATGCTGGAATTAGAGGTTAGGAAAAGACATTTTCACTTTGATACTTGATACATATAGTGGAGAATAGCATGTTGTTCCTTGTGAGTTTAGAGCCATTCATTTTTGGAGTGACATTTACATTTACTTAATAAAAGTAATTTTATTTAGCTAATTTCTTTGAATAGTCTCATTATATTTGTTTTGGTCAATGCTAATTTTGTGAATGACTGCTTGATTCTGAATTGCTAGCATAGGGAGTATGTTACTAAGGACACTTGAGATATGATTTTAGGTCATGTTTGACATAATTTGAGCCTTGGCCTTGTTTCTTGAAATTTTATTATCCTTAGAAGCAGTGATTGAGCCTTTTTGATCTAAAATTCGATTGTTAAACCACTTATAATAACAAAGCCTAGAATGTGACATAATATCATTTATCCTTGGTTATCCTGAGATTGAACTGATATAGTTGATGTATAAAGGAATATGTGGTTGAGACATATTAAAAAAGAAAGGTGAATTTATGTACATTTGTGTGATGGGTATTTATTATTCTTCAAAAAAAGAGAGAAAATGAGCATGCAAAGAATGCAAGGAGAACAATGGAAAAGAAAGTATATGAGCAAGTGCTGAAAAATCATGCTTATAAGGGTTGATGATAAAGCATATGTCAAGATACAATGGTATGTAAAGTTTTCTTGGGATAATGTTTTGAATTCCTATTTCCTTTGGTTTCAAAACCCCAATACACAAAGCTACATTACAACCTTAAGAAAAGACCTATTTGATCTCAAGATTTATTGGTGGATGCATGACTTATGTAAATAAGGAGGAGGATAGTGGTTGTTTTGCATATCATGCGTTGATTTCTGATAATGAGACTGTGATGTTTCCCTTTCTTTGTTATAGTGTTTGTTGTTTACAAACATATGTGAGATGCATTCTATTTTGACCTTACAATAACTCTACTCACATATGGAATGATGAGGGAAAGTAGTTAGCATATTCTGAGTGAATTTATTGTTGAAAGTACAACTTGAGTGAGAATTGATTCAAAGCTAGTAGTGGATAATAGTGAGGTGACGTGTTTTTGACTGAATGTCTAATCATGCAAGGTCATTTACACACTACACACTAGTTTCAATAGAAATTCAATCTGTGAATATTATTATGCAGCCTTTAATTCTATAATCTGACTTAGTATGCATTTGTTCATGTTTCTATCTAACCTATTTGTTTTATTAATGGTTAAGTCATATGACAAGTTCAAAGGTTTGGGGAAGTTAAGGAAAGTTTGTAGGTATCTTCACTGGAAACTTTTACGAGACTAAACTCGTCCACTATAGGGAACCTAGGGGTTTAAAGGCTTGTTGCATATGCTAAATGCCATCGTGAGTCCTACGAAAGTGGTGTGTGTTATTTTATTAGATGATTTTATTATGTTTTAGTATTTAGGATTTTAATATTACTAGAGACTTGTAAGATGTAGGTTGGGAGTGTGATTCGTTATCAAAAGTACCATTTATTTATCTGCTATGTATAACGAATTACATTATTTTAGAGCTGTTAAATTCATTATCTATTGATATCATGCTTTGACTAGATTTTAGTGTTTGATTAATTTATCAGGTAAAAATAGGTGAATTGAGCTAAATTTGTGTACTTGAAAAATCGACCGGTCAATTGGAGATTACAGTGAAGTCAAGGGGACTAAAGTGCTATTGAAAGTCAATGGTCAACTAATTAGGAAGTGGGACCTAAGCCGTATGTTTCGGGATAGATATGTGCATTCGAATGCAACTCTTCCGTCCGGACGCAATGATTGACATTCATTAGAATCAAAAATGAACTGACTTTGACGATACAGACTACTTCCATTCGGACTCAAAAATCCCGCCCAGACGCGATTATTGAAGATACAAATTCTAGAGATATGGAACTGTTTGGACGTGGAAATGTGTGAAGACAATTAATTGATGATATGATGCTACTATTCGAACGCAGGAAGTTCGTCCGGACACGTGTATTGACCAAGTCAAAGTGGATTAATTTTCTTACTTCCATCTTGACACGCATTGTCCGTCCGGATGCGCCTCCTGACATTTGTCACCATGGGCGGAGCTATTCAACTGTAAACCCCCACATTCGTATCTTTATATAGTAATATAATTATGTTTTGAAATGCTAATATATGTAACGATGTATGCATGAACTACGTAGATTGTACGAGTAGAAATAAAAATGTTAGTTGAGGTAATAGGGTATGTTGTAGAAGTTTGGAAGTATTCCGGAGTGAAAGCACACTTTAGAGTGAATTTGAGTAGGAAGGATTTTTGATACCGCCCTAGTGTTTGGATCATAAATTTTTATCCTGATTTCCATTTGATCTGAAATTTTGACAGTATATAGTAGACTTCCAGGGCTACAAAGGAGTATTTCGCTAAAATTGTCCAAATCGACCTCTAAAGAGGTCAAAACTTCACTAGAAGTTTCAGCAAAAACTGGGAGTCCGTTCGAACGTGAATGGACGTTCGAATGACGGTTTGTCGCAGTACTTTTGTGTCTGATACAGCTCTGATGAAAAGTAAAAGTACTGGGAGCAACTAACGTCCGAACGCCAAAATGACGTTCAAACGTGAATCAATAATTTGCACTATTGACGTTCGAACGCCAAATGACGTTCGAACTTGAGTTACGAATTTTGACTTTCAGATTCGCGCACAGGGGACCATTTCACCCCCTATAAATACTTAAGGACACCTCCATTAGCCCCATTTCAACATTTCTAACCCTAGAGAGGCTTAGAGAGGAAGAAAGAAGGGAAAAACAAGAGATTTAAAGTGTTGATTCAAGTTGGAAAATATCAAATCTTCAAGTTCTTCACACAAAACTAAGGAAGAAGGTAGGGGTTTTTTCTCACTCTTGTTCATTGAGGCTAGGACTTATATATGTATATGTTTTGACTCTCAATCCTATAAATATATGATATGAAATCATTATTTCTTGATGCTCTTGCAAATATTACTGATTGTCACAAAAACTATGTCTTTCCTAACCCCTTAACTACTATCCCCCAAAATGTATGAGTGATGTATATTCAGCCGGGAAGGGAGGTCATGCTCCCTTGGGATAGTGTGAAAAGAAAGGGCAATGAGGAAAGGGAAATGGGAAGACGTAAATATGGGATATGTATGCACAAAAATGCTCCCCAATCGCAAGGAGACTTTCGTGTGTTGTGAGTTACTTGGAAGAGTATTCCAAGGTCGTATCCACAGGGAAGGAAGTGAATCAAGATTGAAAGTGATTTTGGGAAAAGAAAGTGTAAAATTCTTGTTGTTGGAAATTGTTTGTTGAAGTGTGTTTTGGTGAACTTAGAATGGGAAAACAAGCGTTGGCAATTCCAAGAGATCCCTCCAATGGGTATACTAACTCAACTCAAAACACTCCTCCGATTGAGCAAGAATGAACGGTTGATTCACGGAAAGCCGAGGATGATGTTGGTGAATGCCTAAGCATAAACCGTGACTAGGCCTACGGATTATCAAAGATTCACCAAATCATCCACCTTCAATCCGGTCAAACCGAACCATGGGGCTCTAAAGGGAGGGTGTAGAAAGAGTTGAAATGGTATACCCAAATGAGGATTTCCCTTGGTTTTGCCAACAAAAAGTGTTTAGCTACTCATACTCAAAATAGAAATGACAATGTAAAAATAATGCATTGCAAGGATATGGAGTTTTGAAGTAACTAATGTGCAAGAAATCATAGACTAGAAGTGAATGAAATGAAAAATCTATTTTATATCTATGAGCAAGAATAACCTTGAAAGCATTAATGGTAGAACTTAAATGAAAGCATTAAATTAGCAATGACATAAGGGAACATGACATTAATGACATTCATTGGAGATATAAAGGTTCCTACCATTGATTACAAGACAATGCAGCAAAAGAAATGCAAAAATCACAACTTTCTCTCTCTAAAACTATTATTCATCGTCTTCCTCGCCCAGAGCTTCTCTCTCTAAAACTATCTCCTCTAATGCATAATCCTCTTCGCTTGCAGGAGACTCTTGCTTTGCCAAAAAACGTGCCTGGAGAGAGAGGTGGATCTACAGATGTGATATACATCCATAGGGATGCAGCAGCCAGGGAAAGACAGGGGGTGGCAGAGCATGTCTGCACACCCAGCACATCCCATCCTCTCTCACTTCATTTAATGCCTTAACTCCACAAGTCTAGAAGGAAGTGTGAATCATGATGAACAATAAGGTGGGCGTGTCAGAGAAGTGGGGGAGACTTGATGGTGGGACCCTTGAAGCGGCAGAGAAAGGCCTGCAGAAACTGGGCTGAATCAAGATTGACTACCGGTAGATCGAAAACAGATACCGGTAGTCATGACTCCAGTGGCTATTGACTACCGGTAGTGGGGACTCCAGTGGCTATTGACTACCGATAGTGACTACCGGTAGATAATTCCTTGCACTGCAACATTCCTGTTTCCTCCACCCTTTAGTTACGGATACCGGTAGTGACTACCGGTAGTTGTCAGCTGGATATGCCCAATTCATCCTTCCCTCTTCATTCACTCCATCATCAAAGCTCATTCTCATCTCCATTCATCCAAGATCAGTTTGGAGACACTTTAGAAAGCCTCTTTTGCATTGTTTGACTGCATTCATCAAATATCTTTGTTAGGTACTTAATCAAAACAATTTCCATTATTTAAATTCCAAAATCAATTAAAACAATATGATTAGCACATTGAAATGTACAAAATTATGTGCGAATCACACCCCCCAACTTGGATTTTGCTAGTCCCGAGCAAAGTTTACATTCAAACACAGCATAGACAAACAACAATCCAATCATACCAGCAATCCATAGATCAATCAAAAACCAAGAAATCATAATGCAAATTTAGCAATGAACATGGGCAACATGAGAAAAACAACTGTGGTTTTCTTTCATTAATCACATTCAAGCTTGGAGTACACAGGGTTAGGTTTCAAAAACAGACAAAACAACCTAACATTCCTAAGGGCTTCTTCTACCATCCCAAAAACTCCATCAACTGTGTACTATCCAAGATGTCAAAAGAGAAAACCTAAATGGCCCTAAGCCTCATCTCCATCACCATCATCATCACTCCCTTTCTCCTCACCACTTTCGTCTTCACCGCTAGGTTCCTCATCACTCTCATCCTCCTCACCATCCCCCTCACGATCAGATCCCTCCATCTCAACTACATTGGAAGCTGAGGGGGCAGAGGGTCCAGCTGCCTGAGATGGTGGTCTAGTAGGAATCGGATCGCCCGGAAATGCTTGCCGATAAAGCCTGGTCATCATTGCTGAGATTCCATAGACAGTCTCCTCCAATGTGTCGAGGCGATGAGCGATGAGGCCTTCCGGCGTGGCGGTGAATGGCCTCGACCCAGATGGATCCACAGAAGACGGCTCAACACCAGATGCACCAGATTTTGAAAGTCTAGCATGCTCAGCCCGAGTCATAGCAGATCTCTTGCTGCTGCTAGCCTGGCCAATGGCTCCGGTTTCCGGTGGGGTGATTTTATCTGAAGCATATCCCTTTACACCGAAATGATCACACATGCGGGTCACCAAATTCCCATAAGGAAGGTTTGCTCTTGGATATTCAGTCTTGGCGAAATCCTTCATTACCTCCCAGATGAAAAGTGCGATATCAATATTCTTTCCAGTCATCACCGCATTCAAGAGGCCCAGCTTCTCAACATTTGGCGTCTTCTCTGCTCCCTTTGGAAACAAGTTGTAATGGAGAATCTTATTCATCAAACCATATTCGTGCTTGAGGCTCCCAGCGTGGACTGTTCCCTTAAACTGTGTAGGGTCCTCATACATTGACTCCACGTATTCTTGAATAGTGATGCCCTTCTTGACATTGTATGGATAAATCGAAGCGGTGGAAGGTGGCCTTCCATAATCCAAAAGAGTAGCGATCACGTCGGGAGTTACCTTGAAGCTTTTACCTCTCACTTTTGCTTTCAGAATTTCCCCAGCCTCATCATCCACACTTAGTCTGTAGTAAAACTCTTTGCATTGAGGTACATTGAAACCACTTACCTTGTTGAACCAACACTCAATCCCAAGTTTCTCAATGATTTTCACCACCCCATGAGTCACGCCCAAAGATCTCCTATCCACAGACCTCTCACAGGTCACATTTTTCCCTTCAATGAGTTGAAATCTAGCCTCATTCCTCGCTTTTTTTCTTTGCTCATCCCTTTGGGCACTCGCCTCTTCCCCACTTCTCTTCCGATTTGGTGCATTTGAGGGTTGTAGGGAGCTTGGCTCTGCTCGTTTGGTACGAACCATTGAGAGAATTGGGGTGGATTTGCAGATGAAAATGGAGATTTGGGTTTTGGGGATTTTCGGCTGGTCTAGGGTTTCAAAAGAGAGATGCTTCAAACCTCCAAGAAAATTGCCAAAATCGGAGTTCAAGGGTTAGGAATTTATAGATTAATGGGGGAGAAGAATCAATTGGGAAGTCTAAGAGGGCATTGAATGAGGGGGAAATGGATTGGGTTCTGTGTATTGTGAGGATAATGAAAGGTTCTCCGAATGAAGTCAATTAAAAGCCCCAACTGTTGGCTTTCTGGGCAACGACTACCGGTAGATCGTGCACTAACTACCGGTAGTGGTTACACCAGTGGCCACAGACTACCGGTAGTGACTACCGGTGGATTTTCCTCAATTTCAGAATACCCCTTCTATTCATCTTAATTCTATTCCACTCCACTTCAGGACCTACCCTTCACACCCAATCACTCTCATAAGACTTTCACTCCTTCCCTAGTCACGTATTATGCTTGTACCCCACAACTTGAACAATCATGCCCACATCATTTCCAAAATTGCAAAGTGATTTCAAATTTTTATGCATTCAGCACATAAATCATGGATTTCAATTGTTAATCATCAAAATGGACAACCATCATCAAAATCATAAGTAAAGCATTCCTCAGTCAAGTCAAATATCAAAAACTTGAGCCATATTCCCTCATTCTTGCGAGCATGGAGCTTTTTTAAACAAATTTCTCAATTGAATGAACTAGATGTACATGAGCAAAACCATAGTCCCCAATGCTAGTCAGAAATATGCACCTACAAATTAATTTTCAACTCGTGTGCATGTGAACTTAAACAAGTAATTTGGGCATTTACGAAACAGAATTCACATTTGAACAGCTAGACAAACTCAGTTTCAATGCAAAACTCACCAAGGGACACTCTTAAGCAATAAACGCACTCACGTTATACTGGTATGCACTCCATGTGTACATGTGATATAGAATCTTGTATTCAAAACAAAGTGCTCACATGTAATCCAAAAATGAAGTTCATATGTGAAAATGAGGCAACCTTGGCATAGTCTCATGAATAGGATATTAGTGCATTAGGTAGTAAGACTAAACTTATCATTCCTTTAACAAATATGCTTCTCCCATGCTTCTCTAGATCACTTAGGGCTTTAAGGGTTGTAATGGGGCCCTGGGGTGATATCTAGGTAAAAGAAATGAAGGAAAAAGGACAACAAAGAGGGTTGTTCCGAGTGAGAGACTTTAATGTTGGAAAAACACTTCCTTTTTCATGGGATTTTGATTTTCTCACCATCACCACACCCCTTGTTTATTTTCTTTATTCTTCTTAACATCTTCCTTTTCTTTTGACCACTCTTTATTCTTTACACCCCTTTTTCTCCTTTTCTTGGATTTTCATTCAACTCTTTGAGTTTCAAATCATTCATCCCTTTTGATGGAGTTTCCACACCATACTTCCTTCTCTTTTACACTCACTCATATTCAGCTCTAGGAACAACCAAGGTGAGGTAGATTTTTATCATTTTGCATTGGCTTGGTCAAATGTGTGGCATAGAAACGAATTTTAAAATAGGCTCAAACACGGCACTAGGGATAAAATTTTCTCAAGAAAAAGGCTAAGGCTCAAAGCATTCAAAAATGGCCTAAGATCACTTCCAGGTCCGCATGGGGAGAGCATTACATGATCAAGACAAATCAGTCTACTAACCAAATGCAACTAACCAAAGCAAGCATAATGAGACTATTGAACAAACTTGATATCAAAAATTGTTCTTTGAGTAAACGTAAGTTCCCTCCAAAAAGGTTTGGCACTAAAGCTCTCATGGGTCCTTACTCATCTCCACTACTTATGTCAAGCTTAAAACATGAATCCAACCCGTAAATCACTGAAATTACAAATTTAGAAATCACATACAGATGAGTTCGAAAATCAATACATATGTGATACTTATGCATATGATCCATTTCTATAGTAAGCTCATGTGCACAAGGTTCACAACAACAATCAACATGTCATCCAATTCATACTCGCTTCATAAGGGAATACAGATCAACTTAAATGTATTTTTCATCAAAAATTTTCAAAATTTTCACATATTTTGTACTAATGCAACACAAAATTGGAATACACAAAAAACAATTCTAGTGCATCTAACAAATGGTGCACCTCACCCCCCCAACTAGAATCATGCAGTGTCCTCAATGCAACAAAAAGATAGCATATGCAATGAAAGACAATAAAAGGTGAGAAGGGTAAGAAAACACCTTGCATTCGAGCTTTTGACGAACACACTAAGATCCGGATCAAGAAGAAACAATACTATCAAACGATAAAGGGTAAGTGACATAAAATAAAGTATGACATAAGCAAAGTAAAAGAACTGTACATGCGAACAAGTAACCAATTGTTATTCCTCAATCACCTCCGGATACACCGGGTCGGTTAACTCCTCCTCCACCACTTGGTTTTCAGAACCCTCAAAGAATGGCTTGAGTCTTTGGCCATTGACCTTGAATGTATGGCCATTCTCAGGGTTTTTCATATCCACAGCTCCGTTGGGGTAGGCCACCTCAACAAGATAGGGGTCATCCCAACGGGATCGGAGTTTACCTTGGAAAACGGAGAGGCGGGAGTTGTACAAGAGGACTCTTTGCCCAAGTTCAAAGGATTTTCTCACTATGGAGTTGTCATGGAAGATTTTGGTTCGCTCCTTTGAGATTCTAGAATTCTCATATGCATCTCTCCTCATTTCCTCCAGTTCATTTAGCTCTAGTTTCCTATTTTCACTCGCCATCCTTAAATTGAAATTCAGAGTTTTAATGGCCCAAAAAGCCTTGTGCTCCATCTCAACTGGCAGGTGGCAAGCCTTTCCGTAGATGAGTCTATAGGGAGACATACCCAAAACAGTCTTGTAAGCGGTCCGATATGCCCATAAGGCATCCGTCAGTCTGTCGGACCAATCTTTCCTATTTGGGCTGACTGTTTTCTCAAGGATTGTCTTGATCTCCCTATTGGCAAGCTCGGCTTGCCCATTAGTTTGTGGGTGGTAAGCTGTGGATACTTTGTGTGTAACGTCATATTTGATCATTTGGGAAGCAAATGGCCTGTTACAAAAGTGTGATCCACCGTCGCTTATTATCACACGAGGCATCCCAAACCTTGAAAAAATATTTTCCTTAAGAAATTTAACCACGACCCGGTGGTCGTTAGTTTTGGTAGGGATTGCCTCCACCCACTTGGACACGTAGTCCACTGCCAGGAGGATATACAGGTAGCCATATGACGACGGGAATGGACCCATGAAGTCGATGCCCCAACAATCGAATACTTCTATCACTAGTATGGGGGAAAGGGGCATCATATTCCGACGGGTCACACTACCCAGTCGCTGGCATCTGTCACATGCTTTGCAATATAAAACACAGTCTTTTATCAGAGAGGGCCAATAGAAACCTGATTGGAGAATTTTGGCCGAAGTTTTCTTAGCAGAGAAATGCCCACCACAGGCTTGGGAATGACAGAAGGCCAGGACGTTCCGCTGTTCGGTTTCAGGCACGCATCGCCTCATGATCTGGTCCGGACAATACTTGAACAGATACGGATTATCTAAGTAGAAGTACTTCACGTCGGCCATAAATCTCCTTTTATCCTCAGGGCTCCAGTGTGGTGGGATTTGTCTTGTTGCAAGATAATTGCAAATATCAGCATACCAAGGACAATGAGAATGAATTGAAAGTAATTGTTCATCAGGAAAAGAGTCGGGAATAGGAATATGCTCATTAGTCTCCTGCACCACCAGTCGGGATAAGTGATCCGCCACAACATTCTCAACTCTTTTTTTGTCTTTAATTGTCAAATCAAACTCTTGTAGGAAGAGGATCCACCTAATGAGTCTTGGCTTCGCATCCTGCTTAGATAACAAGTACTTTAAGGCAGAATGGTCAGCGAAGATAACAATAGGTGAACCAATGATATATGAACGGAATTTATCAAGAGCAAACACTACAGCTAGCAATTCTTTTTCAGTGGTAGTGTAATTCATTTGAGCCTCATTAAGTGTTTTGCTAGCGTAGTGTATAACATGCAGTCGATTGTCCTTCCTCTGACCAAGCACTGCGCCAACCGCGTAGTCACTCGCGTCACACATAAGCTCGAAAGGTAGATCCCAATTGGGTGGTCGCATGATAGGAGGCGTAACAAGCATGCTTTTTAGTTTTTTAAATGATGCCTCACATTCATTCGACCACTCAAAAGGAATCTCCTTAGACAGTAAATTGGTCAGGGGTCTGGCCAATGCGCTAAAATTCTGAATGAATCGGCGATAGAAACCTGCATGGCCCAAAAATGACCGGATTCCCTTGATAGTTGTCGGCGTGGGAAGGTTGGAGATGGCCTCCACCTTGGATTTGTCAACTTCAATGCCCCTTGCCGATACTATGTGCCCCAATACAATTCCTTCCGTCACCATGAAGTGACACTTCTCCCAATTCAGCACAAGATCCTTATCTTCACATCTTTCCAACACTCTCTCCAAATTTCCTAAGCATCCGTCGAAGGAATCACCAAATACGGAGAAATCATCCATAAACACCTCCACAATTTTCTCCACCATATCACTGAAAATGCCCATCATACATCTTTGGAAAGTTCCTGGAGCGTTACAGAGTCCGAACGGCATGCGCCGGTACGCAAAGGTACCGTAGGGGCATGTGAAGGTGGTTTTCTCCTGGTCTTCGAAGGCAATCTCGATCTGAGTATAACCGGAGTATCCATCTAGGAAGCAGTAGAAGAGGTGCCCCGCCACTCTCTCCAGCACTTGATCAAGGAACGGCATTGGGAAATGATCCTTCCTAGTGCATGAGTTCAATTTCCTGTAATCGATGCACACCCTCCATCCAGTAATCACTCTTGTAGGTATCAGTTCATTCTCCTCGTTTTCTACCACTGTGACTCCGGATTTCTTGGGCACTACTTGCATGGGGCTCACCCACTTACTGTCGGCAATTGGAAATATTATGCCCACGTCAAGTAGTTTAAGAACCTCGTCTCTCACCACTTCCTTCATATGAGGGTTCAATCTCCGTTGAGGCTGTCGGGAAGGTCTTGCATCCTCCTCGAGGTAAATGCGGTGGGTGCAAATAATAGGGCTTATTCCCTTGATATCCGCAATGGTCCACCCAATTGCTCCCTTGTGTCTTCTCAAAACCCCCAGGAGTTCTTTTTCTTGTTCATTGTTCAATGTGGAACTAATGATTACCGGAAATGTATCTCCCTCGCCAAGATAGGCGTACTTCAAGTGTGAGGGTAACGGCTTCAACTCCAAATTTGGCTTTTGTTCCTCCGACCGGAAAATCTTCTTTTCTTGCTTGGGCAACTCCTCAAATGTGGAAATCCATTTTGTTACCCCTTTTAACTCTTCTACGCTCTCTTCCTCATCTATCTTTACAAGTTCAACAAAGTCCTCCTCCATACAGTCCAACATCCCTTCTAACTCCACATGCTCCTCAATCAAAGTGTCGATTCTATTGATCTCGTTCACCTCCACATCATCCCCGGGTTGTTTTGCTAAATTGAATACATTCAGCTCCATGGTCATGTTCCCAAAAGCCAACTTCATTAGACCATTCCTGCAATTAATCACAGCGTTAGCGGTAGCAAGGAAAGGTCTTCCAAGAATAACGGGGATTTGGGAATTAAGGTTAGCAACCGGGTGTGTATCTAATACAACAAAATCGACTGGAAAGTAAAAATTGTCAACTTGGACAAGCACATCTTCCACTACTCCCCTTGGTGTGTGTATGCTCCGATCCGCCAGTTGAAGTGTAACTGAGGTGGGCTTCAACTCTTCAAGCTTGAGTTGTTGGTACACGGAGTAAGGAAGAAGATTGACGCTCGCTCCCAAGTCAAGCAATGCTTGCTCAACCTGGCAATTCCCGATGGTGATGGCAATTGTTGGACAACCGGGATCCTTGAATTTTGGAGGAGTGTTGGTCCTCAATATAGAGCTCACTTGTTCGGTGAGAAATGCCTTCTTCCGGACATTCAACTTCCTTTTCACCGTGCATAGGTCTTTCAATATTTTGGCACATGACGGAATTTGCTTGATGGCATCAAGGAGCGGGATGTTGATCTTTACCTGCTTAAACAAATCCAAAATGTCAGAATAATTAGCCACCTTGACAGGTGGCTTCAACCGATGGGGAAAAGGGGCAGGCATAGAAGGAAAGCATAAACCATCATCAATCACATGTTCTTTATCAACCCCATTTCTTTCATTCTTTTCACTCGACTCACCCTTGTCAACCACACTTTCTTTGGCCTCACTTTGTTTGGCCTCACTCTCAATTTCTTTTTCTTTTGGCAATGCGGCCTTTGGTGTCAACTTTGGCACCACCATCTTTTCAATTTGTTTACCACTCCTAAGTGTGGTGACAGATTTGAGTTGCTTACAATTCTCCTGGGAAGTCTCGGCCAACTCAACCACATTTTGACCCTTGGGATTTTGTTGGGGTTGAGAGGGAAATTTTCCCTTCTCTTGTTGAGACAACCCAATGGCATTGGTGATTTTGGTGAGTTGGGCCGAAATGTCCTTATTGAAGGTGGTTTGGCTTTGCATGAAATTAGTGAATGTTTGATTGAGGGTGGTCTGGGTTTGAATGAAATTGTGGAGCATATCTTCCAAATTCTTTTTATGAGGAGGTTGGTAGGTGGAAGAACTAGACGGAGCTTGTTGGGAGAAATTTTGTGGGGGAGGATTGGATTGGTACCCTTGCGGATTGGACCGTGGGTATTGGGAGTTAGAGGCTTGCCCTTGACCTTGGGATTGAAATTGGCTTTGCCTAGGAGGTGCGGGAGGTGTATATGTGTTTGAGCCATAAGGAATGAGGTTCTCATTCCTCCAACTGAAATTAGGGTGATCACGATACCCCGAATTGTAAGTGTTGGAATTTGAAGGAAATGATTGCCTTGGTTGGTTGAAGGCATTGACTTGTTCATGATAAGCTTCTCTAAGTGCCGGAATGCTCGGACACTCCGATGTGGAATGCTCGGCACCACCACAAATAGAACAAGTCTCCTCAGTTTTTGACACATGAGACACCTCTCGTCTCCTCTCCACCTCAAGGCTATCTACTTTCCTAGACAATTTGGAGATTTGTGAAAGTAGGTCCTCCTGGTCTTTCAAATCATATATCCCTCCCCTTTGAGGTTGACCACTCACTGGCATTGTCCTAGGTACATCACTTGGATCCCTAACATCCCACGATTGTGCATTTTCAGCCAAGGTACCAAAGTAGTCAAGGGCCTCGTCAGGATCTTTGTTCAAAAATTCACCATGGCACATCATGTCAATGAATTGCCTATGGTTTGGTGAGATTCCTTCGTAGAAGAAACTCACCAATTGCCACGGTTTAAAACCATGATGTGGTATGGATTGAATCAAATCTTTATAGCGATCCCAACACTGATAGAATTGTTCATTGGGTTTTTCAGAAAAGTTTTGAATGTCTTTTTTCAAAGAAGTGGTTCTATGAACTGGAAATTTTTTTTTAAAAAAGAATGAAACTATGTGGTCCCAAGATAGCATGGTCCGAGGCCCCATGGAATCAAACCAAATCTTTGCTTTACCCTCCAACGAAAAAGAGAACAATTTCATCATTGCTATCTCTTCCATGTTGTAATTTGGGATAAAGGTTGCAACTATTTCCTCATAAGACTTTAGATGACTATAAGGGTTTTCCTTCTCGACCCCATGAAATTTAGGGAGTAGTTGCAACATCCATGGTTTGATTACAAAGAGATGTGCTTGGACAGGGAGAACAAGGCATGATGGTGTGGAGCTACGGGTCGGCTGAAGGAACTCCCGCATTGTCCTTGGTGGAGGGTCAAGTTGGATGTTCCCTTCATTCCTAGGTGAGGGAAATTGCACTCGTGGGTTGGGCATCCTAGGTGGTTGAAATCCCCCACCCATTTGCCTATTCGGGTTAGCATCCTCATTATCAAAAGCATCGGGAGGGGGATATTGCATTCTTGGGTTAGGCATCCTATTTTCGGGTAACCCCCCAACCCTTTGAGCATTTGGATTTGCCCCGACATTGTCAAAATTTCCACCCCCTTGCATGTTTGGGTTGACATCCACATTTTCAAAATTATCACCCGCATCCTCGGGTGGGTCTTGGTTGATGTTCATGTTGGGGCCTAAGGGTTGTCTAACTAATCGGTGATAGTCGTCCCTTCCCCGAATGCAACAAGATATCTATACAAATGAAATTATAAACAAACAAGAATATATACACGAAACAACGTACCTCAGCCCGTGATGAAGGTCACGGGACTTACCTCCATTGTTCGGAAATCACTTCCTTGATTTGACACTTGTCTTCCCCGGCAACGGCGCCAATATGATTGTCACAAAAACTATGTCTTTCCTAACCCCTTAACTACTATCCCCCAAAATGTATGAGTGATGTATATTCAGCCGGGAAGGGAGGTCATGCTCCATTGGGATAGTGTGAAAAGAAAGGGCAATGAGGAAAGGGAAATGGGAAGACGTAAATATGGGATATGTATGCACAAAAATGCTCCCCAATCGCAAGGAGACTTTCGTGTGTTGTGAGTTACTTGGAAGAGTATTCCAAGGTCGTATCCACAGGGAAGGAAGTGAATCAAGATTGAAAGTGATTTTGGGAAAAGAAAGTGTAAAATTCTTGTTGTTGGAAATTGTTTGTTGAAGTGTGTTTTGGTGAACTTAGAATGGGAAAACAAGCGTTGGCAATTCCAAGAGATCCCTCCAATGGGTATACTAACTCAACTCAAAACACTCCTCCGATTGAGCAAGAATGAACGGTTGATTCACGGAAAGCCGATGATGATGTTGGTGAATGCCTAAGCATAAACCGTGACTAGGCCTACGGATTATCAAAGATTCACCAAATCATCCACCTTCAATCCGGTCAAACCGAAATGGGGCTCTAAAGGGAGGGTGTAGAAAGAGTTGAAATGGTATACCCAAATGAGGATTTCCCTTGGTTTTGCCAACAAAAAGTGTTTAGCTACTCATACTCAAAATAGAAATGACAATGTAAAAATAATGCATTGCAAGGATATGGAGTTTTGAAGTAACTAATGTGGAAGAAATCATAGACTAGAAGTGAATGAAATGAAAAATCTATTTTATATCTATGAGCAAGAATAACCTTGAAAGCATTAATGGTAGAACTTAAATGAAAGCATTAAATTAGCAATGACATAAGGGAACATGACATTAATGACATTCATTGGAGATATAGAGGTTCCTACCATTGATTACAAGACAATGCAGCAAAAGAAATGCAAAAATCACAACTTTCTCTCTCTAAAACTACTATTCATCGTCTTCCTCGCCCAGAGCTTCTCTCTCTAAAACTATCTCCTCTAATGCATAATCCTCTTCGCTTGCAGGAGACTCTTGCTTTGCCAAAAAACGTGCCTGGAGAGAGAGGTGGATCTACAGATGTGATATACATCCATAGGGATGCAGCAGCCAGGGAAAGACAAGGGGTGGCAGAGCATGTCTGCACACCCAGCACATCCCATCCTCTCTCACTTCATTTAATGCCTTAACTCCACAAGTCTAGAATGAAGTGTGAATCATGATGAACAGTAAGGTGGGCGTGTCAGAGAAGTGGGGGAGACTTGATGGTGGGACCCTTGAAGCGGCAGAGAAAGGCCTGCAGAAACTGGGCTGAATCAAGATTGACTACCGGTAGATCGAAAACAGATACCGGTAGTCATGACTCCAGTGGCTATTGACTACCGGTAGTGGGGACTCCAGTGGCTATTGACTACCAGTAGTGGGGACTCCAGTGGCTATTGACTACTGGTAGTGACTACCGGTAGATAATTCCTTGTACTGCAACATTCCTGTTTCCTCCACCCTTTAGTTACGGATACCGGTAGTGACTACCGGTAGTTGTCAGCTGGATATGCCCAATTCATCCTTCCTTCTTCATTCACTCCATCATCAAAGCTCATTCTCATCTCCATTCATCCAAGATCAGTTTGGAGACACTTTAGAAAGCCTCTTTTGCATTGTTTGACTGCATTCATCAAATATCTTTGTTAGGTACTTAATCAAAACAATTTCCATTATTTAAATTCCAAAATCAATTAAAACAATATGATTAGCACATTGAAATGTACAAAATTATGTGCGAATCAATTACCATGTTTTGAAGGAAGCTATGGTGGAATAGCCATGAAATCTCTTTCTCTTGTCTTGAAAATCCTAGTTTTCTAGAAAAATGGGTTTTCTCTTAATATTCATTTGTTCTTGATTTCAAAACTCTAGTATTTTGTATTGAACAATAAAATGTTATTTTTGATGATCTCTTGCACATTTTCTTAAATTGTTATATTGAAATAATACATGTGAAATTTCGGGAATTTATTAATTTGCTTGTGAGTTGTGGAAATGGGTTTGTATTATATCTCTTGTGGATGTTTGGATGACCATGGGTGGCCGTTGACCGAGTATCGTAGAGTGGGTTAGATGTGTTTCTTACTCCGTGTGGGTTTGAAGGTTCCCTATCACTCGTAGTGGGGTTGGTGTCTTGCGAGGACCAAACCACTATTCGTTCATGTGGTACTGAGGCTGAGGGTCAGTATACTATTCCTGAGTTGGATCGTCCCTGCCGATGCGTCGGTATACGCCCTTCCTAAAGTTGTATATCCTTGCGAGGATTGGGTGTGTGTGTGTGGGCCAGGATATTCTCGATGTGTTTATTCATGCGATGTCATACATCTTACCTGAGATACAGAGATACATTGTGGGTATTGGTACAAAGTGTGGGTAATTGTATATTGTGGTATACAGATACAAGTTGTGGTTTGAGGTACATTGTGGGATATGGTACAAATGGTGGGTTATTGTTTATTGTTGGAAAGATACAATTGTTGCAAATGGTTTATGGTTGGAATTGGTTTATTGTTGGGAATTGGTTTTATTTCTTCATTTAAATTATTGTTATTGCTTACATTTGAGATCGGATGAATTGTCCCTGTTTTCTTTCAAAAGTTATATATGATATTTGTAAAATGAGACCGACTTGTTTTATATGTTTTCTAAACTTTGTTCGAGTTTGGGAGGATTTTCCTACAGAGCTTAGTGCTCACCCCCTACAAACAATATTTATTTTCAGATTTCAGTTTAGAGGAAGAACTCGAAGTTGATGAGCCGGTAGCTTGGGAAGCTCAATTGGATGGAAGCATGGATCACAAGGGGGATGTCTAGAGTTGATCTCTCTATGTTCTAGACTAGGAGATTCATTTTGAGATAATTTTCATGTTAATATTTTCCTTATTCCGCTACGAGATAATAGTTTGACATATTATTTTGGGCGTAATTGCCATAGTTTGGCATATTCTTTTGGATGTAATGACTATGGTTTGGCATATTCTTTTGGATGATGTTGTAGATATTATGGATGATGAATGAAATTTTCTTTACTTATGGATCTTTTTAGTTGCTCTCATAATGTGAATGGTTTTAAATACTAATGTCGTCCAAGGGGGATTTTGGGGTCTTACAAGGTTTGGTATCAGAGCCTAGAAATTAGGTCTTACATGGGAGCTGTAGGTTATGGATTACCACTAGTGAAGTAGGATTAGGTTGAATGAATTGTTGACTTAAATCTTATACAAGCCTTATGCTTTGGATTAAAGTGATAGTTAGGATGTCTTGCACATCAAGGAAACTAAATTTTAAATTGATGTGCAGGATGGACGTTGGACGTGGACGTGGATGTGGACGAGGACGTGGTGGCCAAGCAAATCCACCACCACCACCACCTCCCGATGCCATGAATGGCATTTATCAATGCTTAAGGGAGCTAACCACTCTGGTACAACACCAGAATGGAAACAACAACCACAACGGTGGGGTTCATCCCTTAGCCCATGAACCGGGCAACGGGGACGAAAATCGAAGGATGGTAGTTCTTCGAGAATTTCTAAGGCAACGCCCACCTACTTTCCAAGGAAGTCCTCACCCTTTGGATGCGGATAAGTGGATTCGCAAGGTGAAGAAAATGTGTGATGGCATGGGAGTTGCCAAGGATCTTCGGGTCGGCTTCGCTACATATCTATTAGAAGGGGAGGCAGACCATTGGTGGGACTCGGTGAAGAGAAGGAGGAACACTGACACGATTACTTGGGAGGAGTTTGATCAGATATTCCAAGACAAATATTTTCCTGAATCAGTCAGGGATAAGATGAGTGCAGATTTCCTCGCTCTACAACAGGGTAGCATGACGGTAGCCGAGTATGAGAGGAAGTTTGACGAGTTTTCCCACTATGCCACGGAGTTCATATCTACTGAGGCCAAGAGGGCCAAATGCTTTGAGCAGGGCTTGAGACCTGCCATCCGAGAGAAGCTTGTGGCTCATAAGATCCGGGACTATGGGGATCTAGTTGATAGAGCTGCACTGGTGGAGAAAGACACTGAGGACAACCAGAGGCGACAGAACTTCACGATGGGAGGTCCGATCAGGACCGGCGCTAGCAGTAGTGGAGTGTAGAGAACGGCACCATACCGTCGCCCAGACCAGGCAATTGGACAGAGACTTCAGACAACTCGAGGAGTTGGAGGTGTACCAAAGAGGGTAGGAGTAGACCCACGAGCCTGTTTTGCATGTGGAGGTTTGGGTCATATTCAGAATCATTGTCCGATCTTCCCACCCCAAAGGAATACCCCGACAGCCGGACAGATTAATGCACATAAGCCACCACTACCGAAGCCACTACATCAGAGACCGTTAGGAGCTATAACCCCCGGCGGTACTAATCAAGGAAGAGTTTTTGCTTTGACCCAACCGGAGGAAGATGTTTCCAATGCCGTTGTGGAAGGTATTGTTCTTCTCTATAATTCTTGGGCCCGAATTTTATTTGACCCCGGTGCTACTCATTCATTCATACACACTACATATGCTCTTAATTTGGGATTGGACTTTGAGAAGCTAGAACATGCCTTGAGTATTGACATGCCTACAGGAGAATGGTTGAATACTAGAAGGGTGTGTAGAGGTTGTGTGCTTCGAATTGGGGAGCAAGAATTAATTGTAGATTTGGTTGCATTAGACATGAAGGGGTATGACATAATATTTGGGATGAATTGGTTGTCCACTTTCCGTGCGATAATGGATTGTTTTCGTAAACGGATTTCATTTCAATTACCGGGAGGGGTAGTTTTCAGTTTCATGAATGATCGAAATTCTTACCATCCATTTCCTACTATGGGTAGTAGATTTTTGAAAGCTAAGGCGGGGAGCCATTTGAGTTTCTTAGCTAGCTTGATGGAAGATGATTGGGACAGATCCCAATCGGACGTGGTATTGATAGTGTTAGAGTTTTCGGATGTCTTCCCAGATTAACTACCCGGGTTACCCCCACAGAGAGAGATTGAGTTTACGATTGATCTCTATCCAAGAATCGAACCCATATCCATTACTCCCTATCGGATGGCACCTTTTGAGTTGAAGGAGCTAAGGAAGCAGTTGGACCAACTATTGGCTATTGGGTTTATCCGCTTAAGTACTTCACCTTGGGGAGCCCCAGACCTCTTTGTGAAGAAGCATGACGAAACACTTCGGTTATGCACAGATTACCGAAGGTTGAATCGGGTGACAGTGAAGAATAAATATCTATTGCCACGAATTGATGATTTATTCGATCAGCTGAGGGGTTCTAAGTATTACTCCAAGATTGATCTTCGCACAGGGTACCATCAACTGCAGATCAAGGAGGAGGATATTCCTAAGACATCTTTCTGTACCCGGTATGGTCATTTCGAATATACGGTAATGCCGTTCGAATTGACTAATGCTCCTGCAGCCTTTATGGATTTGATGCACCGAGTATTCCGGCCATGTATAGATCAGTTTTTTATTGTGTTTATTGATGACATATTGGTCTATTCACGGACACAAGGGGAACATGAGCATCATCTTTCGGTAGTGCTTCAGACCTTGAGAGAGCATAAGTTATACGCTAAGATGATTAAATGCGAGTTCTAGCTGAAGGAAGTCAAATTCCTTGGCCATGTCGTGTCAGAACAGGGTGTAGCTGTTGACCCTACAAAGATTGAAGCTGTGATGAAATGGGAACCACCGAGGAATGTGACCGAAGTACGTAGTTTCCTGGGTTTAGCAGGCTACTACCAGAGGTTTGTGGAATGGTTCTCAAAACTAGCGATGTCAATGACTCGCCTTACGAAGAAGGGAGAAAAGTTCTTGTGGACTCAAGAGTGTGAACTAGCCCTTCGCACCTTGAAGGAGAGGTTGACAACAACTCATGTCCTCATTATTCCGAGCAGTGGGGAGGGATATGATGTTTACATAGACGCTTCGTTATGAGGCTTGGGATGTGTGCTAATGCAGTGAGGTAAAGTAGTTGCTTATGGCTCAAGACAACTAAAGATTCATGAGCGGAACTATCCCACTCACGACTTGGAGCTTGCTGCTGTGGTTTTTGCTCTTAAGTTGTGGAGGTGTTACCTGTATGGCGAAAAGTTTCAAGTGTTTTCTGATCATAAGAGTCTCAAGTATATATTCACATAAAAAGACTTGAATCTTCGGCAAAGAAGATGGATTGAATATCTAGAAGACTACGATTTCACACTCAACTACCATCCGAGGAAGGCGAATGTGGTAGCAGATGCACTGAGCAGAAAGTCTCGGGGTGAAATCAATGTTCTTGCTGTTAATAGGTGGAAGATGATTGATGCTTTGGAGGAATTTGATCTATTGGTGGATAGACAAGGGGATCGACCATGCTTATTTAATCTTGTAGCTCAACCAATTCTTCGACAAAGGATTGTGGAGTTGCAACGATTAGATACCGAGTTGGGAGCTATCTGGGGTAAATTGGAGAGAAATGAAATTGTTGAGAATTGGTCGATACATAATGATAAGTTACAGTTTCGTGGAAGACTATGTGTACCAAACAATGACCAAGTAAGGGAAGAAGTGTTGGGTGAGTGCCATCGTTCAAAATTTTCCATACATCCGGGTAGTACTAAGATGTATAGGGACATGAAGCGTCAATATTGGTGGAAAGGGATGAAACAAGACGTGGCTAAGTACGTTGCAAAGTGCGCGGTGTGTCAGCATGTGAAGATTGAGCATCAAAAACCCGGAGGATTACTACAGTCCTTGCCTATTCCAGAGTGGAAGTGGGATCACATCACCATGGATTTCGTGTCTAGCTTTCCACGGACTTCACGAGGGCATAATGTCGTATGGGTCATTGTAGATAGACTCACCAAGTCCGCTCATTTCTTGAGTATGAAGGCCACTGACACTTTAGAGACCTTGAGCAAGCTTTACATTCGCGAGATTGTTAGATTACATGGAGTTCCACTCTCTATTGTGTCGGATCGTGATTCTCGTTTTGTGGCGCAATTTTGGCGAAGTCTACAACGAGATATGGGGACAAAGTTGCACTTTAGCACCTCCTTTCATCCTCAAACGGATGGCCAATCCGAGAGGGTGACAAATTTTGGAGGACATGTTACGAGCTTTTGTGTTGGACTTCAAGGCAAATTGGAGTGACCATTTGTCGTTGGTGGAATTTGCATATAACAATAGTTTTCAATCTAGTATTGGCATGGCACCTTATGAAGCATTGTATGGGAGACCATGTAGCTCCCCGACTTGCTGGTTAGAAGCTGGAGAGAGCAGTCTGTTTGGGCCAGAGATTGTTCGAGAGACTATGGAGAAAATTCAACTAATTAGGGAAAGACTACGCACGGCACAAAGTAGACAGAAAAGCTATGCGGATAGAAGAAGAAGACCATTGGAATTCCAAGAGGGGGACTATGTGTTCCTGAAGGTGTCACCCAAAAAGGGAGTGTTTAGATTTTGCAAGAAAGGAAAATTAGCTCCAAGGTATACCGGACCATTTGAAGTGATCAAAGTTGTGGGCAAAGTGGCGTATCAACTTCGATTACCAGCCCAGTTGTCAGAGGTACATGACGTGTTCCATGTGTTAATGTTAAGAAAGTGTCAATCGGATACAACGCATGTCATGGATTTGGAGGATATTGAAGTCCAAGATGGAGCAACATATGAAGAACAACCGGTGAAGATTCTTGAAACCAAGGAGAAGGTACTTCACAAAAAAATAATCCAACTGGTGAAAGTCTTGTGGCAACATCACGGGGTGGAGGAAGCTACCTGGGAACCAGAGATGGAGATGCGAGAAAAGTACCCTCATTTATTCTCTACTTAAGGTAAGTTTCGAGGACGAAACTATCTTTAAGGGGGGTGGATTGTAAACCCCCACATTCGTATCTTTATATAGTAATATAATTATGTTTTGAAATGCTAATATATGTAACGATGTATGCATGAACAGATTGTACGAGTAGAAATAAAAATGTTAGTTGAGGTAATAGGGTATGTTGTAGAAGTTTGGAAGTATTCCGAAGTGAAAATACACTTTAGAGAGAATTTGAGTAGGAAGAATTTTTGATACTGCCCTAGTGTTTGGATCATAACTTTTTATACTGATTTCCATTTGATCTGAAATTTTGACAGTATATAGTATACTTCCAGTTCTACAAAGGAGTATTTCACAAATATTTTCCAAATCGACCTCTAAATAGGTCAAAACTTCACTGAAAGTTGCAGAAAAAACTGGGAGTCCGTTCGAACGTGAATGGACGTTCGAACGACGGTTTGTCGCAGTACTTTTGTGTCTGATACAGCTCTGATGAAAAGTAAAAGTACTAGGAGCAACTAACGTTCGAACGCCAAAATGACGTTCGAACGTGAGTTACGAATTCTGACTTTCATATTCACGCACAGGGGACCATTTCACCCCCTATAAATACTTAAGGACACCTCCATTAGCCCCATTTCAACATTTCTAACCCTAGAGAGGCTTAGAGAGGAAGAAAGAAGGGAAAAACAAGAGATTTAAAGTGTTGATTCAAGTTGGGAAAGATCAAATCTTCAAGTTCTTCACACAAAACTAAGGAAAAAGGTAGGAGTTTCTTCTCACTCTTGTTCATTGAGGCTATGGCTTATATATGTATATGTTTTGACTCTCAATCCTATATATATATGATATGAAATAATTATTTCTTGATACTCTTGAAAATATTACCATGTTTTGAAGGAAGTTATGGTGGAATAGCCATGAAATATCTTTCTCTTGTCTTGAAAACTCTAATTTTCAAGAAAAATGGGTTTTTCTCTTAATATTCATTTGTTCTTGATTTCAAAACTCTAGTACTTTGTATTGAACAATAAAATGTTATTTTTTATGATCTCTTGCATATTTTCTTAAATTGTTCTATTGAAATAATACATGTGAAATTTGGGGATTTTTGGATTTGTTTGTGAGTTGAGGAAATGGGCGTGTATTGTATCTCTTGTGGATATTTGGATGACCATGGGTGGCCGTTGACCAAGTATCGTAGAGTGGGTTAGATGCGTTTCTTAATCTGTGTGGGTTTGGAGGTTCCCTATCACTCGTAGTGGGGTTGGTGTCGTGCAAGGACCAAACCTCTATTAGCTCACGTGCTATCGAGGATGAGGGTTAGTATACTATTCCTAGGTTGGATCGTCCCTGCCGATGCGTCGGTATACGCCCTTCCTAAAATTGTATATCCTTGCGAGGATTGGGTGTGTGTGTGTGGGTCAGGATATTTTCGATGTGTTTATTCATGCGATGTCATACATCATACCTGAGATACAGAGATACATTGTGGGTATTGGTACAAAGTGTGGGTAATTGTATATTGTGGTATACATATACAAGTTGTGGTTGGAGATACATTGTGGTATATGGTACAAATGGTGGGTTATTGTTTATTGTTGGAAAGATACAATTGTTGCAAATGGTTTATGGTTGGAATTGGTTTATTGTTGGGAATTGGTTTTATTTCTTCATTTAAATTATTGTTATTGCTTACATTTGAGATCGGATGAATTGTCCCTGTTTTCTTTCAAAAGTTATATATGATATTTGTAAAATGAGACCGACTTATTTTATATGTTTTCTAAACCTTGTTCGAGTTTAGGAGGATTTTCCTACAGAGCTTAGTGTTCACCCCTATAAACAATATTTATTTTCAAATTTCGGTTTAGAGGAAGAACTCGGAGTTGATGAGCCGGTAGCTTGGGAAGCTCAATTGGATGGAAGCATGGATCTCGAGGGGGATGTCTAGAGTTGATCTCTCTATGTTCTAGACTAGGTGATTCATTTTGAGATAATGTTCATGTTAATATTTTTCTTATTCCGCTGCGAGATAATAGTTTGACATATTCTTTTGGGCGTAATTGTCATAGTTTGGCATTCTTTTGGATGTAATGGCCATGGTTTGACATATTCTTTTGGATGATGTTGTAGATATTATGGATGATGAATGAAATTTTCTTTACTTATGGATCTTATTAGTTGCTCTCATGATGTAATGGTTTTAAATAGTAATGTCGTCCAAGGGGGATTTTGGGGCGTTACATCAACGGCCAAGGGGCTCTTGCCCACCCTGAAATTTTTTTTTATTTTATTACCTATATAGATATATTTTTTTTTTGTGTAATGTTTCAGTTGTGCCCAACAAAACCAAATTGTGCCCACCCAAAACCAAAAATAAAAGATTGGATCCACCCAAAACAAAACAAAAAGGCTAGGCCCACTCAAAATTAAAAAAAATTAAAAAAAAAGTTGGGCCCACTAAGCCACCACCCATTTCTTGTGTACAGTACAAGTGCCCATAAATCACCTTCCACTTCTCTCTCTCTCTCTCTCTCTCTCCCTCCCAATGACAAACAGCCAACACTGCAATAGGCTTGAAATTGGTTACTGGTAGAAATTTCAGTTCTATGTGCATATTGTGCTATTGACGAGACAATTGTTGTTATTTGTATGGTTGTAATTAGCTCCATTTTTTGTTTTTTTTTTTTTTTTTGGAAAGGGTTGTAATTTGCCCCTTTTTGTTATTAATTGTTTGCATAGACTATGTTATGTATATTGGCTTTTGGCCTTTGTGTGTTTAATGAATTTTTACCTAACCATTATGATACTAAAAATATAAATGTATCGCATTATTTTTATTTACTGGAGGAAAAAATTAAATCTGATAGTTAGAGTGTGCCCACCCTAGAAGAGACTCATGGCTTCGCCCCTGTTTTCCACGACTGTTGTTCCCTAATAAGATTTTTAATTGTAAAAGGGATATCCCAAAAATACTGTGTAAAGCCTCTCCTTATAAATAGGGGAGAAGAACCTTAGAGGGGATCCGGTCTTAAGTTTATTTTTTTCAGCCTTTTGAAAGAACACCCATGTCTTATGCATAGTTCTTCTTTTACTCTTTAGTTAGGGTATGATTTTTGGGATTATACATCAAATATTTTATTTATGCAATTGTTCTTTATTATTCTTAAATGATTTTATCTTTTGTGGTTAATGATTTTTAGCAAAGTATTGCATTCTGTAAACTTATTTAATTACTCATTAACTTGATTGATTTCTTGGTATGAGTAATACTTATAATTCCCTCCCAGTTTACAAAATTAGTTCTTAAATTCATATTTTCACATCAATAAATTATTAGTTTTCAAAGTTGTACACTCCGATTGATTACACTGACATTGGAAATCAGCTGAGATAAAATACAATTGCATAGATATAATATTTAGAGTATTGAACAATTATGGATCCCAAAACTAAAGAGTAGTTTTTCCTTATAAGAAATTTTATACAGTTTTTAACAAATTTTCAAATCAAACAACCTTCAAATCATTCTTCCTTTTTACCTAAAATATGTTCAATACTTGTTGATCGACCTCGGACCTACCGAATTATTACTACACTTGACCACCTGCACTTGGGTGCGCCTTTTGGAGTCAAAAAATATGTGATGTTGAATAAAAAGTACCAAGATGGTTTTGTAACACCCCATCCTCCACATGACATAATATTGTCCGCTTTGGGCCCACTGGCCCTCACGGTTTTGTTCCTCCCAGTACCCCTGGGAAAAGGCTTTATGCCATGTAAGGCGAGGGGCTTACTTAGAAGCCCAACAACTTTCCTATCCCTAACCGATGTGGGATTCCAGGATCTCACAATCCACCCCCCTTAGGGGCTGCACGTCCCCGTGCAGTAGCTCGCCAGCTACCTGCCCGCCCATATACACATGACTGCAGGGCCCCACACTCGATCCAGGCGAGTTTCATCTCCCTAACCGATGTGGGATTCCAGGATCTCATTGGTTTGGTCTTTGGATCTTAGTAATCTAGGGCTAAAGAGTTACCCTTGCTTAGAGAGGAATACCCTATTTATAGGTCCGCAATTAGGTTTGTCTTCGGGTCCAAGAAAACACAAAATCGCGAAAGATTCGTTAAGTTGTGTGAGAGTAATTATAGGGAAATTGGTATTGGAATAAGAAAAGGATTCAATCTAGTTGACAAGAGAGACAATTGGAGTCGTCTTAGGACCGCTTGAGCGGCCTAGAGGGCGGTCTCTACTTACCAACTCCTCAACCTTCTCCAATTTTTTTCTAAGTGTTCAGGATTGTTGTAATCAAGGACAAGCAAGCATAAGGTGATCCCTACTGGTTTTTAAGCTAGAAATCAAGTAAAAACTAGTCCTATTAAGCACTATGGAATGTTGCTCAAATAGGATCCAATACATTACTAAACCTTTGTTTTGAAAACACATTTTGATGTTTAGAAAAAAGATTTCATGAAAAGCCTAATAATCCTAAATCCAATTCCTTTAACCTAATGAGCCAAAGTCTAAAATAAACCAAAGGTTTTAGATATCTAGGTCATTACCTTATCATAAACTTTGAAGGTCCAATGGAGGTGTTCTTGATATGGCTTTGAATTTTGAACTCCTTCCTTGCTTGAAGAGTTTGAAACTTGATCTTTGCATTATCACGAACATGGAATTAGGTTGAGATTTACAACAATGCTTCACAAATAGCCAATTACAATGTACAATTTTCTAAAATAATCTTTACGCTTAGGACACAAACTTCCATTACTACGTCATACTACTCTTTCAAAATATCCACCTAACTTACTCCATGCCTTGGCCCTAGCTCAAATGAATTAGTTGAGTCTGATACGGGGGTAACAGCTTCTCTTCTCTGTGTGACCTTGGGCTAGGCTCGCTACTTTTTGAGGGGATTTTGACTTTTCAAGCTCCACTATGTTAATTTTGGCGCTCTTCAAGAATGAGTTCTTCTCTACCCCCATTTTTGTTTTTAACCTGTCAGTCAATATTAGGTTCCCTCTATTCAAGGAATCTTATACGGAATTGTGAAATACAATGCAGTTGTTGGTCAAGTGGGTCCATAAGTTGTCATTGGGTCCATAAGTTGTCATTGGCAGACGGGATCTTATCACCATATGAAATTTGATAATTACGTCTACATGAAGATGGTAAAAATCTAATCGATCTTGAAAATATCAAATTCATCCTCCAGCTTGTATCATTGGATCATTTTTTTGCCATTGTGGATACCTATGCCTGAATTTGTTCTTTTGGAATTCGTGCAAGCACCTTACACATATGGTCGTCCTGCTACAATCTCGGTCACATTGAATTTTTCACTTCGGTCCAGCTCAACCATCGGCACCTCGGTGTTGGGATCTCGGTAGTAGACTCCCTTGGAGGAATTCTTTGCAATCCTGATCTTCTTGCAGTATTTGCTCATAGCGAGTGCCTCTAGTGTCTAATTCAAATATGTCAATAGACACCATACCTAGGGGTGTCTATGAGTCGGGTTACTCACGGGTCCCGTTACTCAACTCAAAAAAAATAGTGTCGATAATTGGCCCGCCTGAGTCCAATATCCTTAAAAATAGGGTTGTGGTTTGCCCTCAAACCCATTATTCGGCCCGAAACCCAGCCCACTAGCTTGACCGAAAAAACCCGTTAAAACCTGACCCAAGAGTCCGCCCACCCTTCCTTTGGAAAAAAGTTATACTTTTAGACTATTAAATTTGAAACTTTGAAAATAAGTCTTCCAATGTCGGAATTTGAAGTTTTAAAAATTTAGATACTATAAATAATATATTGTTTTCTTTTCCATATATTAAGCATACAAGTTTTAAAGATTAGATTAATGCAAATGATAGATAAGTGAGTAGGTGTCGACCTAGTTGGAATGTATTCATTCTATTAGACGTAATTCATCCTCTAATCAAAAATAAAATTATTCATTATTTTATTTTTATTCATTTTAACTCTAGTTTTGATTCAAAAATATAATTTACACAAATATTAAGTTACAAAAATATTTATTATTTTAAAATGAAGTTGTATATAAAAAAGCCCGTGAGCAAGGCTGCCTAGCAAGCCCGCCCAATAGGCTCGCGGGTTAGGCTGCGGGTAGCCTACCCCTACCCGAAGTCTGGCCCTGCGCACCCAATAACTCACTTGGGTAAGGGCTTGAGTCTACACTATCCAGGCCCGGCCCAAAAATAATTGCGGACCTAGCCTGGCCTGGCCCATGAACACCCCTAACCATACCTTCAAATTTCTTACGCACCTCGAATCCTAGCCCATTCTGTGCAATCTTGGTTTACCCTACTTCGGGCAAGGCAAGTTTGCATCTATTCCTAGCTTTCTTGAATTAGCCTATGTACTGCTTCGCCAATTCCCCACTCATCTTGCATAACTTAGCCAAGTCATCCATAGTTACTTCCAGCCCTATTACGTAGAATTGGGCATGAAACTTGTCCTCTAACTGTTAACAATAAATATTTAGCTTGGCAGCAAATCAATGTACCAATGGAGCGTGGCCCTTGGTAAAAATCTTGCAAATAACCTCAACTTCAAGGACTTATTAGTGCCTACCTCTCTTCATTGCATAGTGAGGCGTCCAATGTGTCCCATGGTCAAGTGACCATCTTCGCCTAAGAAGTTGAAAAATTCTAGTACTTTATATCCTCGTGGATATTTGTGGTTCCTATCCACCCAATCTGGTATGCATCGTGGGACCGACATGCTCTTGGATGATTTTGTCCAACAAGTCTCTATTCATGACCAATTTGTTAGAGGCAAGAATCGTCGTTGGTGGCATCCTTCGTTTCCCTCTAGCTCAAGAATGGGTAGCAACTCCTCTTGAAATAATGGATTATTGTTCCTCCAATGCCCATTCCTGGCCTGTTGGGCCCTTAGAGGTGCAATATATAGTGGCTGCACAGGTTGTGTTTGTTCGCGGATGGTTTCTAGCAACCCCTTTCCTAGTAAGTGTCTGACATAGCTGCTCCAGTGTAGCTCTGGTATGGTCCAAATCCCCCAGTCCATTAATAAAACTTGAAAGCTGTTGAGAGGCTCCCGTGAGTAGGCCTTGAACAAGACCTCTGCTGATCAAAAAAAACAAAAAAAACAAGACCTCTGGCTCTGAATCAAATTCTTGGCTTTTACGCCCCCCGAGTGGAGGCAACTCTTCTTATGGTTTGGGGCTGCCGGACCCTGACTTCTTTTATCATCTCTTGTCCGAGTGCACTATTTTGATGCAATCAATTTACCATGCCGACGCGTTGGCGCTATTTTTCTTCAGTGGTCTCACTGGGCATGCCAAAAAAAAGTATGCTTAGTTTTTTGCGACTGCAAGCGTGCCAGAGTTTGATTATGCTCTCAAATTCCAAATACCACAACCTTACCTACTTGGACTGACGTGAGATCCTTATCGTGACTGCTCAGACAATTGGAATGAAATGTAAGACTATTTCTTGATTCTTTTCTATGCCTTAGAATCAATGACTTAAACTAATTAACTTGGACAAAATGGCTACAATAAGAACACGAATTAAAAGAGATGATGCAATAAGAAAAAAAAAATTATTAGTCAACATAGGAATCGAGTACAGTGCGACCTGTTGAATATATGCAGCTAGACTAAGGGTAAAAGAAATAAAACATGCTGAAAAGGATACAAATAATGAGGTGCAGGGGCTAACTTAAGAAACCGGTTGTGTTGTTGATCGTCAGATCCTTTTTTTTTTTTTGTTTAGCCTTATCACAGGCGGTATCCTCAATCACCAGAGCTGCTTTCTTCAGCCATATCGCATGCTTACAGGAGCCTCTCTCTTCAAAACTATAAAACGCGCTTCTTAATAGCTCGTAATCAGCTCTCCGTCATTATCAAGTCCTGATAATGTGGTATCCCTTTTCAGAAATGTTAGGAGATTCTCTATCCTCTCGAGTAAACATCGATTGTCCATGACCCTCTGATTCCTTATTAACTTGGCAGCACCACTTGTCTTTATCTCATATTTTTAGGTTATGACATAAATAGTAGTTTGTTGTGTCAAAATTAAGTTATTTGTGTTTATTACTGACCCCATTCTATTAACAAATAATGTTATTTTTGGGTTTGAGTCTTGTCAAAATTGTCGCCCTGACTTTGAAAACTACAAAATGGCCAACAACTACAACTCATAAAGAAACACAAAATTTAGCCAAATATACAAAGGCTAAATCAGTTACCCCTCAATGATCCCCAACCTTCGATGGATAGCAAAAGACCAATTGTGAAGGGCCTATATGAATAAAGGTGGTGTTTGGATCAAGGGATTTGGGGGGATTATATGTGGGATTGGATTAAAATAGTGAATGGACCCACTTATCCTTGATTTGGGTAAGTTTTTGAGATGTGATTTTCGTTGCTTTTCATTTCCTCGGTCGTATGTTTTGAAAGGAATAATCCCCTCTACAGGCCATTGAACAAACCCATGACACAAGTGGGATTGTGGAAAGAGAAGAGGGATTAAACGCAAAATATCTAAAATACCCTCTACAATATATTCTAGGGTTTTTTACCTTCAATTCCCCCTTTTATTCTGGGCAATCAAGGGTGGTTGCTCCTCTCTGAAAGCTAATGATTTCACTCTTTTGTAAACCAACAACTCTTCTTCACTCTGTTCTCAAGAGTGTCCATGGCTTGTGGTGGTGGTTGTAGCTCTGGTGATCCGACCCGTATATTTGAGAGGCTAGGATGATATGATATGTTTTTTGAGCAAATGAATCGGGCATTAAGATAATCTGACCCATATCTTGGCAAAGCAAACCTGATGGTGTGTGAGTGTTTATCTCACATGCAACTGGTTTTGCAGTCATGGCGTGAGTCATCCATTCTCTTTGTCTGATTAAATATAGATCTGAGCCTCACACTTTTGACTATAATTTTTTTTTTTAATATCTTTTTTCATTATAATTTAGTAGCAAAATTACTTTTGACTATGTGTACGAACGACTTTAACATAGGGACCTTTTGTCTACCATTGTCTTTTTTTTATGTACAAGCTAATCATTGTCTTTTTTTTTTTTTTTTGTGTTGTACATTATTTTTTATTTTTTCATGATGGATATTATTTTTGTGATTAATTGTGTATTGTACAAATCAAATTAAATAAATGAACAAAATATTTATTGCAATATTTTGTAAAAATGCGTAATTTATTGATTCATATTTTTTTTTCGTAAATGAGACAATACTAATGGATTTGACTTTTTTTCATTCCATTCCAAACATGATATAGGATTGGATAATATTTTTTTACACAATGGTGAAATGATCATTTTAGTATGTTTTTTCTTCACATGTGCATGAGGCCCACAAACCAAATGAAACCTATCCAAAGATGGGATAGGATTTGAATCTGAACTTTATAATCCTCCAATCCGGACCACTTTGAATTGGATAGGATTGAATTCGGATTCAAATCCAATCCAATCCAATCCTCCATGGTGATCCAAACACTACCCAAGAGAATAGAGGAGCTTATGGCTTGGTGGCTGAGGACAGTAAAGGTAACCAATATATATATATATAATAAAGTAGGTAGAATTTTTTTTTTGGTTTATAATCTATTTTAGTGCTATGGCTGTAAGAACACTAAAATTGGTGCTTTAGGTGATTTTGATTTCTTCTAAATGGTAATGAATTGCTTATTTTTTGTGTACATACTGATGGTGGGTTTGCTGGCTCATTACCATTAATTATGTCGGATATATTTTTGATTTGAGAAACATATAACATCTCTTTAATTTTTGCAGCTGTTGCCTAACTCTCCCTCTTTGCAAAGTCTTTGAGATGTATGAAAGTGGTGAAAATCATTCAAGGAGTGTTGGGATAAAGTGGGATATTGAATCCTTTAGGTTCTCCGACCACTCACTCTTTATGCTTTTAGCAGCTAAATTTGGTTGATTGTTAAATTTGATTGATTATTTGATATAATTTTTGTTGAAATTGTTGTTGAAACACAATTGTTAAAAATGTTTGTTCATTATTTGATGTAAATTTTCAAATTAGATGTCTTGTTCTTTACTTGCGGTGCCTTTTAGACACAAATTATTGTTAGTGTGTGTATATCTATATAATAAAGTATAATACAATTCAAATCTCAAAAGATAAACAAAATGACTTTTGATATTCGCAGTTGAGATCGTTTTAAATTTTATTTTAAAGTTAATCTAACGGCTAATATTAACACCCCAAATTTAATAGAAAAAATAGGCCCCTAAGGGTGTGTTTGGAGTGACTTTTTAAAAGTACTTCTAGAAATTATTTCTCATAACTATTTTTTAAAAAAATAGTGTTTGAAACCGCTCCACCACTATCTCTATCACCACCACCCCCACCGCTTCACCACCACCATCACTATCTCCACCCTATCATACCCACCACCCCATCGCCACCACCGTCGCTGCCATCACTTTACCACCACCACCATCACCATTGCTACACACGACTGCTAGCACCACCACAATCATCGCCTTACCCACCACAACCATCACCGTCTCACATCATCACCACTGTCGCCCACCACCACTACCACCGCTCACCTCCACTACAATCGGTACTTAAATTTTTTTTATCTCTCCTCTATGTTTGTGATTTGATTTTGGGTGTGAATACAAATATGTTGACTATTTTTTTTATTACTCTGTGCCTTCAGGCACGGGGAATAACTAGTATATATATAATAAAACAGTTAGGCATTTAAAATTTTATCGTATACATATTTTCCCTCTCAAAACCATCCCATCACCCATTGTCTCATTTGATTAATTTGTAGTTTTATATAATTTTTATTTCAGACATTATTCATACACACATACTGAAAAAATTTGTCGAATTACGTATTTTTGTCGATATTTTTTAAATGATATAATCAAATAAATGAAAGAAATAAAAATTATTATTTAATATAGTAAGATCGATTTTTTAGATGCTCGAATTTTATATTTTATCGTATCTTCAAGTACGGATTATGACTAATATCTATATAATGAAGTACAATACAATTTAAATTTCAAAAGATAAACAAAATGACTTTTGTTTTTCGCGGTTCAGATCGCTTAAATTCTACTTTAAAGTTAATCTAACGACTAATATTAACACCCTAAATTTAATAAGAAAAATAAGCCCCTAAGGGTGTGTTTGGAGTGACTTTTTAAAAGTACTTTTAAAAATTATTTCTCATAAGTACTTTAAAAAAAAAATTAGTGTTTGAAACCGTCCCGCCACTTACCTCTACCACCACCGCCGCCGCCACCACTGCTGCCACCAGTACCGTCATCACCACCGTCGCCACCACCACCGTCGCCACCACCACCGTCGCCGCCGCCACCGCCGCCACCGTCGCCACCGCCACCACCGTCACCACCACCACCGCCACCGCCATCACCACCACTGCCGCCGTCGCCGCCACCACCACCACTACCGCCATCGTCATCGTCATCGTCATCTCTACCGCTGCCACCACCATCACCATCGCCGCCACCACCACTACCACCGTCGCCACCACTGTCGCCGCCGCCACCACCACCACCGCCGCAATCGCCTCCACCTCCACCGTCGCCGCCACCACCGCCGCCACCACGGTCATTGCCATCGACCACAATCATCACCGTCTCCTACCACCACCACCACCTCTCACCCCCACTACAACCGATGCTTAAATTCATTTATCCCTCCTCTATGTTTGTGATTTAATGTTGGATATGAATACAAATATGTGTATTGTTTATCATTTTTTATTACTCTGTGCCTTCAGGCACAGACAATAACTAGTTTATATATATTGCATCTTTGCTCAACCTCAGACTGAAGCAACAGCACCGAAAAGAACAGTGTGGAGGTCCATAGAATTGACCTTTCCTAAAGTGATTATGGTATCAGATATGCAAAAGTTGGTTAATGTGTTGCAGCAAGAAATCAGCAAACTAGATTGGGAAGTTCAAGGCATATTGCTACTAGACATACACAAAGATGCTTGTAGACGAGGATTAGATTTCAAGCTTCAGTTTGTCAGAAGGACGTGCGAACCAAATTGCTCAATGGCTGGATAGCCAGCGTTTCAATAATAATGTACAAATTGCACTTTGATCCTCTCATCCATGACCTTATCTCACATTATCCCCTAAAAAATCACATTTTTCACACTACACCTCAAATTATAGTTAATTTCTTCACATTGCACCTCAAACTATTTAGACATTAGAAATAAGGGGCGGCTTAACAATGTTGTTAAAAAACTTGGACTTTACGCCCTATTTTTAAAGAATGCCCCAAATTTTTAGATATCATAAATAGCCTATGTAAAAAAAAATTAAATTCATAAATATTTAAGCCTTACAAAAAAGAGCATCTCCAACCCAAATTTCCAAAATAGATAGCCAAAATATATTTAAATATTACAATCTCAACTTTAGTTAGTCACTTTTACAAATTCACTTCAACCACACTCTCTATTTTAGTTAATTACTTCACCTAATTTTCATTAACTTCCAATAATTTAAAGGACAAACAACATATATATAGAGAGAGAAAGAGGTAGATAAAGAATTTAGAGAGACTAAATGGCTCTCCACATTTGGAGAGTCATTTGGGTGAAATGAGAAATAGAGAGTGGGTTGAAGAGAATTTTTTTGTGTTTGGCTATTTAAATTAGTTAAAAGAGAGAAAATAAAGAGTGGGTTGGAGATCCTCTTATAAAAACACAAGTCCAATCAAAAAAAATTTAAGACCTCACTTTAAGGAAGACCTCATAATTTATAGGTGTGCAGTACAACTTAAAAGTGATGAGATGTTGAAATAGACGTTGATAAAATGCTCTTACTTCTCTCTAGCTTTCTCTCACTAAAAAGCGATCAAAGAGAAGAAAGAAGTTAGAGGCTTCATCATCTTCACTCACTCTTCACCCCGTTTTTTCAAGTTCTAATAAGAATGGAAAAGGACCAATGAGAAAGGCAAAAGCGCTCTGAGGAAGAGGAGGATCACCTTGAAAGAAGTACAAAGAAGGTTAAGGAACACCATAGGAATCAGGATGATGAAGTTATGCTGATAGACTCTAATGCTCCACTGATTCAGGTGTCTCAAGAACTGGTTATGCATGATAAACTCTCCACATAAGGATTGAAACCAAGAAATTACAAGGAAGCGCTCATGGATGACGATAAAGCTATCTATTTTGATGCAGATATCTATGAAGATGAACCAGAGGAGATGGAGGAGGAGAACCAAGAAGGGTTACAAGAGAAAGGAAAGAACATCTCAACGATTGATACATCGGATGAAATGTGTCCAAACATCAACCTTCCTCCCAAAATACTTCAGAGAATTAGATGCAAGTGGAATGATGGTCTGTTGGTCAAGCTCCTGGGGAAAAGCATTGGATACAAGGTGTTGTGTATGAAGGTAAGAAATTTATGGAATGTCCAAGGAGATTTTGATGCAGTTGATCTTGATAATGAGTTTTTCTTGTTTAATTTCAACATAAAGGAAGATTGTCACAGAGTCTTCACATGAGGACCTTGGATCATTATGAACCATCACCTCACAGTTAGGAAGTGGGAGCCAGATTTTATACCATCAAGAGCAACGAAAATCGCCACATCACTCTGGCTAAGACTTCCAGAATTGCCTCTTGAATACTATGGTGAGACTATCTTGTTTCAAATTGCAAAAGATCTAGGGAAACCAATTAAAGTAGATATCAAAACTGCTACAGCGGAGAGAGGAAGGTTTGCTAGGATATGCGTGGAAAGAGATCTAAATAAACCGCTTATCTCCCGTTACCAATTAGGGGGGAGGATGTTTAGGGTAGAATATGAATGCATACATTCCATCTGTTTCACTTGTGGAAGAGTTGGCCACAAAGAGTTCGCTTGCTCCTATTCCACCGGAAAAAAGTCTCAAGCTACCTCTGATAGTTACCGCTGCTCTACATCTGACCCTCACATCACAGATCCTGCAATTCCTGACATGGAAGAACGGTCGACTACTAAGCCGAACATTGAGCGTCAATCACAGTAAGATGACAAGGACTTTAGGCATTGGATGATAGCCCAACCCAGGAATAGAAGAATCCAGCAGCAGAAAAATAGTAACAGCCCAAGCAACTAAGCAAACCAGAACAGATATAAGGCTTTAGAACTTATGCCTTCTGATCTACATGAGAACCAAACCTTGACCCAAGGCCACAACCAAAATAGACCCCAACCCAGAGGGAAAGAAGGGGAAATCAAAACCAGTAGAGGCCCAAGAATTGGACAGAGAAGGCAAAGAGACCAAGCAACACAAAAGCAAATAGCCCAATGGAGGGCCCAGTCATCTGGGATGGCTCAAGCAGCTGACCCCTCGATTTTTGTGCAGAAATCTAACGACAAGCAGAAGGCTTTGATAGAAGAAACTAATCCAAGGGTTCAAAATCTGTCAGGAACCTTCTTGGATACCACGCATGGAGAAAACCCTTGTCTTCCAGTCTTCCCATCCCTCCCTTCTTCTTTAGGTATTGCTCTCCTGGAAGCACCCAACAAAACTATACCGATAGATATCCATAAACAAGCAAAACCCCTTGATCCAGCTACTCTTAATATTCCTCAAAATGGAGCCAATCCCCTTAAGATACTTCAATTTGATCAACAACACCATGGATCTGGTTTTCAGAGCGATAGAGGAAAGTAAGTGGTTAGTTACTACCAATTGGGAAATCAAGGAGATCCTATTGAGGATCGAAACTTGCTCCCTCAGAACATCGACCGACAAACTAACAATACTGTCCATGATGCCAGCAGTCCCTATCACCAAGAGGAGAAATCAAGCCAGGATGGTGCTGAGCATTAGTGATGAAGATCCCCTTCCTACATTTCTTCTGAATTACTCTATGAAGATCTTGACATAGAACTGCAAAGGTGCTGGTAATGAGAGGTTTCGAAGAGCTTTCGGAGACCTTTTTAGAGCTCATAATCTGGATGTGGTGGCTCTGATGGAAACAAAGATTCAAAGTGCCTAGATAGGAGTTTTCTTTGAACAGTTCGGACTTACAATGTCAAAAAAAAGTGGAACCACAGGGGAGAGCAGGAGGTATCTGGCTACTATGGGACCCCTCAAATGTTATGGTTCATATCCATGAAACTACAACTCAAGCCATACATGATCATATAACACGTATGGATTTCAATGAATGGCTTCTTTCGGTGGTTTATGGAAGCCCAAACCCAACGAATAGAGAACTTATATGGGATAATCTTAGTAGCACTGGTGAAAACTATAGTCGTTCCTGGATGGTGGCAGGAGACCTAAATGATTATGCAAGCCAAACTGAGAGAAAAGGCATAAATGTTGATCAAGGAAACAGGACCAGGAAATTTAATGAGAGGATTAACAGATGCAGGTTAATTGATCTTGGATGCAGTGGACTAAGACTGACATGGAACAATAAATGAAGAGGAATGGCTAACACAAAAATCATACTAGATTGCGCATTGGCAAATGTGGAATGGACGCTCCAGTTCCCTAAAGCAGCTGTCCGAAATCTTCCAAGAATGTACTCAGACCACTGCCCTCTCCTCATCCAAACAAAATGTACCCCTTTAAATCCTACTTATAGACCTTTTAGAGTTGAGGCAATGTGGTTTACGAACCCAGATTTTAGAAACGTTATTGTTAACTCTTGGAGTCAAGCTAACCAGAAGTTTAATCTAGCAACTAAAATATTTGAACATAATGCTAAAGAATGGAATAAAAATAATTTTGGTGACATCTACCTAGGGCTGTCAAAATTTGACACGACACGATTAATCGACACGAATCGACACGAATTAAACAGGTTTGGGTGATAAACGGGTTGACACGCTAAACACGTTTAATAAACGGGTTGTGTTTGGGTGAGACTTGTCAAACCGTTTATCACACGTTCACCCGTTTAAATAAAATTAATATAATAATAAATTAATAATTATTTTAAAAAATTAGCAAAAAAAAAAAGAAGTAAAGAAATCAATACAAAAAAAAAAGTAAAGTAGCAGTTCAAAGATAAAGGAGGGGAGATGAGAAGCACTTCAAAGACAAAGGCAAACCAATGCCTTTTATTTTTGTCCCACATTGGAAAATGAGGGAAGATAGGGAGGGTTGAGTTGCCTATAAAAGGCAATGACCTCTTTCATTTTTTTTTAAGCCTCCAAGTCTAATTTTTATGAGATTTGGCTAAAAATTCCTCTTTTTTGAGGTAAGTACAATTGACAATAAAAAAAAAATAGAGTATTAAAATTTGTTGATATAATTTTTTTAAAATTAAACTGGTTAAACGAGTCGTGTCGTGTTACCTGTTTATTAAACGGGTCGTGTTCGTGTTGAGATTTTTCACCCGTTTATTAAACATGTCGTGTACGGTTTACATATTTTTCACCCGTTTAACCCGACACGTTTGACACCCCTACATCTACCAAAGGAAAAGAAGGACTTTGGCTAGATTAGAAGGCATTCAGAAAGCACAGAATAATTATTACTCCCATAATCTTGAAAGACTTGAAGATCAACTACAAACTGAATACCAACAAATCCTTGAACAAGAAGAAATTCTCTGGTACCAAAAATCTAGATCTAACTGGATAACCCTTGGTGACATAAATACCAGATATTTTCATGTGTCTACAATTGTGAGAAGGAAAAAAATTAGACCACAATCTATGAAGAATGACCAGGGGTTGTGGGTAACGGAAAAGAATGAAATTGAAGAGGTAATCCAAAATTTTTACAAGAATCTTTTTGGGAATGAGGTTTGTAATCTTTATGACTCTAACAATTATAGTAATCAAGCAAAAATTGATCAGGTGGATAAACAGATCCTTGAAGCACAGGTAATGGATTTTGAGATCAAAAAAGTTGTTTTTAATATTAAACCTTACAAATCACCAGGACTTGATGGACTTCAAGCCATATTTTATCATAGATATTGGGATATTATTGGGAATTCTGTGTGTCAGCAAATCAAAGAAATTATAAGTAGAAGAGAGTGCCCTGAGAATATTAATAAAACTTGGATTTCTTTAATTCCTAAGGTTGACAATCCCTCGTTAGCCTCGCAATTCAGACCCATTAGCTTGTGTAATGTTAGTTACAAAATTGTGTCTAAAATGTTGGTTTCAAGACTTAGGCCTTTTCTTGATAAACTCATATCCCTTTTTCAAAGCAGTTTTATTCCTAGTAGACAGATTGTTGATAATGTTATCGTCACATAGGAAATCATTCATTCACTAATGAAAAGAAAAGGAAAGAACAGAAGAATGGTAATTAAAATTGACCTTGAAAAAACTTATGATAGAGTAAGCTGGCCCTTCCTTCACCAAACACTGATTGACTTCAATTTTCCCCAATCCTGGATTAATTTGATTATGACCTGTGTGATAGGTCCATCCTTTTCTATCTTATGGAATGGAGCCCCTTTGGACCCAATCAAACCTAAGAGAGGCCTTAGACAGGGAGACCCATTGTCACCTTACTTATTCAGTCTATGTATGGAGAAATTAGGTCAAATCATTCATAACAAAGTTGAAAAAGGAATATGGAAAGGCATCAAGACCTCCAGGAAAGGCCCTGTCATCACCCACCTCCTTTTCGCTGATGATATTGTCCTCTTCTCTAGAGCTTCAGAAAAAGATTGTGACATGGTTAAAACTGTTCTGAAAGATTTTTGCTCCATTACAGGTCAAAAAGTAAGCATAACAAAATCCAGAGTCTTCTTTTCCCCAAACATCAGTAGGAGTTAGGCACTACACTTAGGGAGAAGAAGTGGGATCACATGTACTGATTACATAGGGAAGTATCTAGGCATCCCCATCATCCATAAGAGAGTTAGTAAGGAACACTACATCTCAGTGATTGAAAAGATCCAAACTAAATTGAGTTGATGGAAAATTAAAAATCTCTCACTTGCTAGAAGAAATACTCTTGTTCAAGCTGTTACATCAACAATTCCAAGCTACATTATGCAAACCTCTTGGTTACCCCAATCTACTTGTGACAAAATTGACAGATTAAATAGAAACTTCCTTTGGGGGGACACTGAGGAGAGGAAAAAAGTTCATTTGATTAACTGGGACACTGTCTGTTCTCCCAAGGAGGCAGGGGTTTAGGTTTGAGGAAATGTAGAGATAACAATTTAGCTATCCTGTCTAAACTGGGTTGAAAATTTCATACTGAGAGTAAATCTTTGTGGTTTGACGTGGTTAATAAAAAGTATATGAATCCACCATCGAAAGAATAGCCACATAAATCCAACGCATCTCCAATATGGAGAGCTTTGTTAAAAACTTCCCAAACTGTGAAAGAGAACACAAAATGGCTTATTGGAAATGGTTCAAAGGTTTCGTTATGGAATGACTAGTGGATTGGTGAAAGCTCACTCCAAAGAAGGATGCTAATTGATTAGTACTTAAAATTAGCATATTACTATGTCGTTTTAAGACTAATTGTACTTTGATGGAGTTTAAGTGATATCATTTCAGGCCCTAAACTGGACAAGGACCCAAGAACAACAAGTACCACACTTGGATGCAACACCAGCACATTAGAGCCCAAAATTGGAGAAGCTTGGAGAACAGCCAGACCGTTCGAACGCCAACTCACGTTCGAACGTCCACATTACACTGTAGCAGACTCAACTGCTAAGAGAAGGCGTGTTTCAGTGAGGAAAGAAGACTGAAGCTCTGAAGCACTTAAGTGTCACGTTCGAACGCCAACTCACGTTCGAACGTGCACTTGAGTTGATTGAAGACCAGACTACTGCATAGAGTTGGAACTGAACTTCAAAGAAGACCAACAGACCACTCGAGTGAAAGGGTCAGAACACATCTGGAGTTCGAACGCCCTTAGTGCAAAAACAGAAGACACGTTCGAACGGCAGTCAACGTTCGAACGCCCTTAGTGCAAAAACAGAAACAACGTTCGAACGCCAACTCACGTTCGAACGTTCTCCACAGACTGGCAGTAGAGTGGTTGGATTTTCACTTGGACTTGGGCGGCAAACACTATTCCTTCACCTCCTCTTGTCTCCTCCTCTTTCCTATAAATACTCCCCTTGTTGGAGAGCTATGGGAGCCAAGTAGGGAAGTTGATGGAGGCTTAGACTCCCACTTACATTGTAGATTTAGCTTATTTTCCTTGTATGAAGTCTTTATTTTAGAGATTAGTTTGACTTTAGTCCAACATCTCTTGCTTGTTATAAAAGTAGTTTTATGCTTATGCTTATGCTTATGCTTTCATTTTACATGCATAGAAGAGAAATAGTTCATCTTTTGGTTGAGGAAGCAACCCTCCAATTCTTGGTTGAGGAAGCCACCCTCCAAATGTGACTAGCTTTCTTCTACTTTTATTGTTCATGCATTTCACTTCCATTGCTTGAGCTTCTTTCTTTCTTAGAAGAGTGAAACTCTTCCACTTTTCTAGAGCTTTACCAAAGCCGTGAAAGGTGGAACGTGATTCACCCATTCTTTGTTAAAGATTGGCTCCGTGTTTGTTGTTACTTTATCTTTTAAGTTCTCTACTTTGAGGGATGAGCATCACTCACTTTTCTATCTTTGCCCAAGCCATGAAGAGTGAGTAGTTTCTCATTCACTCTTTAGTAAGAGGAGAAGGACATGTATAAGTTATCCGGGAATCGTATTTGTGCATTGTCTTTATGCTTAACGTTTATTTCTTCTTGTTATTGGATGATTGATTGCATCTAGCAAAGCTAAGGTACTTTGTATAACTGTGGGTTCTTTCTATGACACGGATGACTCTTGCATAGAAAAGACTCATCAGTTCAAGGCAAGTACCCCGGCTAGATCCTCATGACTACCCTTCAATCCTCCCCCTTATTGTACTTCATTTAAAGAATGGAATATTAATATCATGATTGGATGTCTTGTAGAAATACTTGCTTGTTTGTAGACGGGTTAAGTCTCGGCACAAGCAATTCTTGTAAACTTCTAGAAAGACATCGGAATCATGTTCTTAATTCTCACAATCCATCTTTATCTTCCGATTAACTTGCTATTGACACGGGAGTTAATTGAGTTATCAAGCACAATTATGACAAACCGGATAACTAACTACATGTCCAGATCCTTGCACTAAAGTGTGACTCTTTTTAATTAGCACTTATCTCCTGTTTTGTTAAGAAAATCCTCTTGGAAAGAATCTTATATTCTGTCCAGGAAAACTCATATCTCATAGCAAATCTCAAGGGTTACAATCAATAGGTCTCTACCACTGCTTACCTCAGAAATATCAACAAAAGTTCCCTGTGGATTCAACTCCGGACTCAAACCGGATTATTACTACAGCTTGACCGCCTGCACTTGGGTGTACACATTTCGGATCAAGAACAAGTTTTTGGCGCCGTTGTCGGGGAACCTTTAAAAGGTGTTTTAAGGTGAAAGGTAAAAAGACCTTCAACGTTGTGTATATTCTTTGGTTTACTGTAAATAATTTTGTTTTATTTTCTTTATGACTGAGGGCACTACTCGCTTCCAAAATTTGCCGGCAGAATCGTGTGAGTCCGTGAATCAGCCTGAACCAAATTCACCTAGATCAGTAGCAGACTCTTGTGAGGGTAGTATGAAAAATAATGAAAGAAATGGAGAAGTCCCTATGAGAGAGGAGGAGGTCCCTAACATCCGAACTTTGCGGGATTACTTAAATCCCACAAGAAATAGTGTCCCCTCTTGTTTTATTTTTCCTGAAAATGCTCCCTCTTTACTGTAAAGCCGGGGACAGTGTAGTTATTACCCGTGTTTCATGGATTGGATGCAGAAAATCCATATCTGCATATAAAAGATTTTGAGGAAGTGTGTGGAACATTTCAAGACAATTCTGAATTGGCCAAGATGAAACTGTTTTTTTTCTCCTTGAGGGATAGAGCCAAACAATGGTTAAATTCTTTAAAAGCTTTTTCAATACCCAACTGGCAAGCATTACAAAATGAATTTTTTAGAAATTTTTTTCCTCTACACCGCACAAATGCACTAAAAAGGCAAATCATGAATTTTGCGGTCAAAGAAGGAGAAACTTTTTATCAAAGTTGGGAGAGATTCAAAGATCTGCTCCAATCCTGCCCACATCATGCTTTTGAAAATTGGACTTTGGTAGGATTTTTCTATGACTCCTTACCCTCTAGACTACGTCAGTTTGTCGAAATGATGGCCCAAGGAGAATTCATGGGAAAAAGTCCGGAGGAGGCATTCAATTTTTTCGACACCATATCTGACAATTCTCAGATGTGGGACTCAGCCTCCCCTACCACTGTAGAAGCCAGACCACCTACTTCCCAAGGAGGAAAATATGTCTTGAGAGAGGATGATGACTTGAGAGCAAAAATGTCCACATTGTCTCGAAAGCTTCAAGCTTTAGAGATGAAAAAAGTCCATCAAGTTGATGTTAGCCCTTCCACCGAGCAAGTGTGTGGAATCTGTGCGCTAACAGGACACCCTACTGGGGAGTGTCCCACCATCCCAGCATTCAAAGAAGTCTTGTTGGAACAAACACATGCAGTTTCCAACTTCAACAAGCCCTACTCCAACCCATATTCTGAAACATACAATCCAGGGTGGCGAAACCACCCTAACTTCAGTTGGAAGAACACACAACCAATACCCATGAACCAACAACAAGGGCCATACCCACCACCCCAAGGACCTCTTGCATATCAACCATATCAACCACCACAAAAGAGGAACCTTGAGGACACACTGAATCAGTTCATGCAAAGCCAAATGAATTATAACAATAATTCCACACAGACTTTCACTGATTTCAAAACCCAGACCACTCAATCTTTTGAGGATCTTAAAAGCCACATCCAAAAGTTGACTCAATCCATGGTCATACACGAAAAAGGGCAAGTTTCCTACCCAACCAAAGCAACCACAAGGCCAATTCCATGTAGGGAACCCTTCAACAACAGGAAACACCCAAGACCAAGCCCAAGTTGTCACGACACTAAGAAGTGGCAAGGTGATTGACAAGACAATCAGAGACATACTCATTCCCAAGCCAAGACCTGAGTCAAGCCTAGCCAATCCATCATCTGAACCTGAACCAATTGAGACTAAACTTGAGAAAGACCCTGAACCTGTGATTGAACAAGAGCCAGAACCTTCTGAAAAAAGGGAACCTTCGTATCCCATTCCGGCTCCGTTTCCTCATCGACTCAAAACCAAACAGAAAGTGAAAAATCAGCCTGAAATTTATGAGCTTTTTAAGCAAGTAAATATCAACATCCCACTTCTGGATGCAATCAAACAAGTTCCGTATTATGCCAAGTTTCTAAAAAATTTGTGCACAGTCAAGAGAAGCCAGAATGTCCAAAAGAGAGCCTTCCTAACAGAACAAGCTAGTGCTCTTCTTCAACATAAAACCCTTCCAAAATACAAAGACCCAGGGTGTCCGACTGTCTCATGTATCATTGGGAACTTCAGGATTGAACAAGCTTTGTTAGACCTTGGAGCCAGCGTTAATTTGCTACCCTACTCTGTCTATTAGCAGTTGGGTTTGGGTGAACTTAAACCCACTTGTGTCACACTCCAGTTGGCCGACAGATCTGTCAAAACCCCCAGAGGGATTGTTGAAGATGTGCTTGTCCAAGTAGATAGTTTTGTCTTCCCCGTTGACTTCATTGTTCTGGATACTCAACCAGCAATAAATTCGGAGAACCAAATTTCTGTCATTCTTGGTCGGCCATTCCTAGCAACTTCCAATGCCTTAATCAATTGCAGGAATGGAGTCATGAAATTAACTTTGGGGAATATGACTCTCGAACTGAAAATTTTCAATATTGCTAAACATCCAGAAGAAGAAAAGGAAGAAAGGGAAGTAAACTCCAAAGAATCTTTGATACAGGAACATCTGGATGATACATTATGTGAGGATCCTACTGAATCATCACTGTTAGAACTCATCTCATCAGAAACAACAGATGATGACCCAAATCCACCAAGTGGCCCTACTCATACTGTTGAGACATGGGCACCCAAATTCGAAGAAATTTCACCAAGTGGCACAAAGCCAGTCTCATCAAGTGTTAGCCCACCAAAGCCTGAATTGAAACCTCTCTCATCTGACCTCAAATATGCATTTTTAGGAGAGAATGAGTCATACCCAGTGGTAATTTTATCTAAACTCACAGACTTACAAGATTCTAAACTGATTGAAGTTCTTCGAAGTCATAAAAGCACCATTGGATGGACCATCGCTGACTTGAAAGGTATAAGCCCGTTAATCTGCAATCATGCCATATACCTTGAAGAGGATTCAAAACCCTCTCGTCAAATGCAGCGACGACTAAACCCTCACATGAAGGAAGTTGTGAGAATTGAGGTACTCAAACTCTTAGATGCGGGGATAATCTTCCCTATCTCAAATAGTAAATGGGTTAGTCCAACCCAAGTTGTGCCAAAAAAATCTAGGGTCACCGTGGTCAAAAATGATGCAAATGAACTAGTACCAACTCGAGTCGTCACAGGATGGCGAATGTGCATTGATTATCGAAAACTCAATTTGGTCACTAGAAAAGATCATTTTCCTCTCCCATTTCTTGACCAAGTCCTAGAGAGAATTGCAAGCCATGCATTTTACTATTTTTTAGATGGGTATTCAGGGTATAACCAAATTGAGATAGCCGTAGATGATCAGGAGAAAACAACATTCACATGCCCCTTTGGCACCTTTGCATTCAAAAGGATGCCATTTGGACTTTGTAACGCTCCTGCAACATTCCAAAGATGTATGCTAAGCTTGTTCAGTGATATGGTTGAAAAAATTTTGGAAGTATTCATGGATGACTTCTCTGTCAATGGTGATTCCTTCGATTTGTGTTTAACCAATCTGGAGAAAGTACTGATCAGATGTAAGGAAGCCAACCTAGTGCTCAATTGGGAAAAATGCCATTTTATGGTAACACATGGCATTGTCCTTGGTCACATTGTGTCGTCTGAAGGCATGAAAGTTAACAAGGCAAAAATAGATCTGATTGGAAATTTGCCTGCCCCTAAGACTGTAAAGGATGTTCGATCATTCCTAGGACATGCAGGTTTCTACAGGAGATTCATAAAAGATTTCAGTACCATAGCAAAACCCATGTGTCACCTCCTAAGTCAGGATGTAATATTTGATTGGAATGAAGCATGCCAAAAAGCCTTTGACAAACTAAAAGACATGTTAATTTCTGCACCAATAATGCAACCCCCTGACTGGAATCTTCCCTTTGAACTAATGTGTGATGCAAGTGATTTTGCTGTAGGTGTTGTATTGGGACAAAGAAAATATAAGAAACCCCATGTGATTTACTATGCAAGCAAAACTTTGAATGATGCTCAAATGAATTCTTCGACAACTGAGAAAGAATTACTTGCTGTAGTTTTTGCACTGGAAAAATTCCGTTCTTATCTTGTTGGTTCTTCTGTTACTTTATTCACTGACCATGCAGCCCTAAAATTTTTGCTCACAAAGAAGGACGCCAAACCAAGACTCTTGAGATGGATACTTTTGCTTCAAGAGTTTGATCTTGTCATCAAGGACAAGAAAGGTGTCGAGAATGTGGTGGCAGATCATCTGTCCAGACTAACCTATGAATTTCATGAGGATGGACTGCCAATCAATGAGAAATTCCCCGATGAACAACTGTTCATGATTGATAGGACACCATGGTATGCAAACATTGCTAACTTTCTTGCTACTGGTACACTCCCTCCATCTTTTACAATGTTGGACAAAAAGAAATTTATGAGGGAGGTTCGTAACTTCTTTTGGGAGGATCCTTACGTATTCAAGTACTGTAAAGATCAAATCATAAGACGTTGCATCCCTGCTCATGAAAGTAGCCGGGTAATAACATTTTGTCATTCTGAAGCATGCGGTGGCCACTTTTCATCAAGAAAAACAGCTGCAAAAATATTGCAGTGTGGATTTTACTGGCCCACACTTTTCAAAGATGTCCATGCCTTTTGTTTAAATTGTGATAGGTTTCAAAGGTTGGGAAACATTTCTAAAAGAAATATGATGCCCTTAAACCCCATTCTGGTAATTGAATTTTATGACTGTTGGGGCATCGATTTTATGGGATCATTTCCCCCTTCCTTTGGCTATCTGTACATTTTAGTGGTTGCAGACTATGTATCCAAATGGGTTGAAGCAATTCCATGCCGAAACAATGATCACAAAACAGTGATCAAATTTTTGAAAGAAAATATTTTGTCCCGGTTTGGAATTCCGAAATCAATCATAAGCGATGGGGGTGCTCATTTTTGCAATCGTCCTTTCTGGAATTTAATGAAAAAATACTTGATTTTTCACAAAATTGCAACCCCTTATCACCCACAGACCAGTGGACAAGCTGAGTTAGCTAATCGGGAGATCAAATTAATTTTGGAAAAAACGGTGAATCCAGATCGTAAAGATTGGTCGTTAAGACTAACTGATGCGCTCTGGGCATACCATACTGCTTTTAAAACAATTTTAGGCATGTCTCCTTATCGATTAGTCTATGGAAAGCCATGTCACTTGCCTGTGGAATTGGAACATAGGGCATACTAGGCCATTAAAGCAATGAATTTTGACTTAGATAAGGCTGGGCTAGCAAGGAAACTTCAGATAAATGAATTGGACGAATTGAGAAATGAAGCATATGAAAATGCTAAGATTGCTAAAACCAGAATGAAAATTCTTCATGACAAACACATTGTGCGGAAATCTTTTGAGCCGTCTCAAAAAGTCTTGCTATTTAATTCAAGACTCCGCCTCTTTCCTGGTAAGTTGAAATCAAGATGGACTGGGCCTTACATTGTCAAAAAGGTGTTTGAACATGGAGCAGTTGAAGTGGAAAACCCAACAAACGGTAATAGCTTTACTGTTAGTGGTCAGCGGTTAAAACCATTTTTGGAAGATTTTGTTAAAAATGTGGAAACCATTCTTTTAATGGAACCAGAGTACTCCACCGAAATTCGCGCCTGCCGACACTCCAGTGGATCGGGTCAGGAAAAATCTACTCCAACCCGACCCACTTGGGCGCCTTTATAAGGCACCCACTTTTTCTCCCAGCCGCCGCAGTTGCCCCCCCCCCCCCACCCACCCAATTTCTTCTTCTTCTTCTTCTTCTTTTTCTTTTCTTCTTCTTCCTTCTGTTCGTCTTCGAGTTCTCTGTTATCCGAGAAACCACCCATGACCACACACTCCACAAACACGATATTTTGCTTCATGTTTTGCATTTTAATCTTATATTTGCTCATGGGTGTTCTTCTTTTATTCGCACTCACACATAAGGATTTTCAGCCTACCCGAAATCCAGATCTGTGCACAGATGAGTAATTTTTGTGTTTTTATTTGTAGGTCTCAGCGGGTGAACAGATCTATACCATTCAACTTCGTCTCCACAATCCATGAACCGGTAAATTCGAAACATTGGGGACAATGTTCAGTTTAGGTTGGGGGGTATGGTCAGTTCATCAGTTCATTAGTTCATATTTTCGTAAATTTTTAATTTTTATATTGTTGTTGTTGATCATGTTTGAACATTGATTGTATAAATTGATGATTATGCTTATGAATCAGCTTCAATCGTCTTTGTGACTGACAGACGTTAAAGAACCAGATAGTGAGTCTTAAAACTTAGCAATCATGGATGTAAAACTTTTTTGGTTTAGCCTAGGAGTTCTACGTACCTTTCCATCTGATGTACATACTATGATCATGAGAAAAGCAAGATTAGTAAGGAAGGCTGAAATCCAAGAAAAACAAGTGAAACCCCTCTGTGGTAGAAGCAGCTTTGTCAAACGCCGTCGTGCCAAAAGGCTTGGTGCCTGTAAACAGTGTGGCAGAGTCTTTCACGAAAAAAGGTACAACCAGTGTTCTGAACTAATTTTCGGTCGCGCACTTGATCGATTAGACTGGATAGTGAATGGGCTGAGTAAAGATTACCCTAATACGCCATGCTATTCCGGTACTTTGCTTAACCAGTTTGTGAGAGAGGAAGTTGGGAGAGTTACTGGTTGTCCATTCTACACAGACACAGAGGGAGACTCGGATTAGATAATTTTCTGTAGGAAATGTGTACTTTTGTTTGGGGAATGAAAGCCAAAGGTTCGAATTTGTTGTAAAAAGTGTAAAAATCTTTTTGTATAAATTCTTTTGACTGAAATGAAAATATGGGCCGAGTAAGGAATGTCCCAAAATACCAACCTGAAGCGTGGGTAGGGGGTTATCCTGAGACGCCATAGGTTTTTGATTTAAAATTTTGTGTTTGGTCCTCTTTGATTGTATATAGTGTAGTGGAGAAAAAAAATTTTAATTTTTGGTTCAAACGTTCGAACGCCAGGTAACGTTCGAACGTAATCTGCTTACAGTACTCAACCTCTGAGGAAGCTTATGATGGAACTTAAAAGTACTGGGAGCTCAGTCCATTCGAACGCCAATAGACCGTTCGAACGAGATTAACGTTCGAACGCCAATAGAACGTTCGAACGAAGAGAACTTACAGTACTTTGGTCTCTTTCAGAACACAAAAGTACTGGGAGCTCACAACGTTCGAACGATAACCCACGTTCGAACGATATTTTAAAAATCTTTCAATACACGTTCGAATGTGGATGACGTTCGAACATGGATGACGTTCGAATGCCCCTTCTCAGACTATAAAAGCTTGCATCGTCGTTTTCAGTCAAAATCCCCAAATTTTTTCAAAACCCTAGAACTCTTTTTCACTCCACAGACCTCAATTCACACTCATTCCCCAAAAATACCCAAATTCGACCCTCCCTAACTCCTCTCCACATCAAAATCATCAATCCCACACCAAGAACCCCAAGTTTCCAGCACTTTTCAGCACCCTCTCAAACCCAACCCACGTTCGAACGCCATGCCAAGGGTAAAACTCCCTGCCAGGCGTGCTCCACCAGTGAACCAAGATCCAAATATTGTAGAAGAGGTGATAGAAGAGAGGGAGGGAAGGCAAAGGACGAAGAGATATGACAGGACAAGGTTTCCCAGTGCCTTAAAGGCTGAAATTTCTACCATAAGCATGCAGTTGTTTGTGAGAGAGACGTTGTGATTGATGATTTTGCTGGAATTGGAATATTGGAGGAAATGGAGAGGAGGGAGTGGGTCTGGTAGTTGAGGAACGGTGGAGACGCCGTTGTTGACTTGGTGCGGGAGTTTTACTCTAACGCTGAGATCATCAACGGCGCAATCCGGACATATGTTAGGGGTATCTACATTGACGTGGATGAAGCATACATCGTAGAAGTAAGGCAAGAGGTGCCTCGGGTTCCAAATCCCGCTTATCCCCCAAGGAAGAATGTGGCGATGAATGAGGTGGGAAGAGAACTAACGGGAGTACCCAATTTTTCATGGACTAGGAAGAAATTTTTTAGACAAGGGGAGCTAAGTGACAAATACAAAATGTTAAACTTGATTGCGGTGTCAAATTTTGCTCCAATAGGAAGAAAAAATGAAGTTTTACCTGACATGGCCCGGTTGTTGTATGCGGTTGGAAAAGGGCAAAGCATTGATCTCCCCTCCCTAATTTTGACAGAAATGAAAAAGGGGTGTGATGTGAAGAGGAATTCGCTTCCCTTCGGCACCCTAGTGACAGAACTGTACAAAGGCCATGGGGTGAGGGTGAGGTCCGAGATGGAAATCCAAAAGCCAATGGGGCCACTGAACAAGGCATCCTTCAGGAGGAGCCAAGGTCATAGTGGCGGCCCGGTAGTCAGACAGGAGATGCCACCCACCCAGGGAGTAGACGAGGTACAAGAGGAACTTGATGCAGAGGAGGAGAGAAGGATGGAGGAAGAGAGAGACCAGCCACAGGAGGCAGGACCTAGCACCAGCTCCCAATGCTCCTTACGGGACATCATGCTTAGCATTGAAGCTAAGCAGGATGAGATTGTAACACCCCAGAACACACCCTGGACGACATTACATTCTAAAACCATTTACATCACGAGAGCAGTAAAATAATCCATCAATAAATAAGACTTCATAAAGTCATCCATAGAATTTACAGCATTATCCAAAAAGAATAGACCCATCTTGGCCTTTACATTCCAAAAGAATAAGTCAAACAATGACATTTACATTTCCCAAAGAAAACATTAACTATTATAGCGCAGAGGAAATTACAAAAGAGATATAGACTAAACAGTGTTTCAAAAGAATATCCTAGTCTAGAACAAAAGAAAACGACATCTCTAGATGTCCCACTTGGGATCCAAGTATCCCTCTAATGAAGCCTCTCCATGGCCCAGCTCGTTCGCACCGAGCTCATCCTCTGGCTCAAAATCTGAAAAATGTTCAACTGTAGGGGGTGAGCACGAAGCTCTGTAGAAAAATTCTTTCAAACCCGAACAAGGTTTATAAACAGGTAAAACAAGTCGGTCTCATTTCACAAATAGCATATATAATCTTTGAAGGAAAAACGGGACCTTTTTAAATAGATCTCAAGTTTAAGCCGTAACAATAATCAAGTGAAAGGTTAAAATAAATTTCATAACAATGTACCATTTCCAACTTTTAGCCATTTAGGAAGGGCGCCTTCTAATGCATTGTCCCATACCAATGCACCGGCCAAGGCGGTCCAACCCATCATCCCATTTATATTGGTTCATCCCCGTACCATGTATGTTGATTACTTCTCATGAATCTACCCAACGATTATACCTAGCCCACCAATCACAATCACAATCACAAACACTTTAGGAGAGGGCATCTACCATCCCAATGGCAGTGACGAGTCCCTTCCCAGGAAAAGTATACCATCCCTTATTTGAACTCCAGTTAACGATAGTGGTCGCATTACCAAATGACAACCCACTACAAGTGTTAGAAAATCATCTCATCCCCCACTGGGATAGACTAACCTCTAACACTCTACGGCATCTCTCGAAGGTAATCCAAGTCCATCACAACAACCATACCAATCAGGAAACCAAAATATTCTCAATTCACCAACAATTCCAAATAACTCCAAAATCCCCAATTTCTCATTTTACAAGTATATCTCAAAAATCCCCAAATTAAGCATGTGACATTTTCAATAACCAACCAAGAAAAATGCAAGAGATTACAACAATATCATTTTATTACTCAACACAAAACACTATGATTTCGAAATCAAGAATAAAGGAAGAGTTCAAGATGAAAACCCATCACTCTTGAAAACTAGGGTTTTTCAAACAAAAGAGGGATTTCATGGGTATACAACCCTAATTTTGTGTAAAACATGTTAACAATTGCAAGAGAACCAAGAAACAATGAACCCATAGCAAATACATATGATTAGGATTCAAACATATATATATAATAACCCTAACATCAATGAACAAGAATGGAAGAAAACCCCTACCTTCTTCTTCCTTAGTGTTCTTTGAAAACTTGAAGTTTTGATCTTCTTCAAGGTGCAAATCCTCCTTTGATCTTGTGTTTTTCCCTTCTTTCCTCCTCTCTAAGTCTTCCTAGGGTTTGAAATGTTGAAATGATGCAAAGAGAGGCGTCCTTATGTATTTATAGGGTGAGAAATGGTCTCTTGTGCGCGATTTCTGAAACCCAGATTCGTCATTGGCGTTCGAACGTCATTGGCGTTCGAACGGTCATTGCTCCCAGTACTTCTATTTTTTCATCAGAAAAGAGTACTGGAACGCACTTTCGTTCGAACGTTTATTCACGTTCGAACGTCGATTCACGTTCGAACGTCATTTCACGTTCGAACGGAATTCCTGTTTTTGCTGAAACTTCCAGTGAAGTTTTGGCCTATTTAGAGATTGATTTGGAAATTTTTTCGTGAAATACACTTTTGTAGCCCTGGAAGTCTCCTATCCACTGTCAAAATATTAGATCAAATGGAAGTCAGGATAAAAAGTTATGATCCAAACACTAAGGCAGTGTCTAAAATTCTTCTACCTAAAATATCTCTAAAATGCGATTTCACTCCAAAATACTTCCAACTTTCTACAACTTACACTATTACCTCCACTAACCTTTTATTTCTACTCTTATCATCTACGTAGCTCATGCATACATCATTACATATATATTAGCATTTCCAAAAACATAATTACGTTACTATATATCTATATACATATATAAAAGAAAAATGCGGGGTGTTACAGAGATCCTTAGGCTTATGAGAGGTGGTGGACATGGTGGACAGGGTGCACATGCAGAAGAGTGAGAGAGAGAGATCCCTATCCTTGTTCTAGTTCTTGTTTTTTTTTATGTTTGTTTAAAGTGCTTCTTTTTATGAATTTCTTCTTTGATAGTTGTAAGTTTTTGTGTGATTGTGAATGAATCGAACCGTTGATATTAAAAGATGATATTTTGGGAAATGAATGGTTCCATTCATCACTTTTATTTATTTTAATGCATTTGTAGATTTAGCATAAAATTAAAATGTGATGGAACAAATGTGGATGTTAAGAATGCAGGCTAGAGTAAATATGCACATGATCGGTTTGACACCTCAATTTATCAACCGAGACTTAAAACCACATTTCTTGAAAAAATTGGTATTCTCTCTATACTTAAATTGTCATATGTGCATCGATATTTGTTATTTTAAAGGTACAGGAAGATCTGACTTGAAAATGGAATTGGTATATAACCAATACCCCCTGGAAAACCCAACATACACAGTAGAGATAACAAAGAACACCAGGGTGAGTTTCGAACCTAACGATGCTTTCGAGAGACAATCGATGTTTACTCAAGTAAATTCTTTTCACTCTCAATTTTTGAATGATCTCATTAACCTTGCTTTGATTGACTCACTTAAAAGTGATCTATTGACATATCCCACAAGGAACCATCGCATACGACACATACATGTGCACATGCTTGAGAAATGATCTTAGGCCATCTTTTGTATAATATTGAGCCTTAGACCTTTCTTTGACAAAATTTATCCCTTGTTAGCCATGTTTGAGCCATCAATGTATGAATTTTTCTTTGATAAACCTATATGATTACCAATCCACAGGAAAACATACTTGACATACCTTGGCTATCTAATTTCTTACATCCTCTTTGTAATATGATACAGAAAAAGGAAAAGAAAAAGAAGCATTCGAGATTATCATCCAAGAAGAGTTGATTGGAACAATTGAAACAAAACAGAGGCAAAAAGGCAAGAACTTGACAAGAAAGTGAAAAATGAGAAAAGTGAAAAAAAAAAAAAATGTCATCTCTAGGCAAAATATCAAAAAGTTAGAAAAAAAGGTGTGCTACAATACGTAAATAGAAGATAACTTTTGAAAATCTCTGACGTCGTTTCGTTAGCCACTGACCTCTGGCCACTCTACAACCTATGAAAAGCCCTAATTGATCTCAAGTCTGGTACATGCATGTGTTGTTAATCAAAATTGGGATATGGTAAATAGCAGTTCTTTAAATTGCATCAATATCCTTTCATGAGATTATGCCAAACATGATTTATTTTGCTTCCTTAAACTAGCGCTCCCTTTTTAATTGTACATGTGAACTTTCGATTGGCCATCTTCTGATCACATAATCCGTGAGAAACAAGTCACTATAATCAGAGTGAACTTTTGCTAAGGGTATACTACGTGAGGTTTGTGAAATCGAAACTATCCATGGAAGGTGGAAAAAGGGAGTATTTGTTATATAACAATTTCTGTTACTTGAATGATCATTCCTACTGCATTGAGAATTTCAAATACCAATGTAACAAATGATAATTTTTGCATAGAATGAATACCTGTGAAATAAGGACGTGTGAGATATAAGTCAAAATTGAGAATCTGGTGTCCCAACGACCATGATGCTAATTTACTTTAATCAGCACTCTCCTATGCACATCTATTCGACTGAAGTTTGTGGGTAACTTCCCTGGAAACCCTCACGAGACAACACTCGTCCGCTAGGGTAAACCTAGTGGTTCAACGGCTTGTTGCATAAGCTAAATGCAACCGGATGACCTACGAAAATGGCATTAGGAGTAGATTTTTCTCTCTTATATATTACTAGAGACTAGCAATATTTAGGTTGGAGAGTGTGATTAGCACTTAAAATTAGCATATTACTATGTCGTTTTAAGATTAATTGTACTTTGATGGAGTTTAAGTGATGTCATTTCAGGCCCTAAATTGGACAAGGACCCAAGAACAACAAGTACCACACTTGGATGCAACACCAGCACATTAGAACCCAAAATTGGAGAAGCTTGGAGAACAGCCAGACCGTTCGAACGCCAACTCACGTTCGAACGTCCACATTACACTGTAGCAGACTCAACTGCTAAGAGAAGGCGTGTTGCAGTGCGGAAAGAAGACTGAAGCTCTGAAGCACTTGAGTGTCACGTTCGAACGCCAACTCACGTTCGAACGTGCACTTGAGTTGATTGAAGACCAGACTACTGCATAGAGTTGGAACTGAACTTCACAGAAGACCAACAGACCACTCGAGTGAAAGGGTCAGAACACATCTGGCGTTCGAACGCCCTTAGTGCAAAAATAGAAGACACGTTCGAACGGCAGTCAACGTTCGAACACCCTTAGTGCAAAAACAGAAACAACGTTCAAACGCCAACTCACGTTCGAACGTTCTCCACAGAATGGCAGCAGAGTGGTTGGCTTTTCACTTGGACTTGGGCGGCAAACACTATTCCTTCACCTCCTCTTGTCTCCTCCTCTTGCCTATAAATACTCCCCTTGTTGGAGAGCTATGGGAGCCAAGTAGGGAAGTTGATGGAGGCTTAGACTCCCACTTACATTGTAGATTTAGCTTATTTTCCTTATATGAAGTCTTTATTTTAGAGGTTAATTTGGCTTTAGTCCAACATCTCTTGCTTGTTATAAAAGTAGTTTTATGCTTATGCTTTCATTTTACATGCATAGAAGAGAGATAGTTCATCTTTTGGTTGAGGAAGCAACCCTCCAATTCTTGGTTGAGGAAGCCACCCTCCAAATGTGACTAGCTTTCTTCTACTTTTATTGTTCATGCATTTCAATTCCATTGCTTGAGCTTCTTTCTTTCTTAGAAGAGTGAAACTCTTCCACTTTTCTAGAGCTTTACCAAAGCCGTGAAGGGTGGAACGTGATTCACCCATTCTTTGTAAAAGATTGGCTCCGTGTTTGTTGTTACTTTATCTTTTAAGTTCTCTACTTTGAGGGATGAGCATCACTCACTTTTCTATCTTTGCCCAAGCCATGAAGAGTGAGTAGTTTCTCATTCACTCTTTAGTAAGAGGAGAAGGGCATGTATAAGTTATCCGGGAATCATATTTGTGCATTGTCTTTATGCTTAACGTTTATTTCTTCTTGTTATTGGATGATTGATTGCATCTAGCAAAGCTAAGGTACTTTGTATAACTGTGGGTTCTTTCTATGACACGGATGACTCTTGCATAGAAAGACTCATCAGTTCAAGGCAAGTACCCTGGCTAGATCCTCATGACTACCCTTCAATCCTCCCCCTTATTGTACTTCATTTAAAGAATGGAATATTAATATCATGATTGGATGTCTTGTAGAAACACTTGCTTGTTTGTAGACGGGTTAAGTCTCGGTACAGACAATTCTTGTAAACTTCTAGAAAGACATCAGAATCATGTTATTAATTCTCACAATCCATCTTTATCTTCCGATTAACTTGCTGTTGACACGGGAGTTAATTGAGTTATCAAGCACAATTATGACAAACCGGATAACTAACTACATGTCTAGATCCTTGCACTAAAGAATGACTCTTTTTAATTAGCACTTATCTCCTGTTTTGTTAAGAAAATCCTCTTGGAAAGAATCTTACATTCTGTCTAAGAAAACTCATATCTCACAGCAAATCTCAAGGGTTACAATCAATAGGTCTCTACCACTGCTTACTTCAGAAATATCAACAAAAGTTCCCTGTGGATTCGACTCCGGACTCAAACCGGATTATTACTACAGCTTGACCGTCTGCACTTGGGTGTACACATTTCGGATCAAGAACACTAATCCCAGCAACAGCTGACCCCAATAGCACAGTGGCTGAATTCATAACCTCCATAGGTAACTAGAATATCCAGAAAGCAGGTATGTGCCTTCCCTCAAATTTTATTTCTGATCTCCTTCACTCACCATTGCCGTTGGAAGGCTCCCATCAAGATTCACCATCTTGGGGTCTTACAAGTAATGGAAAATTTTCTATTAAATCTGCTTATAACTGGATTTCTAAATCTGACCTAAGTTATCATCGTGTTTTAAACTGGAAGTGGATTTAGAAACTCAGGATCCCACAGAAACTTAAGCATTTTCTGTGGTTGGTTCAAAGTGATAGACTCCTCTCTAATTCCCTAAGGCTCACAAGGAATCTCACTGATGACCCTACGCGTATGAGATGCAAAGCTATTAATTAAAACACAATCCATATTTTGAGGGACTGTCCAAAAGCTGATCTTGTTTGGAGATCTTTTCTAAACATAAATGACCTCCAACAGGATCAATCCTTAGACCTTCAAAATTGGCTCATTAAAAACTATAAAGCTAGAGAGGACATTTTTTGGAGAGACGTGAAATGGCCTATTCTTTTTGCTTCACTGATATGGAATATTTGGAAAGATAGAAACCAAGAATGTTTGGATAACATAAAGAATCCCCCACATCCTATTGCTAAGAAAGCTTGGAGTATGGCTTGGGACTCATGGGACGCTTTCAATGAACCCCTATCTCAAGGAACTTTCAATCCCCCTAAACTTATTGGTTGGTCTTTTCCTCCTGCAGGTTGGATGAAGATGAATGTTGATGGTAGCTCCAAAGAGAATCCTGGCCCAACTTCAGTAGGAGGGCTACTAAGAAATGATCAAGGAAGGTGGCAGCTAAGTTTCTTTGGGAAGCTTAAGGACTCTACTAGCCTACAAGCTGAACTATGGGCTATCTTACAAGGCCTTAGGATAATTCAAACACAAAACCCAAAGAAGGTGATCATGGAAATGGATTCTTTGGAAGCACTCAACCTAATTATTGCTAGGTTGGAAGATGTTCACCCCCAAAGGAATATCATTGCTAATTGCAAGTATATTATGGGATTGACTAATACTCCCATTCTCCATACTTTGAGAGAAGGAAATTTTTGCGTTGACATGATGGCAAGCCTGGGAGGACATCAACAAGATTCTTTTGTGTTTTTTGAAAGCCCACCGGCTGTGTTGGGACAGCTCTTTTTGAATGATCTTTCTTATATTTCTGTTGCCAGAGGGTTTAAATAACACTTGTTTATTTTTCAATGTACCAAAAAAAAAAAAAAAATTTAAATCCACGCCTAAAGCTACTAAAAAATCTAATTTTAACCCCCAAAAAACGTCAAGTTTAAATTTACCATCATAATTTTTCATTCATTCATTCTTTCCCTTACCATTAAGTTTAAATATGGTAACAAAAACTTGAATATAAAAATTTAATTCATATTTTTGTATTTTTAAAAAATTAAAAATTAAATTTATTATTAATATTAAAAATTAAAAAAAACATAATTTATCGTTTCCGCTTTAGACCCCAAAATGTCTCGGACCACCCCTCATTAGAAATTTGTATTTTGCTACACGCTAATTTTTTTGTTCAAAACATTCAAGAATTTTAATTTTAGGACAATGTGAGAAATACAATAGTCGAAAGACCAAAGTGAGACAAAGATCATAGTTGAAAGAATTAAAGTATAACTTATTAAAATGTGAGAGAGAGTGAGTTGTGGAAAAACATTGCAAAGAAAAATTCCTAACCTAAAATGACAGCTGCAACTTGAGTTGGGGGTTGAATACAATTCAGATTCAAACTCAAGTTAATTAAGTGTTAACTTGAGTTCCATTCAAACTTGGCATCCAACTTGAATACTATTTGTGCTCAAACTTTCGAACACAGCAATGATACTTTGGGTTTTGAACTCCGACACTCTTAAAAATTAAATTTCTCATATTACATTATTAATATATCAAAAATGTTATAAAATAGCCCTTATGTTAGTTTTCGTTTTTTTTTTCATCAAAAATTAACTCATTGATACTGACAAAAAAACTAACGGAAAGTTAACAGAAGGTTCATATTGTAAAAAATTTTATACATTAAGAGTGTAATGTAAAAAAAATGGTTTAATTGCACTGGAGGTCTTCAAAGTATAAACTTTGTCTCATTTTGGTTCATAATATTTCAATTGCATCATTTTAGTTCCTGAAATATTGAATATCTTTTTACGTGGTCCCTCAAACAGATAATGTCTAAATTGTTAACAATTTTTTATTATAAATTTGTCACATAATACTTAAATATGAGTAAAAAATAATTTAGATAACTTTTAACCAAAATTTTACCTATATTTTGGTCAAAGAGTTACTCAAATTACACAGTTTTGACCATTAGTTATTCAAATTTTGGTCGAGAGTTACTCATATTACACATTTTTTGTCAAGAGCTATCCAAATTTTGATCAAAATCTATCAAAATTATTTTTTTGCTCATATTTAGGTATTACGTGACAAGTTTATAATAAAAAATCGTTAGTAATCGTAATTAATATATTACCTTTAGAGACCTCCAGTATAATTAACCCTAAAAAATTTAGTCTTTTAAGATGTAAAGTACAATTCGCCCTAATACAAATTGTACTCTAACTTGAATATTTGTACCGGAGCATAATAGGGATTGAAATTTGAGTTCAATTTTTAAGTTGAAATTTGGCTTCAATTTAGGAGTACAGTTCGGGTTAGTTTTTTGAAATGTAATTCCACCTCGGATAATTGGAAACTCCTAGAAAATTACTAGATGTTTTTGGATTTGTCTCCGTTGATCCATCCCAACTACACCCCTCCCTTTGATAAAAACAAAAACTATACCCCTCCCCAAAAACTTTGTATAGTTCTGTTCTTATGAAATTTTTTTTTTTCCTGGTCAAAGTTCTGTTCTTATGGGTAATGACCATTTTAGTTTCAGGTCTTAACAAAAGTCAATAAAATTTAGGAAGAATTATACTCAGACCCTTTGAAATTTGTAAATTAATCACTCAGACTTATTGACATTTAAAATATTATACACAAACCCCTTAAGATTTGTACACACGTAACACTTAAATCCCTATCGTCAATGTAGATCTTTAATTATATTACACTCAGACCCCTTGAAGTTTGTAGGCGTATAATACTTAGACCCCTCAAGTAAAAAATGTTATACTTAAACAAAAAATATTTCAATTTCTTAAAAAATCATAATTAATATACAATTATACTATCTATTGAAATTTAATTTGATTATTTAAACGATTAAATTAAACTATCAAATTACCCCAATTAAAGTTAGAAAATATTGTGTTCATTATAGTTTGACCCCTTATTTGATTTTTTAATTTTATTACAATAGATAGTATAATTGTGTACTAATTATGATTTTTTAAGAAATAAAATAGATTTCTTTTTTTGATTTTATTTCAATAAATGACATAATAGAACATAAATTTTGGTTGTAAGATTTATGTTCTATTATGAATGACTTAGACCCCTTATTTAATTTTTTAGTTTTATTCCAATAGGTAATATATTAATTACGATTTTTAAGAAAAAATTGAATTTTTATTTTTAATTTTATTTTAATAAATGATACAATAGAACATGAATTTTAATTGTAAAATTTAAAATATTTGATATTGTATATTTGATTGGAGTATTTTTGGTCTAAGTATAACATTTTAAACTTGAGGGGTCTAAATATTATATACCTACGAACTTCAGGGGGTTTGAGTGTAATTTACTATCAGATATACTAATAGACATTGACGATAGGAGTCTAAGTGTTACGCACGTATAAACCTCAGGGGTCTGTGTGTAATATTTTATATGTTAGGGGTGTGAGTGATTAAGTGACAAACTTCAGGAGTCTAGATGTAATTCTTCCTGAAATCTAAGATAATATTTTTTTCTTCTTGACAAATCATGTATTACCCACTTAAATTCAGAGTTTGTGATCCACTAAAAAAAATGAAGAAAAAACCCATTTTCAATTAAAACTACATTCACGACCAAAAAATAAATAAATAAACAAATAAAACTACATTTTGTACAATTGAATTTGATCACGGGTGTGGGCGGTGCGCCCCTCACCACAGGGACCTTTCAGTCAATTTCCCGTGACTGGCGCATGGGTCATTGTATATGTGACATGTCACCATTCTCAATTTGCTAATATAAATATAAATATATTGAATCAGGGCCAAATGCCTATAATTCAATTTAAACACAGCTAAATTGATTGACTATTACTGTACGAAGAAAATATTATTTTTTTATATTTTTATTTATTAATTTAATAGCGAATTAATTGTTGTATAATTAAAATGATTTTAGACTTGATTTTGCTTGGATATGAATAAAGTAGATTTTTAATTTATTATAGGCCTATGTACAATGAATTTGGTCTAGCAAAACATAGATCCAAACTGAATTTTTGAATTTTTTGAATTATATCTGTCAATTCGAATACAACTAGAATATAACAATACTTTAGTATAACACAAATAAAAATTAATATAATTAAAAATGACACGGCTAGGAACTATACAATTACTAGCCCTCGCCTCCTTATCCCTCACCCCTATTGACTTCATTGCAAGCAATCCAGCCAGCCATGGCTGTACTTTCGCTTTCAGATAAGAAAGCAATGCCAAAATTTCACTTCACAAGAAATCAGCCACTAAAATATTAAACCACTTCATGATGAAGTGTCTTTTTTTTTTTTTTAATCCAGATCTAGTGTCTTTTTGACCAATTGAATAAATTTAAGGATAGTTCAAATAGTAACAGAGAGTGATGAGTCTAGATTCAATTGAGTCAGGCTCAATGAATTAAATGAACTAAGATCAGCTAAAAGGATCCTTCAAGTCTAGCTCGTGAATTCAGTCCAGTCTAAAGCCCAAGGGGCCCAAGAAAATTAGAGCATGTGGGGAGTAATCATCGATATATATACTCTTGAAGATCAAAACAACTTTTAATTGTATTTACCTTTTGTAGCTATCCTCCCCGAGAAACTAGTGCCTTTACCCTCACGTTGTTGCCTCAACTAAGGCTTCATGCCTATAAATTGTAAGCCATCTCCACATGGAGGAGACACCTTTTTTTTGTATCTCTACACACCCCTACTTAGCTATTGCTCTCGTAGCTACCACACCTCTCCTGGAGCTCTCTCCCTTTCTCTTACTTTATTTTATTAATAAAGGTTCTCCGACCACCGTTTGCCCTTTTTCGAAGTGGAGTAGGTCATCCGAATCGAACTACTATATATCTGAGTGTTGACTCGATATTTATCTTTTTGCCATTGATTGTTTTATTAATTGTCTCGTTAATTATACTATATCACACACTCGACTGTTGATCTTGTATAAATCTGTTTTGTTCATCATCAGAAATAAGCTGTAAACTCAGATATTCTAAGTTTAAATCTTGGTTAACTCCTTGGAGTCGGGTCATGAGTGATTTATCATTTATTAATACCTTAGTCCCGACGTAGATGACCTTTCTTTGATCGGGTGAAGAGATTTGTCTAAATGCGTGAAAATTAATTTGAACATCCCTCACCATTTAAAAAAGAAAAAAAAGAACCACAATAAATAACAAACGGTAAATCTAAACCGTTAATCAGGATTTTAAAGTGTGTCGGTCGGATTGAATATGCATATGCATTAAAAAGGCCATGCTCTCCCCAATGACACCAAAAAATATTGGGCCAATCTACCAATAAAGTTTGGAATTGACTTTTTTGATCTGAAATAATAAATGAAATGAGTGTGATAGTCGGTGGTCTTTTTTAGACTTCTACAGTTTTCACTTAATATTTCTTTCAAATTGATAATCAAAGAAGAAAATCTAGGAATGATATTCCTTCGGGACGGCCGTTGGGAGGTCAATTCGAGGTTAATCCAAATTATAACTTCAACTTGAACTCGATCTTGAATTTAATTACCTTACATACCTAAGTTTTTTTTTTCTAAGATACTTACCGAAAAAAACTTTTCTAAGATTTGGCTTGATCTTGAAGTAGTGCATTAGAATGAGTTCAAATTGGGTCTCAAAAATCCGATACAGTGTACTATGAAAGACTTTTGAAACTATCAGTTAATAATCTCGGATATAATTCTTTATTTTTTTATGTATAGCGATAAATAACTAGTATGATGAAAAATAAACTATTGCATTTAACTTATATTATATACATAACATAGGACAAAATACTAACTGAGAAGTAAAATTCGAAAAAAATGGCACAGTATAAAGTAAAAACCCTAAAGAGGTAACATAAGATAATCTTGTTAAGAATTATCATATTAATTAAAAAACCAATTAAATATTTTTCAAAAGCTGAAAAATATCAAATATTGTTGTAGCATTTACTTAAATGCAACAAGTACTCGAATCCAAGTCAACTCAGAGCATCTGTAACTTTAACTCAAATTGTTATTATAATTTTAGTCAATATTTGAGTTCTAAGTTTGATTTGATACAAAACAAACCAACGATCAAACTCAATTTTTAAGAAAAAAGAGAAACTCAAATTTAAAGGGTACAAATTAAGATTTTAATGTATGAGAAAATATGATAATTGAATTTTTAAATATTTGAATAAAAATTTGAATTTTTTTTAATTTGAATAAAAGTTTTGAGTCTTCTTTTATTTTATATGAGTTTGAATAAAGAATTAAGACTTATTTTTAATTTATTTTTACTTAAATTTAAATTTTAATAAAAGTAAGAGTTTCTCTATCACTTTTGGTGGTTTTTTTTTGGCGGTTACGTTGTCTGAAATAATAAGATCTGTGTAGATAATTTCAAGTGTAGTTTTTTTGTGACAAACCAGAGTTGACAATACAACTAATCTTAGCTTCCATTGTTGAGAAGAGAAACTTTACTACATAAATCCAACCAAAAAAAAAACAGACAAAACAAACTTGTCTTACCAAAAACAGTGTTTTGCAGAAGGTACTCCACTCATCCATCTAAACCCTAAAATATATGCAACAAAAATTCTCTCTCTCTCTCTCTCTCCCCCTCTCTGGCAAACACAGAAGCCATCAGCCATGGACTCTCTCTCATCAAACTCAGCAACCCAAAACAGCAATGGAGACCAACACAATTAACCCACATTTCTATTCCCAATGGGAAAGGTAGAGGAAGGGCAGGCTCTACCCACAACTGTTGATTCTCAGAACACAAACCAAAATGCAGAGAACCGGTGTAGAGTTGGTGGGTGGATCAAGTTCAGATGTGTCTTGGCTCTGGTGCTTGGCTGTGCAGTCTTGCTCTCAGCTATCTTTTGGTTGCCACCATTTCTTCACTACGGAGATGTGAGGGATCTGGATCTGGACTCACAGTTTGGAGGTGGGATCTTCTCTTTTAATGCCTTTTTTTTTTGTTCTTTTGGTTTCTGGGTGTCAACATTGTCTAGCTAAAACAGATCTATATGTTTACTTATATGCTTGTATCTGTGTATTTGAATTCTGAGCTTAGGGTTGTTTCTGACGATTGAAGTTAGGTTGGATGGTTGAATGATTTGAATTTTCTGTCAACGGAAGTACTTATTGCCAATGTAACATAAGCAACATGGAACATTGTAATAATGGGTTTGTTATGCTTGGGAAATATAATTCAATCTTGTTTGCTTTCTGAATACGTGTATTCATGTGAAGTTTGAAAATTTGCTAGTAATTATGGTCTATATTTACTATATATGTATTTATCTGGACTGTTACTCTTTTTTAGGCATGAATTTCAACAGGAAGTTGCTTTGCACTTATATTTCAAGGTTAGATGGTCCCAAATTGGGATAGTAGTATACTTTTGAGAAAGCTTGTGATTTTTCCTCTTGAAGGTTGTCTGGTTTAATTTGATTTTGGGGTGCGATATCTATATTTCGTTTTCCAGTTTCCATGTTAATTTTATGATTTCATTGATCTCCAGTTTTTCCAGTCTGATCCTATAAATATGTACGGAAGGCTCTTTTATGGCATTTTGACTTTCTCCATTTGGATTGTGTTACTAGTATTAAATGCCTAGTTCAGGTACATAGGATCCCTTTACCCTTGATTGACAAAAATATATGATAACACTGGGGATAAATCAGTATATGGATCGGCAGACTTTGGTTGCCCTGGTCAAAATTTGGGAAGAAAGCATGCGCGTATTAAAAGCAGGGGTATGCTCATCAAAAAAAATTGAAAGCACTAGAATAGTTAATTATTGCCTTGCTTTGGTATATGGATTGGCAATTTTTGAAGGGCTAGGTTGCTTGGATTGGTATAAGATAAGGAGGGTTCTAGAAGTACTAAGAGATTCTCTGAGACATACCTTTTTGTTTATATATACTAAAATTTTCATATACTAGATGTAGCTGCTTATAGGTTTCCTGGTTTTTATTGTTTAAAAGTGTTGATTTTTTGCTTAATGACATATTTTATAGCATATACAATCTATTAGATCTGAATTTTGGTGGATTTTATGCTTGGATGACTCACGTTCAGCTTCTGTGAATGTTGATTTGTTTGCCTTCTTGTCTTACAAAGTCCCTCCCAATTTTTTTTGGATGTGGAGGCTTATGGTGGTAGGTTTTTGAAACTGGTTTAGAAAAATTACTTGAAAGATTTTACCATGATATGGAGTTGGTCGTAGCAAAGTGATGTCTCGACTATGCAGCAAAATATGTGGTATATGACAAGAAGCAATAATATCCTTATAATTTTGTTTTATGTCTCTCCTATTCTATTCTTTTTTCTCTATTTCTTTAATTGGGAAGGTTGGAGGCTAATTTTGTGTGTAGCTTCTTAATTGACGTTGAGTATTGGATAAATAATCGTAATTTCTTGTGATTGACTCCTAATGTGAAAGAATAGACCTTTAGAGGTGAAATGTATTAGGCACACACAGTACCATTCCTGTGTCTGCTGGTTGTTCTAACATGTGTGGACTTGCCTCTGCTTTTTTGCCTATCGTAGGGTGCATGATTTGACTTTATGGTGCTATTGCTTTATCTTATGCTCCTATTGTTCTTTATACAAATAGTAAATTTTTTTGAATTGATTTACATGATTTGTGATTTACAGTTCTAATGCCTATAAGGTCTATATGAAGTAACAAATTTCTATACAAATTAGCATAATTTTCTATCTTTTGGTTTCAAATCTAGTTGTTGAATATCGTGAACAACTGTCAAGTTAATTCCTCCAGGTCATGATATAGTAGCAGCTTTCTCGGTTGAGAAGCCAGTTTCTTTTCTAGAAGACAATATTTTGCAGCTCCAGGAGGATATTTTTGATGAAATTGACATTTCATCGACTAAAGTACTCTCTCTCTCTCTCTCTCATCTTTTTCTTGGTTGAGTATATTCTTGCTTTTTTCCTCTTCTTACCTAATTAATTGTTTATGACAGGTGGAAATCATTGCCCTAGAAACTTCAGCTGGATCAAACATAACAAAGGTTGTATTCGCATTTGATTCAGATGTGAAAAATTTGAGGGTCTCTTCAACTGCTCAAAGTTTAATCGGGGCCTCTTTCGTATCTCTGGTTATACATCAGTCGTCTCTCCGCTTGACTGCATCTTTATTTGGGGATCCTTTCTCGTTTGAGGTGCTCAAATTCACAGGAGGCATTACAGTTAGTCCTCTACAGAGCGCATTTCTCATGCAAAATGTGCAGATCCTTTTCAACTTTACCTTGAATTTCTCTATTGATCAAATTCAAAACAATTTCTATGAACTGACAAGCCAGCTGAAATCAGGGTTACGGCTTTCTCCATATGAGGTTTGGCAATGATATCTGTTGTTGTGATATATGTGGTTGTTTGTTTTTAGACAAGTTGGTGCTTTAATATGGTGTTAGAGTAGGTCATACTTTCAAAGCTCGATGCCACGCTCATATAATTATAATACTTCCACATGTTTGTCCCAAAATTGGGTCCGTACGTGAGGGGCTTGTTGAATTATAAAATACCTTGTGTTATATACTCTCTAAAAGTTTAAGCTTTCAAATAAGTTTGTTGATAAATGAGCATTTTAATAAACTGCCAAACACATTTAAAAACTTAAGTTGTTAGAGAGAATGCAACTTAATATACTTAATACTCCTCTCACGTGCAGGCCAAATATTGGGCCAAGCACATGCAAGTTTGCTAAACAGGAAGGATATGGTGGATAGTTTCCACCATAAGACTACTAATTATTATTGTTTGTTACTAACTTCTTTCATTATTTGCCGGAGATTCTACAACAACTGTAGTGGTTGCCGAGTTTTAATCTGCTAGTTTTTCAAATTTTATATCCATTGTGTAAGAGCATGTGTGGGTGTGTGTGTTATGTGTTGTAGTTTTTGACAATGAGGGGGTTGTGAAAATTTTGGGAAAAGATGCATTTATTCTTAATTGTTAGACAAGGTGGAATTTTCCATTTCCTTTGAAATTCTCTATCTGCTAGGTCTGAAGATAGATACTTTTAACTAGAGTAGTTGATTATGTAAGTAGTTTTTCAATTACTAAAAAAATCTTAAGTTCATTCACCATGTGTGTACTGCATTTTAATAACAATCAAAACGCTTTGTTACTTTTTCTGGAATGCAGAACTTGTATATTAGCTTGACGAATTTAAAAGGTTCAACAGTGGCACGTCCCACTATTGTTCAGTCACAAGTTCTTTTGGCAGTTGGGATTAGTCCTTCAATGTCAAGGTTAAAGCAGTTGGCTCAAACCATCACCAATTCTGATAAAAAAAACCTTGGCCTCAATAACAGCGTGTTCGGTAAAGTTAAACAAGTTCGTCTTTCATCTATACTGCAACACTCCCTTGGTGGCGATAGTAGTGGAACATCAGGGTCGCCTTCTCCAGCTCCTCTGCCTCATCGTCACCACCATCAGCATCATCACCACCACCATCATGACCATGAAACCCATCTTGCTCCCTCAATTCCACCTGCACCCAGGAGTGGGAAGAGTGGATCCGTGACGGAGAGAGGTTCACCTGCATCTTCACCAATGCCTGCACTGGCACCTGCATCTGAGCAGAGTCATGAGGCAAAACCTCCTGCTTGCCATTTCGGGTATAGAAAGAGGTCCCCGAGGAAGGAAAATAGGCATTCTCATCCTGTTTCTCCTGTTGCACCACCAGTTTCTCCCTCACCACAGCAGCAAGTAAATCCACCAGAACCTGCTTCACATCTAATTCCTGCATCAAGTCCATTACCGAATGTAGTTTTTGCTCATGTCCATCCCCCATCAAAGGGTGAATTTGATTCAGAGCCTCCTTATATAACAGCTCCAGTTTCACCTTCACCATCTCCATGTGAGTACACATATAACAATATTGGTTGTGGTTTATATTTATACTGATTGGATCTGAAGCAAATAATTGTTGTGGGTTCTTTGTCAATTTCGATCATTTATAAATCTACACTGCATTTAATGGAATTCTCCCTAGAATGGAAATTCTTTCATTTTTTTGCCCTTTCCATATCTAGTGAAGTAGTTCCTTAAAAATCATTTACAAAGTTGTATTTTCTTTTTTTGGGTTGATCTGATGCATCATTATGTGGATTTTGCAGCTTCTGCAGGTCTTTTTTCTTCTGACTTGTGGGCTTTTCCACTATTTCTAGTTCTGGTGTTGCGTCAATAGCAGCAGGAAATGAGAAGCATTATGTTATACTGCCAAAATCACTTCTCCCGCTTATCACAGAAATACATGTGTCGTTTTATCCAAATGAATGGAGCTAAGTGGAACAGCTTTGCAATTGGAAGCAATGCAGGAAGAGTGTGCTTCACCATCGAGTGCATATATGTTGTTTTGTGCGTGTAAATATTCGATTAAATGTGCAGAGGGCAGATGCATTTTCAGGTCAAAGTCACAGAGGTGACAGGCCCTTAATGACATGCATTGCCGCTCTTCTGTGTATGATTTCTCTTCCACGCAAATGTAAGGAGGGAAACCCAACAAATGTATCACATTGCCTTTTTGTTCCAAATCCATTTCAAGCCCTTCGGGTATGATTTTTAACCATAAAAGCATTGTTCTTCATTTTCCATTTGGTTGTGTTGACTACTTCTAAATCACTGGTTTGCTTAGAGAACTTAGGTGTTCGTAATGAGATCAAGCTTGAAGTCTGGTTGCTTTTCAGAGAACAATAGTTAGGGAATAAACTTTGATTTGAACCTAACACTACATGCTTGTTACTGAGCATGGCTTGGAATGTGGCTCAGTTTAGAACAGAGTGCAATTAGGGAAGTTTAAAAAAAAAAATCATGAGTTGCTGATTCTGTATCACTATCTTCCAGATTTCTGTTGATATGCTTCTTTCAACTATCTGGTACTCAAAACAGGGAAGTATAAAAAATGAATGGTAGTATGGGATTAATAAAAATTTGTTAGCCTCTCTCTCTCTCTCTCAAATTTTTTGTTGAACGGTCTCTCTCTTAAGATAGGGAAGTAGAAAAAATGAATGGTAACATGGGATTAATAAAAAAATATCAGCCTCTCTCTAAGACACATTTTTTTAACTATTTTTGTTTGTTAAGATGGGGTTGGTGCAGGCGCTTGTTCGTTGTGTTCCATCAGGATGATGGTGGTGTTGTATTTTGAGGGTCAGATAGCACAATCATTTGGTAGATGGCCATTTCTTGCTATTTGACAGCAGACCCTTGAAATGGTCAGAAATGGGAATAAGACCTGTATGTGAAAAGATGAGGATTCTGATTGGAATAATCTAGGAGTTGGGTGTTAGTTGCCTAGTTGGGAAATCCAATGGGGAGGCAAACTCAAAATGAGTTTGAAGGAAGCAATGCATGGTAAGAGAGCAAATAAGAAAATGCTAAAGAGAGAGTACAAATGACATGTTTATAACCTCCATTTTAGACAACTATTAGGTTTAACAATTTCTTAAATTCTTTACCAGTTGTTGATGTTGAAAATAAAATCATGTCGGTTTATTTTATTTAGTAAGAGAGAGAGAGAGAGAGATAGAGAGAGAGAGAGGGGGGGGGGGGGGGGGGAATGTAGTAGAATGCAGGGAAAAAAAAAGGAGTGCTGAACAATGTGATGCCAATTCAGTCTGGGGTTGATTGTAATTTAATCTCGAACTTTATAGGTGTTTTTCAGTTCAAATTTTTTTTTTCTATAGGTTGTTTCACAATTTTTGAAACCTCGGATTAGAGTTGACTGTTATTTTATAAGCCTCAATTGATGTTAGGGCTAATCTCAGTTTGTAACATGAAAGATCACACAAATCTCAATTTGTACCATCAAAGTTTTAAAATATCAATTTACATCATTAAAGATATAAATTCGTATCAATGTACACCTGGAACTAACTCCGTTCATTTTGTCGTTAAAAAAGTTTGGACTAATTATAAATTATACCCCTCAAAGTTACAATATTTTATATGTATGATCCAAAAAGAATTCCATCTATTAATGCTCGTTAAATATAACATCTTTATGTCGTATTCGAGTAAAAAAAAAGTATTTTTAAAATTTTAATTTTTTTTATAAAATACTTATTTTTTGCCTACAATACTCGTTAAATAGTTATTTTATGTCTACAATTAAACACAAATTTTTTAATTGTCCGATCAAATTAAAGTTAGATACAAATAACACAATTGTAGATAGAAAATAGTTGTTTAACGAGTATTATAGGCAAAAAATAGGTATTTTTTAAATTTTAAAAAGAGTTAATCGCAAATTGCAGCCTGAAATATTGTTTAAATCTTAATTTGCATCTTCAAAGATAAAAAATCTCAATTTGCACCCTTAAAGATAAAAAAATTGTATCAATGCGCACTTGAAATTAACAGTAGCCAGTTTGTCGTTTAAAACTAAATTGATAAATTGCACCTAGATCTCCTCATGTTTGTTACTTAATCATTGGGACCCCTCATATTTAGAATATTACTTCTCCACCTCCTGACGTTTGTGCACGTGTAACACATAACCCTTTGTCATTGATATCTTTTAATATAACTGTTAAAAAAATATGATTTCATCATAATAAAAAAATTATAATTTTCATACTATCCTTTATTTTGTGGGTCCGTTATATTTAAAAGTTCAAAATCAAACTTACTATTTGAATACCCAATACAATGCAGGTATTTATATAATGTGTATATCCAATGCAATACATCACTTAAACATAATTATTTAGATGCCCAATTGGGGAAACATTTTTAGTCATATTTGGCTTCTAAAGGAATGTAGTTGTAATATTTCAAAAGTGAGGGGGTCTAGGTGATTAAATGACAAGTATGAGGGTGTCTAGGTGTAATTTATCCATTTACTTTTAGACAACAAACTAACGCTATTAGCTTGAGGTGCACATTGATACAAATTTCTATCTTTGAGGGTGCAAATTAAGATTTTTGATCTTTGAGGGTATAAATTGAGATTGAAATGATCTTTCGAGGTGTAATTTGATATTAACCCTTTTAAAAAATATTAAATAGTATTATATGAATTGTCATAAATGTGAAATATATGTCACAAAGTGGTTGATTCGACACGAAAATATTGTGTTAAAAATATTTTTTATTGACTCGAATACGACACAAAAATGTTAAAACACCATACAATTGAGAGTTATTTAACGAGTATTAGTGGATGAAATTATTTTTGGATCATAAATGTGAAATATTTAAAATTTGAGGGGTACAATTTATAATTAACCCAAACTTTTTTAATGGCAAAATAGACGACAATTTATCCTAGGTGCACATTGATACGTGTTTATATCTTTCAAGTTGTAAATTAATATTTTTAAACTTTAATGGTGCAAATTGAGATTTGAGTGATCTTTTGGGGTGCAAGTTGAGAGTAACCCCAGATGTTAATAGGCCATGCAAGTCGGCTTAAGCATGTTGGTTGAACAACGCGACACAGTCTCTGCCCTAACTCGTCCGACGCTCCGAAGGCCATTTTGACATTTTACCCTCCCAAATACAATAAACGAGTTAAAACAATCAATTTAATCTAGAGCAATGCTATAATGACAAAATTCAATATAGTTATTAGATTAATTGTGAGTTCCAACATTTGAAGAAACTCATTTTCAATTCAAAACTTGTAGTTAATTAGGTCCCGAGATTATATCTCTGAGTTAGATCTAAATAAAATTTAAATTTGATGGGCCCGACCTAGACCAGACCTAGAATTACAGATCAGGCCCAGAATACATACCAAGGCCAGACTATGGATGCGGACCAACAAAGGCCCAATTACAATTTCAGTTGGGCCAAGTCCACCTTCCTGAAAAACTTAGCCCGTCACTAGCGCACGTGGGAGTCTCAATTCCAAAGGATGGAATCCGTATCGCAAGATCACCTTGCCCGTTACGAGGTATGGCAAGTTTCAAGGAATTACCTTGCTATCACCTCACCCGTTATGAGGATAGGGCGAGCTTCACGGAATCACCATGCTCCATGTTACGAGGATGGTGCTTCCATTAGAGCCCCTCGGAGCCAACTTCATTTGCCAATAAATTGTAAGCCCTGCCTACACATGCGAGACATCACATACATCTCAGCACACTACATCTCTTGAGTAATAAGATTCTCTGGCCACTGTTGCCATCCCCAGTGGAGTAGGTCACCAAGACTGAACTACCTAATCTTTGAATCTGCTAGTGTTGAGCCTTCTTTATTTCATCCTTAATTGATTTTGCATAAACATTTTTGTGCATCATTAGTTTGACGTCGTTTGTGGGAACGACTTGAGTTTTCATCCTACTGTCTTCCCATTTTTTTCTACTATCTTTCCATTTTATAGCTATTACCACTAGGGTCATAAGTCAACAAAATGATGATCAGCCACACCAGGACGAGGTCTTGCCACCGCTGGCTAACCCCGTTGTTGAGACACAACTATTGGAGACAATGCGGATGTTGGTAAACCAAAACCAACAAATCCTCCAATTGATGCTTGTTGGGTAGGCCATGCCCCAACAGCTAGGAGGAGCTGCCCCCCAATAGCCAAGAGGTGCCGCGCTACATCGGCCAGGAAGCACAACGCCCTAGGCGTGCTAACCCGCACGCCAAGACACCTCGAACGCCCCATCTCAAAATGCCTCGACTCCTTTTCCTTGTGTGCCTGCTCAATCCTTCCATGCCGACGACCATTCGTTCCAAAAAGGTGAAGGGGAAACATATATGGACCATGAAAGCCACTACAACAATCCAAAAGGCATCCCCAACCACTGGGGCAAAAAGATCAAAGAAGTACAAGACTAGCTTGGCGACGTCTTCGATGCCATGAAGGCAAGAGAGCCAAAAATGTTCGAACACCTTGTAAGGTGCACTGACACACAATTCATAGCCGATGTGGCTAACTACCCCTCCCTCCAAAGTTCAAAATTTCGACAATAGAAGTTTTTGACAATTCAAAAGATCCACTGGACCACCTTGACACCTACAAATCACTTATGCAGCTTCACAACATACTAGATGAGATTATGTGTAGGGTTTTCCCCACTACCCTCAAGGGGTCTACACGCTAGTGGTTCACTAAGCTCAGACTCGGATCCATGAATTCTTTTGTCGAATTGAGCAAATCATTCATCTCCCATTTTAGAGGAGGACATGAGGACGCTGACCCCAGAAGCCTATCACCCATTACTCAATATTAAGCAAGAACGGGAGGAAAGCCTAAGGAGTTGCCTTATTCATTTTAATAAGGAGGTCCTCCAGATTGAATAGCTGGATGACAAAGTCACCATGACTGCCTTCATAAGTGGCATGCGCTTATCTAGTTTTTGTTTTCTATTTTGAAGTGCCCATCGAAGATCATGCCAGAACTACTGTCACAAGCACAAAAATACATGAACGCTGAGGATGTCATCAAAGCCAGGCAAGGTGAGTCCTCATGAGGAGGAGAGAAGAGAAAGAAGCCCCATGGAGATAAGAAAGAAACTGAGAAGAAAAGGGGGAGGATAGAGAGAGTGTTAGCCAAGGACTGCCTCGGCTCTACAACTCAGAGGGAGTGACAGGCCTTCACGCCACTCACTACTACAGTTGAGCATATTTTGCTCCAAATTCAGGACGACCCTACAGTGCGCTGTCCAAGAAAAATGAAATCTTCTCCAAACCGTAGGAACTCAAACATGTACTATCACGTCCATGATTAGCACAAAATATTGCACATCATTTGCACATTTGCACCCTTTTTAGACTTGTTTTTGTTGGGAATATGGGAGGAATTGTAATATTTCTGCATTTAATGAGGTTTCGATATGTTTGCAGGCAAAGAGTTGAAAATGGCATGAGTTAAGCCCCCATCATAGTACTTAAATTCAATGGATATGAAGGGGAGGCTTGATTATGGGATAGAAGGTGAAAAGACCAAGATTTGAGAAAAACAAGTAAAAACCTACCGGTAGGTTTGTTCATAAAACTACCGGTAGGTTTTGTCTAATGGAGTTGGTTTTACCGTAAACCTTCCGGAAGGTTTTCGCTACTGGTAGGTTTTGTGAAAAACGCCTGAAGCCTGCAACTTAAGTTTTGTCCCTTGGGGGTCCCACCTATGAGTCTTCCACTTGTCCCTTGACATCCCTTACACACAGACATGCCTCCCCACACCTAGCCTTGGACTTTGGAGGCTCAAGCATTAATGAGGAGGAGAGAGAAGAGGGAAGCTTGGGAAGTGCAGGCTAGGCCTGTCCTAGCCTGCCCAAAGCCATCAACTCAGCCTCCTATGGATGGGAGGCCTGTCACACACCTAGGGGGATCTCCATGGACGAAAATGGGAGAAATATTGGACATTATTCAGATTGTAGAGCATTGTAGAGAGGGAAGCTCAAGGAAGAAGATATAGTTTTAGAGAGAGAAAACTTAGATTTTTGCATTTCTTCCACCCATTTCACTTGTAATATTCTGTAAGACTTTTGTAAGCTTCATTCATTACCTTTAATGTCATTTATTTCAAGTGCATTGCAAGATTAGTTACACATTTTAGATTCTACCATTGTTATATTGAGTTTTTCATTTTCAAGCTTTTAAAATGGGTATTCAATGCACTACTTCATAGTTTAACTTTTCTTGCATTAATTTAAGTTTCAATCTTCATTTCTTCACAATGTCTCTTTACTTCATGTATGTTCTTGTATTAAATATGAGTAGCTAAGCTTTAAGTTGGCTAATCCAAGGGATAACTCCTCTTGGGTATGCTAAATCAACTCCTTTTCATTCCTCCTCGTAGTGAAAGATGGTTTGGTTTGACTAGGTTGAGTGTGGACGTGGTTTTGAGTTTTTTATACACCGTAGACTTGTTACGGGACATGCTTGAATCCTCATCTCCATTTTAGTCCCTCGCTTCCTACGAATCAATCGAACATCTAGGCACCATTGGAATGACCTCTTTGGATTAGCCAACACTTGTTTCCATTTCATTTTCATCAAAAACACAACTCACCAAAACAAATATTCAAAATATTTTTATATTTTTCATTTTTCACCAAAATCACCTTCAACACAATTCATATTCCTTCCCTGAGGAGACGACCTTGGAATATCAATTCCAAGTAAAACACGACACTCGAAAGTCTCTCTGCGCTTGGGGAGCACTTTTGTTCATACACACACACACATTTCATCCCATACACATGTTTACCTCGTTTCTTGCATCATTCTGAGGGAGAGTAACACTCACCTATCCGTATAAGCCATACACATATTACAGGATGATGTTCAGAGATTAGGGTCAACAGAATAACTCAATCAGTCCACCGCGAACATGGCCACGTCACTGATGATTGCTTCGAATTTAAGACACAGATTGAGGACCTTATATAGTGAGACCAATTACGGTAATATATGGTAGGCAGAGGCCACACCTTACCACCAGGTCGTAACCAGGAGACGAGAGAACAACAAAAACCATTGGGAGAAATCCATACAATCTTTGGAGGGTTTGGAGGAAGAGGTGACTCCAACTCAACTAGAAAGGCCCACGCCAGAAAGGTTAGGCACTCAGAGCCAGATGACCAACGCCCACTAAAGTCTTAGAGGCAAGAGGATGGTGGGGTCATCTCATTCTCAAGCAGAGATCTAGAAGGGATTCATCACCCCCACGATGACCAGTCGGTACTGACCATGATGGTAGCCAACTATCAAGTGAGAAGGATCCTGCTGGACAGCGACAGCTTCGCTGATATTCTATTCGCAGGGGCGTATGATAGTCTCCGTCTCAACCGAGAGAGAATCCAACCAATCAAGACACCTCTCATTGGTTTTTCAGGAGAGAGGAGTACCCCCAAGGCTCTGTCACTCTACCATTCACGGCGGGCACGGTGCCTAGAAGTTCCATTATAATGGTAAATTTCTAAGTGTTGGATTTTTTGTCCGCCTACAACATCATCTTTAGGTGTCCCGTACTCAGCACCTTGAGGGGGTGGTGCCATCCACCTATCATCTCATTCTATGTTTTCCAAACCCATGTGGAATTAGAGAAATTCGAGGTGACCAAGTCGCAACAAGGGAGTGCTATGTGGCTTCCATGAAGGCCAAAGAGCCTCAAGAAGCCTTGAAAGTGGAAGTGCTTGACCCTCGCGATGAAGACACACTAGAGAGAGGTGAGCCAATGGAGGAGCTCACACCAGTAGCATTGGACGAAGGCCTCGCGGAGAGAAAATTCAATATTGGCTCCTCACTCCCCGAAGACCAAGCCCGCCAACTTATTAATTTTTTGAAATAGAATATTGACGTATTTGTCTGGTCTCACGAAGACCTTGAAGGCATTGCCCTTGAAGTTGCTGCCCACCGGCTTAATACAGATCCCAAGCATAAGCTAATCCACCAAAAGCTGAGAAGCTTCACCACAAAAGGGCTCAGGCCATGAAGGAAAAGGTTGGGAAGCTATTAGCAAATAGGTTAGTTAGAGAGGTGGCCTACCCAGTCTAGTTGTCAAGTGGGAAGTGGCGCCTCTGTGTAGATTTCACTGAGCTAAACAAAGCCTATCCCAAAGATAGTTACCCATTGCCATGCATAGACATTCTCATCGACGCCACGACTGCCCATAAGCTCTTCAGTTTATTGGATGCCTATTCAGAATATAACCAAACAGAATATACCTACCAGATTAGGAGACGACATCTTTCATCACTCCTAAGGGAACCTACTGTTACAGGGTCATGCCCATTGGACTAAAAAATGCATGAGCCACGTACTAGCGGCTCGTAAATAAGATGTTTGAGTCACAGATCGGGAGAACTATGGAAGTGTATGTCGATGACATGCTGGTAAAGAGCTTGGAGGCAGCGGACCATATGACACATTTACAAGAAACCTTTGGCATCCTGAGGTCTTACTGGATGAAGTTGAATCCTGAGAAGTTCGCCTTTGGCGTGGGATTAAGAAATTTTTTGGGCTTAATGGTCAACAAGAGAGGCATCGAGGCTAACCCAGACAAGATCAAAGCCATTTTGTACATGAATTCCCCCACCACTGTGAAGGAGGTCCAACGCCTCAATGGAGGAGTTACGACTCTCAACATATTTTTATCGAAATCCACTGATAAGTGTTTAACTTTCTTCAGGATCCTCCGAAAAACTTTCGAATGGGGACCAGATACAGAAGAAGCTTTTCAAAAGCTGAAAACCTATCTTGCTGTACCTCCCTTACTCTTCCATGCCATATTTGGAGAGACCTTATACTTATACCTTGTTATCTCACCATCTCCCGTAAGCTTTGTCCTTGTCAAAAAGGATGAAGGGATACAAAAACCCATCTATTATGTGAGTAGGGCATATCGAGGAGCAGAGATAAGGTACATAAAGCTAGAGAAGCTTGCACTCGCCTTAGTCACGTCAGCCAGGCACCTTCGACACAATTTTCAGGGCCACGCGATGATTGTTTTCATAGACCAACCATTAAAAAGAATACTGGGAAACTAGATGTATTCGGAAGGCTTCAAATGTGCTATGGAATTGGGGATTTCGACATAAGGTATCAACCAAGAGTAGCCATTAAAGCACAGGCAGTAGGTTGCTGATAGAGAGGGGTTCTACCAGTAGTAGAGCAAGGCAACCAGTAGAAAGATTACAATGAACAGTCTTATTGGTAGGCCATTTTCTATTTTCTATCGGTAGGTTCCTATAATTTCGGTAATTGAGACTCCTAAGGAACACAATCTGTTGATGGGAAGCTATTAGATGATTGATGACTACTCTAGTTGTTGGTGTTGAAGCCCAAGTTGTTGGCAATGTTGTTCCGGCATCGGGATAGGTTACTTGGGAATAGTTTATGAGGGCGTTCAATGATAAGTAATTTCCCAAATCCTATCAGTATGAGCAGGAAAAATCCTTTATGCCTTTAACTCAAGGGAATATGTTTGTGGATGAGTAGAAAAATGATTCATTACCTTATCTCGTTTTGCCATAACTTTTATTCAGACTGATGAGGCAAGATATAAGAAATTTCAGTGAGGACTAGACTACTCTATTCGGAACCATATTTTGGCTTTTGAATTAATGAGTTATACGACCTTAGTGAATAAAGCTTTAGTTGTTGAAACATATATGCGAGAATCAGCTGCTCGTTGCAAGCAGTATAAGAAGGGAAGATTTGATATTGCACCAGTTATGGGGTCATAATTTTAGGGGCAAACATCGGGATAGAAGAAATAGGGACCTCATTCTTTCTAGATCTGAGGTGCAGGCTATGGTAGGACATTTAGTAGTTCACGGGGCCAAGGTTTTCCCAGATTTTCACCCGGACAGTAGAGTAGGGTGCCAACGGTTATTCGGGCAACAAATATTAATTGTTACAAATGTGGAGCCAAGGGGCATATATCTAGAGATTCTGGGTCGATGTCTCCAGGTGAGGTTCATTGGTGTTATGGGTGCAGGCAAGTAGGGCATGTAGTGCGAGATTGTCCGAGTGAAATGGGAACAAACAAGTAATGTGTCCGAGATCAGGAATTTCTTGGGACTAGCTGGCTATTACCGCAAATTCATTCAGGGTTTTCCACCAATTACTATGCCATTAACTAACTGACAAGAAAGGATGTGATATTTAAAATGTGAGCGAAGTTTCCAAGAGTTCAAGACTAGATTGGTTTCAACTCCAGTTGTTGAGTGCATAATCTTGCATGATTTATTATCTTAACCTTTTGCTTTAGCTTTTTTTAGTAGGTAATTTGATGTAAAGATGATGTTTTATGTTTATTTTAATGCTTTGGAGAACTTAGGGAATGAGCTAGATGAGTCAGAGATTAACTAGGAGTGTTGCAGTGAAAAATCAGAAAAAGGCTAGTTTCACTAGTAGGTTTTCTACCAGTTCATCAGGTAGTAGAAAGTTTTCTACCAGTAGCAAGGAAGTTCTACCAATTCATATCAATAAAAAATATTTGCTACCGGTTCTTCACTATTTTACCTGTTGGTTCATCTAAAATAGAGAGTAGTTCTACTGGTTTGTTGTTGTCCATTTACTGGTTCATCCTAAATAGAACACTAACCTATCGGCAAGTCGGGGTTGCTTTCTAGTAGTTCATCAGAGTTAAAATACAATTAGGAATCTTTTTGAAGTCTATCAGATGAGGCCTTTCACAAGTTTCATTGGTGTTCAGAAGATAGAAAGAAGGAAGGAATATAGTTGGGAATTGGCCCATAAATACCGAAATTGGAGAGAGAAGAGATATATCTCTCCTTTCCAACATTCTCTCTCTTTCTCTCTGTCTCTCTCTCTCGATTTTAGCAGCTAGGGTTTTGATATTTTTTTCATGTTCTTCATTATTTTCTTGTTCTGAGTGATTCTAAGGCATTGTCTTTACTAAGTTTATTTATTTATTTCTTGCAAGCAAAGTACGTTCGATTCCTAGTTCTTGTAATCGTTCTCAACTTTTGTCTTCAATACAAGGCAATTTGATTTATATTTTGGTTAGTACAAGTTTTAGTTTTTCTTTCAAATATCAAGTCTTCTATATTAGTGAGTAGTTTAATTCTGGTAAGTAGGATCGGTTGAGGGATTCTCATCCGTGAATGGGTAGTTTCGACCTAACTAGGTGATGAGAGCATAATATTTCATATTATAAGTCTCATAACCATTCATCTTAGTCATGCAAATCACTTAATTGTTTTGTTTTAGTTGAGATTTTTATTTTATATTAAATTTGTGTGTTTACACTTGAATTGGTGTAAGAAAATAGAATTGCACATGTTTCAATGCTATAGAGGACTCGGAGGATGAGCCAAGGGGTTTAGGAGTAAAGTCAAGGCCACAACAACCAGAATTGAGAAAAATACCTTTTCTAATGGTACAACGAAGGCCAGAAGTTGGTTCTACTCGTAGGAGTTCAACCTACCGGTAGGTTCAAAACATAAAGTTGTTCTACCGGTAGGTTGAAGACAGAGAGGGGTTCTGCCAGTAGCAGAGCAAGGCAACCAGTAGAAAGATTACAGTGAACAGTCCTACCGGTAGGCCATTTTCTATTTCCTACTAGTAGGTTCCTGTAATTTTGGTAATTGAGATTCCTAAGGAAGGCAATCTGCAATTCCATCATTCAATTCACTATCTCTTCTTTTCTCTTTTCCTGGGTTTTTATATTTTCTTCTTCCCTTCCAAGCTTTCTCCATTGTTTTTCTTGACAAGATTTTTTTAATTCAAGTTTTTGTAAAACCCGGGTAAATTTGAACTTTTATGAAAAATGGGCAAAACGGCAATTTGACACTACGGTACGGGTTGTAAACCTGAATTTTTCTAGAGCTCGGATGACGAAACGGACCTCACCGTTGGATTCTTCTCGCGAAATCTAGTTACCCAGGCAAATTTCGTCGGATTCCGAGATAGTCGGATTTTTCGCGTTTTACGAGGCGGTTAGGTCTCGGGTGACCCAAAAATGAATTTTTAAATAAAATTTTAAAATTTGGAAAATAATTTAAAGCAAGTTGAAATAAAAATATTTGAACTTGAACCGGAGCAAAATTTAATCGTTTCGGGACGAAAACGGACCCGAAAATATGGGGCCGTGTGGCGCGTTGTGGACCAAGTAAATAAGGAGTATAAATAGGTAAAAAAATCTGATTTCTCCACCCATTTTCTGCTGGTCTAGACGTTGAAAAAGGGAAGAAGAAGAAGAAGAAGAAGAGAGAAAACAAGGGTTTTCTCAAGCTTTTCTCTTGCGATCAAGGGCCAAACTTTGGTCGAATCCACTCGGGCCAAGAACGAAAGTCGATCTCGTCGACGAGGGCTATGCGTCCATACCAAAAAGAAGGGATTTCACCAAAGTTCCAAAGTTGGGATTTTGAGGAAAGTGATTATTTGAGCGGGAATCGGGTTCTTGGAGCTTCCCAAGGTCGTTCTCTACGCTTCAAGAGGTAGAGTTTCATCATAATTAAGTTTATTTTCAACCTAGAATGTTTATATGGAATGGGTGGGTGGCTAGAACTATATATCATTTGCTTATTGTTGTTGTTTTGGTGAAATGGCTATTGAGAATTGATAGTATGACTTGAGATAAATTCTCTTGTTTAATGTACCACTAGTGTATATTAAGTGTGGGAAATGGGTACCGAAATGTGCTAAATAAATCTTGTAAGAAACGGGTTGTAGAATTTATTTTTTTTGGTAAATTTCATGAAAAACTATATGTACTTGAAGTGTAGAAAATGGATATGGAAATTGGGTAAAGTAAATTCTCAATTGAATTGGCATTTAGAAGTTGCTACTTTATAATTTCTTGGAAGATTATGATATATGGATATAAAAAAAAAATTGGGTAGAATAAATTCTATCTTGACATAGTTGTGTAGAAATCACTTAATATGATTTCTTGAGCTATATGATGAATTTCATCTTGAATTGGGTATGTGAGATTAACCTAATGTAATTCTTGAGTTATGTGAATTGTGGGCATGTTATGTGTTTATGTTATGCCTTGATGAATTTAGTGTGTTGATAGCATGATTTTGTGATAACACACTTGGAAATTGTGTTGTAGAAATTGTTGATATATATACATACTTGTGATTTTTTGTTGGGTATAAAGTGTTAATATATGTTTATTGATATATTGACATTGAAATAGATAATGGTGATTACATGCTTGGGACATAAATTGCCATGGAGTATGCTGATGTGTGGCAAATTGGACCATATAGCATTTATAACATATTGGACATGATTGTTGTATTACAAATATACATTACATTACATTATGCACGGAGACATCACATTCATGAACATTGAGCATGAGTGGGGGTGTGTATGCATGGTTGTAATTAAACACCACATATGGTGAATGATGGGTGGGCTCGGGAAGGTTGGATTGAAGATCTGACTAAGTCGCACGGTTTGCATGGTAAATAGGGTTGGGGTTAGCAAGAAGGGCTAGAAGATCCCTCGGGTGCAAGACTCGGTAGTTGGGGTACGCACTCCCTTGGTTCGGTCCATAAAGTGTGTGGGTGTACGCGGAACCCTCGGTGGAAGTCCATAAATTCCGTGTGGGTTGGGTTACCCTTGGTGTAAGTCCATGAATACCCACCCCCAAGAAAAACCCTAGATTTATAAATGTCATTTGATGTGCCACATAAATGACGGATTCATACACATTGACATAACATGTGTTGTGGGAGCCGGTGAGGGCTCGGGTTGAGTTGCATGAGTGAGTCTCATCTCATTTCATGGCATGCCATAGTAAATCCCAACATTGAGTTGCATATTCTTGATTGGAATTGTTGTGGATGGTTGATTGTTGCATGTGAACATTTCATATGCATTTAGGTCGGGGAGTAGCCTCTTTAGGAGATATCTTATTGAGCCTGGCTCACCCTTTATGGGAAAATATTTCAGTTGCGGGGTTCACAGCAGCGGACGGCTCCCAATTCGAGTCTCAAGGGTGAAGAAGGCCAACTTGTGGCTTTTATGACTCATTTTGTATAACTTTTGTGAAAATCCCATTTTGGCATGTAAATATAAAAGAATTGTAATCGAACTCATATAGACTATTTTAATGTAACATTGCATGTTATTATATGAGTATGGATAATTGGACCCGGTGTGGTCGATGTTACTTATAAATGGACCCAGTGTGGTCAATATTTATTCATAAATGGATCCGGTGTGGTCAATGTAGTATAATTGTACAAGTTGTGTTTTGGGTAGAGCTCCCCGTACAAAGGAGACTCTGCCCGAATTTTATTAAATTAAGGACCCCGATTTCTGGGGCGTCATAGCTTGGTATCTGAGCTTAGGTATACGATTTACCTAGGGCTTGAAGGGCATGGGTTTAGACCATTGCATCCATTGTGCATTTCATGTTGTGTGCTTTGCTTGTTACATGTCATGTGTTATATGCTATGTGGTTTATATGCATGGTAAGATGTATATGGAAATGAACACGCTAGGGTTAGAAAACATAACCTTAGAGGTCGGCAAACAAATAAAGGGGGTGGTTCATGGGGTAGATGTCTACTAGTAGTTGGCATATGCTCTACTAGTTAGACGAGGTAAATCTCAAAGTTTGAATTTTGATCCCTACTTTAGGATACTAAGTAAATGCTCTGTTTCTATTTGACATGTGTGTAGATGGCAAGTTGAGGAAGAGGAAGAGGACGTGGCCGAGGCGATGGCCGGAACAACAACCAACCACCACCGGCCTTTGATCCACAAGCCTTTATGGAGGCTATTGGTACTATGGCGGCTACCGTTGTACAAGCTAGTGCAAATGCGGGGCAAGGAGGCTCAAGTAACCTCCAAAAGTTCAAGGCACACAAGCCTCCGATTTTTAAGGGAGGGGCGGATCTGATGGTGGCCGACCATTGGTTTCGGCAAGTCGAAAAGATCTTAGAGGCTATGGAGATCACCTCCGATGCTACTAAGATAAGGCTAGTTGCATTCCAGCTAGAGGGAGAAACCCAATTGTGGTGGGAGTGGGCAAAGGAATCGAAGAACCTAGAGAGGATGACATGGGGAGAGTTTCGGGAGCTCTTCATGGGCAAGTACTTCCCAGCGGCCGTTCGACATGCGAAGGCTCGGGAATTCTTAGACTTGAAGCAAGGAACTATGACGATGATGGAGTATGTGGCTAAGTTCACCGAATTAGCCCGCTTTGCAGACGATTATGTGGCCACCGACTTGGCCAAAGTGAGGAGGTTCGAGGATGGGTTTAAGTTGTCCATCCGGGGCAAAATTGTGGGCCATCACCTGCAAGACTTGGACTCGATGGTCGAGACAGCTATGGCCATTGAGAGAGAGGTTGATGATGTACGAAGCATCCGGGAGGCGGGTGCTAAGGACAAAAAGAAGGAGGGCCAATCATCTTCTTCTGGTTCGGGGAAAAGGCAGAGGACTTCTACTTCACAGGGACAACAGGGACAGGGCCGTAGCCATTAAGGACAGGGTCATAGCCATCAAGACTAAGGCCAAGGTCGATCCTCCCAAGGCGGGGGAAACTTCAGGACAACATATCAGGCAGGTTAGAGGTAGGGATTGTCTTTAGAGGTAGGGATCCCAGAGTTATGGGGCGTCTCAGTCCCAGTCATCAGTGGGGCAGCCACAGACATACCTTGTTCCTCCCTACCCCACCACAGGCCAGGGAAGTCAGTATCAGTTCCAAGGCACCACTCAGGCCCCTACCACTTTCCGAGCGGGGACTCCACAGTCAGGCCAGATGGGCCAAGGCATGGGCCGAGGTCAGGGATAGGGCATGCAGGCCGGGTCTTCGGGGACCCAGGGGCGTGTCTACGCCATCACACCTCAGACTGAGCCAGTGGATCAGTCAGTCATTCATTCAGGGTATATTTTTACTCTCTCGCTTATGGGCTAAGGTTTTATTTGACTCGGTGCATCGCATTCATTCATTTCTGCATCATGTGTGAAAGATTTGGGCTTAGAGGTTGATACCTTGGAAGAACCGTTGTATGTGAATTCACCCCTAGGAGCTAGTGTATGTGTTGATCAGATATGTCGGGGTTGTGAGTTAGAGATCTCGGGGGTTCTACTCACCATGGACCTTAGGGTCATGGACATGTCGGAGTTCGATGTCATCCTTGGGATGGACTGGTTGGCGGCACATCGGGTCGTCATTGATTGTGATCAGAAGAGGGTAATTGCCTACACACCGGACGATGTTTGTTTCAAGTTTCAGCGGGAAAAACACGATGCTTTGCCCCAAGTTGTGTATAATTCTCGATGGCACGGGCAGTTGATGGGTTGGCTTACGAGCCTTACTCTGGAGGACGAGGTGAGACAGGAGTTGGGTCTACCTCGGGTGGTTTGTGAGTTTGAGGATGTTTTTCTGGACAAACTTCCTGGATTACCTCCACATAGAGATGTAGACTTTACCATTGAGTTGCATCCCGGTACATCGCCCATTTCTATGACTCCACATAGGATGGCGCCAGCTGAGTTGCAAGAACTCAAGGTCAAATTACAGGAATTGTTGGACAAGGGCTTTATTAGACCGAGCACTTCACCCTGGGGCGCTCCGGTATTGTTTGCCAAGAAGAAGGATAAGACCCTTCGTTTGTGTATAGACTATCGGTAGTTGAACCGGGTCACTATCAAGAATAGGTATCATTTGCCGAGAATTGACGATTTGTTTGACCAGCTGAAAGGGGGTGCGGGTCTACTCCAAGATAGATTTACGCACGGGTTACCATCAGTTGAGGGTTAGGGAGGCAGATATCCCTAAGACGGTGTTTAGGATGCGGAATGGGCATTTCGAGTTCACGGTTATGCATTTTAGATTGACGAATGCCCCAGTGGCATTCATGGATCTCATGCATAGGGTATTCCAACCCTACCTAGATCATTTTGTTGTGGTCTTTGTTGACGACATCTTGATTTACTCCAAGTCTGAGGAGGAGCATGAGGGTCACTTAAGGGTTGTTCTCCAGACCTTGAGAGACCATCAGTTGTACGCCAAGTTCAGCAAATGTGAATTTTGGCTTACAGAGGTTAAATTTTTGGGACACGTGGTGTCGGCTTTGGGTGTGTCAGTTGACCTGGAGAAGGTCGAGGCGGTTATGAGTTGGGAGATACCGAAGTCAGTCTTCGAGATACGTAGTTTCTTGGGATTGGCGGGGTATTACAGAAGGTTCATTGAGGACTTTTCCCGACTAGCTGCACCTATGACGAGATTGACCCGGAAGGAGGTCAAGTTTCAGTGGGATGATTCGTGCGAGAAGGCATTCCAGGAGTTGAAGAGGATGCTTACTTCTGCTCCTATTTTGATAGTCCCAAAGAGGGGACAGATGTACACAGTGTACTGTGATGCCTCCAGAGACGGACTTGGTTGTGTTTTGATGCAGTCCGGAAGGGTGGTGGCTTATGGCTCTCGACAATTAAAAAACCACGAGCAGAATTATCCCACGCATGATATGGAGTTGGCGGCCATAGTCTTTGCCTTGAATGCTTGGCGCCACTATTTATATGGTGAGCAGTTTGAGGTGTTTTCGGACCACAAGAGTCTGAAATATATTTTTACACAGTGGGACCTCAATATGAGGCAACACAGGGGGATGAAGTATTTGGAGGATTACGACTTCACTTTGCATTACCACCTTGGTAAGGCAAATGTGGTGGCTGATGCACTAAGCCGGAAGTCACGGGGAGTTTTGGGTAGTGTGGCTTCCCGGGAGTGGCAAATGCTCGAGACTGTGGGACAGTTCGGGCTACACTACAGGGGTCAGGCTCAGGGCACTTTGGGGAGTTTGGTGGCTACGCCTTCCTTACTGAGTAGAGTGATCGAGTCCCAGAAGCAGGACATGGAGATATTGTCCATCAGGGACTGGGTACGGTCGGGTACATGCGACGAGGGATGGGCCATTCATATGGATGGTAGTCTTCGGTATAGAGGAAGGGTTGTAGTTCCCAAGTCTTCGGAATTGAGAGAAGAGATCCTCAGGGAGTTTCATTGCTCCTGATTTGCGGTTCATCCGGGCGGCACGAAGATGTATCATGATCTCCGTCGCCAGTAATATTGGAGTGGGATGAAGAGGCACGTTAGAGACTTTGTCAGTAGATGTCTCACGTGTCAGCAAGTGAAGGCTGAGCACCAGAGACCAGCATGATTGCTCCAGCCTTTGGAGGTGGCTGAGTGGTAGTGGGAGCACGTCACGATGGATTTTGTGACTCACTTTCCACGGACATCACGGGGACATGACGCAGTATGGGTGATAGTGGACCGACTTACCAAGTCGGCACACTTTTTGGCGGTACGGATGACCTTCAGGCTTGAGGAGTTCTGCAGGTTATATATACGAGAAATAGTCCGGTTGCATGGGGTGCCCGTATCTATAGTATCGGATCGGGACCCCAGGTTTACGGCTCACTGTTGGGAGAGCTTCCAGCGGGCCATGGGGACACAGTTAACGATGAGTACAACCTTTCATCCCCAGACGGACAGTCAGTCGGAGAGGACCATCCAGGTTTTAGAGGACATGCTGCGAGCATGCGTCCTAGATCTCAAGGGTAGTTGGGAAGAACATTTACCCTTAGTGGAGTTCGCCTACAACAAAAGTTATTAGGGGAGCATACAGATGGCATCCTATGAGTCATGATATGGGAGGCTTTGTCTTTCTCCGATGTGTTGGACGGAGGTGGGAGAGAGACCCTCTACGGGTCCGGATTTGGTTAGAGACACCTCGGAGAAGGTGGACCTGATACGGAAGCGTTTTCTCACAGCTCAGAGCTGGTAGAAAAGCTACGCTGACAGACGGCGACGACCTCTAGAGTTTGGGGTTGGTGATCATGTTTTCTTGAAGGTGATGCCCAAGAGAGGAGTGGTCAGGTTCAAGAAGCGGGAAAAACTATCACCGAGGTATATCGGGCCCTTCGAGGTACTCGAGAGGGTTGACACAGTTGCTTACCAGTTGGGGTTACCGCCAAATTTATCGAGTGTTCATGCGGTGTTCTATGTCTCTATGCTCCGGAAGTATACACCAGATCCGACACATGTGGTGGATTAGGGACAGTTGATTGTTGATGCGGATGGGACCTTCGAGAAGGGACCGGCGCGTATCATGGATAGCCGGGAGCAAGTTTTGCGAGGCAAGACCGTGAGGCTAGTAAAGGTGCTGTGGCAGCATCGAGGAGTGGAGGATGCAACATGGGAGCGTGAGGACACAATACGTACCAGTTATCCTTTCCTATTCGAGGATGGAGGTATATTCTTATAGTCATTTAGTATTATATGACTGTTGCATATACATGTGGTTGAATGTGCATGCGTGTGTGAATTTCGGGGACGAAATTCTTTAAGGGGGGAAGAATGTAAAACCCGTGTAATTTTAAACTTTTATGAAAAAGGGGCAAACTGGTAATTTGACACTATGGTACAGGTTGTAAATCTGAATTTTTCTAGAGCTTGGATGATGAAACGGACCTAACCGTTGGATTCGTCTCGTGAAATCTAGTTATCCAGGCAAATTTCGTCGGATTCCGAGATAGTCAGATTTTTTGCGTTTTACGAGGCGATCGGGTCTCGCGTGACCCAAAAACGAATTTTTTTAATAAAATTTGAAAAATAATTTAAAACAAGTTGAAATAAAAATATTTGAACTTGAACCGGAGCGAAATTTAATCGTTTTGGGAAGAAAACGGACCCGGAAATAGGGGGTCGTGTAACACCCCGCATTTTCTTTTATATATGTATATATATATATAGAAAATAATTGTTGTAAAAATGGGGATATGCGTAGTGATGTGTGTTTGAATTTGGTAGATTGGAAAAGTAGAAATAAAAATGTTAGGCGGTATAATAGGGTATGTATTAGAAGCTAGGAAGATTTTCGGAATGAAAGCACATTTAAGAGAAAACTTGGGTAGAAAGGATTTTGGACACTTCCTAGTATTTTGATCATAACTTTTTATTCTAATGTCCGTTGGCTCTGAAATTTTGACAGTAGATAGCATACTTCCAGGGCTACAAAAGAGTATTTCACGAAAATTTTCCAAATCAATCTCTAAATAGGCCAAAACTTCACTGAAAGTTTCAGCAGAAACTGGGATGACGTTAGAACGTAAATCAAAATTTTTCACTATTGGCGTTCGAACGCCAATGACGTTCGAACGTGAGTTACGAATTCTGAACTTCAGAATCGCGCACAGGAGGCCACTTCTTTCACTATAAATACATAAGGACGCCTCTCTTTGTCTCATTTCAACATTTCTAACCCTAGATAATCTTAGAGAGGAAGAAAGAAGGGGAAAACACTAGATCAAAAGAGGATTTACACATTGAAGAGGATCAAAACTTCAAGTTCCTCAAAGAACACTAAGGAAGAAGAAGGTAGGGGTTTTCTCTCACTCACTTACATTGAGGCTAGGGTATTTATATATGTATGCTTTGGCTATCAATGATATATATATGCTATGGAATCATCATCTCTTAGGCTTTTTGGCAAAGATTACATGTTTTGAACAAAGTTAGGGTTTAATACCCATGAAATCTCTTCTCTAGTTTTAAAACCCTCATTTTTGGAGAGTGATGTATTTCCTTCTTAAATGCTTTCTTTATTATGGATTTTCGAAACCTTAGTGCTTTGTGTTGGGTAGAAAAATGATGTTATTGTGATCTCATGTATTTTTCTTTGTTGGTTGTGGAATTGTTACATGATATATTTTGGGGATTTTGGATAGATGCTTGTAAATTGAGATAAATGTTGGAATTGTATGCTTGGTTGGGTTGTGGTGATGCACATGAGTGAGAGGTTCCTTGTAAGGATGCTCACCCCTTCTCAAGAGGTTCCTAGTAAGGATGCTTGAGAAATAAGTCCGTTATAGTGAGAGGTTCCTTGTAAGGATGCTCACCCCTACCCAATAGGTTCCTGGTAAGGATGCTTGGGAAATAATGTAGTGATTGGTGAGAGGTTCCATGTAAGGATGCTCATCCATTCTCAAGAGGTTCCCGGTAAGGATGCTTGAGAATCAAATGTGACCTAAAGGGGGGTGGAGGTTACCACAAAGTATGCCACCTACCGAAGGAATTGTTGGGAATTGTTTATGGCAATTAATGGTGATTATTTGTATGTGGTGCTCATTTATTCATTTAAGTAATGTTTTTACATAAACTTGAGATCCTTTTTAAATGTCACTGCTTTATTTCAAATTATGTATCTATGTTATGTTAAAAATGAGACCGACCGTTTTAAATGCTTTTCTAAACCTTGTATGGGTTTGAGAGAATTTTTCTTCAGAGCTTCGTGCTCAGCCCCTACCGCTAACATTTTTCAGATTACTCGCTTGAGGAGGACGTAAGGGTCAAGGAGCGCGCTACTTGGGAGACTCCACTTGACGGGAGTGTGGATCCCGAGGTGGACGCATAGAGCGACCTCCTTTCCTTTTGTACTAGACTAGGACATTCTTTTGGAACATTGTGTAGTCTAGTTTCTTTTGTTTATTCCGCTATGCTACTTTAATTAATTTTTGAGATGTAATAGCCATAATTTGGGCTTATTCTTTTGGATCACTTTGTAAATATTTGTGGATGACAAATGGAGTCTCGTTTCTTAAGGAATTATATTAGTGCTCACATGATATGAATGATTTTAGAATGTAATGCCGTCCAGGGTGTGTTTTGGGGCGTTACAAAGTTGGTATCAGAGCTTAGGCTTTAGGTCTTACATGGGAGCTGTAGGTTATGGATTACCACTAGAAAGGTAGGACTAGGTTGAAGGAACCGTAGGCTTGCATTTGTTTGAAGTTATGTGTTTATCAGATAGGTTAGATTCATTGTATATTTAGGTTAAGGGTTAATTATTTGTTCGAATTCGATGAGTTGTCTCGCTACGCAATCAAGTTTGTGGTCACTGAGGCAAGGAGGGCTAAACGCTTTGAACAAGATTTGAGGCCCTCCATCCGCGAGAAGTTGGTTACACTCTGAATTCGAGAATACAAGATCTCGTGAACGTGGACGTGGACATGGACGTGGACGTGGACGTGTACGTGGACGTGGACGCGGTTGAACAAAGACTTCAGACAGTTGGAGAAGATGAAGTTACTCAGACGAGAGCAGGCATGGACCCGCGCCAATGCTTTACATGCGGAGAGTATGGGCACTTCAAACATAGATGCCCCTCGTTTCCCCCAATGACCAAGCAAGCAACCGAGCAAGTACCAGCAAACAAGCCACCTCTACAAAGGCCAGCACAACAGAGACCTCAGATAGCTCGAGGAGCGGGAGGCGTACCAGAGAGAATAGGCACGGATGCACGCCGATGTTTTGCCTGTGGAGGTGTTGGGCACTTCATAGATAATTGTCCATTGCTTTCTACCAAGACCAACCAAGCAACTGGGCGAGTGAATGCAAACAGGCCACCGCTACGACAACCACTACCACCACAGAGACCGTTACAAGCTCAAGCCCCCGGCGGCGCCAATCAAGGAAGGGTTTTTGCTTTGACTCAACCGGAGGAAGATGCCTCCAACGCCGTGGTGGAAGGTATTGCTCTTCTCTACAATTTTTGGGCCCGAATTATATTGGATTCCTATGCGACTTATTGTTTTCTACGTACTGTGTACGCTGTGGAATTCGGATTGGGTTTCGAGGAAATAGAACTTACTGTATATGTTAACTTGCCTACGGGAAAACAAGGGGATACCAGTAGGGTTTATTTATATGTAATCTTTGACTCTAATTTATATCTACTTGCTAGGGAATCATTATGTCTTGCCATTCTGGATAATACTACCTTGTTCCAAAATATATTATGGTTGGGTAAACCCTAAATCTTTTCTTATGCCTTCAAACCCTAGTTTACAAAGGAGATGTGTTTTTCTCTTGATTTCTCATTTGCTCTTGATTCCCGAACTTAAATATTATTTGTTCTAAGCTATGTTATGGGTGTGTGACCACCAAATCCTTTTGGTATGCCCTTGAAATCCTAGTTTTCATGGGAGAGGTGTTTTCTCTTTATCTTGCCTTTGTCATTGATTTCAAACCTTGATAGTCGTTTGTTATCGATTCCAATATATGATTGTTACTTTATCTCTGATTCCAAGCTTGATATCCGTTGTTATTGATCTCGAGACTTGATTGTTTCCTTGTCCTTAATTTCCTAAGCTTAATGATCCATTTGTTCTTGGTATCTAAATTTGATATTCGTTTGTTATTGATTCTACCCTTGTGATTCAATTATTTTCGATATTCAATACTTGATATTTATTGGTTATTGATTTCAAGATTTGACATTCAATTGCTCTTGACTTCAATACTTGATATTCCTTCGTTCTTGGTTCCAAAACTTGATATTCGTTTATTATTGATTTCAATACTTGATTACTCTTTGTTTTTGAGTTCGAAACTTGAGACTTATTAGTTCCTGATTACAAAGTTTGATATGTCTTTGTTATTGACTCCAAGATTCTATTGTTACTTTGTTCTTGATTTCAAGCCTTGATTGTTTCTTATTTTGATTCCAAAGCTTGATATGAGTTTGTTATGGAATTCGAGACTTGATTGTTCCTTTATTTTGGATTCCAAAAACTTGAGATTCGTTTGTTATTAATTTCAAACCTTGCTTGTTCTTTTGTTCTTGATTTCCAAGCTTGATAGCCATTTATTCTTGATTCCAAAGCTGGATTATTTATTTGCTCATGAATTCAAAACTCTAGTGATTGGTAGTGACCACTAAAATGGTATTTTCGATGATATTATGTTAATTTTTCTTAAATTATTTCGTTAAAAAAAAAATGTAGATGGATTTGGAAGCTAAAATGGGAGGACAAGTCTGGTTAGGTTTCAACTGTAACTTTTGGTGGATTGTAATTTATATCAGAGTGCGCAGCGAACTAACGGAGTAACGGAGCTAAAGTGGGTGTACGCGGAACCCTCGGTGGAAATCCATAAATTCCGTGTGGGTTGGGTTACCCTTGGTGTAAGTCCATGAATACCCACCCCCAAGAAAAATCCTAGATTTATAAATGTCATTTGATGTGCCACATAAATGACGGATTCATACACATTGGCATAACATGTGTTGTGGGAGCCGGTGAGGGCTCGGGTTGAGTTGCATGAGTGAGTCTCATCTCATTTCATGGCATGACATAGTAAATCCCAACATTGAGTTGCATATTCTTGATTGAAATTGTTGTGGATGGTTGATTGTTGCATGTGAACATTTCATATGCATTTAGGTCGGGGAGTAGCCTCTTTAGGAGATATCCTATTGAGCGTGGCTCACCCTTTATGGGAAAATATTTCAGGTGCGGGGTTCACAGCGGCGGATGGCTCCCAATTCGAGTCTCAAGGGTGAAGAAGGCCGACTTGTGGCTTTTATGACTCATTTTGTATAACTTTTGTGAAAATCCCATTTTTGGCATGTAAATATAAAAGAATTTTAATCGAATTCATATGGACTATTTTAATGTAACATTGCATGTTATTATATGAGTATGGATAATTGGACCCGGTGTGGTCGATGTTACTTATAAATGGACCCAGTGTGGTCAATATTTATTCATAAATGGATCCGGTGTGGTCAATGTAGTATAATTGTACAGGTTGTGTTTTGGGTAGAGCTCCCCGTACAAAGGAGACTCTGCCCGAATTTTATTAAATTAAGGACCCCGATTTCTGGGGCGTCACAGTTTTAATTTTATACAAAGTAATTATTGAAGGTTTCTTTTCTTCAAACGATTTCCATTCATTGTGATTTCAATACAAGGTATTTACTTTTCTCGCAATTTCAATTCTTGTTATTTCAATTCTCATCTTTCTTGCTTTAATTTAGAATGATGCTTTATTTAAGTTCTTTCAATTTCAATTTAGTCATGAGCGAGTAGTCATTTTCCAGTTTGATTGAATGAAGTAGTCTGATCCGTGAATTGGGGGTGTTGACTCAAAACTAGGGCTTGTTTACTATCGAGTTATTTGGGTTAATTGAATGAGTTAATTCAAAGATACTATTGAATTGTATATCTTCTTGCTTACCTGTCAACAACTAAGACTCGACACGAGTAATTCTTATAATCAATGCAATCGTAGTTAATTTCGTTAATTAGGTGTTAAACGAATATCTACCACTTGAGTGCGTTTGACTACAATCTCGAGTGAGCTATAGAGTTTTAGTCAAAATACCTATTCACAGTGGGGTGATCTCTACCGATCTACCTGTTCTTTCATTTAATTGTTATTTTCTTAAAGTGATCAATTTCTCAACCAATTCTCAAAATGCAAGGTTTTCTTTTCTTTTAACCATCTCCTCTTGAGCGATTCATTTTCCTTGCAGAGAAAACCTTGGTAATCGACCGAGTTACAAAAATGATATCCCTTCATACGCTTGGGAATTCCTCTATAATTTAATCAACTCTAAGGAGCAAGCATTTTTGGTGCTGTTGCTGGGGAAAATGGTTTTGATTCAAGGGTGATTCGGAGGTTACTGAGGTAAGTCTTTTGATCCACATTACGAGTTTAGGTGCGTTCTTCGCTGTATTTTACCTTTAATTTTTTTATTTATTTTTAGTTTCTGTGCATAGTCTATTTTTATTTACTTATTTTTCTTTTGTATGTGGGTAAGAAACACACTTCATAATAGACTTGTAAGACTTGAACCCACACACACTATTGAACTAGATGGAATTAACAATGAAAATCCATAAAACATGGGGAATTAGGGACACAACTTTCCCCTAGTTCCAACTGGTCCAAATAATGGGAACGTTGGAAATAGTATCCCACCATCTCCACATGTGAGAATGATAAGAGATTATCTTCAACCCACTCGTTCCTCCACCCCTTCGTGCATACTTTTGCCTGTGCAAGCACAAACTTTTATTGTAAAACCCAGAATGCTCCAATTGCTTCCATAATTCCATGGTATGGATAGGGATAACCCCTACCTCCATATCAAGGAGTTTGAGGAGGTAGTTTGCATGTTAATAGAGCAGGATATGCATGAGGAGGTGGTGAGAATGAAGCTATTCCCATTCTCATTGAAAGACATTGCAAAAACATGGCTCAACTCTCTAAAGCCTCAAACTATGGCTACTTGGGCCAAGTTGCAAAAAGAGTTTCTTAAGAAATTCTTCCCAGTTCATGGAACAAATGCTTTGAAAAAACAAGTGCAAAAATTTTCTAAAAAATCCAATGAATTGTTCTATGACTGCTGGGAGAGATTTTACCACATCATGGCTTTAAACCATGGCAGTTGGTGAGTTTTTTTTACGAATGGATCACACGAGCTCATCATCAGTTCATCAACATGATGTGTAATGGTGAGTTTTTGAGTAAGGAGCCCCAGGAAGTGATAGACTATTTTGATAGTTTAGCGGAGAATGCCCAATCTTGGGATTTTTTTGACCCCCCTAAACGATCGAAATAGTCTCCTCCATCCTAGTCTGTTGGGGATGAAAAATATGCTTTAAGAGAGCAAGATGAGTTATTTTCCAAGATTGATCATCTATATAGGAAGGTTGAAAACTTAGAGGTAAGGAATGTGAATGAGGTAGTAAGTGTGCCTCAGGAGGAACTTTGTTCTTTATGTGAGTCATTTGAGCATTCTGTAAAAGATTGCCCGACCTTACTAGTTTATAAGGAGGTCCTCCATGAGTAGGTGAATGCCTTTAATTAGGCTAGGCAACAAAATTTCCCCTACTCCAATACATAAAGTTAGGGTTGGCATAGCCACCTGAACTTGGAGGAATGACACTACTACTCAACCCTCCACCTCTATGCCTTATGTCCCTTCAAGTCAACCAATGTCCATTCCTATTCAGTCTACAAGTAATTAGTCTTTGCACCCACTAAAACAAGGGTTTGTTCAGAATCCGAGTGCACAAGGGCAATCTAGTGTACCTCCATAACAACCTCCTCACAAGAGAAACATCGAGGATGTTCTCTATTAGTTCATTCACAGTCAAACCACCATAAACAATCAAATCAATCAAGCTCTAAATGACATTAGGTCTCAATTGACCAAGTCGACCAACACTATGGGGATGATGCAACAAGAAAACAAAAAATTCCCTGCACAACCCCAAGAGAATCCCAAAGGTCAACATTGGATTGAGAGTTCTAATGTCCAAGTAACGATGATTAGGTCAAGTCCATAACCACTCTTCAGAGCAGTAAGAAAGTCGACAAAATCATCCCACCCAGTGTCTCTAAGCCTACAAAAAAAGAGACTCAGGGTAGTCCCAAGGACTTGAGCTACCCAAGGTTGTTGAGTCTGAGGAGGTTGTTTGTCCCATTCCTACTCTTTACCCTCAACGGTTGAAAATGCCTACAAAAAAAGTCAACCAAGATGAAATTCTTGATTTATTCAAGTAGGTAAAAATAAATATTCCTATCCTTGATGCAATTCGACAAGTGCATTCATATGCTAAATTTTTAAAAGATTTGTGCACCGTTAAGAGAAAAATTGAATGTCCAAAAAAAGGCATTCCTGACGGAGTAGGTAAGTACTATTCTTCGAACCAACACTTCACCCAAGTATAACGATCCCGGCTATCCTACCATTGGGAGTAAAAAAATCACTATTAGACTTGGGTGTAAGTGTGAATCTGTATCCCTTCTTGGTCTGCAAGCAGTTAAGCATGGGAGAATTGAAGCCCACTTCAATTACTCTTCAGTTGGCAGACCGGAGTGTGAAAATACCGAGAGGAGCGGTGGAAGATCTGTTGGTTCAAGTAGATATGTTTTACTTCCCCATCGACTTTATAATACTGGACATTGCACCGGTTGCTAAGCCCGCTGCATAGATTCCCATAATCTTAGGACGCCCATTCCTTACAACATCAAATGCATTAATAAATTGTAGGAGTGGTGTGATGAAATGCTCTTTTGGGAATATAATGGCTAAATTTAATATTTTTTATGTAGCAAAGCAACCGGGAGGTGAGGTAGAATTTTGTGAGATAGACCTGGTGGATGAGTGTGGGGAGGAGAAGTTTGAAACTTCTATATATTCTGATCCTCTATATTTTTGCTTGATTAATTCTGAATGAGAGGAAGATAACTTTGAGGCTATCTTTTATACTGACTTTCTAAACAACTTGCAGGAGTTCCAAGGTGTGGAGAGACACCTCAAACAAGAACTGTTCTTTGGTTAGGAAAATCCCGAGGGAAGTCAGGTATTGGGTAATTGGAGCCCGGTCGAACCTTTTTGAATAAATTGACTTTTTGTACATTAGTTAGTTAGATAACTTCTTCTTTTATTTTTAAATAAGATATTTATTTTCTTTTATGTTATTTTGTAGTTAGTTTGTTTAGTAGCTACGCTGAGGTATTCTCTTTTCCTTATCTTTTATTTCCTCATTTCATTATCTTTATTGCATTGAAGACAATGTAGATTTTAAGTTGGGGGTGAGGGTTACACCATGGTTTTTCTCCTATTCCTATTTTTTTTAATATTCTTTGTAGTTTAGTAAAAAAATAAAAACAATTTGAAAAAATGTCTATTTGCATAATATTTGTTGTTTCTTGAGAGTTGTGAGATGTAGATATTCTGTGTGATACCCGAATTGGTTTCATGATGTACTCTAGAGACTAGTAGTCTATGCTTAAATATCATAGTGATGTTTGTATTGGAAACCCAAAATTTGTTCATAATGAGCATACAATTTCTGTTGGGATTTATGAGATTAGATTCATGTTTCGAAAAAGATTGACATTCATAGTAGAGATGCATGTATAAACCCTGTGAGTATTGCACTTATCATGATTGGAGGGGTATAATACATTTACTCTAATGATATTCATTTCAAATCTATTGCTTTTAAATAATCTCATTACTCCAGTTTTGGTTAGGAGCATAGGAGTAATTAGTTGGTTATATCTCAATAAAGAGCAACACTTTTTCATACTTTTTGAAAAATGATTATGGGCCGTCTTTGAATTCTATTTGAGCCTTAAGTCTATTCTTTCATTGCATTATCTTTAGTATCCGTGATTGAGCCATGATGAATTTTCATTTCTTTACCTCAATTAATAACCAAGCCGAGCATATAAGTATATATCTTACCATTGTTATCCTTAGATATGTGTTTATTTGATATGTTTAGGGAGTTGAGGTGAAATATTCAATCATGAATGAATTAAAAAGAAAGATGATGAGAAATAAAAGAAGGAAAAATTTTGGAATCGAGTTGGAATTGTGAAAAGAATGTTGAAAAATAAAAAGCCAAAGGCTTGTAAAGGAAGAATGAGGGATATAAGATTATATGCTACATAAAAAAAGGGTTCAGTGTATGTGAAATATGAAAATTGTCTATGGGATAACCCGTTTTGAATCCTTAAATCCGTCGTTTCTTAAAACTTCACCCAAGGCCTCATTATAACCGGATGAAGTCCTATTTGATTTTGGAAGGTATGTGTGAGTGTGTAAGCTTTAATGTCCATGAGATATGATAACTATATTACTTATATGTCTTTTAATATTCCTTCCATGAGATTATGCCAAGGTCATCCCATTTATCTTATGCACTTCATTTTTGAGAAATGTGAGTAAAAATTTATCTTGATTACATAAATTCGATCCTCACATATACTTATGAATGAAACAGTCATGATAATTAGAGATTGTCTTTTCTGAGTGTGAAAACCTTGGTGAGTTTTGGCATTGAAACTAGCTTTGGATAGCTAATAGGAATATAAATCTGGGTTGATGAATCTCTTGAGCTACATGATCATATCACACACACATGGGTTTTGAGTACTAGCATGATGGTGAATATTCTTGCATAGCCTTGAAGTCTTTAGAAAAACCGTGTGTTAATTAGCTTGAGTAAATATGGTATGTCTTTGATCCCACGGTTATTGAGAAACAATAAGTTGAATTTCGGATAGACAAAATTGAAGTTTGTAGGTACCTTCTTTGGAAACCTTCATGAGATAACACTCGTCTAATAGGAGAAACCTAAGAGTTTAAAGGCTAGTGTATAGGCTAAATGCATTTGTGTTACCTAAAAAAATGGTTTTATATTTCTAATTTTGTATTTAATTTTTCATTACATTAGATTGTTTATTATGCTTTAAATTCCTAGCATTGTATTTGTTGTTTTGTATCATAAATTGCATTGCACGAGAATTTGTGGTACATTGAAATGTGATGAAGACTTTAATTGGGTATATTTTGAGTTTTAGAATTTAGAGTTAAATAGTTTTATTTTTAATTAATTTTGGAAAAAGAAAAAAAACAAGATTTTTTGAGATTTTGAGCTCAGCTACTGGTAGGTCGAAAGTTGATTCCTATTGGTAGGTTTCTGTTCGGTCCGGAAAAATGAAAAGGCTTCTATCAATAGGAAATCATTTCATTCCCCAAAACCCTTGAGACCCACCTCTCTAAACACTTTCTCTAACTTTTGAAAAACCCTAAGGAAGTTTTCTAAACCCTCAAATGTTTTTAATTTCACTTTGATTATGTTCTTGATCATGAATTTCAAAATGGCTTCTTGGAAAATTTTGTCCCAATCTGACTTCTCTTACAAAATTTGAAACCCGGGAAAAAAATTTAAATTTTAATTAAAATGGTAAAACGGTAATTAGTCATTAAAGCACGGGTCAAAAACTCAAATTTTTATAGAACCGGATGACGGAACATACCTCACCGTTCGATTCGTCTCACAAAAATAGGCTAACTAGTCAATTTTCATCGAATTTCGATACGGTCAGATTTTTGAGTGTTATGATGAGATTGGGTATCGTGTGATCAAATTTCTGAGATTAGATTTTAATTATGGAACCCATAAATATAATTTAAAGTACATCTCATAAAATTATATCAAACATGACACGTGACGATATGTGATTGGTTGGGATAAAATTGGACTAATGGAAGTGTGACACTTGATGCCTTAAGGGCCAAGTATATAAAAAGGGACATAAAGTGGAAGACAACACTCATTTGTTTCTTCATATTTTTGGCAGAGAGAGAGAGAGAGAGAGAGAGAGAGAGAGAGAATACCATTTCTCTTCTACTTCTTCTTCCTTTTTCATTCGATCTACAACAATCCATCCGATATATCAAGTTGGGGCAAGAATTAAAGTTACTCATTATGACAAAGGCTACATGCCAGTACCAACCAAATCCATTTCAACATATGGCAGAAGTTGTAGTTTTGGCTAGAGGTTGAACAAATCATTGTTTGGTATCGTGAGGAGTCGTTCTACCTCATGTGCAAGCTACAAGAGGTAGGATTCCCCTATCTAGATTTATATTTAATTCTATAATTTGTGAAACTCTATTATGATTAATTTATTTTGTGTTAGAATTAATGACTTAAAGCATGTTAATTGTAAATTAGCATGGCCTTGATGAATTTATGACATATCAAGTTTAATTGATTTGTTAGAATGGGATATGGTTATGAGTCCATATGTATGTTAAATGAATTATTTTGGGTATGCTATGTGTTTATATTTTATGCCAACTAAGTGTTTGGGTAAATGCATAGGTAAAAGAAAGTATATTATTTGGAACATGCTTGGCGATGTTTATGAAATGTTATTATATGATTTATGATATGATTAACATAATGATGAAATGGAGTTGCAATTGTATATCACATTTGCATATGCACATGTGCACTATATTCGTGGGCATTGACATGAGTGTGAGTGTGTGTGCCTGGATTTGGGTCAATCACCACTTAGGTGAGTTGAAGGTGGGCTTGGGAAGGTTGGACTTAGGTCTAGCTGAGTCGTATTGGAATTGCATAAATAAATGTGTCAGGGTGTAGCAAAAAGGGTATATTATCCCTCGGGTGCAAGACCCGATAACGTCGATTATGTGCTTTCCGTTGGTGTAATGAGCCCATAAAAGCGTGACGACGAAAACAGAGTCGCAGGTGGGATGTCCTGAAGATCTGTTGACGGTGTGGTGTCCCGTTGGTGAAAGACCATAAATCGCCTCCCCAAAAAGACAAGGAATTAAATTAAATGGTCATTGGATGTTAACATTAATGGAAGGGGCTTGGAATGCCCAAATTCATACGCATGACATTGCATGTGTTATGGGAGCTCGGGATGTGGCTCGGTATTAGCATTGCATGCATGACTTTACACTTCATGGCATGTGATGGATTAGTAGCATTGTTCATGTATATATATGTGAATTGTATGCTTGGAAATATTTATGATTGCATGACATTTCATATGCATATGGATTGGGAGAAGATCTCCATAGGAGATACCCTATTGAGCATGACTCACCCTTTATTGGGATATATTTCAGCTGTTGGACGGGCGTCCACTAACAACCCTAATTTGGGCCCGCTTTGAGGATAGAGCTGGGTTGTGGCTCTTGATATGATTTTTTATAGTCCCTTGTATATAATTACATTTTTTCCTTGTATATTTTTGAAGTACAAAACTTGCATTTTACTAAAGGCATTTAATGGGACTCTTGTGGACATTATTCTTTCGTGACTGAATGTATGTCGTAGATGTTGGTATTCAATACTATATTGACTGGATGTCAATGTCATTAATCCTAAATAATGCATAAACGAATTAGGTTTTAAAGTTCATTGTGTGCTTAAATTAGATTAAAATAATTAAGTTATAGAGTATTAGGGTTAATGACATTTTGCAGGGTTTCGAGCGAAAATACAGAAATTCAGGAGGATTCAAGTGTACAAGCTGAATAAGGAAGGGGAGGCAAGTACAATTATCAAATAAATAACAAATCAACAAGGAGGCTGCCAAAGCAAAAATCCAGAGGAATACCACCGTCCGGACGATGGTGGCGGCGTCCGGACGGTCCTTCAACCGTCTCAACTCTCTCTCATCTCCTATTGGTCCAATTAAGCAACAAAGTCCTCCTATTGGCCAGTCAGGGTGTCTTCCGCCTTAAAGCCTCCTTTAGGTGCCTATAAATAGCCCCTCCCAACTTTTTTTTTTTTCCAGGGAAATCTAGGAGATTTCAGTTCAGTGCTAGAGGGAAGGAAAAATAGAAAGAAAGGAAGAGTGAAGCCCTGTCAGAATCACTTCCCAGATAGAATTTTCTCTACTTCTACATTTCTGTTTATCCTTTGTACCTGAGGGTTGAACCTCTCCCACTTTTGTGCCCTAACTGGTAATAAGAGTGGCAGTATTTCAGATATTCCTTGGGAAAGGACGTGTTGTATTTTGTTTTAAATTTTACTGGGATTATCTACTCCTTTTGCTTGTCTATAGCAATGAGGCGTGAGTAGTTTGTTTATACTCTTTGGTGAAGGGTGAATGCGTGTGTCATATTGTTTACGTTATGAAAATGCCGATGTTTTACTTATGCATTAATGTTTATACCTCCCTTAATTGATGGATGGTTATATTTATTATATGCTCATGGTTATAAACACCAAGCAGAGCCTAATTCTATATACCATATTATCTATAATTATTACGCACTTCATACATAATACAATGATGTACGTAATTGAGCTTTATGTTATAGTCGGGAGATTGGTTATAGATGGGTTAAATCTTGTCATTGCCAATGCTTTTAATTCAATACATAATCCAGAACTCTGTCATCATTGAATCATCAACTTGCCGATTGAATAGCTTGAGTAAACATTTTGAATGGTTCACCTTCTGGTTTAGTAATGTTATTTGATTGATGCATGGTACAAAGACCTTCCGGCTAACCTAATCAGTTGTTGTGTTATGGTTCAATATACATCAAACCTACCGGTTAACTTTCTAGTAAAATGGGAGTTAATTGCTGTAAGGCGGCATTTTCATAAACAAACAATACAATGCATGTTGGATCCTCGAATTGAAGAGTTCCTTTTATCATTATCGGTCAAAGTTTTAGTTAAGTGTTTATTTCATAAGTTCTAAGCTCACACCACAAGCTATTCCGTTGCACATTATATCCACGAAAATTTTACCATTCATGTTTTGAATCTTGACAGTTAGCTCCCTGTGGGTTCGACCTCGGACTTAAACCGAGAAATATTGCAATTTGACCACTTATACTTGGGTGTATGACATAAATCAGGCTAGATCAAGATTTTTGGCGCCGTTGCCAGGGAGTTATAGTGATTTCAAAACAAATAGGGAAGTTTTTTAGTTTGTATTATATGTATATGCACTATTTGTTGTATTTTCATTGTTTATGTCTGTTAAGTCATCAGTAGGGTCTGTAAATTAGTCTAGTCCTTCATCTTCGTCATCGTCACAAGCATCATCAGACTCTTTCGAGTTAAGCATGGCTAATAATAATCCAAGGGAACAAAAGGTAGTTCAGAATGTTCGACCTTTAAGAGAATACTTGCAACCCACACGCACTAGTGTCTCGTTATGTTTTGTTTTTCCGATTAATGCTCCAAATTTTAACATTAATGTAGGGACAATACAACTTTTACCACAGTTTCATGGTCTAGAGTCTAAAAACCCGTATTTGCATATGAAAGAATTTGAGGAAGTATGTGGTGCTTTGCAAGATAATTCTGAGATGGTCCGGTTGAAACTTTTTCCTTTCTCTTTGAAGGAGAAGGCTAAATAGTGGCTAAATTCTTTAAAATCCCAATCTATTCCAAGTTGGTAAGTTTTGAAAATCGAATTTTTTATATTTTTTTGCCTGTGCACCGCACTAATCCATTGAGACGTCAAATCATGAATTTTTCTATAAAAGGAGAAATTTTTTATCAATGTTGAGAGAGATTTAAGGATCTTCTCCAAGTTTGTTCACATCATGCATTTGAAAGTTGGACGTTAGTTGGTTTCTTCTATGATACCCTCCCATCCGCACTACGTAAGTTTGTTGAAATGATGGCCCAAGGGGAATTCATGAGTAAGAGGCCCGAGGAGGCATTCAAGTTTTTTGACACCATTTTTGAGCATTCCCAAATGTGGGACTCGACCTCACCAAATATTGTTGAAACAAAGCCATCTTCATTCCAAGGAGGGAAATATGTGTTAAAAGAAGATGATGACCTAAGGGCTAGAATAACTACCTTGTCCCGAAAGCTTGAAGCCCTAGAAATGAAAAAAACCAAGGAAGTTTCTGTTGCATCTTCCACTAAGTGGTCATGTGGAATCTGTGTATTGTTAGGACATCCCACGGGGAAATGTCCCACCATTTCAGCATTCAAAGAGGTCTTGATGGAACAAACCAATGCCTTTTCAAATTTTAGCAAACCTTACTCCAACCCCTATTCTGACACCTATTACCCAGGGTGGCAGAATCACCCGAATTTTAGTTGGAAAAACACACAACCAGTGAGTTAGCCACCAGGTCCACCTTCACCACAACCACAGACTCAACAGCCTTATCAGCCTTATCAACCCCCACATAAGAAGAGTTTAGAGGACACCATGGACCAGTTCATTCAAAGTCAAATGAGTTTTAATACTTAGACCACTCATGCATTTAATGATTTCAAAGCTCAAACTTCACAGAATATTGAGGATATTAAGAGTCATTTAGCCAAATTGATCCATTCTTTGAGCACAACAGAAAAGGGAAAATTCCCATCTCAACCTAAACCTCCATAGGGTCAAAACCAGGCTAATGTTGTTTCTTCTGAACCTTCTCCAAGTCAAGTGCAAGCAATTACCACACTGAGAAGTGGTAAGATGATTGACAAGACCATTAAAGCTAAAACCCTTGAGCCAATAGCTGAGTCAATCCCGATAAATGAACCAATTGAGCCTGAACCAGTGATTGAAAAGGAACCATAATTGCCAAATGAAAAAGATTATTCAAGTCCTGTTCCGTTACCTTTTCCTCAAAGAATCAAGAAACCTCAATCGTTGAATAATCATGCTGAACTCTTTGAGTTGTTTAAGCAAGTAAAGATTAACATATCCCTGTTGGATGTAATCAAGCAAGTCCCATCCTATGCCAAGTTTCTAAAAGACCTTTGCACAGTGAAAAGAATGATCAATGATTATGATCCCATAATGTGATTATTTGATGGAAAAGATTAATCATTTGTTCAGAAAAAGGTAAATGTGATGAATTGTTAAAGATTTTTTATTATGATAGTAATGGAATAATTTTGTTTATTTTGCAGGAAAAGGATTAGAAAAATTAGAGAGATAAAGGTGGATGAAGAAGAGCAGCTGAGTTAGACTTACTGGAATGCACGTCCGGATGGGGGATTGCTATTGCGTCCGGACGGAGTTGACAGAATGAGAACATGGACGTGCTTTGAAGAATTGGAGCATACTACCAAGTGCGTCCGGACGGTTGATATCATGCGTCTGGACGCGTGTTTCTGAAAGATGGGATTCTAGAGGAAGAAGTAGAATGTGATCAGACTTCTTGGACTAGGAAAATATAAATAGGGGGGATAATTATGATGTAAAACGAGGACTTTTTAATTATTTTTATTCTTTTTCTGGTTGAAGATTTGGATGTCTGGCTAGGCTTTCTGACTAGGGCTAGGGGAGAACCTCTCAATGAAGTACGATATTGTTATTGACTTATTGGTTTAATGGTATTTGGTATTTTGTTAATTTAACTTTTGATTATTAGTAAAGTTTTTGCTCTGTAAAGATTCTTGAGTCATTGTGACTTATACTTTGATTACTTGAATTTCCCTGCGAGACAAATAGCTAGTTATTCCTTGCTTAAGTTAATTACAATTTATTTCACATAATAATATAGCTAGAGGATTGTGTGGTTAAGTCAATAATTTGATTGCTAAGAAAGTTTGACTTATTGTAGACTCCGGGCACAGTAAATACTTACAATTGGCCATCAATTCTTTGATTTTTCTGAATAAACCTTTGGTTATAAATAGTGGTGTTTTCTTGTTCTCATTGCTAAATTCACTGACTGGAGTCAGTTGATGGTTCGACTATTTTCTGGGTTTGAAAACTAAGTCTGTAATCATTACTGTATGAATTTTAGAGGGTGTATTTGATGCTCTAGTACTTTACATATTGTTTTAATTAATTCATTTACTTATAATAGTTCAAACACTCTTTTTGAGAAACATTTTTACAAGTTTGTTAACAGATTTAGTGTGGCAACTATTGTTTTTAAACTTCCCTGAGGGTTCGACCTCGGTCTTCCGAGTTTATATTACTTCGCACAACCTATGCTTGTGTTTACATATTTAAAGTTGTAGCATGTTTTTGGTGCCATTGCCGAGGAACTGTTGAAAGACAAGGAGCTATCGTTACATTTATTGAGGTTGTTATGGTTTACGATTCGTCGGAGATCCGGTAATTTCGTTCCATTTTTATTTTTGCTGAAATTCATTTTCTTTTGTCATTTAATTTTGTTTTCTCTTTTTAATCGTTTTTTTTAGTTTGTTTATGAGTTCTTGACATCGTGATTTGAGTGGACATTTAATAAGAGAAGACTTAGATACTCTGTTTGAAAATTTATTTTGTTCATCTGATCCAAATCATACATCTCACACAATGGCTACAGATTCTAATAATAATAGGAGAAATAATTTTCTTGAACATGAGGATCCTGATGACAGAATAAGTAATCATGATGAGAATGATGTCGATAATCTGAATGTTAATCAAGGTCGGATTTTGCGTGAATATTTACAACCTGCACGTCATCCTACACCTTCATGCATCATTTTTCCATTACAGGCCACAAATTTTATTTTTAAACCTGACAAGATTGCATTGCTTTCAAAATTTCATGGCATGGATTCTGAAAACCCTTACCAGCATATAAGAGATTTTAAGGAGGTTTGTGCTACATTTCATGATCAAACTGTTTCTGTGAATACAATCAGGTTGAAGCTCTTTCCTTTCTCATTAAAGAAAAGAGCTAAGACTTGGTTGCATTCTCTCAGACCTAGGTCTATAGGCACATGGCCAGAGATGCAGAAGGAATTTTTGAAAAAAAATTCCCTACACATCTTACAAACTCTTTCAAAAGGCAAATCATAATTTTTTCTCAAAAAGAGTCTGAAATTTTTTACCAAAGTTGGGATAGATTTAAAGACCTTCTTGCATCTTGCCAACATCATGGATATGAGAGCTGACATGTGTTATGTTTCTTTTATGAGGTTTTAACCCCTCAAATGCGTCAATTTGTTGAAATGATGTGTAATGGTGATTTTATGAATAAGGAATTAGATGAGGCTTTTGATTTTCTAGATCGTTTATCCGAGAATGTACAGTCTTGGGATACTACGTCACAAGAACCTCCTAAGAATAGAAATGTTAATTCTTCAGCATGCTACATTGTCTAGGAGGGTTGAGGCTATGGAATTAAAAAAATTTAATGATATTGATGTTGTTCCTACTAAGGAAATTTTCAGTATTTGTGAAATCCTTGGACACCCCATAAAGGAATTTCCAACAATTCCTGTCATAGCTTGAGTCCCGCATGATCAAGTAAATGTTGCAAATACTTTTTCAAAGCCTTATGACAATCCATATTCGAATACATATTACCCTGGGTGGAAAAATCACCCCAATTTTAGTTATAGGGGTGAGAATCATGCATCACAAATACCTCAACAAAATTTCTCTAATTTTGTTCCCTACACTCCACCCCCAAGAGGAATTTTGAAGATGTATTATCTCAATTCATGCAAAGTCAGACTGTAACACCCCACATTTTATTTTATAGATGCATATAGATATATAGTAAATAATCGTTGTAAAAATATGGATATGAGTAGTGACGATAGGAATAAAAACTAGAGATGCGAATTGATTGGGAAGTTAAGCTTCGAAGATGTTTAAACTTGGAAATGGTGAATAAACAAGTTTCTAAAGGTTTTTAGGTCAAAATAAGGTTTCCATTGAGTCCGGAAGGTAGAAAAACCTTGGGAGAGGTAATATGAGGTGTATTAGAAGTTAGGAAGTATTTTGGAGTTAAAACACATTTTAGAGAAAATTTGGGAATTTAGGATTTTGGACACTGCTTAGTATTTTGGCCATAACTTTTTATCCTTAAGTCCAATTGATCTGAAATTTTTACAGCAGATAGTAGACCTATAGGGCTACAAAAGTGTATCTCATGAAAATTTTCCAATTCGACCTCTAAATGGGTCAAAACTGCACTGGAAGTCGAGACAAAAATCTGGCAGTCGAGCCGTACCGGTACGCCGAACTCCAGTAGCTCAACCGTACCGGTACGCGTACCGGTACGCCCGATAAAACCCAGCCCGCTCCGACTTCGGGTCTTTCTCCATTTCTTCCACTATAAATACTTAATGCCGCCCCCTTAAGCCTCATTTCACCCATCCAAACCCTAGGCACCCTTAGAGAGCAAAAGAGGGAGAGAAAAACACAAACATTGAGAGAGATTTACAAGATCAAAACCCTAGATTTCTAAGATTTCACTTCTCTACTCATTCTCTTTTCTTCCATTCTTCACCCACTCTCACCCAAATCTCTTGAAACCCTAGGAGGAGGAAATTAAGAGGAAAAGGAAGGAGAACAAGAAGGTTTTGAAGGTTGGGTCTTGGATTTATAGCTTGGCTTAAAAGGTAGGGGATTTCTTCTCTTTCTCTTACATTGATGTTAGGGTTAATAAATATGTATGTTTTGATTCTTTATGATATGTATTTGCTATGGCTCAATTGTTTCTTGATTCTTGTTCAAATGTTAACATGTTTTACACAAATTTAGGGTTGAATACCCATGAAATCTCTTTTTGGTTTGAAAAACCCTAGTTTTCAAGAGTTTTCCTCTTGAACTCTTCCTTTATTCTTGATTTCAAAATCATAGTGTTTTGTGTTGAGTAAGAAAAATGATATTGTTGTGATCTCTTGCATTTTCTTTGTTGGTTATTGAAAATGACAAATGCTCAATTTGGGGATTTTTAAGATTTAATTGTAAATTGGGAAATTGGATTTGGTATTGTATCTCTTATGAGTGTGGGATGACCATGGGTGGCCTTTGACGAGATATCGTAGAGTGGGTAGATGTGTTGCTTGCTCCGTGTGGGTTAGCATTTCTCCTACCACTCGTAGTGGGGTTAGTGCTTTGGTAAGACTAAACCGCTATTGCTCACGGGTGCCGTGTAAGAGGGTTAGTATACTAATACCTGGGTTGGATACGTCACTACCATTGGTGTGGCATACGCCCTTCCTAAAGGATGGATATCTTTGATAAGATTTGTGTGGGTGTGTGTGGGTTAGATATTACTCAATGTGTCGATTCATGGGGTGTGCCTTGCATCATGTTTGAGATACATATACATATTGATGGATTGTTGTGTTGTTGTGGAAAATGGTTTATATTTTGGAAAAAGGGATATTGATTTGATCTTGGTTTCTTTTACAGTTTATGTAATTTACTGTTGCTACTTAAACTTGAGATCCATTTGAAAATGTCCCTGTTTTACTTCAAAGGTTATATATGATATTTGTGAAATGTGACCGACCCATTTTGTATTTTTATAAACCTTGTTTGAGTTGGGAAGATTTTGCTACAGAGCTTCGTGCTCATCCCCTACAAATTACATTTTTCAGATTTGGTGCTAGAGGAGGATCTCGGCATCGACGAGTCAGGGCATTGGGAGGCTCCACTCGAGGGGAACCTAGATCCCGAGGAGGATATGTAGAGATGTAGCTACTTTTGTACTAGACTAGGTTATTCTTTTGGACACTGTAAGGTCTAGTTCCTTTTGCTATTCCGCTGTGCTACTTTAGTTAAATTTTTGAGATGTAAATGCTATGGTTGGGCATATTCTTTTGGGATAATGATGTAAATATTTTATGGATGATGAATGAAGTTTAATTTATTTATGGATGATATTAGTGCTCTCATGATGTAAATGGTTTTAGTATGTAATGCCGTCCAGGGTGTGTTTTGGGGCGTTACACAGACTAACTTCAATAATCAAACCACTCAGGCTGTAAATGATATAAGAAGTACTCTTACTAAATTGACTACTGCCACATGCCATCAGGAGAAATGTAAGTTTTCAGCTCAACCCCAACCTAATCCGCAGGGTCAATTTAATGTAAATGAGACTGGTACTTTTGATACTGTACATGAGCAGGTTAAGTCTATCACCACACTTCGTAGTGGGAAAATAATAAATAAAACTGTTCCCACTAAAGTACAAGAATTTGAAGAAATTTCAAAATCTATGGAGAGTGGTGATAAACTTGATCAATCTGAAAACATTAAGCCTGAGAGAAATGTGACATCTGCACCATTCCCACAGAGATTACTTACATCTGTCAAGCCAAACATGCACGTTATATGATGGACATATTTAAACAGGTTAAGATCAATATTCCCTTGTTGGATGCTATAAAATAGATACCTTATTATGCAAAATTTTTGAAAGATTTGTGCAATGTCAAAAGAAAATTAAATGTGTAAAAGAATACCTTTTTAAATGAGCAGGTATCTTCCATCATTCAACATAGGACTTTACCCAAGTATAAAGACCTTGGTTGTCCTACCATCTCTTGTGTTATTGGTGATTAGTACTTAAAGTTGACATATTATTATGACATTTTAAGACTAATGGTACTTTAATGGAGTTTAAGTGATGTCATTTCAGGCCCTAAACTGAACAAGGACTCAAGAACAACAAGTACCACACTTGGATGCAGCACCAGTACATTAGAGCCCAAAATTGGAGAAGCTTGGAGCACAGCCAGAACGTTCGAACGCCAGATCACGTTCGAACGTCCACAATACACTGTAGCAGACTCAACTGCTGAAGAGAAGGTGTGTTGCAGTTAGGAAAGAAGACTGGAGCTCTGAAGTACTTGAGTGCACGTTCGAACGCCAACTCACGTTCGAACGTGCACTTGAGTTGATGGAAGACCAGACCACTGCAGAGAGTTGGAACTGAACTTCACAGAAGACCACAGTGAAAGGGGTCAGAGCAAATCTGGCGTTCGAGTGCAAAAACAAGAAGAAACGTTCGAACGACAGTCAACGTTCAAACGCCCTCAGTGCAAAAACAGAAAGAACGTTCGAACGCCAACTCACGTTCGAACGTTATCCACAGACTGGCAGCAGAGTTGTTGACTGTTCACTTGGACTTGGGCGGCAAACACTATTCTTTCACCCCCCCTGCCTCCTCCTCTTGCCTATAAATACTCCCCTTGTTGGAGAGCTAAAGAAGAGAGCATAGTAGGAAGTAGATAGTGATGGAGGCTTAGACTCCCACTCTCATTGTAGTTAGTTCATTTTCCTTATGAAGTCTTTATTTTAGAGATTAGTTTGGCTTTAGCCCAACATCTCTTGCTTGTTATAACAATAGTTTTATGCCTATGTTTATGTTTATGCTTTCATTTCTCATGCATAGAAGAGAAATAGCTCCCATCTTGGTTGAGGAAGCAACCCTCCAATCTTTGGTTGAGGAAGCCACCCTCCAAATGTGACTAGCTTTCTCCTACTTTTATTGTTCATGCATTTCACTTCCATTGCTTGAGCTTCCTTCTTTCTTAGAAGAGTGAAACTCTTCCACTTTTTTAGAGCTTGATTAAAGCCGTGAAGGGTGGAACGTGATTCACTCATTCTTTGTGGAAGATTCGCTCCGCGTTTGTTGTTACTTTATCTTTTAAAGTTCTCCACTTGGAGGGATGAGCATCACTCACTTTTCTAGCTTTACCCAAGCCATGAAGAGTGAGTAGTTTCTCATTCACTCTTTAGTGAGAGGAGAAAGGCATGTACAAGTTATCCGGGAATCATATTTGTGCAATGTTCTTTTATGCTTAACGTTTATTTCTTCTTGTTATCGGATGATTGATTGCATCTAGCAAAGCTAAGGTACTTTGTATAATTGTGAGCTCTTTCTATGACATGGATGACTCCTGCATAGAAAGACTCATCAGTTCAAGGCAAGTACCCCGGCTAGATCCTCATGACTACCCTTCAATCTCCCCCCTTAATGTACTTCATTTAAAGAATGGACTATTAATATCATGATTGGATGTCTTGTAGAAACACTTGCTTGTTTGTAGACGGGTTAAGTCTCGGCACAGGCAATTCTTGTAAACTTCTAGAAAGACATCGGAATCATGTTCTTAATTCTCACAATCCATCTTTATCTTCCGATTAACTTGCTGTTGACACGGGAGTTAATTGAGTTATCAAGCACAATTATGACAAACCGGATAACTAACTACATGTCCAGATCCTTGCACTAAAGGGTGACTCTTTTTAATTAGCATTCATCTCCTATTTTGTTAAGAAAATCTTTCTGGAAAGAATCTTATATTCTGTCCAGCAAAACCCATATCTTGCAGCAAATCAAAAAGGTTACAATCAAAAGGTCTCTACCACTGCTTGCCTTAGAGATATCAACAAAAGTTCCCTGTGGATTCGACTCCGGACTCAAACCGGATTATTACTACAGCTTGACCGCCTGCACTTGGGTGTATACATTTGGATCAAGCCATCAATTGGCAATCACAAAATTAAACAAGCTTTATTAGATTTGGGAGCTAGTGTGACTTTGCTCCTTTATTCAGTATGTGAACAATTAGGGTCAGGGGAGTTAAAATCCACTTCGGTTACACTCCAATTGGATGACTGTTTAGAGAAAATACCAAGGGGTATGGTGGAAGATGTTTTGGTCCAGGTTGATAATTTTTACTTTCTTGTGGATTTTATTATTCTAGATACACAACCTGTGTTAAGTTCTAATGCTCAGATTCCTGTCATATTAGGCAGACCATTCTTGGCTACTTCGAATGCTCTGATTAATTGCAAGAATGGTGTGACGAAACTATCTTTTGGTAGTATGACATTAGAACTTAATATTTTTAATTTGTGCAAACAACTTGTGGAAATTGTGTAAAACCCAGGAAAATTTGAACTTTTTATAAAAAAGGGCAAAATAGAAATTTGCCACTATAGTGCGAGTTGAAAACCTGTATTTCTCTAGATCTCGGATGAAGAAACGGACCTCACCGTTGGATTCGTCTCGCGAAATCTTGTTACCCAGACAAATTTCGTCGGATTCCGAGATAGTCGGATTTTTCGCGTTTTACGAGGCGGTCGGGTCTCGAGTGACCCAAAAACGAAATTTTTAATAAAACTTTGAAATTTGGAAAATAATTTAAACAAAGTTCATATAAAATATTTTGAACTTAAACCGGTACGAAATTTAATTGTTTTGGAGCGAAAACGGACCCGGGAATGGGGGGACGTGTGGCGCGACGTGGATCAAGCGTTAAAGGGTATAAATAGGAACAAAAATCTCATTTTTTGGACAGAATTCTCTGCTATATTCCAGTGTGTAAACGTGTGAGGAAAAATAGAGGGAAAGGAGAGAAAAAAAGAAAGATTTCAAGGCTTCTCGCTACGATCTACGGAGCTTCGTCGCTCGAATCAACTCGAGCCAAGAATTAAAGTCGATCTCCTCGACGAGGGCTACGCGTACGTACCAAAAAGAACGAATTTCACCGAAGTTTCCGAGATGAAATTTTGGAGAAATCAAGGTTTGGGCTTGGGGGTGTATTCTTGGAGCTTACCAACGTTCTTTTACGCTTCAAGAGGCAGGATTTTGATCCTACTTAGGTTTATTTTCAACCTAGGATGATTGTATGAAATGGGTAGGTTGTTAGATGTGATTTAACAAATGCCTATTGTATTTAAAATGTGAAATGAGTATTGGAAATGGGTAGAATAAATTCTATCTTGACTTGAATACATAGGAATTGCTAGATTGTGATTTCTTGGAATTTTGATAATTGGGTATGTGAAAATCAATAAATGTGATTTTTTTTGATTTATGTGATGATTATGGACATTTTATGTGATTACATGATTTGGTGTCTTGAAGGTATTTGATAAAATGCCTATATGAAATAAAGTGTGTTAATTGCATGAGATTATGTGATAACATGTTTGGGCATTATTGTTGATTTGTTGATATATGTTTGTTGATATATTGACATTGTGATGAATTATAATAATTATATACTTTTGATATAAATTGTCATGGAATATGTAGATATGTGGTTAAATGGTTCATATGACACTTGTACATATTGGACATAACATTGGTGTTGCAATTACACATTACATTGCATTTGCACGGAAGCAACACATTCATGGGCATGAGGCATAAGTGTGGGTGTGTGTGCATAATTGATCAAACACCATTCTTGGTGAATGAGTCATGGGCTCAGGATAGTTGGGCCGAGGTTCGACTGAGTCACATGGTTTGCATTGAAAATAGGGTTGGGGTTGGCAAGAAGGGCTAGAAAAATCCCTCGGGTGCAAGACCCGGTGATTGGGATACGCACTCCCTTGGTTCAGCCCATAAAGTGTGTGGGTGTACGCGGAACCCTTGGTGGAAGTCCATGAATTCCGTGTGGGTTGGGTGACCCTCGGTGTAAGTCCATGAATACCCACCCCAAGAAAGACCCGAGATTTATAATGGTCATTTGATGTGCAACATAAATGGCGAATTTATACACATTGGCATTGTATTATGTTGTGGGAGCCGGGGTGGGCTCGAGTTGAAGTGCATAAGTGAGTCTCACCTCATTTCATGGCATGATATGGTGATTTCCAACATTGAATTGTATATTCTTGATTGAAATATTTTATGGATTGTTGAATGTTGCATGTGAACATATCATATGCATCTAGGTTGGGGAGTAGCCTCTTTAGGAGTTACCCTATTGAGCGTCGCTCACCCTATATGGGAAAACATTTCTGGTGCGGAGTTCACGCCGGTGGAAGGCTCTCAATCGGGGCCTAAATAATGAAGAAAAGCTTACTTGTGGCTTTTAATCAATTTTTGTAAAACATTTGCGAAGTTAATTTTTGGGCATGTAATGTATGTAAAAGAATTGTAATTTGAACTTGTATTAACTATGTTTGATGTATATTAGACCTCGGATGGTTCATGTGATTAAATGTTGTTATATGAGTATGGATAAGTGGATCTAGTGTGGTCAATGTTGTATATTGGACCTCGAATGGATCATGTGATTGTGTGATTGCACATGTTGTGTTTTAGGTAGAGCTCCCCGTACAAAGGAGATTTTGCCCGAATTTTGTTAAATTATGGATCCCGGTAAATGGGGCATAATGGCGTGATATCGAGTTACACAGTATCCATGGGTATTTTGCGGGTTGATGGGTGATCAACGAGTTAACAAATGACCCCTGATTTTTGGGGAGTCACAAATTGAGGATGATGTGCATGAGGTGAATATGATTGAATCTATTGTTCCAAACAGAGTATATGGTCTCTTTTTCTTTGATCCACTTGAAACATGTATGTTGGAACATTCATCTTTGTTAGAAATAAGTGAAAATAGTTCTGAAATTAGTGAACTGACTTCCTTGTTGAATTGCTCATAGGTTTTTGAGGTGAAAGATTGGAAACCGAAGTTCGAGGAGCTTCCACCAAGAACCAATCCACCAGTTCCATCAAGTGCCAAGGCTCCCAAGCTCGAATTGAAACCATAACCAGTTGATTTAAAGTATGCATTTCTAGGGGAAGAGGAAACATTTTCGGTAATAATCTCTTCTCATTTAAGTTTAGCACATGAAGGTATGTTGTTACAACTTCTTAGACAGCATAAGAATGCTATTGGTTGGACTCTTGCTAATATTAAAGGAATTAGTCCCTTAGTTTGCACTCAAAAGATATACTTAGAAGATAATGCTAAAACATCTAGAGAGATGCAAAGGAGACTTAACCCACACATGAAAGAAGTGGTAAGAAATTAAGTGTTGAAGTTGTTAGATGTGGGGATAATTTATCCCATTTCAGATAGTAAGTGGGTAAGTCCTACATAGGTGGTTTCAAAGAAATTAGGTGTCACTGTAGTTGCAAATGACAATAATGAACTTATACCAACTAGGATAATAACTGGTTGGAGGATGTGCAATGACTACAAAAAATTGAATTCGGTAACTAGAAAAGATCACTTTCCCTTGCCTTTTCTTGATCAAATATTGGAAAGAGTGGCATCACATATGTTTTACTATTTTTTGGATGGTTATTCAGGATATAACCAAATTGAGATAGCCCTAGAAAATCAAGAGAAAACCACATTTACTTGCCCTTTTGGTACCTTTGCAATGCACCTACGACCTTTCAAAGGTGTATGCTTAGTATTTTTAGTGACATGGTTGAGCGTTTTCTTGAAGTCTTTATGGATGATTTTACTGTCTTTGGTGATTCATATGATGATTGTCTTTCAAATCTTGAGAAAGTTTTAATCCGATGTGAAGAAAAGAGCCTTGTACTTAACTGGAAAAAAAATGCCACTTTATGGTTCGAAAGGGAATTGTTCTTGGTGACATTGTCTCTTCTGAAGGAATCCAAGTTGATAAAGCTAAAATTGAACTAAATGCTAATTTACCTACCCCCAATACCCTTAAGGATGTTAGATCTTTTCTAGGTCATGCTGGTTTAAAAGGAGGTTTATAAAAGATTTTAGTTCTATATCTAGGCCACTATTCCACCTCCTAGGGAAAGACACGCCTTTTAAGTGGGGTGAGTCTTGCCAAGAGGCTTTTGATAAATTGAAGAGCATGCTCACTACTGCTCCAATTATGCAACCACCAGATTGGAGCCTTCCATTTGAAATCATGTGTGATGCCAGTGACTATGCCGTAGGGGCGTTTTTAGGGCAACGTAATGAGAAGAAGCCACATGTCATATATTATACTAGTAGAACCTTAAATAATGCACAGATGAATTATTCCACTACAGAAAATGAATTACTGGCTGTAGTATTTGCTTTAGACAAGTTTAGGTCTTAATTAGTCGGATCCCCTATTGCCATTTTCACAGACCATGCAGCTCTTAAATATCTATTGACAAAGAGAGATGCAAAACCAAGACTACTTAAGTGGATCCTCATACTCCACGAATTTGGCATAACAATCAAAGATAAAAAAGGAGTAGAGAATGTAGTGGCTGACCACTTGTCTAGACTTGTGAGTGATGTGCCTATGGAGACAATGCCGATCAAGGATACATTCCTTGATGAACAATTGTTGGCTATTTTGTCATTAACTTGGTTTGCTGACATCATAAATTTTCTTGTAACAGGTAATATGCCACCATCTTGGAATGCATTGGACAAAAAGAAATTCTTGGTTGAAGTGAGAAATTCTTTTTGGGATGATCCATATCTTTTCAAATACTGTTTAGATCAAATTATTCGGAGATGTGTACCTAACGATGAGGTAAGTAGTATACTATCCTTTTGCCATTCAGGGGCATGTGGGGGCCATTTTTCAATGAAGAAAACTGCTGCAAAAGTTTTGCAATGTGGATTTTATTGGCCAACAATTTTTAAAGATGCTTATAATTTTTGTAAAGCTTGTGAGCGCTGTCAAAGACTAGGGGGATTAACCCATAGAAATATGATGCCTCTTAATCCGATTTTGATAATAGAAATTTTTGACTGCTGGGGCATTGATTTCATGGGACCTTTTCCCCCATCTTTTGGATATATGTATATTTTAGTGGCAGTGGATTATGTTTCTAAATGGGTTGAGGTTGTACCATGTCAGACAAATAATCATAAAGTTGTTTTGAAATTTTTGAAAGAAAATGTTTTGTCCAGATTTGGTATACCTCGAACAATTATTAGTGATGGGGGATTGCATTTCTGCAATAAACCTTTTGAAACTTTAATTAAAAAAATATGGTGTAACTCATAAATTTGCAACCTCGTATCACCCACAGACAAGTGGTCAAGCAGACCTAGAAAATCGGGAGATTACTTACATTTTAGAAAAAACAGTAAACCATGTTCGTAAAGATTGGTCATTACGACTAACTGATGCGTTATGGTCATATCACATTACTTATAAAATCCCGATTGACATGTCTCCGTATAGATTAGTGTATGGAAAAGCTTGTCATTTACCTGTGGAATTGGAACATAAAGCATATTGGGCCATTAAAATGTTTAATTTTGGTCTTGACAAAGCTAGTGCTTTATGAAAATTACAGCTAAATGAGCTTGAGGAAATTCGGAATGAGGCTTATGAGAACTCTAGAATTAGCAAAGAACGAATGAAAGTGTTCCATGATAAAAACATTTTGTGAAAAACTTTTACACCTTCACAAAAGGTTCTTTTGTATAATTATAGGTTACATATTTTCAAAGGAAAACTTCGAACTAGATGGAGTGGTCCTTATATTGTTAAAGAAGTTTTTCCTTATGGAACAGTGGAAATTAAAAACCCAACGAATGGAAATATTTTTAAAGTTATTGGGCAAAGATTGAAACCATTCTTGGAGGGAGGTGTAGTAGAAGTGGAATCCATCGGGTTGGTGGATACCCAATATGAATAATCTGTCTCTCACATTAAACCCAATTGTTGTATATTATTTGATTTTTTTAATTTTATTTGAGATGTTGCAGATGTATGCGCACATGATATCTTATCTGGTATGTTTTCCTTACCCTTTTCGTTGTGATGCTATGTTGTCTACTTATACACTGGGGACAATGTACAGTTTGAGTTGGCGGGGGGGGGGGGGGGGGGGGGGAGCATGCTTGCTTTATTCATTATACATTGTGTACACATGCTTCTACAATATTTTCTCAAAAAAAAAAAATTTGTTTTTAGTAATTTTGAGGTTAAGTTTTGTTAGTTTAACAGGAAAGTAGCTAAAGGTGGAAATTTTTTCTAAGTATGAAGTAGGGAGACCACTGGAACACTTGTCCGGATGCGCATGACACAGAGCAAAATCTCTGGAAAATGCTTCCGGACGTGAACCTAAGGAGCTGAGTTCTCTAGAACATGCGTCCGGACGCGTACTGTTATACCGTCCGGACGCGAACACCAAACGTTGAAATTCAAAACACACATCTTGACTCAACCTGACATGTGTTCGGATGCGTGATCTTTTAGGCTGATTTAATGAGGTGGTTGAAATGTGTCCGGACAGTAAAGCTCATGCGTCCAGACGCGTGTGAAAAAAAGTTATAAATAAGGGAGACCTGATCGTATTTTATCTTTGCATCCTTTTTTCAACCAATTCAAACAATTCTCCCGCCTATTATAAATCCTTCTCATTTCTTCCTACTCAATGGCGCCTCCAAGAACTTCGACTTCCAAGAGGGCTCGTACCGGGACACAGAAGACTCAAGACGAGGATCACACTTTCGACCCTCTACGCTTTGAGACTTTAGATGCCTGGGTAAGATTCTTCCAGTATTACGCAACCAACCCTTTTGTTTGCGAAAGGAAGATTGAGTACGAGAATTTTGCTAGACTGGGAGTCCGGGACATTATTTATTCGAGGAGGTGGGCTAGCATTATGGGACGGAAGTGGCCTTGCATACCTGTTCTGGAACGCGAGTTTTATAGCAATGCAGATGACTGCGGGAATGGCATTTTTCACACTTTCGTTCGGAGTAAGCACATTCGGGTTGATGCCACGACCATTGTGAGGCTGACAGGGATGACTCAGGCCCGAGTGTCCAACCCAAATTATCCCCAGGCCTACTCAGGTGATGTTGTTGGGAGAGAGATTTTGGGGGACGAGGAGTTTGTGTGGATGAATGAGTTTAGGTTTCTTCAGCAGGGTGACCTAACAAACAAGTACAAGATACTGAGTTTGATTTCAGTATTGAATATTTTGCCCCTGTTGAGGAACAACCATTTTTACCCAGATTGAGCTCGACTCCTCTACGCTATGGGCACCGGACATTCTATCGAACTCCCCTTCTTGATTTTTGTTGAGATGAGATGGGCTATTGTGGACCCAAAGAAGGGGTCCCTCCCTTTTGCTGGCTTGGTCATTGCGTTATCTGAGCAGGCAGGAGTGGTGATTGATGCCACTATGGACTGGGCCAAGAAGATTGTATTTCTCAACTCTGGCTCTCTACTAAAGAGTCAGAGTGTATTTAGGGCAGCAGGGGGGAGAGGGCAGGCCGCTGAGCAGCAGGGAGAGGCTGCACCTGAGGGGACAGTGCCCGTGGAGGTGCAGTGGGATCAGTTCCTCAACTTGGATGAGGATTTTGATTTACCAGTTGATGAGGAGACTGATCCCAGGATTGATAGACAACTATTGGTCGAGATATTGAGGGAGCAGAAGGAGATAAGGAGGAAGATGAGAGCTCAGATGAGGGGGCCAAGGCAAAGTTCTCAGAGTTGTGCAGGCCCCTCATCATAGGTTCATGATTTCTTCTAGGTCCCGGTGTTTCATTTAGGATGTGAAAAAAATTCTACTTTTTGTTAAAATCAAAGCTTAAGATGTTCTGTTAGATTTTGTCTAGGCTATGCTTAATTTGTTTATGTTTTGAAATATGCATTGTATGAAACTTTAATATAATAGAAAATGCATATTATAGTTTATTGAGTGATCAAATATCTAAATAACAGTTTTATGCATAATTTGAAACCACAATATAGAAATAATTTGCTTAGTTTTAAATTTGCAGCTGTTTAAGCATCACATAGAACTTTATTCTAAATTTTTGTATCTCAAATCATGTTCATATAAAAAATCACAATTTGTACACTTTAGACTTTACCAAGTTAAAAATTTGTTAGGTATTTTACCTTGAGAACTTGAAACATATAGTGGAGATGCATAAAAACCTTGGTGAGTTTTGATTCAATCTTTCTTGGAGGGTTACTTACATTTACTCAATAAAGAATATTTTTATTCAATTAATCTCCTTTAATAGTCTCATTATTTTTGTTTTGGTAAACACCAATATTGTGAATGATTGCTTGACTTTAAATTATTTGCATGGGAAATATGTTATCAAAAGCTCTTGAGATATGATTTTAGGCCATCTTTGACATTATTTGAGCATAAGCCTTATTCTTTAAATATTATTATCCCTAGAAGCTGTGATTGAGCCTTTGAAGCAAAATTTTACTTCTTATACCCAACATATAATAACCAAGCCAATGAAAAAAATAATAATAGTCTTTACCCTTGGTTATCCCGAGATTGAGTTTTTATTATTTATGTAATTTGGAAGATGTTGGTTGAAAAAAAGATGATGATTTTTTTTTTTTTTTGCATACTTGTGAATATCTTCATTAGATGTCCTGTTGTAAAAAAAAAAAGAATGACGATATGTTTAGCTATGAAAAAGTAGATTGAAAAAAAGGAAAAACAATAGCAAACATGGTTTTGAAAAAATATGAGCAAGTGTTGTAAATTGTGTTTCTAAAGGATGAAGAGTGAAAGACTATGGAAAGAAGTTTGGTTGTGTAATGCACATGTTCCCTCGGGATAGTCTTTTGAATTCCTGAATATCCTTCGTTTCAAAACCCTAATCCCAAGAGCCCATTACAACCTTGAATAAATACCTATTTGATCTCAAGAGTGTATTGGTGGATGCATGACTTGTGTGAATAAGGAAAAGAATGGTGATTATTTATCTATTGTGTGTTGATTTCCTTTCATAAGACTATGTCAAATCATTTTCTTTTAGATTACAATTATTTAAATGGAACATGCGAGCATTATTTTGTTTTGATTTAAATATCTTCTTCTCATATGTGATATTTGAGGGAATAGTCACTATAATCTGAGAGAATCTTTTATGAGTGAATTATCTAGTGAGATTTGGCATTGAGACGAATAGTTGTTAGTTGTAAAGGTGATTACCAGATAAATTATTGACTTGGTATAGTTAATTCATACTACACACAATTTTATATGGGAACATGATAAGTGCATACATTTATATAACGTAGAGTTCTATATTTTGCTTTTCATGTGCTTATTAAAAGGCTTGCAGCTTAGAATTTTTATATTGTAGTATTAATTTGTGTTATAAAATTATTATTCAGATATTTAATGACAGGTTGATGTTTGTGGGTATCATCTCTGGAAACCCTCACGAGACTATACTCGTCCACTAGGGGAAACCTAGGGGTTTAAAGGCTTGTTGCATATGCTAAATGCAATCGTGAATCCTACAAAAGTGGAGGTGTTTTTGTTTTATTTTTGTTTACCTTACTAGGGACTAAATGTGATGAATTATTAAAGATTAATCATTTGTTCATAAAAAGGTGGTAAATGTGATGAATTATTAAAGATTTTTTATTATGATAGTAATGGAAGAATTTTGTTTATTTTGCAGGAAAATGATTAAAAAAATTGGAGAGATAAAGGTGGATGAATAAGACCAGCTGAGTTAGACTTACTGGAATGTGCGTCCGGAAGGGGGATTGCTATTGCGTTCGGACGGAGTTGATAGAATGAGAACATGGACTTGCTTTGAAGAATTGGAGCATACTGCCAAGTGCGTCCGGGAAGTTAATATCATGCGTCCGGACTCGTGTTTATGAAAGATGGGATTCTAGAGGAAGAAGTAGAATGTGATCAGACTTCTTGGAATAGGAAAATATAAATAGTGGGATCAGTATGATGTAAAACGATGACTTTTTAATTATTTTTATTCTTTTTCTAGTTGAAGCTTAGGATGTCTAGCTAGGCTTTTTGACTAGGGCTAGGGGAGAACCTCTCAATGAAGTACGGTATTGTTATTAACTTATTGGTTTCATGGTATGTGGTATTTTGTTAATTTAAATTTTGATTATTATTAAAGTTTTGGCTTTTTTAAGATTCTTGAGTCATTGTGTCTTATAATTTGATTACTTGAATTTCCATGTGAGACAAATAACTAGTTATTCCTTGCTTAAGTTAATTACAATTTATTTCACATAATAATATAGCTAGAGGATTGTGTGGTTAAGTCTGAAATTTGATTGCTAAGAAAGTTTGATTTATTATAGACTCCAGGCATAGTAAATACTTACAATTGGCCATCAGTTCTTTGATTTTCTGAATAAACATTTGGTTATAAATAGTGATGTTTTCTTGTTCTGATTGCTAAATTCACTGACTGGATTCAGTTGATGGTTCGACTATTGTCTGAGTTTGAAAACTAAGTCTTTAATCATTACTGTATGAATTTGAGAGGGTGTACCTGATGATCTAGTATTTTACATACTGTTTTAATTAATTCATTTACTTATACCAGTTCAAACACTCTTTTTGAGAAACATTTTTACAAGTTTGTTAACAGATTTAGTGTGGCAACTATTGTTTTTACACTTCCCCGAGAGTTCGACCTTGATCTTTCGAGTTTATATTACTTCGCACAACCTACGCTTGGGTTTACATATTTAAATTTGTAGCAATCAACATACAAAAAAGAACATTTTTGACTGAACAGGCTAGTGCTATTATTTAGCACAAAGCCCTTCTTAAATACAAAGATCCTGGGAGTCTAACAGTTTCATGCATAATCAAAAATTTCCGAATTGAGCAAGCCTTGCTTGATATTGGAGCCAGTGTTAATTTGTTTCCTTATTCTGTCTATGAGCAGTTTGGATTGGGTAAATTAAAACCCACCAATGTTACATTGCAATTGGCAGATTGTTCTGTAAAAATTCCACGTGGAGTTGTGAAGGATGTACTTATTCAAGTTGATAAGTTCTATTTGTAAAACCCGGGAAATTTGAACTTTTTCCAAAAAGGGCAAAATAGTAATTTGCCACTATAATGCGTACTTAAAATACTCATGTTCTAGATCTCGGATGAGGAAACGGAGTTCGCCGTTGGATTCGTATCGCGAAAACGAGTCACCTTGTCAAATTTCGTCGAATTTCGAGATAGTCGGATTTTTGCACGTCGTTCGAGGCGACTGCGTGACGAATAACCTCACGAACGTCCTCATAAATAAATTTTATGAAATTTCCTTAAAATTAAGTTAAAGATCAAATAAAATTAATTTGAACTTAAACCGGGATCAAATAAATCGTTTCGGGACGAAATCGGATTCGATTAAACGAAGGACACATGGCGCGACGTGGGCCAAGTATTTAAAACTATATATAGGGGTAAATATCTTAGAAAATGAGATTTTTAGCCTCTTGTGTTCTTGTTTGGCCGGCCAAGAGAGAGAGAAGATAGAAAAGAGAGAAAACCTTGATCTTCAAGCTTTCTCCGTCGATTCCCGGAGTTCCGTCGGTCGGAATCCGTCGAGCCAAGAGTTAAAGTCGATCACATCGACGAGGGCTACGCAACCACACCAAGAGCAAGGGATTTCACCGAAGATCCAAAGGAGGAGATTTGGGGGAAATCTAATCTTGGGCTCGGGAAGTGTTCTTGAAGCTTCATTCGGGTGAATTACGCTTCAAGAGGTAGGGTTCTTCCTACTTTGGTGTAATATTTCCTTAGATGTTGGTAGTCTAAAGGTTTAATATGTTATGCCTATGATAGACCTTCATATATAGGGTTATGGGTATAGAAACGGAAAAGTGAGCCTAGAAATGGTTTAAACTAAATTCTAGTTCGAATTTGGTATATGAAGTACATGTGATTTATTACGTAACTTGGGGAAATTTGAGGCATGATTATGTGATTTATATATTGTGCCTAGAAGGTGTTTGATTAAATGCCTTGTTTGAATGGAATGGTTGTTTTGATCTAATTGAAATAACATGTTTAAGTTCAACTTGTGGAATCATATGCTTATGATGTGATTGTAATTAAAGGTGCTTGTTGATATATGCATAGGTTGATATATTAACATCATAATGAATATGGTATTTATATGCTTAGGACATAAATTTACCATGGATATGTTGAAATTGTGCATGGGTTGTTCTTGACATAATGAACCTCATGTGGTATGCAATGGGACATAGCATTGCATGTGCACGGAAGCATCTCATTACATGGGTGTGTGCATGGTTGATGTCAACACCACACTTGGTGGTTGATGGTATGACTTGGAAAAAGTTGGGTCGAAGACCTAGCTAAGCCGCTTGATTGCATGATAAATATGGGTCGGGATGAGCAAGAAAAGGCATGACGACCTCTCGGGTGCAAGGCCCAGTGAATTGGGGGGTGCACTCCATTGGTATAAGAGTCCATAAAGTGTACGGGTGTGGAAGACCCTTGGTATGAGTCCATGAAATGTCCGATCCCAAGAAAGACCCTAGTTTTTGGAAAATATCATTTGATGTAAACATAAATAATGAAATGAAACACTTTGGCATTGCATCGTGTAGTAGGAGTCGGTGAGGACTCGGGTTGAATTGCATGAGTGAGCGTCATCTCATTTCATGACATGGTAGTATTGCATTTCAACTTAGAATGCATGTCCTTATGAAAAATGATTGTTTGCAAATGAATGTTGCATGAGCATGAGCATCTAGGGGGAGAGTAGCCCTTGTAGGATTTACTCTACTGGGCGTTGGCTCACCCTATATGGGAAACATTTCAGGTGTGGGGTTTGCACCGGCGGATGGCTCACTTGGAGAGCATCAAGCATGAAGGGGGCCAGCTTGTGGCCTTAGTTTGAGTTTTTGTAAAACTTTTATCAAAATTCCATTTTGACGTGTAAATTATGGAATTAATTGTAATGGAACTTGTATAAGTTATGTATTATATGGAAAATCTCATTAAACATGTGTTGGATGAGTTTTGGAATGGATTGAAAACGAGAAATGGTTGAAAAAGGCAATACTGGGCAGACAGTACCGGTACGCCATTTCCAGTAGGTTAACTGTACCGGTATTGTGTACCGGTACGGTAGGGTACCGATACTGTGTACCGGTACGATATGGTACCGGTACACTGTACCAGTACACTTTCAGAAATTTTCAGATTTTTAAACTGCTTTGCCCCATTTTCAATCTAGGTTTTCCTTCCCTCCAATGATATAAATGGACTATAATGGAGTACAAATCCTGATATATTGGGTTTGGGTTGAACCCAACGAATAATTGAATTCAGTTATATTTATAAGTTATGATCCCAGCGAAGGCATGCTATCGCCGTGGTGTTGATTTGAGTGGCATCCACGGGTATTTCCGCGGGTTGATGGATGATCAACGGACCCCCGGATTTTTTGGGTGTCACAGCTTGGTATCAGAGCCGACTCTCCCCGGTTAGCCGAGGGTGGGGCCCTGCACGGGGACGTGCAGCCCTAAGGAGGGTGGATTGTGAGATCCTGGTTCCCACATCGGTGAGGGAGAGAGGGAATGATGGGCTGATAAGTAAGCCCCAGGTCCTTACTTGGTACGAGGCCTTTTCCCGCGGTAAAGTGGGAGGAACAAAACCGTGAGGGCCGGTGGGGCCCAAAGCGGACAATATCGTGCCATGTGGAGGGGGGGTGTTACACTATTTCCCAGTGGATTTCATTGTTCTAGATACATAGCTAGTTCTGCATGTCTTTACACAAATCCATGTCATTTTAGGTTGACCATTTGTTGCTACATCAAATGCATTGATTAATTTTAGGAATGAAATCATGAAACTTTCATTTGGGAACATGACTTTGGAATTAAATGTGTTTGATATTGCAAAATAGCCCAGAGAGGATGAAGAATTGCATGAAGTAAATTGTGTTGAGTTGTTAACTCAAAACCTATTTGAAAATGCTTGTACAAAGAAAGAGTCACATGCATTTGAGTTTGTACAAAATGATGAGTCTGTAGATCTGTCAATCATTGAAACATGGAGTCCTAGATTTGAAGAATTATTGTCATCTGAACCTAAGTCTGTAGAGCCCAGTGTTGGAATTATCAAACTAGAGTTGAAACCTCTCCCTACTGACTTGAAATATGTCTTCTTGGGGGAGGATGAAACTATAACGCCCCAAAAACCCCCTTGGGTGACATTACATTCTAAAACCATTCACCGCATGAGAGCACTAAGTAAATCCATCACGACGAAAGTTTCATTCATCAACCATTCATATTTTAACAAAATTTGGGCAGAGTCTCCTTTGTACGAGGAGCTCTACCCAAAACACAACTTGTACAATTATATTACAATTGACCACACCGGGTCCACATATGCATAACTATTGACCACACCGGGTCCATTTATCCATCATAAAATAAACTTTCATTCACCATATATCATATCCACACTATCATCCCAAAAGAATAGGCCCAATCTTGGCATTTACATCTCCAAAATATAATAATATAACGCAGCGGAAATAACAAAAAGGAACTAGACTTCAAAAAGATATTCTAAGCATAATCTAGTCTAGAACAAAATAAAAGTGTCGCTCTAAGCGTCCACCTCGGGATCCACACTCCCGTCCAGCGGAGTCTCCCAATGGGCGGGCTCCTCGGCTCCTAGCTCCTCCTCAAGTGTGAAATCTGAAAATGTTATTTGTAGGGGGTGAGCACGAAGCTCTGTAGCAAAATTCTCTCAACTCAAACAAGGTTTGGAAAACATAGAAAACGGTCGGTCTCATTTCACAACTAACATATATATAGATTTGGAATGAAAACAGTGACATTTTAAAAGAGATCTCAAGTTTAAACAGTATCAATAATCAATTAAAAGAATAAAATGAGTTTAGCATCGATAAACAAAATTCCAATTTAAGCTATTTAAGAAGGACTTCTCCCCATGCATTGTCCCATACCAATGCATCGGCAAGAATGACCCAACTCCAGATTCCATGTATTTTTCAAACAAAAAAGGGATTTCATGGGTATACAACCCTAACTTTGTGTAAAACATGTAATCTTTGTCAAAAAGCCTAAGAGAGGATGATTACATAGCATATATATACCATTGATAGCCAAAACATACATATATAAATACCCTAACCTCAATGTAAGAGAAAGAGAAGAAATCTCCTACCTTATGCTCTTGAAGAAACCTAGGGTTTGAGTCTTGAATCACTTGTGAACCCTTTGTCTTTCCTTTTTATCTTGAGTTTTATCTTTCTCTCTTTCTCTCTAAGGGTTTCTAGGAGGGTTAGGGTAAGAGGGAGATGAAGAAATGGGGCAAATGGGATGTGGGATGGGTTTTATAACACAAAAATCCCGACTTTTTTAACTGTTTAGCGGCGTCAGACGGATCGTACCGGTACCCAGTACCAGTACTGTATGGTACCGGTACTCAGTACCGGTACCCCCAGCCTTCTGGAGTCGAAGTACCGGTACACAGTACCGGTACTGTATGGCACCGGTACGCAGTACCGGTACACTTTGTCTGCTGCAACTTCCAGGGAAGTTTTGACCCATTTAGAGGTTGAATTGGAAAATTTCCATGAGACACACTTTTGTAGCCCTAGATGTGTACTATCTACTGTAAAAATTTCAGATCAATTGGACTTAAGAATAAAAATTTATGGCCAAAACACTAAGTAGTGTCCAAGACCCATTTTACCCAAATTCTCTCTAAAGTGTGTTTTAACTCCGGGACACTTCCTAACTTCTAATACATCCCTATTACCTCTCCCAATGTTTTTCGACCTTCCGGATTCAATGGAAGCATTATTTTGACCTAAAAACCTTTAGAAACTTGTCTATTCACCCTTTCCAAGTTTAAACATCTTCGACACGTAAACTTCCCAATCAAATTATCTCCATAGTATTTATTCCTACGGTTTATTCTTATGTCACTACATATATCCACATTTTTAAAACAATTATTTACTATATATTTATATACATATATAAAAGAAAAATGCGGGGTGTTACAATCCACCCCCCTTAAAGAAAGTTTCGTCCTCGAAACTTATCTCAAGTAGCGAACAAATATGGATACTTCTCCCGCATTTCTTGCTCCGGTTCTCATGTAGCTTCCTCCACTCCATGGTGTTGCCACCAAACCTTCACCAATCTGATAACTTTGTTGCGAAGTACTTTTTCCTTTGCGTCGAGAATTTCTACCGGTTGTTCTTCGTAGGTTGCTCCGTCTTAAATTTCCATCTCCTCCAAGTTCACGACTGGAGTTGCATCCGAGTGACACGTCCTCAACATCGACACGTGAAACACGCCATGTACTCTGGATATCTGGGCTAGTAGTCGAAGTTGATACGCCGCATTGCCTACTGCTTTGATCACTTCAAACGGTCCGGTATATCTTGGCGCTAACTTCTCCTTCTTGCCGAATCGAAACACGCCCTTCTTGTGTGACACCTTGGAAAACATGTAATCTCCCACTTTTAATTCCAAGGATCTTCGTCTGTGGTCCGCGTAGCTCTTCTGTCTACTTCGCGCCGTGCGTAGCCTCTCCCGGATGAGTTGAATCTTCTCCGTAGTTTCCCCATTGTAGTCCTTACTCCGTTAGTTCACTGCGCACTCTGATATAAATTACAATCCACCAAAGGTTACAGTTGAAACCTAACCAGACTTGTCCTCCCATCTTAGCTTCCAAATCCATATATATTTTTCCAACGAAATAATTTAAGAAAAATTAACATAATATCATCGAAAATACCATTTTATGGGTCAATACCAATCTTTAGAATTTTGAATTAAGGAACAAATAAATAATCAAGCTTGGGAATCAAGAACAAAGTAACAATCGAGTCTTGGAGTCAATAACAGATGCATATCAAGCTTTGTAACCAAGAACTAAAGAGTATCGAGTTTTGAACTCAAGGACAAGGAGAAATCAAGTATTGAAATCAAGAGCAATTGAATGTCAAGTCTTGAAATCAAGAACCAAAGGATGTCAATTATTGAATATCAAGAATACATGACTTACAATAGTTATAATCAATCAAATGAATATCAAATTTGGCTTATCAAGAGCAAATAAATATTAAGTTTGAAAATCCAGAATAAAGGCGTATCAAGCGTGAAAGTCGTGAACAAAGGAGAAATTAAGATTTAACGGAACGATCACGTATGGAAATCAATAACAAACAACTATTAAGGTGTGAAATCAAGAACAAAGGATTATGAAGCTTAGAAATCAAGACCAAAAGAACACTCAAGTCTTGGAACCAAGAATAAAGAATATTGAGTATTAAATATTGAAAATAATTGAATCACAAGGGTAGAATCAATAACAAACGAATATCAAATTTTTGGATACCAAGAACAAATGGATCATTAAGCTTAGGAAGTTAAGGACAAGGAAACAATCAAGTCTCGAGATCAATAACAACGGAGATCAAGCTTGGAATCAGAGATAAAGTAACAATCATGTATTGGAATCGATAACAAACGACTATCAAGGTTTGAAATCAATGACAGAGGCAAGATAAAGAGAAAACACCTCTCCCTTGAAAACTAGGATTTCAAGGGCATACCAAAAGGATTTGGTGGTCACCCACCCATAACATAGCTTAGAACAAATAATATTTAAGTTCGGGAATCAAGAACAAAGGAGAAATCAAGAGAAAAACACATCTCCTTTGTAAACTAGGGTTTGAAGGCATAAGAAAAGATTTAGGGTTTACCCCACTATAATATATTTTGGAACAAGGTAGTATTATCCAGAATGGCAAGACATGATGATTTCCTAGCAAGTAGATATAAATTAGAGTCAAAGAGTACATATAAATAAACCCTACTGGTATCCCCTTGTTTTCCCGTAGGCAAGTTAACATATACAGTAAGTTCTATTCCCTAGAAACCCAATCCCAATTCCACAGCATACACAGTACGTAGAAAAGAATAAGTCGCATAGGTATCCAATGTAATTCGGGCCCAAGAATGGTAGAGAAGAACAATACCTTCCACAACGGCGTTGGAGGCATCTTCCTCCGGTTGAGTCAAAGCAAAAACCCTTCCTTGATTGGCGCCGCCGGGGGCTTGAGCTTGTAACGGTCTCTGTGGTGGTAGTGGCTGTCGTAGCGGTGGCCTGTTTGCATTCACTCGCCCAGTTACTTGGTTGGTCTTGGTGGAAAGCAATGGACAATTATCTTTGAAGTGCCCAACACCTCCACAGGCGAAGCATCGGCGTGCATCCGTGCCTACTCTCTCTGGTACGCCTCCCGCTCCTCGAGCTATCTGAGGTATCTTTTGTGCTGGCCTTTGTAGAGGTGGCTTGTTTGCTGGTACTTGCTCGGTTGCTTGTTTGGTCCTTGGGGGAAACGAGGGGCATCTATGTTTGAAGTGCCCATACTCTCCGCATGCAAAGCATTGGCGCGGGTCAGTTCTTGTTCTAGTCTGAGTCACTTCATCTCCTCGAGTTGTCAGAAGTCTCTGTCCACCTGCCTGGTCTGGACTTCGGTATGGTGCTGCTCGCTGCACTCCACTGGTGCTAGGGTCCGTCCTGATCGAACCTCCTCTCGCGAAGCTCTGTCGCTGCTGGCTGTCCTCTATATCTCTCTCCACCAATGCAGCTCGGTCAACTAGGTCCCCATACTCCCAGATCTTGAGAGCCACCAGCTTCTCCCGGATAGCAGGCCTCAAGCCCTGCTCAAAGCCCTTGGCCCTGCTGGCCTCAGTAGATATAAACTCTGTAGCATAACGGGATAGCTCATCGAAACTCCTCTCGTACTCGATCACCGTCCTACTGCCCTGTCGGAGAGCAAGGAAATCGGCCTTCATTCTATCTCTTACTGATTCCGGAAAGTACTTGTCTTGGAAAATTTGGTCAAATTCCTCCCAAGTGAGTGCATCCGTGGTCCTCCTTCTTTTCACTGAGTCCCACCAATGGTCGGCCTCCCCCTCGAATAGATAAGTCGCCAAGCCGACCCGAAGATCCTCGGCTATCCCCATGCCATTACATATCTTCTTCACTCGGCGGATCCATTTATCCGCATCCAAGGGGTTAGAGCTCCCTTGGAAAGTAGGCGGGTGTTGCCTCAGAAACTCTCGGAGAACTACCATTCTCCTATTCTCCTCTCCATTGCCCGGTACTTGGGCTAGTGGATGAGCCCCACCGTTATGGTTGTTCCCATTCTGGTGTTGTACCAGAGTGGTGAGCTCCCTCAAACACTGATAGATGCCATTAATTGCATCGGGGGGTGGTGGCGGTGGTGGGTTTGTTTGACCTCCACAACCACGACCACGCCCTCGTCCACGTACACGTTCACCGTCCATCATGCACATCAATTTACAATTTAGTTTCATTGATGTACAAGACCTCCTAATAGTCAATTTAATCTCAAGTATACAACTCGTGTAAAATCTAGATCAAAAGTTTCGCCCGACCTATTAATACTTCTCTAGTGAGAATCCATAACCTACAGCTCCCATGTAAGACCTAAAGCCTAGGCTCTGATACCAACTTTGTAACACCCCAAATACCACCCTGGACGACATTACATTCTAAAACATTCACATCATGAGAGCACTAAATATATATCCATCAAATAAGAAACATTCTTAATTTTAACAAAATTTGGGCAGAGTCTCCTTTGTACAGGAAGCTCCACCCAAGAATCACAACCTGTGCAATTCTATTAACTTGACCACACAGGGTCCATTTAACCATCCAATAACAATAAAATTCCTATTTACCATCTATACTATCCTTAACATTATCCCAAAAGAATAGGCCAGATATGGCAATTACATTCCCCAAAAGAATTACATGAATATATCGCAGCGGAGTTTCAAAAGAATCTAGACTTTACATTGTTCAGAAATAAATCCCCTAGTCTAGAGCAAAATAAGCTATATCTCTAGATGTCCCATTCGGGATCTAGGTACCCCTCCAAGGAAGCTTCCCCAAGGCCCGGCTCATTCACACCGAGCTCTTCCTCTAAAGCCAAATCTGAAAAATATTAATTGTAGGGGATGAGCACGAAGCTCTGTAGCAAAATCTTCCCAAACTCAAACAAGGTTTATAAAAACATATAAAATGGCCGGTCTCATTTTACAAATAGCATACATAATCTTTGAAGTAACACAGGGACATTTTAAATAGATCTCAAGTTTAAGTAGCAACAGTAATTTACATAAACAGTAAAAGAAACCAAGATCCAATACATATCCATTTTCCAAAATATAAACCATTTTCCCACAAGACCTTGTGGAATCCCATACTCCCACTAGTCCTTGTAGGAAACCATTTTCCACAATAATACAACAATCCATCAATATGTATATGTATCTCAAACATGATGTAAGGCAAACCCCATGAATCGACACATTGAGTAATATCTAACCCACACACACCCACACAAATCTTATCAAAGATATTCATCCTTTAGGAAGGGCGTATGCCACACCAATGGCAGTGACGTATCCAACCCAGGCATTAGTATACTAACCCTCTTACACGGCACCCGTGAGCAATAGCGGTTTAGTCTTACCAAAGCACTAACCCCACTACGAGTGGTAGGAGAAATGCCAACCCCCACGGAGCAAGCAACACGTCTACCCACTCTACGATATCTCGTCAAAGGCCACCCATGGTCATCCCACACTCATAAGAGATACAATACCAAACCCAATTTCACAATATACAAGAATATCTTAAAAATCCCCAATTTAAGCATGTGACATTTTCAATAACCAACAAAGAAAATGCAAGAGATTACAACAATATCATTTTATTACTCAACACAAAACACTATGATTTTGAAATCAAGAATAAAGGAAGAGTTCAAGAGGAAAACCCATCACTCTTGAAAACTAGGGTTTTTCAAACAAAAGAGGGATTTCATGGGTATACAACCCTAACTTTGTGTAAAACATGTAATCTTTGTCAAAAAGCCTAAGAGAGGATGATTACATAGCATATATATACCATTGATAGCCAAAACATACATATATAAATACCCTAACCTCAATGTAAGAGAAAGAGAAGAAATCCCCTACCTTATGCTCTTGAAGAAACCTAGGGTTTGAGTCTTGAATCACTTGTGAACCCTTTGTCTTTCCTTTTTATCTTGAGTTTTATCTTTCTCTCTTTCTCTCTTTCTCTCTAAGGGTTTCTAGGAGGGTTAGGGTAAGAGGGAGATGAAGAAATGGGGCAAATGGGATGTGGGATGGGTTTTATAACACAAAAATCCCGACTTTTTTAACTGTTTAGCGGCGTCAGACGAATCGTACCGGTACCCAGTACCGGTACTGTATGGTACCGGTACTCAGTACCGGTACCCCAAGCCTTCTGGAGTCGAAGTACCGGTACACAGTACCGGTACTGTATGGTACCGGTACGCAGTACTGGTACACTTTGTCTGCTGCAACTTCCAGGGCAGTTTTGACCCATTTAGAGGTTGAATTGGAAAATTTCCATGAGACACACTTTTGTAGCCCTAGATGTGTACTATCTACTGTAAAAATTTCAGATCAATTGGACTTAAGGATAAAAAGTTATGGCCAAAACATTAAGTAGTGTCCAAGACCCATTTTACCCAAATTCTCTCTAAAGTGTGTTTTAACTCCGGGACACTTCCTAACTTCTAATACATCCCTATTACCTCTCCCAATGTTTTTCGACCTTCCGGATTCAATGGAAGCATTATTTTGACCTAAAAACCTTTAGAAACTTGTCTATTCACCCTTTCCAAGTTTAAACATCTTCGACACGTAAACTTCCCAATCAAATTATCTCCATAGTATTTATTCCTACGGTTTATTCTTATGTCACTACATATATCCACATTTTTAAAACAATTATTTACTATATATTTATATACATATATAAAAGAAAAATGCGGGGTGTTACAGGGCTTACCAAACTGCATACAAAACTATTTTGGGAATGTCTCCTTATCAGTTAGTTTAAGGTAAACCATGTCACGTGTGACGCCCCAATTTCCGGGGATCCTATATTAACCGTTGATCATCCTTCAACCCGCGGAATTACCCGTAGATGTCACTTAGCCCAACACCACGACGATAGCATCCCCTTAGATGGGATCATAACTCACAAATGTAAACTGGATTCAATTATTCATTGGGTTCAACCAAGATCCAACATACCAGGATTTACACTCCATTATAGTCCATTTACATTATTGGAGGGAAGGAAAGCATAGACCGAAAATAGGGTAAAGCAGTTTAAAAATCTGAAAATTTTTTAGAGTGTACCGGTTCAATATCGTACCGGTACTGCGTACCAGTACGGTTTGCTTACTGGAAAGTGCGTACCGGTACACCGTACCGGTGCGGCTTGCCTACTGGAAAGTGTGTATCGGTACACCGTACCGGTACTGCGTACCGGTACTTTCTACCCAGTTTTGCCTTTTTCCAAACCTTCCCCAATTCATCCAATACATGTGTAATAAGATTTCCATGTAAAACATGATTTGTACAAGTTTCATTACAATTGATTCCATATATTTACATATCAAAATGGAATTTTCACAAAAACTTTACAAAATAACCATAAAAGCCACAAGTCGGCTTTCTTCAACCTTGGGGCTCGAAACGGGAACCGTCCGCCGGTGTAAACCCCGCACCTGAAATGTTTTTCCCATAAAAGGTGAGCCACGCTCAATAGGGTATCTCCTAAAGAGGCTACTCCCCAACCTATATGCATATGAAATGTTCACATGCCACAAAAACAACAATTCATAACATTCCAAGCAAGAAAGTATATTCAATGTTGGAATTTGCAATGCCATGCTATGTAATGAGGTGAGACTCACTCATGAACATCAACCGAGTCCTTCCCGACTCCTCCACACTTGCAAGTGTCAATGTGTACGAATCCGTCATTTATTTTGCACATTAAATGACATTTCATTCTAGGGTCTTTATAGGGGTGGATGTTCATGGACTCACACCAAGGGCCACCCAACCCACACGGAATTTACGGTCTTCCACCGAGGTTTCCACGTACACCCACACACTTCATGGGCCGAGCCAAGGGAGTGCGTATCCCAATCACCGGGTCTTGCACCCGAGGGATCTTCTAGCCCTTCTTGCTACCCCAACCCTATCAACCATGCAAACCGTGCGACTCGACTAGGTCATCGACCCAGCTCACGCGAGCCCACTAGTCATCCACCAAACGAGGTGAAAACAACCACCATGCACACACCCACTAAATGCGATGTTCCCGTGCATATGCAATATGATGTCTCATTGCAACCATAATACAATGTTCAACATGGCATGAGTGACATATGAACATTTTTAACACATTTCACACATTCCATGGCAAAATCATATCATAAGCATATAATTCCCATAGCACAATTTCCAAGCATGTTATCACATAATCATGCTATTAACACTTTAAATTCTCAAGGCATAATGTAAATACATAGCATGTCCACAATTCACATAACCCAAGAGTCACATTGGATCAATTTCACATACCCAATTCTGGAAGTCACATTTAGAAACTTCTAATTACCAATCCAATTAAAATTGATATTTACCCATTTCAATACCCATTTTAACTACAATAGGCAAGAGATACACGACCTATCATCCTACCCATTTCATAAAAACATTCTAGGTTTGGAATAAACCTTAGTAGGAGGGAACCCTACCTCTTGAAGCGTAAACCCACTTGGTAGACACCTTCAAGAATCTCTATCTTGCCCAAAACCCTTGATTTCTCCAAGCTCGATTTTGGAACTTCGGTGAAATTCGTCTTTCTTGGTATGGTTTTGTAGCCCTTGGAGAGGAGAACAACTTTTCCTCTTGGCTCGAGTTGATATGAGCTCCGTGGAGACGAAGATCTTAGAGAGAAGGTGGAGAAAAACCCTAGCTTTCCCTCTCTTGTTTTCACGTTGATCGGCTGAGCAAAAATGGGGAGAAAATCTGATTTTCTCCCCTTTAAATACCCAGATTTTCTCCCCTTTAAATAACCTTTAAATACTTGGCCCACAACGCGCCACACAGCCCTTATTTCCTGGGTCCGTTTTAGCCCCGAAACGATTAAATTTCGCTCCGGTTCAAGTTCAAAATATTTTTATTTTAACTTGCCGTCATTTATTTCCCAAAATTTAAAATTTTATTCAGAATTTCGTTTTTGGGTCTCCCGAGACCCGACCGCCTCGTAAAACGCGAAAAATCCGACTAACTCGGAATTCAATGAAATTTGACAGGGTAACTAGATTTTGCGAGATGAATCCAACGGGGATGTCCGTTTCATCATCCAAGCTCTCGAAAAATTCAGGTTTACAACCTGTACTATAGTGGCAAATTACCGTTTTATCCTTTTTCACGAAAGTTTAAATTTTCTCGGGTTTTACATCACTTGCCTGTAGAATTGGAACATCGAGCATACTGAGCAATCAAAATGATGAACTTTGATATTGACAAATCAAATGCATCCCGCAAACTTTAGATTAATGAATTGGAAGAACTGAGAAATGAAGCATATGAAAATACAAAGATTGTAAAGTCCATAATGAAAATTTTTCATGATAAGAATATTGTGCGAAAGTCTTTTGAATCCTCTCAAAAAGTCTTGTTATATAATTCAAGACTCCGTTTAATTCCAAGGAAGTTAAGATCAAGATGGACAGACTCTTACATTGTTAAACAAGTTTTTGAACATGAGACAATTGAAGTTGAGAACCCATTAACTGGAAATATTTTCAAAGTGAATGGTCAAAGGCTTAAGCCATATCATGATGATTTTTTTCAAAATGTGAATTCCATTCAGTTAATGAAATCAGTATATGTGCCCTGATAAGTCTTTATAAGTGTTTGATTATAAATAGTATTACTATCTGGTTGATGTTTGTTTTACAGATTAGGGTTTGACACTATGGATTTGTCTCGCCTCCAGATCTTATTAGCAATTGTCTATAATTTTATTTCATAATGTTATACATTGGGGACAATGTTAAATTTAGGTTCGGGGGAGGGAACAATCCATATTCGTCTTTATGATCGGCAGACGTTAAAAAACCGGATAGCGAGTCTTTTTCAAAAACTTTCAAAGTTTTCAAAATTTTTCAAAAATGGATGAGCAACTTTTTTGGTTTAGTTTGGGTATGCTGCGTACTTTTCCAAAAGATATACATTATTTGATCATAGCAAAAATAAAGGTTGTTAAAAAATTAGAAATTTTTGACAGTCAATCGAATCCTTTGTGCGGGAAAAGTTTATTTGCCAAACGCCAACGAGCAAATCAACTTGGTAGTTGTGTAAAGTGTGGTCGTTTAATGCATATGAGAGAATATAATCAGTGTGTTGAACCAATTTTAGGTCGAGCATTAGATCGTTTTGACTGGATTAAGTATTAGCATAATAAAGATTACCTTGAGACATCATATTACTCCAGTCCCATGCTTGCAAGATATGTGCAACAGGAGATTAATCAGTTCACTGATGTCCTTGATTTAGAAGATTCTGATTGAAACTAATAATGATCAAAGATGTATAAATGTAAATAGCTATAGGATGAATTAGTGTAATAAGTCAGGATTCAAGTTATTAAATAGTTAAAAGTGTAAATATTTGAATTTAAACTGATTTTCTGTAACTGCAAGATGAAAAACTGAAGCTGGAAACTAGGAGAATATCAAGGGACAATAGCTTGCAAAGCCAAAAGAATTCCAGAGGATCAACACCGTCCGGACGGTACTACCCATTATTGTGATGCCCCTAAAACCGGGGGTCCTTTGTCAATCCGTTGATCACCCATCAATCTGCAGAATACCCATGGATACCTTGTAACTCGATACCACACCGTTATGCCCCATTTATCGGGATTCATAACTTAACAAAATTCGGGCAGATTTTCCTTTTTACGGGGAGCTCTACCCAAAACGCAACCTGTGCAATCATAAACATTGACCACACCGGGTCCATTTATCCATACTTAAATAACAACAACTCAAACTTATATAACATACAATTTTATACAATCATAGTCCATAAGAGTTTGTTCTACACTCCTTTTCACAATATTACATGTCCAAAAACTAAATTACATATTAGTTTTACAAAAATATCATTTAAAGGCACATCTTGGTTTTTCTTCGTGAATGGGAGCCCATGTGAGAGTCGTCAACTGGCGCTTGTCCCACACCTGAAATATTGTCCCCATAAAAGGTGAGTCATGCTCAATAGGGTATATCCTAAAGAATCTACTCCCCAACCTAGATGCATATGAAATGTTCACATGCAATTCACAAGCAACAATTACTCCATTCAAGAATATGTAATTCAATAATGGAATCTTTATGCCATGTCATGATATGAGATGAGACTCACACATGCAACTCAACCCGAGCCTTCACTGACTCCCATAATACAAGCAGTGCCATGCGTATGAATCTGGGCATTCCAAGCCCCCGCCATTGATGTTACACATTCAATGATCATTTTAAATCCTGGGTCTTTATTGGGGTGGGTATTTATGGACTTCCATCAACGGACACCCAACCAACACAGCATTTATGAACTTCCACCAATGGCTCTGTGTATGTCGACACACTTTATGGACTTGATACCAACAGAGTGCGTATCCAAAATCACCGGGTCTTGCACCTTAGGGACAGTCTAGCCTTTCTTGCTAACCTCGACCCTATTTTCAATGCAAACCGTGCGACTCAATCGAACCTTGGTCCAAATTTTTCGAGCCCACGTATCATCCACCAAGAATGGTGTTTGATTCGAAAAACATGCACACACACCCACACTCATGTCACATGCCACGAATGCGATGTTTCCCATGCATATGCAAATGTGATGTACAATTGCATTTCCAATATTAAATTCAATATATCATGAGCACAATATGAACAACTTAAATGTCCATCAACCTTTTCTATGGTCAATTACATCATAAGCATGTAACCACCATCAACAATCTCAATGTCAATATATCATAATGCATATATCAACATCAACTCCCAAACATGTCATAACATAATCAATGCAAATAACACACTTAATCCACATATGCATTTCATTAAACACCTTCAAGACATAAATGTAAACACTTAGCGTGCCCAATCAATACATTTCACAAGAAATTACAAATTGTCGAAATTGATTTTAACACTTCTCAATACCCATTTTCCATAAAGCATAAAATTACATTCCAACATCATCATATTCCCAAATTGTCAATTATATCAAAGGCATATAATTACAATCCACATTCTCATCAAGTATGTTATAACATTTTCAATGAAACAAACATGCTACATTAACATAGACATTTTATCAAACACCTTCTAGGCATACAATCATGTAACACACAATCATACCCAATTTATCACATTTCTCATGAATTTACCAAACAAGTAAATTCTACAAACCCAATTTATGCAAGATTGATTTAGCATGTTTCTATACCCATTCTCATACTCTAGTTACACTAGGAGTACATCAAACAAGAGAATTCATATCAATTCATGCTACCCATATCATATGGAACCCTAGGTAGAAAATAAACCTAATTAAGAAAGGAACCATACCTCTTGAAGCATAAAACAAGTGGTAGAAAGCCTTTCAAGACACAAATCAAGCTCTAATTCTTGATTCCCAAAATCCCATCCTTTGAACTTCATCCAAACCTTCGATTTTTGGTATGATTTTCACGAGTGCTTGGGAGCACTCATGAAAATACAACCATCTAGAGGGCAAACATTTTTGGCGCCATTGCCAGAAAAGTTAATGGTAATATAAGGCAATACAGAGATATTCAGGTAGGTCTTGTGATAATCATCATGAGCCCAGGTGCATATCTCTGTTGTAATTTATTTCTTACTTTCTTACAATTTTAATTCTTAGGTTTAATAGATTTGCATGTGGGGTAGAGACCTAGTAGACTGACTTGTTAGACTTAGATACGACTTACCACCAGTTTAGGTATGGCTCAAAACAATAATGAGGACATTATTCCACCCAATATTTTGCCAGCAAGGGGTAATAGTAGTCATAATCCGATTATAGTTCCACCTGGTCGGACTATGAAGGATTATACTTCTAGTACGAGGACACCAATTTATTAATAAACCAAAGATGCTCCAATTGCTCCCTCAATTCCATGGAATGGCTAGGGAAAACTGTTATCTCCATCTCAAGGAATTCGAGGAAGTAGTTAGTATATTCCTGGAGTAGAATGTACAGTAAGAAATGGCTAGAATGAAACTTTTCCCTTTCTCACTTAAAGATAAAGCAAAGACTTGGCTAAAATCCTTTAAGCCACAGACAATCTCTACTTGGGATGAAATGCAAAAAGAATTTTTGACTAAATTTTTCCCCATTCATAAAACCACTGCTTTGTAAAAATAGATATAAATTTTGTTGAGAAACCAAATGAATAGTTTTATGAATGTTGTGAAAAGATTTAAAGAGCTCTTAAACTTTGTTCCACCCCATGGCTTTAAACCATGGCAGATGGTAACTTTATTCTAAAAAAAAAAATTACCCCTGTACATCGTAAGTTCATCGACATGATGTGCAATATATAATTTTTGAATAAAGATCCTGAGGAGGATCTTGATTATTTTGATTGTTTAGCAGAGAGTGCCTAGTCGTGGGACATCTCGGACCTTGCTGAATGATCAACATCATCAGCAGCCCCTCAAAAGTATTTGTTGAGAGATCAAGATGATCTTCTAGTAAGGATTGCTAAACTCTCAAGGAAAGTGGAGAGTTTAGAGTTTTAAAAGGTCAACGAATTGACCAGTGTGCCTAAGTTTAATGACCCTTGCTCGATTTGTGAGCCTATTGAGCACCCTGTGAATGAGTGCCCAACTATTTCAATGCGCAGGGAAATGCATGATCAAGTTAATGCATTTAATCAGCAAAAGCATTCGTTTTCTCCATACTCCAATACCTATAATCCGGGATAGCGATACCATCCCAACTTTAGTTGGAGATCCAAAAACATTGCCCAACCTCAACAATACCCTCCTGCCACACATCAGGCACCACCAAATTATGTCGGTTATTCTAATGCTCAACAAGTCCCTCCACAGTGCGGGTTTTTTCAGAACACAACACCACCACCACAACCTCAAGCTAAAGGGTTTGACCATTAGGGTCAACCTGCAGTACCTCCTTACCGACTACCCTAAAAAAAGAGCATTGAAGACTTGTTAAAGTAATTCATTCAGAATTAGAATACCATCCATAATCAGAATTTGCAGGCTTTGAATGAAATTAAATCCCAAATCACAAAAATAAACGCGTCCCTAGGGATAATGCAATGAGAGAAAGGGAAATTCCCTACTTAATCAGAAGAGAACCCAAAGGGTCAACACATGATTGAGACCTCTGAGAATTTTGAATAGCTGAAGTCTATTACAACTCTCAGGAGTGGTAAAAAAGTAGATAAGACTATCCCACCCAAGGCCTCTAAGTCTATAGAAAAAAGAGACCTCAGGTGATCTAAAAGAGACTAAGCTGTCTGAAATTGTTGATAATAGTTGTCCTGTCCTTGCTTCTTACCCTCATAGACTGTGAATGCATGTTAAGTTATCTAATACATTTGAAAGTCCTGAGATTTTTAAGCAGGTTAAAATTAACATTCCTCTCTTGGATGCGATAAACATATACCATCCTATGCCAAGTTCTTGAAGGAATTATGCACAGTGAAGAGGAAGATGAATCTGCAAAAGAAAGTTTTCCTCACAGAGTAGGTAAGCTCCATCTTAAGGACGAACACAATACAAAGACCCTGACTGTCCCACCATCTTAATCACCCTTGAGGACTGCTAGGTTAAGCAAGAACTACTAGATTTGGGTGTAAGTGTGAATCTCTTCCCCTATTCCTTATATGAGTAGCTTGAATTAGGAGACTTGAAACTGACATCCATCACACTCCAGCTTACTGATAGAAGTGTAAAGAAGCCATGAGGGATAGTGGAGGATATTCTAGTCCAAGTGGAGAAATTTTATTTTCCAGTTGATTTTATTGTTCTTGATACTTGTCCAGTTGCTAAACCCGTCTGTTCAGATTCCTATTATTTTTGGGAAGACCATTCCTTGCAACCTATAATGCCTTAATTAATTATAGGAAAGAATTCATGAAGCTGACCTTCAGAAATATGACCTTGGAGCTGATCTGACCTGATTTATCTCATACACCCAAGTATAAGTGATCAAATTACAGTATTTCTCGGTTTAAGTCCAAGGTGGAACCCACAGGGAGCTAAACTATTAGGATTCAAAACAGAAACGGTGAAATTTTCGTGGATACAAAGTGCAATGGAATAGCTTGTGGTGTGAGCTTAGAACAATCGAATAAAACTTAACTAAAATTTTGAAAGACAATGAAAAAAGGTTACTCTTAAGTTCGGAGATCCAACATGCATTATATTGTTTAGTTATTGGAAATGCCACCTTACAACAATTAACTCCCATTTTACTGGAAAGTCAACCAGTAGGTTTGATGTATATTGAACTATAACACAACAACTAATTAGGTTAGCCGGAAGGTCTTGGTACCATGCATCAATTAGATAACCCTAGTAAACCAGAAGGTGAACCATTCAGAAGGTTTATTACTGTTATTCAATCGACAGGTTAATGATTCAGTGATAACATAGTTTCGATTTATGCATTGAATCAAAAGCATTGGCTATACCAAGATTTAACCCGTCTATAACCAATCTCCAGACTATTACATAAAGCCCAACTACGTACATCATTGTATCATGCATGAAGTACGTAATAAGTATAAATAGTATGTTATATAGCATTAAGCACTACTCAATGTTCATAACCATGCGCATATTATAAATATAGCCATCCATCAATTAAGGGAGGTATAAATATTAAAGTATAAGTAAAATATCGACATTTCCATAACATAAACAACATTACACATGTGTTCACCCTTCACCGAAGAGTATAAAGAGAATACGCATGCCTCATTACTATAGACGAGCAAGAGGAATGAAATAATCTCATTACAATCGAAACAAAATACAAAACAAATAATTCCCCGAGGAATAGCTGAAACATAACACTCTTATTACCTGCTAGGGCACAAAAGTGGGACAGGTTCAACCCTCCAAGTAGAAAGGATAACAAAAATTTAGAAATAGAGACAGTTATGGCTGGAAAGTGGTTTTGTCAGGGCCTCTCTCCTTTTTTCCTCTCTTTCTTTCCTTCCTTACTATCTGGACTGAATCTAGGCGAATCCCTTGAAAATGAAGCTGAAGCAGCCTATTTATAGGTACTAAAGGAAGTTTGTAAGGTGGCAGAACCTTAGCTGACCAATAGGATAGTTTTGTTGCATGATTGAACCAATGGGGTGAGGAGAGAGAATTAAGGCGGTTTAGGACCATCCGGACGCCACCACCACCGTCCGGGCGGTGGCTTTTCTCTGGTTTTGCATGCTAGGCAGTCTCCTGTGTTTGATGTATTCATGTGGTAATTACACTTGCCTTCCCTGCTTTATTCAGCTTGTCCACTTTATCCCCCTGAATTTCTGTAGTTCCGTACAAAACCCTACAAAATATCCAACTTTTGCATTAACCCTAATTTTTCATAACTTAGTTATTTTAACGTAATTTATGCACACAATTAACTTTAAAACCTAATTCATTAATACACTATTTAGGGTTAATCAGGAGCTGAATGTGTTCAACATTGGAAGGCAGTCTGGGGATGATGGAGAGGTGTATCAAATAAATCTCATTGACACCATCATGGAGCAACAAGAAAAGGATTCAGCTGGAAGATAATTGGAGATCCTGTCTGAGGAAGTAATTGTTCAAGAAGAAGAAGTTTGTTGACTAGGCTCGTGGGAGCCTAAGTTTGAAGAATTACCATCGATTGAGAAACAAGCTCTACCATCGACTATTCAACCACCCAAGCCTGAATTGAAGCCACTTCCATCTACATTGAAAGAAATATGCATATTTGGGGAGTGATGGTAATTTTTCAGTGGTGATTAGTTTGTCCTTGCCACTTGAACAAGAATCAAGGCTACTAAAATTGTTAAAAGCCCAAGGGGAGCCATTGGGTGGACTATAGCATATTTAAAGGGAATTAGCCCCCTCATATGCACCCATAGGATTTACCTGGAAGAAGATGCAAAGCCTTCATGTTAACTAGAGCGGCGATTGAATCCCATCATGAAAGATGTGGTCCGAGCTAAAGTTCTGAAACTACTTGATGTAGGAATCATCTTCTCTATTGCTGATAGCAAATGGGTGAGTCCTACATAGGTAGTTCCTAAGATGCCGGGAGTCACTGTGGTCGCCAATGAGCATAATGAGCTAATTCCAACAAGAACAGTGACCGAGTGGAGGGTTTGCATAGACTACAGGAAGCTGAATGCATGTACCCGAAAAGATCACTTTCCTTTGTCTTTCCTTGATCAAGTGTTGGAGAGAGCGGAAAAGCATGCCTATTACTGCTTCGTAGATGGGTATTCGGACTACAACCAGATCGAGATAGCCCTTGAAGATCAGGAAAAGACAATATTCAAGTGTCCCTTTGGAATGTTTGCCCACACAAGGATGCCATTTGGGCTTTTCAATGCCCCGGGCATGTTCTAGAGATGAATGATGGGTATTTTTAGTGATATGGTAAAGAAAATTGTCGAGTTTTTTATGGACGATTTTTCTATTATTGAGGGATGTTTAGAAAATTTGGAGTTAGTTCTTCAAAGGTGTGAAGCTAAAGGGCTAGTGTTTAACTGGGAAAAGTGTCATTTCATCGTGGCCCAGGGAATAGTATTTGGTCACATTGTGTCTAAAAAGGGAATAGAGAGGGATAAGGGTAAGGTTGAGTTAATTTTTAACCTCCTTACTCCCAAGACTGCTAAAGATGCCCAATTATTTCTTGGTCATGCCAGGTTTTACAGGCGATTCATAAAGGATTTTAATGCCTTGACACGAACTTTATGTCATCTATTGGCCAAGGATGTTCCTTTTGAGTGGACAACTAATTATGAGACAGTTTTCAAAAACCATAAGAACATGCTTATTTCACCTCCAATCATGCAACACCCAATTGGGGACTTCCTTTTGAGCTCATATGCGACGCGAGTGATTACGCGGTCGACGCAGTGCTAGGCTAACAACAAAGCAAGAAACCCCATGTCATCTACTACGTTACCAAAACCTTGAACAAAGCTTAGACTAACTACACTACCATTGAAAAAGAATTACTAGCAGTAGTGTTTGCACTTGATAAATTTAGGTCATACATTATAGGGTCACCTATTGTTGTTTATATTGATCATACTGCTTTGAAGTATTTGATGACTAAGCAGATGCAAAACCAATATTAATTAGGTGGACCCTTCACTTTCAAGGGTTTCACATCATTATCAAAGACAAGAAAGGAGTGGAGAACGTGTGGACTGATCATTTATCAAGGCATATGATTGAAGATATAGATGATCACATTCCTATCCTTGCCTTTTTCCTTGATGCGCATCTATTTACTTTAAATACAACAATGCCATGGTACGCTAACATTATGAATTATCTTGTTACAGGGCAGCTACTAAGTTATTGAAATCCAAAGGACAAGAAGAGATTCTTGGTTGAGGTGAAGTAGTTCTATTTTGACAATCCATATATGTTCAAATATTGCCTCGACCAAGTGATGAGGAGATGTGTATCCGATGAAGAGTAGAAGGACATGATTACTTTTTGCCATTCAAAAGCTTATGGAGGCCATTTCTCATCTAAGAAGTCATCATCTAAGATCTTACAATGTGGTTTTGATTGGCCTGCTTTATTCAAATATTATTTTATCTTCTGTAAGCATTGCAATAGATGCCAATGATTAGGATGTGTGACCTGTAGGAATATGATGCCTCTTGCCCCCATACTTGTGTTAGAAATTTTTGACTGTTGGGGTCTTGAATTTATGGGTTCTTTTCCTATGTCTTTTAGACATGCTTACATTTTTTTGGCAGTTGACTATGTCTCTAAGTGGATAGAGGCTATCCCAACTAAGACTAATGATCACAAGGTTGTGATCAATTTTTTGAAGGAAAATATTTTGTCTATGTTTGGGATGCCTAGGGCAATAATCAGTGATGGTGGTTTACACTTTTGTAATATGCCATTTGCTAATCTCATACATAAATATGGTATTAAACACAAAGTTTCCACATATTACCACCCACAAACAAATGGCCAAACTGAATTGGCCAATAGGGAGATTAAGCACATTTTGGAAAAGACAGTCAATCCTAATAGAAAGGATTGGTCACTTAGGTTAACCGATGCTCTATGGGCTCATAGAATTGCTTTTAAGACACCATTAGTTATGTCTCCCTATTGGCTAGTTTTTTAGGTGTCTCTAATTAAGTCTGGACCCGTAGAGGGTCTTTCTCCTACCTCAGTCCAACAAACCGGAGAACGACAAGGCCTCCCATAAAGCGCCTCATAGGGTGCCATCCGTATGCTCGCCTGATAACTGTTATTGTAGGCGAATTCCACTAAGGGTAAATGCTCTTCCCAGCTACCCTTGAGATCTAGGACACATGCCCGTAGCATGTCCTCTAGTGTTTGGATGGTCCGTTCAGACTGACCGTCCGTTTGGGGATGGAAGGCTGTGCTCATCCTCAACTGAGTCCCCATGGCTCTCTGGAAACTCTCCCAAAAGTGAGCTGTAAACCTGGGATCCCGATCCGATACTATAGATACGGGCACTCCATGCAACCGGACTATCTCCCGTATGTACAATCTGCAGAATTCCTCCATTGTAAAGGTCATCCGCACCGCCAAAAAGTGCGCCGACTTCGTGAGCCGGTCCACTATCACCCACACCGCGTCATGCCCCCGCGATGTCCGTGGCAAGTGGGTCACAAAGTCCATCGTGACGTGCTTCCACTTCCACTCAGCCACTTCCAATGGTTGGAGCAAACCAGCTGGTCTTTGGTGTTCAGCCTTAATCTACTGACACGTGAGGCATCTACTGACGAAGTCGCCAATCTGTCTCTTCATCCCGCTCCAATAATACTGGCGACGAAGATCATGATACATCTTCGTGCCGCCTGGATGCACCGCAAAACGAGAGCAATGGAACTCCCTGAGGATCTCCTCTCTCAGCTTCGCCGACTGGGGAACCACAACCCTTCCCCTAAACCGAAGACTGTCATCCGAGTGAATGGCCCAGCCCTCGTCACCAGTACCTGCATGTATACGGTCCCGGATGGACAATAGCTCCGTGTCCTGACTCTGGGATTCAATAACCCTGCTCAGTAGGGAAGGCGTAGCCGCCAAGCTCCCCAAAGTACCCTGAGCCTGACCCATATAACATAGCCCGAACTGTCCCACAGTCTCGAGCATCTGCCACTCTCGGGAAGCCACACTAGCCAAGACTCCCCGTGACTTCCGGCTGAGTACGTCAGCTACTACATTTGCCTTATCGGGATGGTAATGCAAAGTGAAGTCATAGTCTTCCAGAAACTCCATCCACCTACGCTGCCTCATGTTGAGGTCCCGTTGAGTAAAAATGTACTTCAGACTTTTGTGGTCCGAAAACACCTCAAATTGTTCACCATACAAATAGTGGCGCCAAGCCTTTAAGGCAAAGACAAGGGCCGCCAACTCCATATCATGCGTAGGGTAATTCTGCTCGTGATTCTTCAACTGTCGAGAACCATAAGCCACCACTCTCCCGGACTGCATCAAGACACAACCCAGTCCGTCCTTGGAGGCATCGCAATACACCGTGTAGTTTTGCCCCCTCTCTGGAACAATCAAGATAGGAGCTGAAGTGAGCCTCCTCTTTAGTTCTTGGAATGCCTTCTCACACGAATCATTCCACTCGAACTTGACCTCCTTCCGGGTCAATCTAGTCATAGGTGCGGCTAGTCGGGAGAAGTCCTCGATGAACCTCCGGTAATACCCTGCCAATCCCAAGAAACTACGTATCTCGAAGACTGACTTTGGCCTCTCCCAACTCATAACTGCTTCAACTTTCTCCGGGTCAACTGACACCCCCGAAGCTGACACCACGTGTCCCAAGAATTTCACCTCCGTGAGCCAAAATTCACACTTGCTGAACTTGGCGTACAATTGATGGTCCCTCAAGGTCTGGAGAACAATCCTCAAGTGACCCTCATGCTCCTCCTCTGTCTTGGAGTAGATCAGGATGTCATCAACAAACACTACGACAAACTGATCCAAATAGGGCTGGAACACCCTATGCATGAGATCCATGAATGCCGCCGGGGCATTCGTCAACCCAAATGGCATCACCGTGAACTCGAAATGCCCGTACCGCGTTCTGAACGCCGTCTTAGGGATATCTGACTCCCTAATCCTCAACTGATGGTAGCCCGTGCGGAGATCTATCTTTGAATAGACTCGCGCTCCCCTCAGCTGATCAAACAGATCATCGATCCTCGACAAAGGGTACCTATTCTTGATGGTGACCCGGTTCAGCTGCCGATAGTCTATACACAATCGAAGGGTCTTATCCTTCTTCTTGGCAAACAGCACCGGAGCGCCCCAAGGCGAGGTACTCGGTCTAATAAAGCCCTTGTCCAATAATTCTTGTAATTGGACCTTGAGTTCTTGCAACTCAGCTGGCGCCATCCTATGTGGAGTCATAGAAATGGGCGAAGTACTCGGATGCAACTCAACGCTAAAATCCACATCCCTATGGGGAGGTAATCCCGGTAACTCGTTCGGAAAAACGTCCTCATACTCGCACACCACCCGAGGTAGACCCAATTCTTGTCTTGCCTCGTCCTCCAGGGTAAGGCTCGCAAGCCAACCCATCAATTGCCCATGCCATCGTGAATCATACACGACTTGAGGCAAAGCATCATGCTTTTCCCCCTGAAACTTGAAACAAACACCGTCTGGTGTATAGGCAGTGACCCTCTTCCTGTCACAATCAATAACGACCCGATGCGCCGCCAACCAGTCCATCCCGAGGATGACATCGAATTCCGACATGTCCATAACCCTAAGGTCCACGGTGAGTAGAATCCCCGAGATCTCTAGCTCACAACCCCGACATATCTGATTCACACACACCCTAGCTCCTAGGGGTGAATTCACATATAACGGCTCCTCCAAGGTATCAACCTCTAAGCCCAAATCCCTCACACATGATGCAGAAAGGAATGAATGCGATGCACCAGAGTCAAATAACACTTTAGCCCATAAGCGAGAAAGTAGAAATGTACCCTGAATGACCGACTGGTCCACTGGCTCAGCCTGAGGTGTAATGGCGTAGACACGCCCCTGGGTCCCCGAAGTCCCGGCCTGCATGCCCTGTCCTCGGCCTCGACCCACGCCCTGGCCCATCTGGCCTGTCTGCGGAGTTCCCGCTCGGAAAGTGGTAGGGGTCTGAGTAGCGCCCTAGAACTGATACTGGTTTCCCTGGCCCATGGTGGGGTAGGGAGGAACAAAATGTGTCTGCAGCTGTCCCACTGATGACTGGGACTAAGATGTCCCATAGTTCTGGGATCCTTGCCTCTGCGGGCAATCCCGCCTCATATGCCCCGGTTGGTGGCAATGTAAACATGTCTTCTGGCCCGCCTGGTAGGTAGTCCTGAAGTTTCTCCCGCCTTGGGAAAGCTGACCTTGGCCTTGGCCTTGATAGCCGCGGCCCTGTCCTTGAGGAGTAGAGGTCCTCTGTTTCTTCCCTGAACTAGAAGAAGAGGATTGGCCCTCCTTCTTCTTATCCTTAGCACCCGCCTCACGGATGCTTCGTGCATCGTCAACCTCCCTCTCAATGGCCATAGCTGTCTCGACCATAGAGTCCAAGTCTTGCAAGCGGAGGCCCACAATCTTTCCCCGGATGGATAGCTTCAACCCATCCTCAAACCTTCTTACCTTGGCCATATCCGTGGCCACGTAATCATCAGCAAATCGGGCTAATTCGGTGAACTTAGCCACATACTCCATCACCGTCATTGACCCTTGCTTCAAATCTAGAAACTCTCGAGCCTTTGCATGTCGAACGGCCGTTGGGAAATATTTACCCATGAAGAGCTCCTTGAACTCTCCCCATGTCATGGCCTCTAAGTTCTTCGAGGCCGTCACCCAATCCCACCACAATTGGGCTTCTCCCTCTAGCTGGAATGCAGCTAGTCTTATCTTAGTAGCGTCTGAGGTGACCTCCATCGCCCCTAAGATCTTGTTGACTTGCCGGAACCAATGGTCGGCCACCATCGGGTCCGCCCCTCCCATGAAGACTGGAGGTTTGTGTGCTTTAAACTGTTGGAGGTTACTCGCACCTCCATGCCCGGCACTTGCACTAGCTTGTGCAACAGTAGCCGCCATCATACCCATGGTTTTCGTAAATGCTTGTTGATCGAAGACCGGTGGTGGTTGGTTATTGTTCCGTCCACCGCCCCGACGTCCTCTCCTTCCACTTGCCATCTACACACACGTCAAGTGGCAATGGTACACTAACTTAGTATCCCGAGATTGGGATCAAGTTGAAACGTTATAAAATTTTTCCTTGCCTCACTAGTAGTGCGCATGCCACCACCAATAGACATTTATTCTTTGAACTTTCCCGTTCATTTGCTTTCCCACTCCCAAGGTTAAGTTCTCTAACCCTAGTGTGCCTATTTTCATACACGTTTTACCATGCATATAATACACATATCACATAACATGTAGCAATTTAAGCACATAACATGTAATGTACAATGAATGCAATGGTCTAGACCCATGCCCCATCAAGCCCTAGGTAAATCGCATACCTATGCTCTGATACCAAGCTGTGACGCCCCAATTTCCGGGGGTCCTTTATTAACCGTTGACCATCCGTCAACCCGCGGAAATACTCGTGATAGTCGTATAACCCGACACCACGTCATTCACATGCTTTTAACCGGATTTACCATCCACAAGGTCAATTATACCTCAATTTATGTCCATTTATGTCATAGGAACCAAAGAAAACAAAGCCCAAAAGTATGGCTAAGCATTTTGAAAATTTCAAATTTTTGGAAAACCTTTCGGAAGGTCGACATACACCTACCGGAAGGTCGCTGAAAGAACAGTTAAATGAAAAGAATCAAATGCAAGAACTTCCGGAAGGTCGACATCAGTAGCAAAAACCTTCCGGAAGGTTCATTCCAGTAGCCAAAACCTTCCGGAAGGTTCATTCCAGAAAACAAAACCTTCCGGAAGACTTTGGCAGTCAAAAAGAAACCCAAGGCAAAACCTTCCGGAAGGTCCATTCCAGTAGACAAGTCCTTCCGGTAGGTTTTACTCCAGTAGCTAAAATCTTCCGGAAGGTTCATTCCAGTGGGCAAAACCTTCTGGAAGGTATTAGCTGTGAACAAGGCATCCAGGGTTTTTAGCAAAACCTTCCGGAAGGCCGACATACACCTTCCGGTAGGTTTTCAGACTGTGAGCAAAAAAATGGATTTCTTTCCCCTCCAAACCATCCTTAAAGCTACCCCATACACTCCAAACTCATCCAACACATGTTTAATGAGATTTTCCATATAATACACAACTCATACAAGCTCTATCACAATTCATTCCATAATATATATACATCAAAATGGAATTTTGTTAAAGGTTTTACAAAACTCAAACTAAGGCCACAAGCCGGCCCCCTTCATGCTTGATGCTCTCCAAGTGAGTCATCCGCCGGTGCAAAACCCACACCTGAAATGTTTTTCCCATAAAGGGTGAGCCACGCTCAATAGGGTATCTCCTAAAGAGGCTACTCCCCAACCTAAATGCATCTGAAATGTTCACATGCTATCAATCAACAATCCACAACAAGAATATATTCCATGTTGAAACATGTAATGTCATGCTATGAAATGAGGTGAGACTCACTCATGCACATCAACCGAACCCTTCCCGGCTCCTCTACACATGCAAGTGCCAATGTGTGCCAATCCGTCATTTATGTTTCACATCAAATGACATTTCATTCTAGGGTCTTTGTAGGGGTGGATGTTCATGGACTCACACCAAGGGTCACCCAACCCACACGGAATTGACGGACTTCCACCGAAGGTTCCGCGTACACCCACACACTTCATGGACCGAGCCAAGGGAGTGCGTATCCCATCACCGGGTCTCTCACCCGAGGGATAGTCTAGCCCTTCTTGCTACCCCAACCCTATTAACCATGCAAACCGTGCGACTCGACTAGGTCACCGACCCATATTACCCGAGCCCACTCGCCATCCACCACACGTGGTGAGGACAACAATCATGCACACTCACCCACTAAATGCGATGTTCCCGTGCATATGCAATGTGATGCTCCATTGCAACAATAATTTAATGTTCGATATGGTATGAGTGACATATGAACATTCTCATCACACTTCACATATTTCATGGCGAAATCATATCATAAGCATATAATTCCCATAATACAAATTTCAAGCATGTTATCAACATACTAGAATTTCAAGGCATATACATATATAAACACATAACATGCCCACCTTTTCACATAACACATGAATTCACATTGGGTTCATTTCACATATCCAATCATAGAAATCACATTTAGTAACTTCTAAATACCTATCCAAGCTAGGATTTTCCTTTACCCATTTCAATACCCAATTCACCCAATTTCACGACAATAGGCAAGAGATACATAGGCTATCATCCTACCCATTCCATAAAAACATTATAGGCTTGGAATAAACCTTAGTAGGAAGAAACCCTACCTCTTGAAGCGTGAGGAACGACTGAGGGAAGTTCCAAGACCCGATTCAAGCAAAAACCCTCACTTCTCGAAAATCCCGTACCTTGATCTTCGGTAAAACTTGCGCTTTTTGGTATAGCCGCGTAGCCCTCGATGAGTAGAGCGACTTTAATTCTTGGCTTGCGTGGATTCGAGGTCCGTAGCACCGTAGATCGTAGAGAGATGGTGAGTTTTCTCTCTTTTTTCCCTCTTTCTCTCTATCGGCTGAAACCGGCTGAAATGGTGAAGGAGAAGTCTGATTTTTCAGACTTTAGGCCCCTATTTATATTTTAGAATACTTGGCCCACAATTCGCCACACGTCCTATTTAATTTCGGGTCCGTTTTAATCCCGAAACGACTAAATTTCGCTCCGGTTCAAGTTTGAATTATTTTTATTTTAACTTGTCTCTAATATTTCCCCAAACTTGGAAATTTTATAAAAATTTCGTGTACAGGGTCACCCGAGGCCCGTTCGTCTCGTAAAATGCGAAAAATCTGACTATCTCGGAATTCAACGAAATTTGACGTGGTAACTAGATTTCGCGAGACGAATCCAACGGTGAGGTCCGTTTCGTCATCCGAGTTCTAGAAAAATTCAGGTTTACAACCTGTACCGTAGTGGCAATTTACCGTTTTGCCCTTTTTCACAAAGGTTTAAATTTTCTCGGGTTTTACATTCTTCCCCCCTTAAAAGAATTTCGTCCCCGAAATTCACATACTCATGCACACACAATCACACGCATATGCAACAGTCATATAATACTAAATGACTATAAGAATGTACCTCCATCCTCAAATAAGAAAGGATAATTGGCACGTATGGTGTCCTCACGCTCCCATGTTGCCTCTTCCACTCCTCGGTGCTGCCACAACACCTTCACTTTAAAAAAGTTGTCATCTACTTGTAGAGATGGAATACAAAGCTTATTGGACCATAAAAACTTTGAATTTCAATTTGAAACTTGTTGGTAGCAATAGGAAATTGGACTTGAATGAACTTGAAGAGATAAGAAAAGATTTGGATGAAACTACTCGGATTTGCAAGGAGAAGGTAAAAATTCTTCATGATAAATCTATTTTAAGGAAGACCTTTGAGCATGGGCAGAAAGTAATTTTGTATAATTCTCGAATTCATCTTTTACCAGGTAAGCTACGCTCGAGATGGATAGGTCCCTTCATAGTGCATATAGTTTTGCCTCATGGAGCAATAGAGCTTGAGAACCTGAAGAATGGGCAGACATTCAATGGTAAGCATGTGAAGCCATTCTTAGAGGGTTTTCCATTAGAGTAGCCTATGGAGCTTGATGATCCTGTTTATCAAGGTCCTCTGGCTAAGTGATCTTTTTCCTACATAATTTGTTGTATTTTAGTAGTTGTTGTTTTTGTTTACTTTTATTGTAGTTTTTCAGTTTGATTTCCTTTCGGAGCAATTCATTTCAGGTGACCTCGTTCCCTTATCTATTTCATTAGTCTCTTGCATATAGTTTTTTATATTTGCATTCAGGACAATTCATAATTCAAGTTGGGGGGTGATGGTTTACACCACTGTTTTTGTTTGTTTTCTTTCTGTGTTTCTTTTTGTTTGTGTTTTTTTGATTAATCATTTGCTTTTTCGAAAAAAAAAATGAAAAAAACAAATGTTGCTTTGGCTATCGTAAAAGTATGATGCTTAAGTTGAATTCTTTGAGAACTTTGATATGTTGATGGTAATTTGAGTTGATTGCATATGAACTATTGAATGAAATTTATTATATGTTTGAGTATTTTGCTTATATTGTCATTAAAAACTCAAATTGTATGCATCATGATCATTTAGTTCTTGTGATTTGTTGAAATGGGTTTTTCACTTTCAAAGCTTGACATGTGTAGTGGAGATAGATATATAACCTTGTGAGTTTAAAGCCTATCATTTTGGGAGGTTATATGACAAGTGCTAAAGAAATAGTTCTTTTATCACTTCTTTTAATAGTCTCATTTTGTTTGTTTTCGTTAAAATATGAGGAATGATTAGTTGATTGTATCTCTATCAACTAAAATTTGCCATTATTCTTGGAAAAGGATTTTTGGCCATCTTTTGGATAATTTTGAGCCTTAGCCTATTCTTTCTTAGATTTTTTCCCTCTAAGCCATGATTGAGCCTATTTGAATGTTCAATTCTTGGCTATAAAGTTTAACCGAGCCAAGAAAAATTATATATACATTACCTTGGTTATCCCTTGAACTGTTAAGTTTGTATCGAGATGTTGGGAGACTTATGGTGAAAGCTCAAATATGGGAAAATTGAAAGAAAATTGTAAAACCCGAGAAAATTTAAACCTTTGTGAAAAAGGGCAAAACGGTAAATTGTCACTACGGTACAGGTTGTAAACCTGAATTTTTCTAGAACTTGGATGACGAAACGGACCTCACCGTTGGATTCGTCTCGCGAAATCTAGTTACCACGTCAAATTTCGTTGAATTCCGAGATAGTCGGATTTTTCGCATTTTACGAGACGAACGGGCCTCGGGTGACCCTGTACACGAAATTTTTATAAAATTTCCAAGTTTGGGAAATATTAGAGACAAGTTAAAATAAAAATAATTCAAACTTGAACCGGAGCGAAATTTAGTCGTTTCGGGATTAAAACGGACCCGAAATTAAATAGGACGTGTGGCGAATTGTGGGCCAAGTATTCTAAAATATAAATAGGGGCCTAAAGTCTGAAAAATCAGACTTCTCCTTCACCATTTCAGCCGGTTTCAGCCGATAGAGAGAAAGAGGGAAAAAAGAGAGAAAACTCACCATCTCTCTACGATCTACGGTGCTACGGACCTCGAATCCACGCAAGCCAAGAATTAAAGTCGCTCTACTCATCGAGGGCTACGCGGCTATACCAAAAAGCGCAAGTTTTACCGAAGATCAAGGTACGGGATTTTCGAGAAGTGAGGGTTTTTGCTTGAATCGGGTCTTGGAACTTCCCTCAGTCGTTCCTCACGCTTCAAGAGGTAGGATTTCTTCCTACTAAGGTTTATTCCAAGCCTATAATGTTTTTATGGAATGGGTAGGATGATAGCCTATGTATCTCTTGCCTATTGTCGTGAAATTGGGTGAATTGGGTATTGAAATGGGTAAAGGAAAATCCTAGCTTGGATAGGTATTTAGAAGTTACTAAATGTGATTTCTATGATTGGATATGTGAAATGAACCCAATGTGAATTCATGTGTTATGTGAAAAGGTGGGCATGTTATGTGTTTATATATGTATATGCCTTGAAATTCTAGTATGTTGATAACATGCTTGAAATTTGTATTATGGGAATTATATGCTTATGATATGATTTCGCCATGAAATATGTGAAGTGTGATGAGAATGTTCATATGTCACTCATACCATATCGAACATTAAATTATTGTTGCAATGGAGCATCACATTGCATATGCACGGGAACATCGCATTTAGTGGGTGAGTGTGCATGATTGTTGTCCTCACCACGTGTGGTGGATGGCGAGTGGGCTCGGGTAATATGGGTCGGTGACCTAGTCGAGTCGGACGGTTTGCATGGTTAATAGGGTTGGGGTAGCAAGAAGGGCTAGACTATCCCTCGGGTGAGAGACCCGGTGATGGGATACGCACTCCTTTGGCTCGGTCCATGAAGTGTGTGGGTGTACGCGGAACCTTCGGTGGAAGTCCGTCAATTCCGTGTGGGTTGGGTGACCCTTGGTGTGAGTCCATGAACATCCACCCCCACAAAGACCCTAGAATGAAATGTCATTTGATGTGAAACATAAATGACGGATTGGCACACATTGGCACTTGCATGTGTAGAGGAGCCGGGAAGGGCTCGGTTGATGTGCATGAGTGAGTCTCACCTCATTTCATAGCATGACATTACATGTTTCAACATGGAATATATTCTTGTTGTGGATTGTTGATTGATAGCATGTGAACATTTCAGATGCATTTAGGTTGGGGAGTAGCCTCTTTAGGAGATACCCTATTGAGCGTGGCTCACCCTTTATGGGAAAAACATTTCAGGTGTGGGTTTTGCACCGGCGGATGGCTCACTTGGAGAGCATCAAGCATGAAGGGGGCCGGCTTGTGGCCTTAGTTTGAGTTTTGTAAAACCTTTAACAAAATTCCATTTTGATGTATATATATTATGGAATGAATTGTGATAGAGCTTGTATGAGTTGTGTATTATATGGAAAATCTCATTAAACATGTGTTGGATGAGTTTGGAGTGTATGGGGTAGCTTTAAGGATGGTTTGGAGGGGAAAGAAATCCATTTTTTTGCTCACAGTCTGAAAACCTACCGGAAGGTGTATGTCGGCCTTCCGGAAGGTTTTGCTAAAAACCCTGGATGCCTTGTTCACAGCTAATACCTTCCAGAAGGTTTTGCCCACTGGAATGAACCTTCCGGAAGATTTTAGCTACTGGAGTAAAACCTACCGGAAGGACTTGTCTACTGGAATGGACCTTCCGGAAGGTTTTGCCTTGGGTTTCTTTTTGACTGCCAAAGTCTTCCGGAAGGTTTTGTTTTCTGGAATGAACCTTCCGGAAGGTTTTGGCTACTGGAATGAACCTTCCGGAAGGTTTTTGCTACTGATGTCGACCTTCCGGAAGTTCTTGCATTTGATTCTTTTCATTTAACTGTTCTTTCAGCGACCTTCCGGTAGGTGTATGTCGACCTTCCGGAAGGTTTTCCAAAAATTTGAAATTTTCAAAATGCTTAGCCATGCTTTTGGGCTTTGTTTTCTTTGGTTCCTATGACATAAATGGACATAAATTGAGGTATAATTGACCTTGTGGATGGTAAATCCGGTTAAAAGCATGTGAATGACGTGGTGTCGGGTTATACGACTATCACGAGTATTTCCGCGGGTTGACGGATGGTCAACGGTTAATAAAGGACCCCCGGAAATTGGGGCGTCACAAAAATGGAATGAAGAATCAGTAAAATGCTGGAATTGAAAAAAAAAAAAAAGATAAGCCAAAGGCTTGGGGAAGAAAAGGGGTTGTAAACATGAAAAAAAAAAAGGAATAAAAAAGAAGAAGAAGAGAAAAAATTCTAAAGGAAGAATCAAGGGTTACTTGGGATAACTCCTTTTGAATTTCTAATGAGTGTGGAACATTGCACATTTAACAACTTCATTGTAGCCATTTTAACTTGTTTTTGTACTGAATTTTTGGAAAATTGGATTCAAATCAATGATTAATGGAGACAACCCCCGTACAAAATTTTTGGTACATCGTAATAGAAATAGGGGTTAACACAACCCCCTTACAAAAGTTATATTACATGTTTGACCTTAGAGCTTGCAGAACTTGGTGGGGAGGGATAGTGATCTCCACAAAGCTATTTTGTTGTTGTTCTTGCATGTTAGCTAGGATATATCCACATTGGTTACCTTCATGCAGAGTATGGGCGATAGGAATCTGGTGCTCACGCATCAGGTGTTTACAGTTGGAAATCAAGGCTTTCAAGGGATGGTCTTCATTCCCACTGTTGGTGAAGAGGTCGAAATCCTCCATGGAATTAGTCTCAATCAGAAGCTTTGTGAAACCTTTGTAGGTTGCAAGCTCTAGTCCTTTGCATATAGCCCATAATTTCGCTTGCAGACCTGTTATTGTATTAAGCTTCCCTATGAATCCCAAGCTTCCACTAGCCTTGGTCATCTCTAATGAGTCCTTCAATCCCTGCCAGTCCAAGGTTCCCTTTCAAGCAGACATCCGTATTAATTTTCATCCAACCTACAATAAGGAAGGACCACTTAATAAGTCTAATACGACTTGGGTGTTCAAGTTGACTAGTATTATGCAAAGCATGTTCATTTTCCATAGCAGGTACCGCACATTATTAGCTAAATATGATATTTAGTAGTAGTGTTAGCAATGCATAGGTGTTCCAGACAACAAAGGTGAAAACAATTGGCCAATGGATCTCTCTCCATAACTTATTTTTCCTTGTCTTGTAATTCCTAAATATTCAATTGTGCATATCAAGGTGTTAATTAGTTTTAGTTTCTGTTTGTGGTGACATAAATCCCTCCCTATAATTCATGAGATCCCAAAAAATAAATAGTAGGTACAGCTAGGTCATGAATAGCCAACCATCGCACTATAAAAATTGTAAAACCCGGGTAAAATTGAACTTTTTATGAAAAATGGCAAAACAGTAATTTGATGCTACAATAAGGGTCAAAAACCTGAATTTTTCTAGAACTTGGATGATGAAACAAACCTCACCGCTGGGTTTGTCTCGCGAAATCTAGCTACCATGTCAATTTTCGTCGAATTCTGAGATAGTTGGATTTTTTTTGTGTTTAACGAGGTGACCAGGTGTCGGGTGACCTCATAAACGAACCGGGGAATTAAATTTGAAAAGTGGGTAATAATTTAAAGCTAGTTCGTATGAAAATATTTTGAACTTGAACCAGGACAAAATTTAATCAATTCAGGTCAAAACTGGACTCGGGAAAGGAGAACGTGTGGCGAAATGAGGACCAAGCATTTAAAGGGTATAAATAGGGGAGAAAAATCAGATTTCTCCCCATTTACCATCAGATTTCTGAAAAAAAGAAAAGAAGAGGGGGAAAATCCAAGTTCTCTGCACCTTTTCTCTACGATCTACGGATGTACGTCGCTCAAATCGACTCAACCCAAGAACAAAAGTTGTTCTCCTCATCGAGGGCTACGCGACCATACCAAAAACCATGGATTTGGGTGAAGTTCCAAAAACAAACTTGGAGATATCAAGGGTTTTGGGCTAGAATCGGGTTCTTGGAGCTTCCTACGGTTGTTTTACACTTCAAGAGGTAGGGTTTTTATCCTAATTAGGTTTATTTCCAACCTAGGGTTGTGATATGGAATGGGTAGATTGTTAAAAATGTATAACACTTGTCTATTGTAGTTAAATTGATGAATTGGGTATTGGAAATGGGTAAAAATCAATTCTAGCTTGAATTGGTGTGTAGAAATTGCTAACTTGTAATTTCTTGAAAAATGATGTTATGTGGGCATGTTATGTGTTTATATTATGCCTTCAAGAATTAAGTGTGTTAATTGCATGAGATTATGTGATAATATGCTTGGAAATTGTTGTTGAATAAAATGTTGATATATGTTTGGTGATCTATTGATATTAAGATGATTTATGGTAATTATATACTTATGATATAATTGTCCATGGTATATGTAGAAATGTGGTGGATATGGTTCATATGACACTCATAACATATTGAACATGATTATAATGTTGCAATTGTACATTAAATTGCATATGCACGGAGGCATCGCATTCATGGGCATGATGCATGAGTGTGGGTGTGTGTGCATGGTTGTCATCAAACACCACGGTTGGTGAATGATGGGTGGGCTCAGAAAATTTGGATCGAAGATACGGCTGAGTCGCACGGTTTTCATTGAAAATTGGGTCGGGGTTAGCAAGAAGGGCTAGACTATCCCTCGGGTGTAAGACCCGGTTACTTCGGATACGCACTCCGTTGGTATCAAGTCCATAAAGTTTGTCGGCGTATGCGGGGCCATTGGTGGAAGTCCATAAATGTCGTGTCGGTTGGGTGACCGTTGGTGGAAGTCCATGAATACCCACTGACTTGATCCGAAATGTGTACACCCAAGTGCAGACGATCAAGTTGTAGTTATAATCCGGTTAAGTCCAAAGATGAATCCACAATGAACTAATGTTGGTGTTTCGGGGTAAATAGTGGCAGAGACCAAAGTGACTGAAACCCTTGAGATATGACGTTATGATGTTTAAGGAGTTTCTTGGATAGAATATAAGATTCTCTCCAAAGGTTTTTTCTAGACAAAATATAATATTCTCTCAAATGTAAAAATCACCCTTTAGCTCGAGAATCTGATCATGTAGTCAATCCATCTGGTTGTTATATTTGTGCTTGAGAACCCAATTAACCCCTGTATCAACAGCAAGTTAATTGGAGGATAAAGATGAATTGTGAGAATTAAGAGCATGGTTCCGATGTCTTGGTAGAGATTTACAAGAATTGTCTGTGCCGAAACTCAACCCGTCTACAAACAAGCAAGTAATTCTACAAGTCATACAACCACTATGTTAATATTCCATTCTTAGTTGAAGCACTGTAAAACCCGAGAAAATTTGATTTTTTTATGAAAAATGGCAAAACTCTAAATTGCCACTTCGGTGCGGGTTGAGAACCCGTATTTTTTTAGAGCTCGAAGGATGAAACGGACCTCACCTTTAGATTCGTCTCGTGAAATCTAGTTATCCAGACAATTTTCGTTGAATTCCGAGATAGTTGGATTTTTCGAGACGACTGGATGTCGAGTGACCTCAAAAACGACCCCAAAAATAAATTTTAAAAATTTTATTATAATTTAAAGAAAGTTCATATAAAAATATTTTCAACTTAAACCGGAACGAAATTTAATCGTTTCAGGGTGAAAACAGATCCGGGAAAAGGGAATGCGTGGCGCGACGTGGACCAAGCGTTAAAGGGTATAAATATGATTCAAAAAATCTGATTTTCCACAAAAATTTATGATGGGTTGCTGGGTTCTAACGTTGGAAGAGGAAGAGAGGGAAAGGAAGAAAAAAGTAAAGATTCAAGACTTCTCTCTACGATCTACGGAGTTCCGTCGGTCGGAATCCCCGGGCCAAGTATTAAAGTTGATCTACGCAACGAGGGCTACACAACCATACCAAAAAGGACGGGTTTCACCAAAGATTCAAAGACGGGATTTTGGGGAAAGTTTGGTTTTGGGCAAGGTTTGGGTTCTTGGAGCTTCCTAGCATTGTTTTACTCTTCAAGAGGTAGGGTTTTCATCCTAACTAGGTTTATTTCCAACCTATGATGAATATATGAAATGGGTGGGCTGTTATGTGTATTTTAACACTTGCCTATTGTAGTTGGTTTAATGGAAATGGGTAAATTCAATTCTAGTATGAATTGGTAATTAGAAATTACTAGTTTGTGATTTCTTGGAAGTTTTGATAATTGGGTATGTGAAAATCACTTAATCTGATTTTTTTTGAGTTATTTGCTAAATTTGGGCATTTTATGTGATTACATAATTTTGTGCCTTGAATGTGTTTGATAAAATGCTTATGTGAAATAAAGTGTGTTAATTGCATGAGATTATGTGATAACATGCTTGGGAAAAATTGTTGTTAAATGCAAATGTTGATACATGCTCATGATATATTGACATGATGAGGATTTATGGAAATTATATGCTTTGGATATAATTGCCTGTAGAATGTGTTGAAATGTAGTTGAAATAGTTCATATGACATTCATTACATATTGGACAAGATACTGATATTGCAATGGTTCATTATATTGCATATGCATGGAGACATCGTATTTGGTGGGTGCGTGTGCATGGTTTGATCAAACATCATTCTTGATGGATGATACTTGGGCTCGAGGAAAATTGGATCGAAGATTCGACTGAGTCGCATGGTTTGCATGAAAAACTTGTGTCGGGTATAGCAAGCAGGGCTAGATTCTCCCTCGGGTGCAAGACCCGATTACTTGGTTCATACACTCCCCTGTGGTGCAATTCCGAAAAAGTGTATCGGTGTGCAGAACCGGCGGTGCGACACCAAAACTCCGCTACCCAACAAAGACATATGATTTTGTTTTATAAAATAGTCATTCGATGTTTAGCATCCAACAAAGACACGTGATTTTGTTTTATAAAATAGTCATTCGATGTGTAGCATCCAACAAAGACACATAATTTTGTTCTATAACAGACACATGGTTTGTTTTAAAAATATCATTGGACGTGTAACATCAATGGCGGATTTATACACATTGACATTGCATTGTGTTGAGGGAGCCGGAGAACGCTCGGGTTGAAGTGCATGAGTGAGTCTCATCCCATTTCATGGGATGGCGTGGTGATTTCCAACATTGAATTACATATTCTTGATTGGAATAGTTGTTGCTTGTTGAATGTTGCATGTGGACATTTCATATGCACTTAGGTTGGGGAGTGACATCTTTAGGAGATACCTATTGAGCGTGGCTCACCCTTTATGGGAAAACATTTCAGGTGCGGGTTATACACAGGTGGACGGCTCGTATTTGGGGCCTCAAGGATGAAGAAAAGCCGATTTGTGACTTTTAATTCACATTTTGTAAAACTATTGTGAAAAACTATGCTTTTGTAAAACTATTGTGAAAAACTATGTTTTTTGTAAAACATTCGCTAAGTTAGGTTTTGGACATGTAAATCTATGGAAATGATTGTAATCGAACTTGTATTAACTATGTTTGATGCATAAATTCATGATGTGGGAGTATGAATTGATGTATATTGGACCTCGGATGGGTCATGCGATTAAATGTTGTGTGATTGCACAGGTTGTGTTTTGGGTAGAGCTCCCCGTACAAAAGAGACTCTGCCCGAATTTTGTTAAATTATGGATCCCGATAAAATGGGCTTAACGGTGTGATATCGAGTTACATGGTATCCACGGGTATTCTGCGGGTTGATGGGTGATCAACAGGTTGACAAAAGATCCCCGATTTTTGGGGCATAACAAGCACAATAATGGTGAAGATTGAAATGTATTCATGAAGATCTAACTGGAGTACTTGCAAAGAACCAATGAATCCTCTTATGCCAAGAGTCATCTTGTCTTGGAAATGACTCATGGTTGTACAAAGTACCTTAGCTTTGCTAGATGCATTTAATCATTCAATAACCAATCAAGAGATAAAGAATTAAGCATAAATTAAATGCACAAAAATAACTTCCGAATGATTTATACATGTCCATCACCTCTTACTAAAGAATGAATGAGAAACTACTCACTCTTCATGGCTTTGAGAAAGGTAGAAAAGTGAGTGATTCTCATCCCTCCAAGTAGAGGAGTTACAAGAGAAACTACACTACACAATAAGCCTATCTTCGATGAAGATTGAGTGAATCACTTTCCACCCTTCAAGGCTACAAGAGAGCTAGAAAGGTGGAAGATTTTCACTCCTCTAAGTGAAGAAATAAGCTTTTACAATGGAAGCTAATGAAACTAATAATAAAAGTAGAAGAAAGCGTGTTACTTTTGGAGGGTTTCCTCCTCAACCAAAAGATGATCTATCTCCCTCTATCTCTCTCTATGTATGTCTATATATATATATCAATTAAAATTCCAAAGAGGAGGTATTTATAGGTAAGGAGGAGGGGGTAAAGAAGAGTAAAATAATAGTTCTAGGTGCTCAAAGTCCAAGTGAATGCCCCAAGATCCAGATGAAAAATCAACCACTCTGCATTCTATCTAGGGAATATGTTCAAACGTGGGATGGTGTTCGAACGTTGACTCTTGTCTTCTGTGATGGGCGTTCGAACTTGGGATGGAGTTCGAACGTTGTACTCAATTAGCTCTTGTTACCCACAGTAGATAGGAGTCAACAAACCATGTCTCATCAGCTTGGCAGTCCTCTAGAGGTCCTCAAATAATTCAAGATGGCGTTCGAATGTGGATTGACGTTCGAACGTTGTACTCAAGTACCTCTTGTTCTTCTGTGAGAATAACTGCAACATGCCATATACCATCACCCTAGCACTCTTCTAGGGGCCCTCAATTATTTCAAGATGGGCGTTCGAACGTGAATTGGCGTTCAAACGTTGATGCCTTGCTTCAAACTTCTCCAATTTTCTTCCAGAACATGTGGGTGTTGCATGAAAGTTTGATGTTTATTGACTTTAGGCCCTTGTACAATCTTTTTCCTGAAATGTCATCATTGAAACTCTATCAAAACATAATTAGTCTTATAAAAGCATAGTAAGATGCTAATTTTAACTACTAATCACACCCCCCCCCCCAACCTAAATATTGCTAGTCCCTAGTATCAGAGAGGTCTTTTCCGAGGTGTGAAGGGAAGAAGCTAGTAGACGAGTGATGTTAAAGAAAGCTGAGCAACCGAAAATAGACACTGATGAATCTGCCCTTGTCGCTCGTGGTGCATATCCAGAAGGAGATAGACGCGAAGGTAAACAAAGGCCTTGGTGTAATCATTGTCGGAGGCCTTGGCATACACGAGAGACATGTTGGAAGTTTCATGGAAAACCTGCGAATCCAAAGAAAAAACCAGGCGGTGATGCATGGGCAGGGAGAGATTCTCGTGCATTTCAAGCTAGCAACACGGATCCAGGGCAGCAATCTTCCTCAGATTTTCTTCCTTTCACCAAAGAGCAGATGGAGCACTTGTACAAAATATTTCAGTCCCAGTCTGTAGGAAATTCTAGTTCATCCTGTTCTTTAGCACAGTCAGGTAAATTTTCCACCGCAACCATAGCTTCTACCAATCCTAGTGACTCCTGGATATTAGATTTAGGTGCTACTGATCATATGACTGGACCATCGCAAGCGTTTTCTTCATATATACCCTTTGCAGGGAATCAAAAAGTTAAAATCGTAGATGGCTCCTTTGCTACGGTTGCTAGAAAAGGCACAGTTATCATTTCTCCATCTTTAGCTCTTAAAGATGTTCTTCATGTTCCTCATTTGTCCTATAATCTCTTGTCTGTCAGTAAACTAACTCTTGATCATAACTGTCGAGTTATTTTTTGGTCTTCTTATGACGCCCCAAAATCCGGGGGTCCGTTGATCACCCATCAACCCGCGGAATACCCGTGGATATCATGTAAATCGATATCACGCCATTATGCCCCATTTATCAGGATCCATAATTTAACGAAATTCGGGCAGAGTCTCCTTTGTACGGGAAGCTCTACCCAAAACACAACCTGTGTAATATACAATCACATGACCCATCTGAGGTCCAATATACAACATTGACCGCACCGGGTCCATTTATGAGTAAACATTGACCACACCGGGTCCATTTATCCATACATATATAAAAACATGCAAGGTTATCTTAAAAGTAGTCCATATAAGTTCGATTACAATTCTTTTACATATATTACATGCCCAAAACATAGTTTTAACAAAAGTTTTACAAAAACCAAGGTTAAGGCCACAATTCGGCCTCTCTTCACCCTTGAGGCTCCAAATGAGAGCCGTCCACCGGTGTGTATCCCGCACCTGAAATATTTTTCCGTATAGGGTGAGCAACGCTCAATAGAGTATCTCCTACAGAGGCTATTCCCCACCCTAAATGCATATGAATGTGCATATGTAACAATCAACAACCATTCTAAACAAGAACATGCAATTCAATGTTGGAATTCTTTTACCATGTCATGCCATGAAATGAGATGAAACTCACTCACGCACTTTAACCCGAGCCCTCATCGACTCCCGCAACACAATGCAATGTCAATGTGTAGAAAATCTATCATTGATGAATTTCATCCAATGGTCCTTTTAAAATCTATGGGTCTTTCGTGGGGTGAGTATTTATGGACTTATACCAACGGCACCCAACCGACACAGAATTCATGGACTTCCACCAATGGTTCCGCGTACACCGACACATTTTATGGACTCTTATACCACTGGAGTGCGTATCCAAGTCACCGGGTCTCTCACCCGAGGGATTTTCTAGCCCTTCTTGCTAACCCCGACCCCATTTTCATGCAACCATGCGACTCAGTCAAATTTTCAACCCAACTTTCCCGAGCCCACCTGTAGAACCCGGGTAAATTTGAACTTTTTCTGAAAAAGGGCAAAATAGTCATTTGCCACTATAATGTGGAATTAAAATACATACTTTTTAGAGCTCGTATGACACAACGAACTTCGTTGTTGGATTCGTATCGCGAAATCTAGTTACCCTGTCAAATTTCATCGAAATCCGAGATAGTCGAATTTTGCACGTATTTCGAGACGACTATGTGACAGCTAACCTCACAAAGGTCCCCACAAATAAATTTTATAAAATTTTCTTATAATTGAATTAAAGTTCAAATAAAATTAATTTAAACTTAAACCGGGATGAAATAAATCGTTTCGGGGCGAAAACGAACCCGGACAAGTGGGGGACACGTGGTGCGACGTGGGCCGAGTATTAAAATTATAAAAAGGGCCTAAATATCTGAATTTTGGAAAGGATCTCCATAAATTCTGCAGCCTTCAACGTTGGAGAGAAAGAGGGAGAGAAAAGAGAGAAAATCAAACTTTCTCCCTTCGATTCTCGGAGTTCCGTCGATCGGATTCCGTCGAGCCAAGAACTAAAGTCGATCACATCAACGAGGGGTACGCAACCACACCAAAAACGAGGAATTTCACCGAAGATCCAAGAGGAGACTTTGGAGAAATCAAGGTTTTTGGGGCTAGGGAGGTGTTCTCGAAGTTCTCTACACTTCGTTTTACGCTACAAGAGGTAGGGTTCCCTCCTACTAAGGTTTATTCTAAACCTAGAATGCTTGGGTGAAATGGGGAGATGGATAGATTCACGTATCATTGCCTATTGTTGTTAATTAGGTGAAATGAGTATTGAAATGGGTAAAGATAAATCCTAGCTTGGATTGGTGATTAGAAATTGTTAATTGTGATTCTAGAATTGGGTAGGTGAAATAGACCCAATGTGATTATTGTGTTATATGAAATTGTGGCATTGTGTTCATATGCTATGTGTTTTGAAAATGCTCTTATGATTAGAGTATGTTTTGAACATGAAATTATGTGATAACATGCTTGTTATTGTTGTTGATATATGCTAAATGATATATTGAAGGTATGGTGAATTTTGGTGATTGTATGCATGGGATATAACTGCCATGGTGTAGGTTGAAATGTGGAAAATTGCTCATTTGGCATGCATTTGCATCTTGAGCATGATATTGCATCACATTCATGGGCATAAGTCATGAGTTGTGGTGTGTGTATGCATGATTGATCACCTCATTTGGTGGTTGATGTGTGGACTCGGGAAAGTTGGATTGAAGATCCGGCTGAGTTGTATGGTTGCATGGGAAAACTTGTGTCGGGTAGAGCAAGAAGGGCTAGACACTCCCTCGGGTGCAAATCCCGGCTATTGGTTTATACACTTCCGTCGGTGCAAGTCCAAAAAAGTGTAACGGCGTGCGGAGCCGGTGGTGCGATTCCAAAAATCCGTTGCCCAATAAAGACACATGGTTTTGTTTTATAAAATACTCATTCAATGGGTGTCATCCAACAATGATTTGGTTTGTTAACAAATGAGTTTTATTTAAAACAATCATTGGATGGATTTTCGTCAAAAGACGGTTTTACTTCACAAGTGCATTGCATTGTGTTATGGGAGTCGGTGGAGACTCGGGTTAAGGTTGCATGAGTGAGTTCATCTCATTTCATAGCATGACATGAAGATTCCTCTCAAGGGATTGCATTTTCTTGATATGAAGAAGAATGTTGTTTGAAAATTTATTGGCATGTGAACATTTCATATGCATATAGGTTGGGGAGTAGCCTCTTTAGGAGATACCCTATTGAGCGTGGCTCACCCTATACGGGAAAACATTTCAGGTGCGGGTTTTACGCCGACGGACGGCACTCACTCGAGCACTTGAGGAGGAAGAGGGCCGGAATGTGGTTTTACTTGAAGTTTTTGTAAAAATATTTATGAAAACTTAGTTTTGGCATGTAAATTTATGTCAATAATTGTAATAGAACTTGTATCAAACATGTTTTAATGTATAAATACATGTTGTATAAGTTTGAGATGAATTTGGTAATGTTTGGAGTGGATTGAAATTGGAAAACAGGAGAAATGGGCAAAGGTAGACAGAGTGTACCGGTACGCGTACCGGTACGGCCAGGACCAGTGAGCTCACCGTACCAGTACGCGTGCCGGTACGCTTTCCAAAAACTCAGAAATTTTTTATTCTTTTGCCAAGTGTTTGGGCTATGTTTTCCTTCCTTCCAATGTTATAAATGGACAATAATAGGATACCAATGGTGGTATATTGGACCTCGAATGGGTCAACTAACCTAAATTAATTGGACTGGTATTTTTTTTATATAAATTCCAGTAAAGGGAATGTGGTGCCGCAGTGTCGGGTTAACCGGCATCCACGGGTATTCCGCGGGTTGATGGGTTGATCAACGGACCCCCGGATTTAGGGGCGTCACACCACCCCTCGATCACCAAGTGTGGTGTTTGATCACACCATGCACACACACCCACCTAATGCGATGTCTCCGTGCAAATGCAATGTAATGAATCATTGCATGTCAATGTCAAGTCCCATATGTAATGAATGCCATATGGATCAATTTAACCACATACTTCAACATATGTCATGGTAATTTATATCTAATGCACATAATTACCACAATTTATCATTATGCTAATATATTAACAACATATATCCATTACCTTTTTCTCAAGCATGTCATACATAAATTATGCCATAACAAGCTTAATTCTCACATAGGCATTTAGCATAATACCTTTAAGGCACCAATCATGTTATCACATAACCTATGTAAATAACTCATTTCTTTCAAAAGGCACAATATAACACATAGCATGCCCACACAATACCAAGCTCCAAGAATTTTCACATGGAACTTCACATATCAATTTCAAACTAGAAATTGATTAAATCATTTCTACACCTACTCCATAACCATAGGCAAGGGAAATACATAGTTCCATATACCTACCCATTTCCATTTAAACCAACTATAATAGGAAAGTTTTAAAATACACAAAATAGCCCACATAAACCCAATTTCCAAGAGTTTACACCAATAGCTTCCACATATCAAATTTAAGCTAGAAGTTGGTCTAAGCCACTTTTATACTCAATTCCTCACTTCCATAACAAGAGGAAAGTGACATGTATAGTTCCATATACCTACCCATTTCATATGGAACCATAGGTTAGAATTAAACCAAAGTAGGAGGGAACCCTACCTCTTGGAGCGTAAAATGAAGTGTGGAGAACCTCAAGAACACCTCCCAAGCCCCAAAACTCTTGATTTCCCCAAAGTCTCATCTTGGATCTTCGGTGAAATCATCCGTTCTTGGTGTGGTTGCGTAGCCCTCGTCGAGGTGATCGACTTTAACTCTTGGTCCGAGTCGATTCGAGTGACGGAACTCCGTGAATCGAAGCGGGAAGCTTTGAAATTTAGTTTTTTCTCATCTCCCTTCACTGTCACATTTGCACATTGGAATCAGCTGAATCTTCTCCCAAAAAATCAGATTTTTTTTTTTATATTTATAGCCTTTAATGCTTGGTGCACGTCGTGCCACACATCCCCCTTATCCGGGTCCGTTTTCACCCCAAAACGATTAATTTTATCCCTGTTTAAGTTCAAATTAATTTTATTTAAACTTTAATTCAATTATAAGGAAATTTTATAATTTCTATTTTTGGGGACCTTTGTGATGTCATTCGACACACAGTCGTATCGTAAAACGCGCAAAATCCGACTATCTCGGAATTCGACGAAAATTGTCCGGGTAACTCGGTTTCGCGAGACGAATCCAACAGTGAAGTCCGTTTCGTCATCCGAGATCTAGAGAAATACGTATTTTAAATCCGCATTATAGTGACAAATTAACATTTTGCCATTTTTTCATAAAAAAGTTCAAATTTACCCGGGTTTTACACTTCTTATTGTGAGTTTCAGGATTTAACCTCGGGGAAGATGATTGGCAGTGTGCTAGGCAGGATGGTGGACTCTATCTATTTAATAATGGATCGACCTATGGAAGGCAAGATCTGCATACGTGTTTTAATTCTATTTCTGGTGTTAGTGACAATGAGATTATGTTATGGCATTATCGATTAGGACATCCTAATTTTCAATATTTAAGGCATTTGTTACCCAAGTTATTCATAAATAAAAATCCTTCTATTTTTCGGTGTGAATCTTGTGAATTAGCTAAGCATCATCGTGTTATTTTTCCTTCTCAACCATATAAAAAATCAAAACCATTTACCATGATTCATAATAATGTATGGGGTCTTTCTAGGGTGGAAACCTTTTCTGGAAAACGTTGGTTCATCACATTTATTGATGATCATACTAGGGTTAGTTGGGTCTTCCTTCTAAAAGACAAATCTGATGCTGAAAATGTATTCAAAAATTTTTATACAATGGTTCAAACACAATTTCAAACTCATATTAAATTTTTTCAAAGTGATGATGGAAAGGAGTATTTTAACAATGTGTTAGGGAATTTTTTTGCTGAGAAAGGGATTGTACATCAAAGTTCTTGCAATAATACACCTCAACAAAACGGGGTGGCTGAAAGAAAAAAACAAGCATCTCCTTGAAGTTGCCAGAGCTCTAAGTTTTACAACTAAAGTTCCAAAGTATCTTTGGGGAGAAGCAATCTTAACAGCCACATACTTGATCAATAAAATGCCTACGAGAATTTTAAAATTTAGAACACCAATGAAGGTTTTCAATGAATGTTTCCCCACCTCTCGGCTAAGAGTAGATATTCCCTTGAAAATCTTTGGAAGTATTGCTTTTGTTCATAATCATGACCCTAGACGAACAAAACTTGATCCAAAAGCACATAAATGTATTTTTGTTGACTATCCTATAAATCAAAGAGGTTATAAATATTTTGATCCAGTTTTTCGAAAAATGTTTGTTTCAATGGATGTCACCTTCTTTGAAGGACAGTCATACTATAGCAATTCTCATCTTCAGGGAGAGAACAGTAGTGAAGATGTGTTTTTAAATGATTCTGATTTAACCTTTGAGTTTGTTCATGATGATGTTTCGCCTAAACAGTCACTTAAAGAAAATGAAGGAGAAAACACAAAGCCTGTGAAAACGAATGAATTAAATGTTGAAACTAAGATTAATGGACAACCTTCCTTAATGCCATCCCAAAATCAAAATACTGAAACAACAGATAAGGGTGTGAAACGGTACAAAGATCTTGTGAATTCAAAGGATTATCAAGCACAAAGAAGAAGGGGCACTGTCTTACAGCACCACCAGGAATCTAATCAGGGGTTAGATCATGAGATCAACAACAATCTTCCAGGTAATTCTGTGTCAAATTCTTCAAGTCAACTTGATCTTCCCATTGCTCTTAGGAAAGTTGTTAGGTCTTGTACAAAACATCCTCTGTCAAATTTTATATCTTATAAAAATGTGTCGTCTCCTTATCTTAGTTTTATTTCACAAGTGTCTAGTGTGGTTATACCAAACAGTGTACAGGAAGCTCTAAATGTTCCTAAGTGGAAAGAAGCTATATTTGAGGAGATGAGAGCTCTGGAGAAGAATGCTACTTGGGAGAAGGTGGATTTGCCACATGGTAAGACAATTGTTGGTTGTAAATGGGTATTTACTGTGAAGTACAACTCAGATGGATCCTTGGAGAGATACAAGACTCGTTTAGTAGCTAAAGATTTTACTTAGACTTATGGAGTTGACTATTCTGAAACCTTTTCTCCAGTGGCAAAACTAAATACTGTTCGAGTACTCTTGTATGTTGCAACTAATCTTGACTGGCCATTAAATCAGTTGGATGTGAAGAATATTTTTCTAAATGGAGACCTAGAGGAGGAAGTCTATATGGAACCTCCACCCGGTTTTACTGAGAGGTTTGGATCCAAAGTATGCAAGCTAAAAAAATCTCTATATGGTCTTAAATAGTCACCTAGAGCCTGGTTCGAGAGATTTACAAAGTTTGTTAAGAGTCAGGGCTATAGCCAAGGACAATCTGATCATACTCTTTTCACAAAGAGTTCTGCTAAAGACAAGATCTCAGTTTTGATTGTCTATGTAGATGATATAATTTTGACAGGAGATGATGTGTAAGAGATGTGCAGATTGAAGCTAAGTCTGGCCAAGGAGTTTGAAATTAAAGATTTGGGTCGGTTACAATATTTTCTTGGAATGGAAGTTGCAAGATCAAATAAGGGTATTATAGTGTCACAACGGAAGTATATTTTAGACCTCTTGAAAGAAACTGGAATGAGTGGATGCAAACCTTCTAACATTCCAATAGAAGTTAATGCTAAGCTTCGAGAGGTGAAGAATGGTGTTCCAGTTGACACTGGTAGATATCAAAGGCTAGTTGGGAGGCTGATTTACTTGTCCCATACTCGACCAGATATTGCTTTCGCTGTGAGCATGGTAAGTCAATTTATGCATTCCCCATATGAGGAACATCTTGAAGCTATGTATCGAATTCTTCGATATTTGAAGGGCACACCAGGGAAAGGACTCTTCTTCAAGAAAAATGAGAATAGAAGAATAGAGGTATATACATATGCAGCTTGAGCAGGTGCAGTCACTGATAGGAGATCTACATCAGGGTACTGTACATTCCTATGGGCAATTTAGTCACTTGGAGAAGCAAGAAGCAGAGTGTTGTGGCCAGAAGTAGTGTTGAAGCTGACTATAGGTCAATGGCTCAAGGAGTGTGTGAGGTACTGTGGCTTAAAAGGGTACTAGAAGAACTTAAGAGGCTAATTATTCTTCCTATAAAGTTATACTGTGATAACAAGACAACAATCAGCATCGCTGAATTTTACATGACAGGACAAAACACGTTGAGATTGACAGACCCTTTATAAAAGAAAAACTTGAAGAAGGGGTGATTTGTACTCCATTTGTTCCTACTACACAGAATGTTGCAGACATTCTAACCAAGGGCATGTTGAGACAGCCGTTTGAGCTCCAAGTTAGCAAGTTGGGCATGACAGACATCCTTGCACCAACTTGAGGGGGAATATTGGAATTCCGTGATTTACTACCTGATTTCTAGGATTTAATTGTAATATTATTTCTAGGGATTAGGTATTAAATTATTAGCTTATCTCGTACCTAAAATAAAGGGATATCAGTTGTATATAACTGATTCCTGAATTTACTGTTTTTCCTATTTTTTAGTTGCTTAATATTAGGAAGAGATAGGGTATTTATCACTATTTAAGCTTGTACAATTCAATAAACTAAATATATGAAGATAATATTCTTTCTTTTCTTTCCTCTGTTATTTTTCCACATTACTACAGCTTGACCGCCTGCACTTGGGTGTACACATTTCAGATCAAGCCAAGTTTTTGGCGCCGTTGCCGGGGAACCATAAAAGGTGTTTTAAGGTAAAAGGTAAAAAGACCTTTATTTTTGTATATATTCTTTGGTTTACTGTGAATAATTTTTTTTTGTTTTATTTTCTTTATTTTTATGTCTGAGGGCACTCCTCACTATCAAAATTTGCTGGCAGAATCTTGTGAGTCTGTGAATCAGCTTAAACCAAATTCACCTAGATCAGTAGCAGACTCTTGTGAGAGTAATATGACAAATAATGAGAGAAACGGAGAACTCCCTATGAGAGAGGGGGAAGTGTCTAACATTAGAACTTTGCGAGATTACTTAAATCCCACAAGAAATAGTGTCCCCTCTTGTTTTGTATTCCCTGAAAATGCTCCCCTCTTTACTGTAAAGCCGGGGACAGTGCAACTATTATCTGTTTTTTCATGGATTGGATGCAGAAAATCCATATCTGCATATAAAATATTTTGAGGAAGTGTGTGGAACATTTCAAGACAATTATGAACTAGCCAAGATGAAACTTTTTCCTTTCTCTTTAAGGGACAAAGCTAAACAATGGCTAAATTCTTTAAAAACTTTTTCAATACCTAACTGGCAAGCATTACAAAATGAATTTTTCAGAAAGTTTTTTCCTCTACACCGCACGAATGCACTTAAAAGGCAAATCATGAATTTTTCGATTAAAGAAGGAGAAATTTTTTACCAAAGTTGGGAAAGATTCAAAGATCTTCTCCAATCCTGCCCATACCATGCATTTGAGAATTGGACTTTCGTAGGATTTTTTTATGACTCCTTGCCCACTAGACTACGTCATTTTGTCGAAATGATAGCCCAATGAGAGTTTATGGAAAAAAGTCCGGAGGAGGCATTCAATTTTTTTGACACCATCTCTAATAGTTCTCAGATGTGGGACTCAACCTCTCCTACCACTGTAGAAGCCAGACCATCTACTTTCCAAGGAGGTAAGTATGTCTTGAGAGATGATGATGACTTGAGAGCAAAAATGTCTACTTTGTCTCGAAAGCTTGAAGTTTTAGAAATGAAAAAGGTCCATCAAGTTGATGTTAGCCCTTCCATAGAACAAGTGTGTGGAATCTGTGCGCTAACAGGACACCCTACTGGGGAGTGTCCTACCATCCCAGCGTTCAAGGAGGTCTTGTTGGAACAAACAAATGCAGTTTCCAACTTCAATAAGCATTACTCCAACCCATTCTCTGAAACATACAATCCAGGGCAGTGGAACCACCCGAACTTCAGATGGAGGAACACACAACCAACTCCCATGAACCAACAACAAGGTTCACACCCACTACCTCAAGGACCTCCCACATATCAACCATACCAACCACCACAAAAGAGGAGCCTTGAGGACACTGAATTAGTTCATGCAAAGCCAACGAACTACAACAATAATTCCACACAGGCTTTCACTGATTTCAAAACCCAAACCACTCAATATTTCAAGGATCTTAAAAGCCACATCCAAAAGTTGACCCAATCCATGGCCACACATGAGAAGGGCAAGTTCCCTGCCCAACCAAAACAACCATAAGACCAATTCCATGTGGGAAGCCCTTCGATCATAGGAAACCCACAAGACCAAGCCCAAATTGTCACTACACTGAGAAGTGGCAAGGTGATTGACAAGACCATCAGAGATATGCTAATTCCAAAGCCAAAACCTGAGTCAATCCCAGTCAACTCATCATTTGAGCCTGAACCAATTGAGCCTGAACTTTAAGAAGAACCTGAGCCTATGATTGGACAAGAGCCAGAATCTTCTGAGGAAAGAGAACCTTCGTGTTTCATTCCTGCTCCTTTTACTTATAGACTCAAAACCATACAGAAGTTGAAAAATCATCCTGAAATTTATGAGTTTTTTAAGCAAGTAAAGATCAACATCCCACTTCTGGATGCAATCAAACAAGTTTTGTCTTATGCCAAGTTTCTAAAAGACTTGTGCACAGTCAAGAGAAGCCAGAATGTCCAAAAAAGAGCCTTCTTGACAGAACAAGCCAGTGTCCTGCTTCAACACAAAACCCCTCCAAAATACAAGGATCCGGGGTGTCCGACTGTGTCATGTGTCATTGGAAACTTCAGAATATAACAAGCATTGTTAGACCTTGGAGCCAGTGTTAATTTGCTACCCTACTCTGTCTACCAGCAGTTGGGTCTGGGTGAACTCAAACTCACTTGTGTCACACTCCAGTTGGCCGACAGATCTGTCAAAATCCCTAGGGGCATTTTTGAAGATATACTTGTCCAAGTGGACAACTTTGTCTTCCATGTTGACTTTGTTGTTCTAGATACTCAGCTACCAATATATTCGGAGAACCAAATTCCGGTCATTCTTGGTCGACCCTTCCTAGCAACTTCCAATGCACTAATCAATTGCAGGAATGGAGTCATGAAATTAAATTTTGGGAATATTACTCTCGAGCTGAATATTTGCAATATTGTCAAACACCCAAGAGAGGACAAGGAAGAAGGGAAAATAAACTCCATTGAATCTTTGATACAGGAACATCTGAATGACACCTTCTGTGAGAACCCTACTGAATCTTCTCTACTAGATTTTATCTCATCTGAGACAATGAATGATGATCCAAACTCAAAGACATGCCCCATTCATACTGTTGGGACATGGGCCCCCAAATTCGAAGAGATTTTGCCAAGTAGCACAAAGCCACTCTCATCAAGTGTCAGGCCACCAAATCCTGAATTGAAACCTCTCCCATCTAACCTCAAATATGCATTCTTAGGAGAGGACAAGTCATACCCAGTAGTAATTTCATCTAAACTCACAGACTTGCAAGAGTCTAAACTAATTGAAGTTCTTAAAAGCCATAAAAGCACCATTGGGTGGACCATCGCTGACTTGAAAGGCATAAGCCCATTAATCTGCAATCATGTTGTATACCTTGAAGAGGATTCAAAACCCTTTCATCAAATGCAGCGACAACTGAACCCTCACATGAAGGAAGTCGTGAGAACTGAGGTGCTTAAGCTATTAGATACAGGTATAATCTTTTTCATCTCTAATAGCAAGTGGGTTAGTCCAACCCAAGTTGTGCCCAAGAAGTCCGGGGTCACAGTGGTCAAAAATGATGCAAACGAACTAGTACCAACTCGAGTCGTCACAGGATGGCGGATGTGTATCGACTACCGAAAACTCAATTTGGTAACTAGGAAAGACCATTTTCCTCTTCCCTTTCTTGATTAGGTTCTAGAGAGAATTGCATGCCATGAATTTTACTGTTTCCTGGATGGGTATTCTGGGTATAATCAAATTGAGATAGCATTAAATGATCAGGAGAAAACCACATTCACACGCCCCTTTGGCACCTTTGCATTCAAAAGGATGTCATTTGGACTTTGTAACGCTCCTGCAACATTCCAAAGATGCATGCTAAGCTTGTTCAGTAACATGGTTAAGAAATTTTTGGAAGTATTCATGGATGACTTTTCTGTCTATGGTGACTCATTTGATTTGTGTCAGGCCAACCTAGAAAAGGTGTTGATAAGGTGCAAAGAAGCCAATCTAGTGCTCAATTGGGAAAAATGTCATTTCATGGTAACACAAGGCATTGTCTTAGGTCACATTATGTCGTCTGAGGGCATGAAAGTTGACAAGGCAAAAATAGATTTAATTGAAAATTTGTCCACCCCTAAGACTATAAAGGATGTCCGATCATTCCTAGGGCATGCAAGTTTTTACAGGAGATTCATAAAAGATTTCAATACCATAGCCAAACCCATGTGTCATCTTCTGAGTCAAGACGTAATTTTTGTGTGGAATGAAGCATGCCAGAAAGCTTTTGAAAAGCTTAAGGGTATGTTAATTTCTGCTCTAATAATGCAACCCCTTGACTGGACTCTACCCTTTGAACTAATGTGTGATGCAAGTGATTATGTTGTAGGTGTTGTGTTGGGACAAAGAAAGGATAAGAAACCATATGTGATTTACTATGCAAGCAAAACTTTGAATAATACTCAAATGAATTATTAAACGACTGAAAAAGAATTGTTTGATGTAGTTTTTGCTTTGGAAAAATTATGTTACTATCTTGTTGGTTCTTCTGTTACTGTATTCACTGACCATGCAACCCTAAAATTCTTGCTCACAAAGAAGGATGCCAAGTCAAGGCTCTTAAGATGAATACTCTTGCTCCAAGAATTTGATCTGATCATTAAAGACAAAAAAGGTGTTGAGAATGTGGTGGCAGATCATCTGTCCAGATTAACGTATGAATTTCATGAAGATAGATTGCCAATCAATGAGAAATTTCCCTATGAACAACTGTTCACGATTGATGAGATACCATGGTACGCTGATATTGCTAACTTCCTTGCTACTGGTACGCTCCCTCCGTCCTTTACCATGATGGACAAAAAGAAATTTCTGAGGGAGGTTCGTAACTTCTTTTGGGAGGATCCCTACGTATTTAAGTATTGTAAGGATCAAATCATAAGGCGTTGCATTCCCACTCATGAAAGCAGTCAGGTAATAACATTTTGTCATTCTGAAGCATGCGGTGGCCATTTTTCATCAAGGAAAACAGCTGCAAAAATCTTGCAGTGTGAATTTTATTGGCCCACACTTTTCAAAGATGTTCATGCCTTTTGTTTAACTTGCGATAGATGCCAAAGGTTGGGAAGCATTTCTAAAAGAAACATGATGTCCTTAAACCCCATTCTAGTGATTGAAATTTTTGACTGTTGGGGCATCGATTTTATGGGACCGTTTCCCCCTTCCTTTGGCTATCTATACATTTTAGTGGTCGTAGACTATGTATCCAAATGGGTTGAAGCAATTCCATGCCGAAACAATGATCACCGCACAGTGATCAAGTTTTTAAAAAGAAAATATTTTGTCCCGGTCTGGAATTCCGAAATCAATCATAAGTGATGGGGGTGCTCATTTTTGCAATCGTCCCTTCTGGAATTTGATGAGAAAATACTTGATCTTTCACAAAATTGCAACCCCTTATCCCCCACAGACTAGTGGACAGGCTGAATTAGCTAATTGGGAGATCAAATTAATTTTAGAAAAAATGGTAAATCCAAACTGCAAAGATTGGTCGTCAAGACTAATTGACTCTAGGCTTATCGCACTGCTTTCAAAACAATTTTGGGCATGTCTCCTTATCGATTAGTCTATGGAAAGCCGTGTCACCTACCTGTGGAATTGGAACATAGGGCATACTGGGCCATTAAAGTAATGAACTTTAACCTGGACAAGGCCAGACTAGCAAGGAAACTTCAGATAAACGAATTGGAGAAATTGAGAAATGAAGCATATGAGAATGCTAAGATTGCTAAAATCAGGATGAAAATTTTTCATGAAAAAAAAATTGTACGGAAGTCTTTTGAACCTTCTCAAAAAGTCCTATTGTTCAATTCAAGACTCCGCCTCTTTCCTGGTAAGTTGAAGTCAAGATGGACTGGGCCTTACATTGTCAAAAAGGTGTTTGGACATGGAACAGTTGAAGTGGAAAATCCATCGAACGGTAATATCTTTACTGTTAATGGTCAGCAGCTGAAACCATTTTTGGAGGACTTTGTTAAAAATGTGGAAACCATTCTTTTAATGGAACAAGAATATTCCTCCGAGATTCGCACCTGCCGACACTCAAATGGATCGGGTCAGGAAAAATCCAACCCAACCCGACCCGAGATGACGCCTTTATAAGGCCCTTACCTTTTTCTCTCTTTCCCATTCACCACTGTTGGCCCCCCCCTTCTCTTTTCTTCTTCTTTTTCTTCTTTGTTTTTCTCTGTTATCTAAAAAACCGACCAAACCCCAGCAAACCAATGACCACACACTCCACAAATACAGTCTTTTGCTTCATGCTTTGCATTTTAATCTTGTATTTACGCATGGCTGTTTTGCTCTTGTTTGCACTCACACACAAAGATTTCCATCCTAGTGGAAACCTAGATCTAGCCAAAAATGATTAAATTGTTGTGTTTTGTTTGCAGGTTTCGGCAGATGAACATATCTCTACCTTTCAACCTCATCTCCAAGATCCATAAACTGGTAAATTCGAAACATTGGGGACAATGTTCAGTTTAGGTTGGGGGGTGAGAACTACAGTTCATATTTAGTTCCTGCCTGTAAAATTTTTTGTTTTGTTGTTGTTGTTGTTTATGATCATATTGTGTACCTTGCCTCGTATTTTGTATAAATTGTTGATTATGTCTATAAGTCAGCTTCAATCGTCTTTGTGACTGGCAGACGTTAAAGAACCAGATAGTGAGTCTTAAAGCCTAGAAAGCATAGATGTTAAAATTTTTTGGTTTAGTCTAGGAGTTCTACGCACCTTTCCATCTGATGTGCATACTGTGATCATAAGAAAAGCAAGACTGGTAAGGAAAGTCGAGATCCGAGAAGAACAAGCGAAACCCCTCTGTGGCAGAAGCACTTTTGCTAAATGCCGTCGTCCCAAAAGGCTTGGTGCCTGTAAACAGTGTGGCAGAGTCCTTCACGAGAAAAGATATAATCAGTGTTCTGAACCAATTTCCAGTTGCGCACTCGATCGATTAGACTGGATAGTGAATGGGTTGAGTAAGGATTACCCTGAGACGCCATACTATTCCAGTACTTGGCTTAATCGGTTTGTGAGACAAGAAATTGGGAGAGTCACTGGTTGTTCGAATGACACAGATACAGAGGATGACTCGGATTAGGATGCTTTCTAAATTAAGGAAAATTGTGTCTTGGGATGAAAGCCAAGGGTCCGAATTTTTGTAAAAAGTGTAAAAAACTTTTTGTACAAACTCTTTTGACTGAAATGAAAACATGGGCCGAGTAAGGAATGTCCTAGAATACCAACCTAAAGCATGGGTAGGGACTTATCCTGAGACGCCATGAATTTTTGGTTCAACCTTGTATATAACCCTCTCTTATTGTGTATATTAATGTACACAAAAACTTTTGATTTATGATTTAACGTTCGAATGTCACATACTTGCAGTACTCAATCTCTAATGAAGCCTCTGATGGAAACAAAAAGTACTAGAAGTTCAGCATGTTCGAACGCCAATATAACGTTTGAACGAGAAGAACTTACAGTACTTTGGTCTATGACAGAACTCAAAAGTACTGGGAGCTTGCCACGTTCGAACGACACTCATGTTCGAACGATTCTTTTAAAATCCTTCTACACGTGTTCAAACGATGTTAACGTTCGAACATCACAACTCAGGCTATAAAAGCCTGGTTCATCTTCTCCACTCCAAAACCCCCCAAAATTTTGAAATAACCTCCAAACCCTAGGGTGCCTTTTCTATACCCAGCCCTCAAAACACCCTTCATTCCCCATTTCTACCTAAAATTGACCCTCCCAAGACCATTCCCACATCAAAAATCCTCATTTTCACAAAGAAATCAAAACTCTCAAGCCCTAAAAACCTCAAACCCGAAAACATCATGCCTCCAAGGGTCAAGCTCTCTGCTAGGCACAACCCAGCCACTCAAGAGCCCAATTTCGTGGAGGAGGTGATCGAAGAGCGACAAGGGAGGCCACCCATTGTCCGTAGATATGACAAGACTCACTTCCCTATGGCTATCAAAGTAGACAGGTATGAGAATTTTTACCAAAACCATGCGGTAGTTTGTGAGCATGATGTGGTATTGGAGGATTTTGCTGAGTTGGGTATTTTGGAGAATATGGAAAGGAGAGGTTGGGTGTTGTATTTGCGAAACGGCGGAGAGGCTGTAGTTGACTTGGTGCGGGATTTTTACTCCAACACCGAAATAGTCAACGGGGCGCTAAAAAGCTATGTAAGGGGGGCTCACATCGATGTACATGAAGACTACATAAGAGAGATTAGGCAAGAAGTGCCTCGGGTACCCAAGCCCACCTACCCCCCAAGAAAGAACGTAGCTATGAATGTGGTTGGAACGGAGCTGACGGGGGTGGCTAACTTTTCTTGGGCTGGGCGGAAATTTTTCCGACAAGGGGAATTGACTGACAAATACAAGATGTTAAATTTGATTGCGGTTTCGAACTTTGCCCCAATTGGGCGCAAGAATGAGATCTTGCCCTAAATGGCCCGCCTTCTCTACGCTCTTGGGAAAGGCCACAACATAGACCTCCCCTCTCTCATCTTGAATGAAATGAAGAAAGGATGCGATGTGTAGTGGAATTCGCTCCTGTTTGGCACCCTAGTGACTGAGATGTGCAGAGACCATGGGATCAGGAAAAGGCCTGAGATGACTATACAGAGGCCAATGGGACCACTTAACAAGGCTTCTTTCCGACGAAGCCAAGGTCACAGTGGAGGCCTGGCAGCAAGACATGAGGTGCCCCCTACCCGAGGATTTGATGAGGTGCAAGAGGAGATCAATGAGGAGGAGGAGAGAGAACTAGAGACTGAGAGAGCCCAGGAGTAGCCACAAGAGGCAGGACCCAGCTCCAGCACCTGGAGATCACTGAGAGATATCGTGCTTGGCATTGAGACCAAGCAAGCTGAGATTCTCCAACAGCAGGAGGAGATTCTCGGCTACCTGAGGGGTGGAGCTTGTGGAGCTTGTGGAGCTGGTAGAGCTGGAGGAGAATGAGCAGGAGATATTTATGTACTTGATTGTGCTTTTGTGTGTTTGTTTCTTCTTTGGAGGATAAGTTTCTTCTTTTGTGGGTCGTTGTGGATGTTAAAAGTTTTTGTGTGTTTTGCTACTTCTTTCTTTTGATGAATTGAATCGTTGGTGTTTGAATTAAAAGATCATATTTTGTGAATTGAATCATTTAGTTTATCAGTTTTATCTGTTTAAATGTATGCATAAAATTAGCATTATACTGTTATGTGTTAATGAATGATGGAACAAATGTGGATGCTAAGACTGTTTGTTAAAGTAACTAATTACATGATCGGTTTGACACATAACTTAGCAAATCTAGACTTAAAACCACAGCTTCTTGAACAATGGTATTTTCTCTATTCCCAAAATGTCAAATGTACATCGGTATTTGTTATTTTTAAGGTACAAGATGATCGGACTCAAAAATGGAATCGATATATAATCAACATTCCATGACAAACCTGACATAACCAGTGGAGATAATGAAGATACCATGGTAAGTTTCGAGCCTTGCGATACTTTTGAGAGGATATCAACATTTACTCAAGAAAGGTTTTTCACTATCTATCTTTGAATAATCTCATTAATTTTGCCTTGATTGACGCAACTAAAGCAATCTATTGACATATCTGTCCATACGACACATACATATGCACATACTTGAGAAAGATTTTAGGCCATCTTTTGGATTTAATTTTGAGCCTTAGCCCCTTCTTTTAAAAAATTATATCCCTAGTTAGCCATGATTGAACCTTCAAAGAATGATTTCTTTTTCAAGAAACCCATATGATAACCGAGCCACAAGAACATATACTTAACATACCTTGCTATCTAAATTTCTTGCACCCTCTTCTAAATTAGTATGATACAGAAAAATAAAAGAAATAGAAAAGACAACGGTGGCTACTGTTCAATAAAAGAAACACTGGTGGAAACAATTGGAAAAGAAAAGAAACAAAAAGACAGGGAATTGCCAAGAAAGTGAAAATGATAAAAATGAAAGAAAGAAATACCATTTGTAGGCAAAAGATCGAAAAGTTAGAAAGAGGTGTGCTACACTACATAAAAGGGATAGCTTTTGAATATCATTGACGTCATTTCGTTAGCCACTGACCTCTGGCCACATTACAACCTATAAAAAAAGACTTAATTAATCTCAAGTCTGATGCATGTATGTGTTGTCAACCAAAAGCGGGGGTATGTTAAATAGTATTTCTTTCGTTTGCATCAATATTCATCCATGAGATTATGCCAAAATATGATTGGTTTGTTTCCTTAAACTTTCTAATTGTGCATGTGATTTTTCAATTGGCCATCCTCTGATCACATGCCATTTGAGAGACAAGTCACTATAATCGGAGCGAATTTTTGTTGCTGAGAACATTTTAAGAGAGGTTTGTGAAATCAAAACTATCCATGGAGGGTGGAAAAGTGGAATGTTTGTTATGTAACAATTCTTGTTTCTAGAATGACCATTCCTACTACACAGGGAATTCCAAATGCCAATGTGACTGATGTTAATTTTTGCATAGAATAAATACCTATGAAAGAGGAGCATGCGGGATATAAGTCGAAATTGAGGGTTGGGTGTCCCAACGACCATGATGCTAATTTACTTTAACCATCAATCCCACATGCACATCTGTTCGACTGAAGTTTGTGGATAGCTTCACTGAAATTTCTCACGAGACAACACTCGTCCATTAGGGTAAACCTAGTGGTACAACGGCTTGTTGCATAAGCTAAATGTAACTAGATGACCTACGAAAATGGCATTAGAAATAGATTTTCATTCAAATTGTTGTATTACAAGAGACTAGCAATATTTAGGTTGGGGGTGTGATTAGTAGTTAAAATTAGCATATTACTATGCCCTTTTAAGACTAATTTTACTTTGATGGAGTTTAAATGATGACATTTCAGGGCATAAATTGTACAAGGGACCAAAGGTGATGGATATCAGACTTTCATGCAACACCAGCATATTCTGGAGCAAAATTGGAAAAGCTTGGACCAAGGCAAGAACGTTTGAACGCCAATCAACATTCGAACGTGACCTTCAATCATGTAAAGACCAGACTGCTGAGATATGGCGTGTTGCAGCCAAGAAGGAAGACCCTGAGGTACTTGAGTACCACGTTCGAACGCCAATCAACGTTCGAACGTCCCCTGGAATTATTTGAGGACCATGATGCTGCATGGAGTGTGGGAATGAACTTCACAGAAGACCACATGCCACTTGAGTGGAAAGGTCAGACCCCATCTGGCGTTGGAATGCCCATCAAGCAAAGACAGAAACAACGTTCGAACATTGTCTGCAGAGTGGTTAGCTTTCACTTAGACTTGGGTGGCCATGAACTATTCCTTCACCCCCTCTTGTCTGTTCCTCTTTGCCTATAAATACTCCCATTTTGGGAGAGTAAAAAGGGACTTGTAGAGAGCTTGATGGAGGCTTAGACTCCCACTCATATAGTTGTAGAATTGTCTTATATTTACTTGTATCAAGGGAGATAGTTCATCTTTTGGTTGAGGAGGAAACCCTCCAAAAATGACTAGTTTTCTTCTACTTTCGTTATTTCTTTCACTTCCATTACTTGAGCCTCCTTCTTTCTTAGAGGAGTGAAACTCTTCCACTTTTCTAGAGCTTTACCAAAGTCGTGAAGGGTGGAATATGATTCACTCATTCTTCGTTGAAGATCGGCTCCGTGTTTAGTGTGTTTCACTTTGTAACTCCTCTACTTGGAGGGATAAGCATCACTCACTTTTCTAGCTTTACCAAAGCCATGAAGATTGAGTAGTTTCTCATTCACTCTTTAGTAAGAGGTGAAGGGCATGTATAAATTATCCGGAAGTTATATTTGTGCATTTCATTTATGCTTAAATGCTTTATATTCCCCTTGTTTATTGAATGATTGATTGCATCTAGCAAAGCTAAGGTACTTTGTATAACTATGAGCACTTTCTATAACATAGATAAATCTTACATAGAAAGACTCATCAGTTCAAGGCAAGTACCCCGGCTAGATCTTCTTGGTTACCCTTCAATCTTCACCATTATTGTGCTTCATTTAAAGATTGTAATATTAATGTCATGGTTGGATGTCTTGTAAAAACATTTGTTTGTTTGTAGACGGGTTGAGTCTCGGCACAGACAATTCTTGTAAACTTCTAGAAAGACATCGGAACCATGTTCTTAATTATCAAAGTCCATCTTTATCTTCCGATTAACTTGTTGTTGACACAGGAGTTAATTGAGTTATCAAGCACAAGTATAATAAACCGGATGATTAACTACATGTCCAGATCCTCGAACTAAAAAGTGACCTTTTTACATTTGAGCTTATCTTATATTTTGTCTAGAAAACGAAAAATTTCTTGGAAAGAATGCTATATTCTGTTTAGGAAATCCCATACACCACACAACTTCAAATCTCAAGGGTTATAATCATTTGGTCTCCACCACTGCTTACTTTGAAACACCAACAATAGTTCCCTGTGGATTCGACTCCGGATTCAAACCGGATTATTACTACAGCTTGACCGCCTGCACTTGGGTGTACACATTTCGGATCAAGTCACCCTTGACCCCCTCCCTGATGCCTATAAATACCTGAGTTCAGTTCAGTTAAGAAGGGGAGGAGAGAAGGAAGGGAAGAGAAAAAGAGAGACTTTCACAAGAGAAGAATTCCAAAGTCAAAAGGAAGAAAACCCTGCCTAAAACACTTTCAAGCCAAGAATTTCTCTACTTCTACATCTCTGTTTCATCATTTCTACTTGGAGGGTTAAACCTCTCTCACTTTTGTGCCCTAGCTAGTAATAAGAGTGGAGTTGTACAACTATTCCTCGGGGAAGGACATATTGTATTTTCTTTTCTGTTGTAATGGGATTATCTCATTCTTCTTGCCCGTCTCTAGCAATGAGGTGTGAGTATTCTATTTATACTCTTTAGTACATGTGAAGACATGTGTATTTTTATTTGAGTTATGGAAATAATGATGTTTTATTTATGCGTTAATGTTTATACTCCCTTAACTGATTGATGGTTACTATTATTTTGTTTGGTGTCGTATGCTCATGGTTACGAGTACCGAGCTATACTTATTGTTATATATCAATTCATCTTTATATTATTACGTACTTCATACATGATACAATGATACACGTAGTTGGGCTTTGAGTAAAAATCGGCAGATTGGTTATAGATGGGTTAAATCTCACCATAACTAATATTTTTGATTCAATGCATAAACTAGAACTCTGTCTTCATTGAATCATCGACCTGCTGATCAAATAGCTAAATTAAATATTTTGAATGGTTCACCTTCATATTTACTAGGTTTATTATGGTGCATAGACCTTCCGGCTAACCTAATCAGTTACTGTGATATAGTTCAATTAATACATCAAACCTACCGGTTAACTTTTCAATAAAATGGGAGTTAATTGTTGTAAGGTAGCATTTCCGTAGTCAAACACTAAATTGCATGTTGGATCCTTGGACTAAAGAGTATCTTTTAATATTTATTGTTATTCAAAGTTTAGTTTCAGTATTTATTTGTTAAATCTAATCTCACACCACAAGCTATTCCACTGCACAAGCTATTTCAACACCCACAACAATTTTACCTTTTCTATTTTGAATTCCAATAGTTAGCTCCCTGTGAGTTTGACCTCGAACTTAAACCGAGTAATACAATTTGACCACTTATACTTGGGTGTATGATTTAAATCAGGTCAAGCTTTTTGGCACAGTTTCTGGGGAGTTACGTGATTCAAAAACGAATAGAGAAGTTGTCCAGTTGTATTATATGTATATATATTGTTTGTTTTATTTTTATTTTTTATGTATGTTAATTCATCAATAGACCGTATATCAATCTAGTCCTTCATTGTCATCATCTTCATCACAAGCATCATCGGACTCTTTTGAGAGAAGCATAGCTAATAATAATCGAAGGGAACAAGAGATAGTTCAGAATGTCAGACCTTTGAGAGAATATATGCATCCCACACGTACTAGTGTCCCCTCATGTTTAGTCTTCCCCACAAATGCTCCAAATTTTAACATCAAAGCAGGGACAATACAAATTTTACCACAATTTCATGGCCTTGAGTCTTAAAACCCTTATTTGCATATGAGAGAATTTGAGGAAGTATGTGATGCATTGCAAGATAATTCTGAAATGGCCTAGTTGAAACTTTTTCTTTTTTCTTTAAAGGATAAAGCTAAACAATAATTAAATTCTTTAAAAGCCCAATTCATTCGAAGTTGGCAAGTTTTGAAAATTGAATTTTTCAAGAAATTTTTTCCTCTGCATCACACTAATGCATTAAGACGTCAAATCATGAATTTTTGTGTGAAAGAGGGAGAAACGTTTTACCAATGTTGGGAGAGATTTAAGGATCTTCTCCAAGCTTGCCCACATCATGCATTTGAAAGTTGGACCTTAGTTGGTTTCTTTTACGATGCCCTTCCTTCTACAATGCATCAGTTTGTTGAAATGATGGCCTAGGGAGAATTCATGGGTAAGAATCCCGATGAGGCATTTGAGTTTTTTGATACCATTTTTTAGAGTTCCCAAATGTGGGACTCGGCCTCGCTAAATATTCATCGCCATCCCAAGAAGGGAAATACGTGTTAAAAGAGGATGATGACCTAAGGTCAAAAATGACTACTTTGTCTCGAAAGCTTGATGCTCTAGAGATGAAAAAATTCAAGGAAGTCTCTGTTGTGTCACCCACTGATCAGTTGTGTGGAATCTATGCTCTGGCAAGACATCCCATGAGGGAGTGTCCCACCATTACAGCCTTTAAAGAGGTTCTGATGGAACAAACTAATGTTATTTCAAATTTTAAGAAGCCTTATTCAAACCCATACTCTGAAACCTATAACCTAGGGTGGTGGAATCATCCAAATTTCAGTTGGAAAAACACGCAGTCTGTGAGTCAGCAACCAGGCCCACCTTCACCACAGTCTCAGACTCAACAGCCATATCAACCTTACCAACCCCCACACAAGAGAAGTTTAGAAGATACCACGAATTAGTTCATTCAAATTCAAATGAGTTTTAATATTCAGTCTACTCATATGATTTCAAAGCTCAAACTTCACAAACTATTGAGGAAATCAAGAGTCATCTAGCCAAGTTGACCTAGTCTTTGAGCACAACGAAGAAGGGAGAATTCTCATCTTAACCTAAACCTTTGCATGGTCAAACTCAGGCTAATGTCATGTCTTCTAAACCTCCTCTGAGTCAAGTACAAGTAATTACCACATTGAGAAGTGGTAAGGTGATTGACAAGACCATTAAAGTCAAAACTCTTGAGCTAATAGTTGAGTCAATCCGTGTAAATGAACCAATTGAGTCTGAACCTTTGATTGAAAAGGAAACGGAATTGCCAAATAAAAAAGAAAAATCAAGTCCTATTCCTTTACCTTTTCCTCAAAGAGTCAAGAAACCTCAACCATTGAACAATCATGCGAAAATCTTTGAGTTGTTTAAGTAAGTGAAGATTAACATCCCCCTGTTGGATGCAATCAAGTAAGTCTCATCTTATGCTAAGTTTTTGAAAGATCTCTACACAGTAAAGAGAATGATCAATGTACAGAAAAGAGCATTTTTTATTGAACATGCTAGTGCTATCATTCAACACAAGGCCCTTTTAGAGTACAAAGATCCTGGGAGTCCTACAATTTCAGGCATAATTGGGAACTTCATAATTGAACAAGCTTTGCTTGGTCTTGGAGCCAATTTCAATTTACTCCCATATTTAGTCGATGAGTAGTTAGGGTTGAGTGAGTTAAAACCCACAAATGTCATATTACATTTGGCTGATCGTTCTGTGAAAATTTCACGAAGAGTTGTTGAGGATGTACTTGTTCAAGTTGATAAGTTTTGTTTTCCTATGGATTTTATTATTACTCAACTTGTTATGCAGACTATTACACAAACTCCTGTCATTTTAGGACGATCATTCTTAACCACATTAAATGAATTAATTAATTGTAGGAATGGAGTCATGAAACTTTCATTTGGAAATATGACCAGTGAATCGAATGTCTTTGATGTGACAAAGCACCTAGGTGGTGAAGGAGAAATTTGCGAGGTAGATGTAATTAATGAGATTGTAGAGGAGAAATTCAACACATCTTCTTGTTCTAAACCTCTACAAGTCTGTTTGATTAATTCTGTTCAAGATAGTGGAAATCCTGATATGGATTTTTATGCTAATTTGTTAAATTCTTCGCAGGAATTATCAGGAAATGCAAGAGACTTAAGCAAGAAGAAGTTCGTTGGAGGAAACAATCCCCAACTGAAAACTGGGCATTAACTCTAATTGGGAACTTAAGCCCAATTGATCTATGCCCTAAGCACTTCTTCTATATAGTAGCTATAATTTTTCTTTTGTGTTTTCATTTCTTTTGTATAGTTTCTTTGTTTGTTTTGTAGATTAGAGTTTTGCACTATGGATGTTTTTCATTTCCAGACCTTATTATCATTTGTCTTTAAATTTTACCTTATGATGTTATACATTGAAGACCATGTTAAGTTTAGGTTGGGAGAGGGAACAATTTATATTCGTCTTTGTGGCTGGCAGACGTTAAAGAACCAAATAATGAGTCTTTTTTCAAAAAATTTCAAATTTTTTCAAAAAAAAAAAAAATGGGCCAAAAACTCTTTTGGTTTAGTCTTGGTTGTGTGAAGGGTGGTCGATTAATGCATATGAGAGAATTCAATCAATATTCTGAAACGATTTCAGGTTGTGCACTTGATCGTCTCGATTGGATTAAGTATGGGCAGAGTAAGGATTACTCTGAGATATCATCTTATTCCAGTCCAATGCTTAAAAGATATGTGTGGCATGAGATTGCTTGGTTCATTGATTTACTGAGTTTAGAGGAATCTGATGAAAATTGATTTTTTGTCACAATCAAGAATGTTAAATTTTAGGGTTTTGTATTTCTTTTTAAATTTTGGTGTGTTAATGTAACACCCCGCATTTTCTTTTATATATGTATATAGATATATAGTAAATATTTGTTGTAAAAATGTGGATATGTGTAATGATGTGTGTTTGAATTTGGTAGATTGGAAAAGTAAAGATTTAAAATGTTAGTGAAAATAATAGTTGAAATTTAGTTTTAATAAGTGAAAATATGAAATTTTAGGTCCTAGAACTTGTATTAAATAGGTTTGGTGTAGAAATATGTGTTGGAGAGATTTGGGATGGATTTGGTTGGCTTAGGAATGGATTGGAAATGGAAAAAGGGATGAAACAGCTGTGAACAGTGCACGTGAACAGTGCACTGGCTGCAACTTCAAGCTCGATTTCGACCTTGATTCAGTCAATATCTCTCAAAGCTCAAATCATGAAAGTTGTAGAACTCTTTCTTAGCATTCCATAGCATCTTTAATCATCTCAATCGGAGTTCGGATGAGAGAGTTATGCCCAGATAACGAAGCAATGTCAAAACAGTCCATTTAGCTTGAACAGTGCACGTGAACAGTGCACTGGCTGCAACTTCAAGCTCGATTTCGACCTTGATTCAGTCAATATCTCTCAAAACTAAAATCATGAAAGTTGTAGATCTCTTTCTTAGCATTCCATAGCATCTTGAATCATCTCAATCTGAGCTCGGATGAGAGAGTTATGCCCAGATAACGAAGCGATGTCAAAACAGTCCATTTAGCTTAAACAGTGCACGTGAACAGTGCACTGGCTGCAACTTCAAGCTCGATTTCGACCTTGATTCAGTCAATATCTCTCAAAACTCAAATCATGAAAGTTGTATAACTCTTTCTTAGCATTCCATAGCATCTTGAATCATCTCAATCGGAGTTCGGATGAGAGAGTTATGCCCAGATAACGAAGCAATGTCAAAACAGTCCATTTAGCTTGAACAGTGCACGTGAACAGTGCACTGGCTGCAACTTCAAGCTCGATTTCGACCTTGATTCAGTCAATATATCTCAAAACTAAAATCATGAAAGTTGTAGATCTCTTTCTTAGCATTCCATAGCATCTTGAATCATCTCAATCTGAGCTCGGATGAGAGAGTTATGCCCAGATAACGAAGCGATGTCAAAACAGTCCATTTAGTTTAAACAGTGCACGTGAACAGTGCACTGGCTGCAACTTCAAGCTCGATTTAGACCTTGATGCAATCCATATCTCTCAAAACTAAAAACATGAAATTTGTAGAGCTCTTTCTTAGAATTCCATAGCATCTTGAATCATCTCAATCGGAGCTCGGATGAGAGAGTTATGCTCAGATAACGAAACGATGTCGAAAGAGTCCAATTAGCTTCGTTTTGCATTTAATGTCTCCATTTGGATCCTAAATCAAAATATAAGAATAATGAGTATTTTTAGGCTTCAAATAAGTATAAAAGGATTTAAGAAGCACCCTTCATCACCTTTTATTTACAAACATCGCAAAACTTCATTAATAGCCGGTTCGGATGGGTAAAAATAGAAACTTTAGTGTTTCGGGTGTACGTTGACTTTGGTTTTGAGATAAATCATAAAAATAAATGTTTTTAGGTTAAAATAACATTAAAAATGAATCCGGAACGTCGAAAAACCTTAGGGTAGTCATATGGATCAAATTGGAGATTTTTAGTGTCAAAACCGTAAATTTGGAGAAACCCAAAACAGCCTGTGAACAGTGTTTTTCGGGGCTGCTATGTTTAAACTCATTTTCATCTCATTTGCCCTCATTTCTTTCACTCCCCTCACACCCCCACACCTCTTGGAACCCTAGAGAACATTAGAGAGGAAGAAAGGAAGGGAAAAAACAAGAGATTCAATGGTGATTCAAGATCAAATATTCTTGTTCTTCACACCAAAGCTAAGGATTCAAGGTAAGGGTTTTCTCTCATTCACTTACATTGAGGTTAGGGTATATATATATATATATGTTTTGGCTATCAATGGTATATATATGCTATGGAATCAACCTCTCTTAGGCTTTTTGCAAAGATTACATGTTTTGAATAAAGTTAGGGTTTAATACCCATGAAATCTCTTTCTAGTTTTAAAACCCTAATTTTTGGGAGAGTGATGTATTTCCTTCTTAAATGCTTGCTTTATTATGAATTTCGAAACCTTAGTGCTTTGTGTTGGGTAGAAAAATGATGTTATTGTGATCTCATGTATTTTTCTTGGTTGGTTGTGGAATAGTTACATGATATATTTTGGGGATTTTGGATAGATGCTTGTAAATTGAGATAAATGTTGGAATGGTATGCTTGGTTGGATTGTTTGTGATGCACATGAGTGAGAGGTTCCTTGTAAGGATGCTCACCCCTTCCCAAGAGGTTGCCGGTAAGGATGTTTGGGAAACAATGTAGTGATTGGTGAGAGGTTCCATGTAAGGATGCTCATCCATTCTCAAGAGGTTCCAGGTAAGGATGCTTGAGAATCAAATGTGACCTAAAAGGGGGTGGAGGTTACCACAAAGTATGCCACCTACCGAAAGAATTGTTGGGAATTGTTTATGGCCATTAATGGTTATTATTTGTATGTGGTGCTCGTTTTTTCATTTAAGTAATGTTTTTACATAAACTTGAGATCCTTTTTAAATGTCACTGCTTTAATTCAAATTATGTATCTATGTTATGTTAAAAATGAGACCGACCGTTTTAAATATTTTTTTTTCTAAACCTTGTATGGGTTTGGGAGAATTTCTCTACAGAGCTTCGTGCTCACCCCCTACCGCTAACATTTTTCAGATTACCTGCTTGAGGAGGACGTAAGGGTCGAGAATCCCGCTACTTGGGAGACTCCACTTGACGGGAGTGTGGATCCCGAGGTGGATGCATAGAGCGACCTCCCTTCCTTTTGTACTAGACTAGGACATTCTTTTGGAACATTGTGTAGTCTAGCTTCTTTTGTTTATTCCGCTGCGCTACTTTAATTAATTTTTGAGATGTAATAGCCATGACTTGGGCTTATTCTTTTGGATAATGTTGTAAATATTTTATGGATAAATGGACCCGGTGTGGTCAATGTAGTAAAATTGCACAGGTTGTGTTTTGGGTAGAGCTCCCTGAACAAAGGAGACTCTGCCCGAATTTTATTAAATTAAGGACCCCCGGTTATTTATGGATTTTATTATTTGTTCCCATGGTATGAACGGTTTTAAAAGGTAATGCCTTCTAGGGTGGTTTTTGGGCCGTTACAGTTAAATTTTAATTTTAACAGTGTGTTGTTATAATTACTTATACTTGCATGTATTGATGCTTTTTTAACACAAGAGCAAAACTGTAGTAAAAAGGAGAACCAGAGAGAGAGCCTAAAGCTACTTGGAAGGAGATAAAGTGGTGGCCCACCATCGTCAGCTTAGTCAACTGAAGTCTCCTGCATCTTTCTACTCTCTCTCTCTCTACCATTCTCAGACTCTTTATTTACCTTCTAGTTTATGCACTTAGTTTTGAGTACTTTGGATGTTTTTATGTTTTTAATTATTGTGACGCCCCAATCTCCGGGGGTCCTATATTAACCGTTGACCACCCGTCAACCCGCGGAAATAACCATGGATGTCACTCGACCTAACACCACGGTAGTAGCATCCCCTTAACCGGGATCTTAATTCACCATTGTTAACCGGATTCGATTATTCATTTGGGTTCAACCAATATTCGATATACCATGATTTATGCTCCATTTACATCATTTGAGGGAAAGGAAACGTAGATTGAAAATAGGGCGAAGCAGTGTGAAAATCTGAAAATTTTGAAGAGAGTACCGGTACCCAGTACCGGTACCATTCAGTACCGGTACCCGGTACCGGTACTGTCAACCCACTGGAAAGAGGGTACCGGTGTCCAGTACCGGTACCATTCCGTACCGGTACCCGGTACCGCTACTGTCAACCCACTGGAAAGAGGGTACCGGTGTCCAGTACCGGTACCATTCCGTACCGGTACCCGGTACCGGTACTGTCAACCCACTGGAAAGAGGGTACCGGTGTCCAGTACCGGTACCATTCCGTACCGGTACCCAGTACCGGTACCATTCAGTACCGGTACTCTCTGCCCAGTTTTGCCATTTTCAACCATTTTTCCTTTCCAATCCATTCAAAACCCTTCCCAACTCATCAAATACATGTTTGACAAGGATTTCCATATAAAACATGGTTTATACAAATTCTATTACAATTGATTCCATACATTTACATATCAAAATGGAATTCTTTTCAAAAGCTTTTACAAAACAACAATAAAAGCCACAAGTCGGCTTTCTTCAACCTTGGGGCTCGAAATGGGAGCCGTCCGCCGGTGTGAACCCCGCACCTGAAATGTTTTTCCCACAAAGGGTGAGCCACGCTCAATAGGGTATTTCCTAATGAGGCTACTCCCCAACCTATATGCATATGAAATGTTCACATGCCACAAAACCACAATTCATAACATTCCAAGCAAGGAAATATATTCAATGATGGAAATTGCAATGTCATGCTATGGAATGAGGTGAGACTCACTCATGCATATCAACCGAGCCCTTCCCGGCTCCTCTACACATGCAAGTGCCAATGTGTACTAATCTGTCATTGATGTTGCACATCAAATGATTTTTTTCATTCTAGGGTCTTTATAGGGGTGGATATTTATGGACTTACACCAACGGCACCCAACCGACACGGAATTTATGGACTTCCACCAACGGTTCCGCGTACACCGACACACTTTATGGGCTCTTATACCAACGGAGTGCGTATCCAATCACCGGGTCTCTCACCCGAGGGATAGTCTAGCCCTTCTTGCTACCCCAACCCTAACCACCATGCAAACCGTGAGACTCGACTAGGTCATCGACCCATAACACCCGAGCCCACTTGTCATCCACCAAACTTGGTGAAGACAACACCATGCACACACACCCACTACATGCGATGTTCCCGTGCATATGCAATGTGATGTCCCATTGCAACAAAATAAAATGTTCATCATGGTATGAGCAACATATGAACATTTACAAGACATTTCATACACTTCATGGCAAAATCATATCATACGCATATAATTTCCATAATTCTCTACAATGTCAATATATTACAAACATGAAAATATATCAACATTTAATCTTAATCAACACCCAAGCATGTCATCACATTATCAAGAAATAACATACTTCAATTTCAAGGCATAAGATAAACACATAGCATGTCCACACTTCACATAGCCCAAGTGTCACATTGGGTTAATTTCATATACTCAATCCTAGAAATTTCATTTAGAAACTTCTAATTACCAATCCAATTAGAATTTATTTCAACCCATTTCACCCAATTTCACAACCATAGGCAAATGACATATACATATACATATCTATTCATTTACCCATTTCACCTAAGCATTCTAGGTGTGGAATAAACCTTGGTAGGAGGGAACCCTACCTCTTGAAGCGTAAGGAACGACGTTGAGAAGCCTCCTAGACCCGATTCGAGCTCAAGCCCTAGCCTCCAAAAATCCCGTCCTTGAATTCTCTCCAAAACCCGACCTCCTTGGTATGGTTTTGTAGCTCTTGGCGAGGGGAACAACTTTCTCTCTTGGCCCGAGTGGATTTGAGCTCCGTGGAGACGAGGATCTTAGAGAGAAGGTGGAGAAAACCTAGCTTTTCCCTCTCCTCTTTCTCACGCTAAAACCGGCTGAACAAATGGGGAGAAAATCTGATTTTCTCCCCTTTAAATACTCTTGGAACACTTGGCCCACAACGCGCCACACGGCCTCTCTTTTCCGGGTCCGTTTTAACCCCGAAACGATTAAATTTCGTCCCAGTTTAAGTTCAAAATATTTTTATTTTAACTTGTCTCTAATATTTCCCCAAACTTGGAAATTTTATAAAAATTTCGTGTACGGGGTCACCCGAGGTCCGTTCGTCTCGTAAGACGCGAAAAATCCGACTATCTCGGAATTCAATGAAAATTGACAGGGTAACTAGTTTTCGCGAGACGAATCCAACGGTGAGGTCCGTTTCGTCATCCGAGCTCTAGAAAAATTCAGGTTTACAACCTGTACCATAGTGGCAAATTACCTTTTTGCCCTTTTTCACAAAATTTCAAATTTTTCTCGGATTTTACAATTATGGTTTTATTTCAGTTGTTTAGTTGGTTGTGATGTTTAATATAAATTTTGCTATGTTAAGATAGTTAGTTCGTATTATTCACAATAAAATTATATTGTCATTCTATTAATTTGAAGCCCTAACCACATCACGATGGATTTTCATACACTATTTGTACACTATCTTTATATTTTTATAGAAACTCATTCCTTTTGAGCACGAAATGATTTCATATCTTGAAAACCTTTTGGAAATATCATGATCCTTTGTGAAGCTTACATATATAGTGGAGATGCGAAACCCTATTGCAGATATTGAGCCAATCTTCCTTGGAGAGATTTTTAACGTTTACTCGAGTAAAAATTTTAGTTCAGCGGAAATTTCTTTAAATAATCTCATTAATTTTGTTCAATTAACACTCGTCGAATTACATGTTAACATTCTCATTTAAATCTTTATGAGAATCATGTAGATGTATGAATTTTGGAAAATGATCTTATGCCATTTGTGATTTTATTTTGAGCCTTAGCCATTTATTTTGCAAAACTATATCCTAGCAAGCCATGATTGAGCATTGGTAATAATTTCTTTTCTTGAACCTGTATGTTAGCCGACCCAATGCAAGTATATTTGACCAACCCTTGCTATCTAATTTTCTTACACCTTCTCTTAAAGAAGGTATTATACAAGAAAATAAAAGAGTGGAGAAATATGATTGGAAAGAAAGAAAAAAGAAAAGGAAAGAATACTTGGGGAGAAAAACAGAAAAAGAAAGAAACCAAATAGCCAAGAAATTGCAAACATGAGATTGAAAAAGGAGAAATGGGAAGTATGATGTGTAAAAATTTGAAAAAAAAAATAAGAAGAGATGTGTGCTACACAAATTAAAAATGATAGTTTTTTGAATACCATTGACGTTGTTTCTTAAACCTAATACCCTTTAACTATGTTATAACCCTAATAAAATCTTTTTTGATTTTAGAACTCATGTACATGTATTATTTTCACCTATTCATTAAAAGGGAGAGAGTTGATAATATTGTTTGATATAGTGTTAATATTCTTTCATGAGATTATGCCAAATTCCAGTTTTGTTCAAATAACTTTCTTTTGGAATATTACATGTACTATTACTTTGCTTTGATTACAATATTCTTATCACATGTAATTTTTGAGTGATAGTCACTAAAACTTGAGTGTGTTCTTTGCTGAGTGATTTCCAAGAAATTATTGATATCGAAGCTAACTCTTGTACAACATAAGTGAAGGATTGTGATATTTCTTAAGTGTTTTTGAAATAAAGAGATCTCTGAACACACACACGAGTTTTTCTGAAAATATATGGAATAGTATTACAATTAATTTATGTTACTCTTATAGTGATAAGGCGAGGGAAAATATTCTGGTATTAGAATAGAATGATGATTTAATTTTGTCTGTGAAAATATGAATTATGTAATCCTAACATTTGGAGTTTGTAGGTATCTTCACTAAAAACCTTCACGAGACAAAACTCGTCCACTAGGGATCACCTAAGGGTTCAAACTGCTTGTTGCATAGGTTAAATGCAATCATAAAATCTACGAAAGTGATTTTGTTTTATTTGTTTTATTACTAGGACTAGTAATGTTTGGTTGGGGGTGTGATTAACCCTCAAAAGTGCATAATTGAATTAGGGTTTAAGGTTAATAGTGTGTTAATTGAATTAAACTGATTTATTTAAATAGTATTATGGTTAATGTTTGATTTATCTATTTTGTAGGGTTTCAAGGATAATTAAGAAAGTTCGAAGGGATAAAAGTACAAAGGATAAAAAAGAGAAGGGATGAAAGCGTAATTAAGAAGTCAACAAAAGAAGGCTGGCAAAGCAAAAATCCAGAGAATCTCCACCGTCCGGACGGTGGTGGTGGCGTTTGGACGGTGGCTAAATCACCTTACTTCTCATCTCCTCCTATTGGTCCAGAAAAGCAATAAAAGGTTCTGATTAGATGCCCTGGGTGTCTATCGCCCTTGACCCCCTCCCTGGTGCCTATAAATACTTGAGTTCAGTTTAGTTCAAAAGAGGAGGAGAGAAGGAAGGGAAGAGAGAAAGAGAGACTTTAGCCAGAGAAGAATTCCAGAGTCAAAAGAAAGAAAACCCTGCCTAAAACACTTTTTCAGCCAAGAATTTCTCTACTTCTACATGTCGGTTTCATCCTTTCTGCTTGGAGGATTGAACATCTCCCACTTTTTTATGCCCTATCTGGTAATAAGAGTGGGGGTGTTTCAACTATTCCTCCGGGAAGGACTTATTGTATTTTATTTTTTGTTGTAATAGGATTATCTCATTCGTCTTGCTCGTCTATGACAATGAGGTGTGAGTAGTCCATTTATATTCTTTAGTACAGGTAAAGACATGTATTTTTTGTTTGAGTTATGGAAATACTGATGTTTTATTTATGTGTTAATGTTTATACCTCCCTTAACTGATGGATGGTTACTATTATTTTGTTTGGTGTCATATGCTCATGGTTACGAGTACTGAGATATGCTTATTGTTATATACCAATTCATCTTTATATTATTACGTACTTCATGCATAATACAATGATTCACGTAGTTGGGCTTTGTGTAAAAATCGGAAGATTGGTTATAGACGGGTTAAATCTCGACATAGCTCATGCTTTTGATTCAATGCATAAACCAGAACTTCATCTTCATTGAATCATCGACCTGCCGATCGAATAGCTAAAGTAAACCTTTTGAATGGTTCACCTTTGGGTTTACTAGGGTTATTTGGTTGTTGTATGGTGCATAGACCTTCCAGCTAACCTAATTAGTTGTTATGATATGGTGTAGTTAATACATTAAACCTACTGGTTAACTTTCCAGTAAAATGGGAGTTAATTATTGCAATGTAGCATTTCCATAGTCAAACACTAAATTGCTTGTTGGATCCCCTGACTAAAGAGTATCTTTAAATATTTATTGTTATCCAAAGTGTAGTTTCAATATTTATTTGTTAAATCTAAGCTCACACTACAAGTTATTCCACTGCACAACACGCATGCCAATCTTACCTTTTCTATTTGAATTTTAATAGTTAGCTCCATGTGGGTTCGACCTCGGACTTAAACCGAGTAATACGATAATTTGACCACTTATACTTGGGTGTATGATTTAAATCAGTTCACAAAATCCCAAAAATATTAAGGAAGAGAAACACATGTTGGTTAGCCATGAATTGTGCATGTTATTATTGAGTTATTTGGCTAATTACATAGGGTAAGGTAGCTAATTGTGCATAATTTTTTAGTTTATTGTTTTTTCTTCTCTTTCGTAGTGTTCGACTCCCTAGTATAAATATAGGTTCTTTCTTTTGAGAGGGGAGAATTTTAGATCCTACCTTCTACATCTTTCTATATTTTTTATGATTATGGATTGTTGAATCCCCAAACTAAAACTAGGAGTGAATCTTTTAATGAAGCATGACACGTGATTTTTCTTATATGTTTTAGTGAAGTTTTTTTCTCTGTAAAATCTCTTGATTCAGTGTGTTACGTACATTGAACGCTTTAGATTCACTGTGAGTAAAATAACTGATTTGTATGGTTGGATCTATTAATTAGGATTTTTATGAAAAATAATTGATTTCTTATTTGTGATAAAAAGATGTTTTATTTGTTGGAGATCTTGATTCATCGTCGACTCCGAACACAGTGAATGCTTATGATCAACAATTAGATACTAATTTTTATTTAAATAATTTATCTATTAAATTGTTGTTGGATTTGTTTTTCAATATTATCACCGTTAAATCTTCCTATTAAGATCACTTATTAGCTGATTCTTAATTGAGCTCAAAAATAGGATCAGAAATAAATATTGTGTTGAATTGGAAGAAGATCCCTGATGTTTTAGTATCTTCAATTATTATTTTAAACCAAAATTTCATTGTTTTCTCAAAACCAATTCAATCAAATCCTTTAAAGCAATTTTTGTTTTATTTTTCTTGTGTTCCATGTTTTTATAAATTCCCTATGGTTCAATCTCGAACTCCCGAGTATTTATTTCTTCGCACAACCTACATTTGGGTGATCAATTCTAAAATTGTAGCACTTGTGAGAGGAAAATTAATTTGGGTATTTTTGTGGTGGGATCATTTTATGAGATGCGCATGGTGTGGTGTTAAAATTATTGTACGAGAATTGTATTGCAATGCAACTGGTGAGGGAATGGGGAGTTTTATAACCTATGTGAGAGGAAAGTCAATTCAGGGTTTGCTACTCAGCATTGCTTGATGTGAAGTTAGCGGCTAAGGAGTTCAATGGTGACCCTAACTTTGGCTGGATTGGGGATTACACGTATTTGCTTCAGGGGCAGCTGACCGAGAAATACAAGATACTGAACTTGATTTCAATTTCTAATATGATACGCCTCCTTAGGAACAACCATATATACACTAACAGGGCCAAATTTCTCTATGTTGTGGGCACCGGTTTATCTATAGATCTCCCTACCTTGATTTTTGATAAGCTACTGAAAGGGGTCATGGATGAGAAGGACTCACCATGCTTTGCTAAATTGGCCACTACCATTTCTTTGGAGAAAAGGGTGGCAGTTGAGCCGGATATGGAGCAGACAACCAAGATGAACATTTTGAAATTGGGGTCATTGTTGAAGAGTATGAGCGTGACTACCCAGGTTAGACCATAGGAAATAACGCAGCCAGCCACATAGTAGACACCGATGGAGAAGCAAGTGGATCAGTACCTGAACTTGGCTGAGGATTCTGATGATCCTATTGATGAGGAGATTGATACAAGGGCTAATCTAAAACTATTTTTTGCTATTCTGAGACGGCAGCAGGAGACTAGGAGAGAGAGAAGGTTGATTAGAGCCCAGTTGAGGCAATATAGGGCCTTTCTCTAGAGCATGGGTCAGAGTTCTAGAAACCGTCCTGATCCTTTTTCTTAGAGCCCCTAGGATTGTGGTCTTATTATTTCTTCTTGGTCACAATCTTTTGTTTCTCTGATCCCTGCTACTATTTTTCTTAGTACTATGGTCTATTGACGAGTTAGTTTTCTGATCAAAGCCTATTTTAATTAGCAAGGAGTTTAGGCTTGATCAGTTGAGTCAATTGTTTGTTGAAGTTTTAGTAATGAATATTTTCCTTCTTTACTCATTGCACTTGGTTTTTCTTTATGTTTATTATGTTAGATGTTAAATATTTAAATTACATTCTCAATTGTGAATTGACATCAAAATTTGGTAGCAATTAGCTTAGTTATAATTTACAGCAGTCTAAGCCAGGCATGGAACTTTACTCTATATTTGTGGTATTTTGGGTTATGTTCTCATAGAAACTCACATTTTGTTCACTTCTTGACTTCTACCAATCTAGAATTTGTTGGGTAACTTTTGCCTTGAAAACTTGAAATACATAGTGGAGATGCATAGTAATCTTGGTGAGTTTTGATCAAATCTCTTTTTTGGAGGGTTAATTACATTTACTCGCTAACGAATTAGTTTATTCAGCTATTTTTTTTTGAATAGTCTCATTACTTTGTTTTGGTCAATGCTGATATTGTGAATAATTGCTTATGTTTCTGAATTTTTTGCATATGAAGTGTGTTGTCAAGAACTCTTGAGATATGATTTTAGGTCATTTTTGATAAAATTTGAGTCTTAGCCTTATTCTTTGTGCTATTTTATTATCTCTAAAATTCGTGATTAAACCTTTTTTTTTTTAAAATTTTGGTTTCTCAAACCGTATAATATAACCAAGCTAAGAATATGATATAATACCTTTACCTTGATTATCTCGAGATTGAGCTATTGTTGTTTATCTAAATTGGTGTGATGTTGGTAGAAAAATATTAAGAGAAAGGTGAAATTTTGCATAATTGTGAATATTTACATGTGAAGGCTTATTGATTGAAAATAAAAAAGAATATACATGTTCAATTGAAAAATAAAATCAAGGTAAAAAGAAAGAAAGACAATATGTCTAGCATTGGAAAAAAAAATGAGATTAAAAAAAATATCAAGCATGTATTTGAAAAAAAAAAAAATATATATATATATATATATATATATATATGAGCAAGTGTTGTGAATTGTTCTTCTAAAGGATGATGAGTGAAAGGCTATCAAAAGAAATATGGTTGGGTAATATATTGCTCTCTCAGGATAATATTTTGAATTCATGAATATCCTTCATTTCAAAACCCTAATCCCAAAGCCCTCATTACAACCTTAGAAAAAATACCTAACTGTTTTCAAAAGTATATTGGTTGATGCATGACTTATGTGAATAAGGAGGGGAATGATGATTGTTTACTGATTATGCATCGAGTATTTTCATGAGACTATGTCAAATTCTTTTCTTTTGTGTAGTGGTTGTTTCAATAGGAACATGTGAGCATTGTTTTGTTTTGATTTAAATAAATTCTTCTCACATATGTAAACTTGAGAGAATAGTCACAAAAATCTGCGAGAGTTCTTAATGAGAGTTGTGGGGAAAATACAATGCTTCACGTGAAGGATCTTTCCACTCGATTATACATGAGAAATCGCACACTACATCTAGAGGGGGTGAATAGCTTAATTTAAAATTTAGCTCTGATGACCTCCAATTTTAACCTATATCTACCACAATTACCTCTTTTAACAAAGATATGTAAATTTAAGTGAAAACCCCTTTTAACATGAACAACACATTAAGAGTGTGAATGGATGAATGAATATTCAAAATATGCAATCAATACCAACCAATCAACAATCTCCTCTTGATCGCAACCAATTCCACACTCACCAAAAACACTATTAAAGACTTGAAAGATAAACAATAAATTCATCAAACACATCATGAGCGTATGCGCAACATTGCAAGTGTACAAGAAAATTAAAGCAATAAAGAAAACATGCAATTTGTTGATGTAGAAACCCTTCTCGGAAAAAACCTGTGGGGAACCTTCGCGGTTCATCAAAGCCTAATCCACTAAACCCGAAGTCAATCTACAAGTACTCAAATCTTACACCTCAACCAATCCACATAGCTAGATGCTCCTTTGTAAATCTCTCCATCAAAGGCCTTCTTTTAACGTTATGGCAAGCTTCACTTGAACTCACTACCACATGGTATTAACCCATTGCTTGTCTAAGCATGATTTTGATGATGATCAAAACATCTACACTATGATCTAAATATGTAATTTAGATGTGTAGTGTGCAAGATGTGAATAAAGAAAGGACACATAAGGAAGGACAAACATAGATGACAGATGAACTGTCATCCGATAAGCTGGATGAGGAACCGGCATGCCAGTTCATGGTGAATCGAAATGCCAGATGTTGAAGAGGTAGGTAGTAGGCTGAAGCGACGGGTCTACAAGCTTCCAATACTTTGCCCTACAAAATTAACTAGAAGCCTCTGCATGATTTCGGCATGCCAGATGAAGAAGCGGCAGGGAATTCAAACACACATAAGTGTTGATCCGGTATGCCGGATGGGGAACTGGCATACCGGTTTGTGTACGTTGAGCCTGGCAACGGCTACTTTTGGCAGATATTCAAAATGATTTGATTTCAAAGTACAAATGGGGGTCTTCAATGCTTTGGAAAGAACTTTTGCTACCTTGTATTCATGAGCTAGAAGCCAAAGATAGTTTAATCATTCTTGACTGATTTATTTCATTGTAAAGAGATTTAAAGTGTTGAATTTCTTATTCTTGCTTCTATTCTTGATTTGAGAGAGAATCTTTGTAAAGCAAGAGAAAAGATTGTTTTTTGTCTTCTTGAGTGACATACTATAGTGAGGAATATCATCTTGTACTCAAGGACGAAAAGTGTAAGGGTTTTGATCTCACCTATTGAAGAGTTCAAGTGAAAGATAAAAAGGCACTACAACAAAAAGCATTTTTTGCGACGTTTTTTTTTGCGAGGATTTTAAATTTGTCGCAAAGAGTTTACTATTAGCGACGATTTTCTAATTTTGTCGCAAATTTCAATTTTTGGCAATTTTTTGCGACGTTTTTTTCAGAAACGTCGCCAAAAAGGCGATTCCTCCTAATTGTTTTTGGCGGGAGAAAAGGCGGGAATTGGCAAATTACATAAAAATAATTTAAAAAATAACAATTTAATTAATTTTTAGCGACGTTTTTTAAAAATGTCGCAAATAAACTTCTTACGTAAATAAAAGATTTAAAAAATAACAATGTAATTAATTTCTGCGACGTTTTTTTAAAACGTCGCCAATAAACTTTTTCGTAAACAAAAGATATAAAAAATAACAATGTAATGAATTTTTGCGACGTTTTTTAAAAACGTCGCCAATAAACATTTTACTTCAATTAAAAATATTAAAAAATAACAATTTTAATTGATTTTTTGCGACGTTTTTAAAAAACGTCGCCAATAAACTTTTTGGTAAAAAAAATAATTTAAAAAATAACAATGTAATTAATTTTTGCAACGTTTTTTAAAAACGTCGCCAATAAAGTTTTACTTCAACTAAAAATATTAAAAAATAACAATTTTAATTGATTTGTAGCGACGTTTTTTAAAAATGTCGCCAATAAACTTTTTGGTAATAAAAATATTTTAAAAATAACAATGTAATTAATTTTTGCGACATTTTTTAAAAACGTCGCCAATAAAGTTTTACTTCAATTAAAAATATTAAAAAATGACAATTTTAATTGATTTTTTGCGACGTTTTTTAAAAACGTCGGCAATAAACTTTTTGGTAATAAAAATAATTTAAAAAATAAAAATTTAATTAATTTTTCGCGACGTTGTTTATAAATGTCGCCAATAAACTTCTTGAGTAAATAAAAGATTTAAAAAATAACAATGTAATTAATTTTTGCGACGTTTTCTAAAAATGTCGCCAATAAACTTTTTACTTCAATTAAAAATTTTAAAAAATAACAATTTTAATTCATTTTTCGCGACATTTTTTAAAAACGTCGCCAATAAACTTTTTGGTAATAAAGAAGATTTAAAAAATAACAATGTAATTAATTTTTGCGACATTTTTTAAAAACGTCGCCAATAAACATTTTACTTCAATTAAAAATATTAAAAAATAACAATTTTAATTAATTTTTTGCGACGTTTTTCAAAAACGTCACCAATAATTTGTTTACATAAATAAAACTTTAAGTAAGTAAAGTTTAAATGTCTGTTTTGGAATTTTTTGCGACGTTTTTTTTAAAACGTCGCGGAAAGGCGATTCCCGGCTAATTTTTTTGGTGGGAGAAATGGCGGGAATTGACAAATTAGATAAAAAAAATTATTTAATTAATTTTTGGCGACGTTTTTATAAAAACGTCGCAAATAAATTTTTTCGAAATAAAAAATTTTAAAAATAAAAATTTAATTATTTTTGTGACATTTTTTAAAAATCGCCGCGAATAAATTTTTACGTAAATAAAAAATTTTAAAATAATAATATAATTAATCCGTAAGTCCTCTCTCTCTTTCTCTCCCTTTCCCTCTCCCTCTCACTGTGTTCCTCTATTTACCCGACTCCACCGCCTCCTATGTCCACCTTCCCTGTTGTTCAGCTCCCCCTATCACATAACCAAGTCATGGAATCACCACACGACGCCAACTGCTCAATGAAATCACGTAAGCCTATCAACTGCTCGATGAAACTCCTCAACTGTTCGATGAAATTAACATGTTTAACTAGTATTATGGAAAAAAATGTTAATTATTTGTAACTATTTATTAAGCACTAACATTATTATTGTTTAAAAAATATTTTTTTTATTTTTATTATTATGTTTATTAAATTAATTTTTAGTTTGTAGAAAAAATATGAGTATGAAAGCTCATCTCCCTCGCGCCAGACTCTCACCTCTCTCTGCCTCTCCCCGCTTCTCTTTTTGCCTAAGATCCGGTATCTCTATTTGACTATTTCTCTATCTCTCTCACAAGTGTCTCTGCTTCTCACTTTCTATCTCTTTCGGCTTCTTTCACTCTCTCTCGGATTATGACACTCTCAATGAGATGTTCTCTCTCTCTGTTTCTCTCACTCTCTTTCTCTCTCTTGTTTATCTCACTCTCTCTGATTCTCTCACTCTCACTCTCACTATAAGAAAATAGGGTATTTGTGACAACTTTGTTGTGACGCTTGGCTTTGCCGTCATAAAAAATTGTTGTTTACGAAGCGGCAGTAAATAAAAATTAAATTCCAATAGACAATATAATTATATACTAATTACGATTTTTTAAGAAAAAATTGAATTTTTATTTTTGATTTTATTTCAATAAAAGATGCAGTAAAACATGAATTTTACTTGTAAAATTTAAAATATTTGATATTTTCTATTTGATTGAAGTATTTTTGGTCTAAGTATAATATTTTAAATTTATATATGGGGTCTAAGTAATATATGTTTACAAACTTCAGGGGGTCTGAGTGTAATTTATTAACGGATATATTTATAGCAGGGGTCTAAATGTTACGCACAAAAAAATTTCAGGGGGTCTGTGTATAATATTTCAAATGTCAGGGGGTCCGAGTGATTAAGTAACAAACTTCAAGGCGTCTTGGTGTAATTCTCCCTAATATAAAAGACTGGGTTTTGGGAATTTTGCCCTCAGAGCATCTCCAAAACTTCTCCCTCGCTGGCACCAAACTCTCGCCTCTCTCTGCCTCTCTCTGCCTCTCCATAGATTGAACTAGAAGCCTTCACCGACAATGAAGCCACAAGCACCCTGAAAATCCCTTTGCCGCCTCCTCTTTCTCTCAGGTTTCCTGCTATTACCCTGTCTAAAATAGATAACCCAAATTTCAGTCGCTCCATGTAGCTAGGTGTTCACCCTCGCTGGCCCTCTTTCTCTCTTTGCCTCACTGAAGCTCTTTGCATCGACTTCCTTCTCTTCTTTCCTCTGCGTTCGAAATTCAAGCCAGAGCTCCACAGTTCCTTCTCATTTTCCCCCAAATTCAAGCCGTAATTCCAAATCCCCCAGCATCCCAAATAGCTAACCTTCACCCTCGCTGGCCCCCTTTCTCTCTTTGTCTTCAGTGAAGCTCCACAGCACAGAACCGACAAGGCTCCACCGAAGATCGCAGGCTCCACCGACATTCAGCACACAAGAACACTGAAGGCTCTATTGCTTCACCGACTCCATTGTTCCATTGCTTCAGATCTCCGACTACATTCAGACCTCCGGCTCCATTGCTTCACCGACGACATACATTCAAATCTCCAAAAAATCTCCGATATGTTTCGGATTTTCATACATTCAGATCGTTTATATTTTACCCAATCATGTGGGTATTGGTTTACTTGATGGGTCTTGCCTGATTGGATTAATTTGTGATTTTTGTATTGTTGATCATGGGTATTGGTTTACTGCAGAGGACGATTTGTTCTTCTAGTTAACTGAAAAATTGCTTCTTTTTTTTAATTTTTTTTAACAGGTTGTATATTACATATCCTACATTTCTCATGGATTAAATCATCCATTTTTTCACAAATTCTTTCCTCAAGAAATTCCCCCCTTTAATATATTTTCCTCTGTTGCATCCTGTATGTAGGCAAATTAGTGGGGAATGTTATACATGCTGCTCTGTTCCAAACAGTTCTAATGATTGTTGTACATATGAATAATTTTTTAAGAGAAAATGAGAAGATAATTGATAGCTTATGTAACTTGGATTAACTGTTTTGTGATAGCTTCTTTGTATGATCATGTTTGGTTTTATTTTTATAGTTAAGTGTATTGGACGAGCAATGCTATGCTCTGTTCCTAACACTTCTATTGATTGTTCCCCTGTTTTGTGATAGCTTCTTTGGAGATGATCTGAAGCTCCAAATCACAGAAGCTCCACCTGCCTCTCTCTGCCTCTCCCTGCCTCTCCATCGGTTGAACTCGAAGAACCTGCGTCTCCATCGGTTGAACTCGAAGAACCTGACCAGTCCTCAACGCCAAGCCACCGCCATCGCCATCGCCAGCAACTCCAGCAGCGATCAAGCGAGCAAGCGAGCAGCAGGCAGTCGACTCCAGTCCAGTGCAGTCCACCAGCAGTGACTCCAGTCCAGGACTCTAGTGAGTTTCCTTCTCTCTCTCTCTCTCTCCCCTTTTTTCTATGTCCAATTCCTCTCTCTCTTTCAATTTGGGTTTTTTATTTTGAAATTAGATGAGGTAGATTCTTTGATCAATTGATTGAGGGTTGTTCATATGTTTGCTTGATCGAAAAATTGGAAGCTTAGTTGTTGTTGGATGCAGAAAAAAATTTAAGGTAGTGGAAATTTTCTGGGTTTTCAACAGATCTTGCGATATTTTTAAACTTTGAGGCTACAAAGTGAGATTTAAGTGATCTTTCAAGATACAAGTTGAGATTAATCCACAATTTATTTCAGCTCTTTAATTATGTTATACATTGGTATGTTCCATTTTATATTTCTTCTTTTTTTTTTCTTCCTAATTTCTTAGTTGAGCCCTAGGAAAAAATCTCCCATTTCCACTTTGCACCTTACTCAAAAAATTAAGACAAGCTAGGACCCAATGAAGCCAAATAATATGATCAAAATTATTGCTCAATAAAGTCAAAAAATCTGTGATTGTTCCATAAAGCTTGAGATCAATTCAAATTTCTTAGATGGATCCCAAGTTTTTTTGGATCGATCCTAGCACGATATCATTAACTTGTAATTTGACATATTTGTCTCGTAACTTAGTATAAATGAGTCATAACATATTTGTCTTGATACTAAAAAAGTTATCGTACATAATCCCGTATAACCAATAATGTCTATGATTATTCAATGGTATAAAAAATACACATTTTTAAAATTGTAGCATCTTGCAATAATAAAATATTAACAAATCGAGTTTGTTTTGGAGCAATTGTACCTTCAAAATGTAATGAACATCCTATGCCATTGTTATTTTTATTTGAACTTTTGTGTGTGTTCTACTCTGATCAATACAATCTTTTGGATTTGAATTGGAAATTTCCTTAGTCTTAGAGTGTTGTTTCCTTAGTCTTAGCTTTGAATTGGAACATCCTATGCCATTGTTATTTTTATGAGCGAGTTATGCATTTTGGTGATTTATTGAAACCTTAATATAAATTAAGGTTTCAATTCTATGCATGCCTGCATGAAACCTTAGTACCCGTTCAAGAATCCACATCTGACATAGAGTATTCTTTGCCGATGGAGATTTCTTGAATTGTCCAATTTCGGACAGTTTGGGAATGCACAAGTCTATATTGTAGTTAGTATATCACCGCTTAACTTGTTACATCTATTGGATCTTCTGTGTGGCAAATCTCATTGTTCTCTGTGTACATACTAGACGGGTGTAGTAACGACACCTAGTCTATGTCGTGTACTTGGAGAACTATGGGGAGATGCTGCCGGATTTTAGTTAGAGATGTACGAAGCGGTAAGAGATGCTTCCTATGATATAGAATGTGCATTCCTGAATGGGATAGGACCACCTACCAAAATAGGAAGGAGTCGACGACATAGTTTGCATGATGCTTGGTACATGACATTGATAAATATGTGCTTTTGTAGGCTATCAATTATGGACAAGAGTTGGATGACGATTAGGCATAGGTTGGATTCGAAATACATTGATGGGGTCAAATATTTTGTCAATTTTGCCATGGAATGTTCGAGTCGAAATGGAAAAATTCGATGTTCATGTAGGAATTGCATGAATGCAGAATGGCATGATGATGAGACTGTGAAAAATCATTTGTACGTGAAAGGGATCATGACCTCTTACACGACGTGGGTACACCATGGGGAACCCGTTCCTATGAATGTCACCCAATTTTTTGAAGATGATGATGATGATGCTGATAGTGTCGAGGATGATATGACGAACAATGAAGATGATGATCGAGACGAAATACCTGAAATGTTGAAAGATGTTGGTATGGGAATGTTCATGGATAATGATTTAGGGGGTGTACGTGTTGGAGAAACATGTGAGGGTGTTGATAGTGAGGAAGTTCAAAATTTTGAAAAGTTACTGACGGATGCTCAACGTGTTTTGTATCCTGGTTGTAAAAAATATACACTGTTGTCGTTCTTGGTTAAGTTGCTTCATTTGAAGGTATTGAGCAAGTGGAGCAATAAGTCATTAACATTGATGTTAGAGCTATTGGCAGACCTTTTACCTGAAGGTCATATTCTTCCAACGTCTCTCTATGATGCTAAAAAATTCTTACGTGCTTTGGGATTGAGATACGAGTCCATTCATGCATGTTGGTACGATTGTATGCTATTTTGGAATGAGAATGAAAAATTGGATAAGTGTATAGTATGTGGGGAGTCAAGATATCAGCTCAATGATGGTAAGGGTAAGAAGATACCTCATAAGATCTTGCGATACTTTCCCTTGAAACCGAGGTTACAGAGATTGTTTATGTCGAGGAAGACGGCTATAGATATGAGGTGGCACCAAGAGAAGCGAGTGGACGACGAGAATTTTTCAAAGCATCCTGGTGATTCTGAAGAATGGAAAGACTTTGATAAGCAATATCCTGATTTCGCTCGGGACGCTCGTAATGTTAGGCTTGGATTGGCCACCGATGGTTTTAACCCTTTTGGCAACATGAGCAACTCTTACAGTATGTGGCCTGTGATCTTGATGCCTTACAACCTGCCTCCCTGGAAATGTATGAGCGATCTATTCTTCATGATGTCATTGCTTATTCCAGGACCACAGGCGCTCGGGAACGAGATTGACGTATACTTGCGGCCGTTAATTGATGAGTTGAAAGAATTGTGGGAAGGTGTTGTAACTTTTGATGCATGTAGCAAACAGACATTTCAAATGCGTGCAGCTATTATGTGGACCATAAATGATTTTCCTGCTTATGGTAACCTATCTGGATGGAGTACAAAAGGTTACAAGGCATGCCCTATTTGTAATTTTGATGCATTATCACACCCATTAAGAAGCAAAATTGGCTACACAGGCCATCGGCGTTACTTGCCGCAAGATCACAGCTGGGACGAAGTAAGTCATTTAATGGTAAAATTGAGAAAAAATCAAAACCTTGTGAGTTATCGGGGCAAGAGATTTTAGATCAGTTGGAGTGTTTACCAAATGTGCAATTCGGGAAGCATCCAAACAATCGAAAAAGAAAGCGGTCATCTGAGGAACTTAATTGGACAAAGAAGAGCATTTTTTTTGAGTTACCGTATTGGCATGTGCTTAAGATTCGACACAACCTTGATGTCATGCACATAGAGAAGAATATATGTGATAGTTTGCTTGGCACATTGTTGAGTATTGATGGCAAGAATAAGGACACAGATAAAGCTCGTCTAGATTTGGAGGATCAAAAAATCAGAAAAGAATTGCACCTCCAAAAGAATGGGGATGCATATGTAAAACCAGCTGCGTGGTACACTTTATCTCAAAAAGAAAGACAAGGGTTCTGTGAATTCTTGAAATCAGTTAAGTATCCAGATGGATATACAGCAAATATATCGAGGTCTGTGAGCACGAAATATGGTGAGGTATCAGGACTGAAAAGCCATGATACCTCTCCTTGTAATACTTCTCCTATTTTTACCAGGCTTTGGCAAGTGCTGAAATGGTTGCTGATATGGTCTTGGGAAATCCTTTGAAAGTTGATCATGTCCCCTTTGCCGTGCAAGGTCGGTGCTGCTAACAACATGTAAGCTAGAGGAATTTGAACATATATAGTGGCATGTTTGATAGCTACTTTGTGGCCTACAGAAACATTGTAATAATATCTGAGTGATCTCACACAGTACCTAGCTAACTCTATATTTGGCTTATGTTTTTGTAATTTATTTGTTGTTTGAACTGAAGATTTTGTTGTTACTGCTAAGTTCTCCCTCATCAACAATTGTCATCTTCTGTATTTGTTACTTCTAAGCACTACCACGTCCACCAATATCTTGGAAGGTTTTCTTAGACAAATGAGTAAGTTTTCCTTTGACTGAGTGATGATGATATGTATGCCATACGATACTAAATTGTAACTTTACCAAATAATTTAGTTTTTAGAGTTGTAACTTGATTTGATTGGATTGTAACTTTAGATAACTTGTCGGTAGTGTAGAAAAAATCAGATTTGCCTTGTATCGTTTTATTGTTTGTTGGTGTTGTGTGTCTTTTGGTTTCCATGCTTTAAATGTTGCTAATTCTGATTTCATTTTACTTAACATAAGGATTGCCAGATGTGTGCCACCGTAACATATATGATGGTTGCAATGTAGAATTGCTACATGTCTGCTTTTTCTTTTTCTTTTTTCTTATTTATACATGTAGAATTGCTACATGTATGCTTTATGCTGAGCATGCAGGTAAAATGCTATAACACTAATTGTTTCCTTGTTTATTTCAATCAGATTGATGGAAAACTTAACAAAATTATCAGAGAAGTGGGGCTTCGAGAACTTGGGCAACTTGAGCAGGATCTTGTCTTTGGTGCTGCAGGAACAAAGGAAGTCATAAATTTTTTGAGGACAAAGCAGGTGATTTCTGAGTATACGTGTCTGATTAAAAATGGATGCACTTTATGTTAAGAATTAGGATTTGATTAATGCAAAACTTAAATGATTTACTGTGTTGCAGGTGTTTGGTCTTTATTTTATGCAGTCATACATAGGACTCTTTTACCACGCACTCTTGCACCGCAACTTTACAACTCTTCGCCAAGTTTTGATTCGGCGTCTAATTGTGTCTGATATAGTTTATTGCCTACATTAAATATAGTTTGCTTCTGTTGTCAGACATATGTACAACTGAGCTAAATATGTTTTCCAGGTGCTGGAAAATCTGATGGAAAATTATGTACCTTATCTAAAATACAGCTACAAAAAATATAAAGCTGTTCGGTAAGTTTTTTTCATTGTTTTCATCCGCTTAGTTCATAGCACCTTAATTTTTTGGTTATTGATTTATTAACTCTACCTTGCTCATACATAACTCGAACGTTATCTGTTCCATTGCTTCCATGTGAAGAAAGAAGAGAAAAGATGAGAAAGGGTCATCGGCAGGGAAGATCCAGTCCATGTCTAGGGTAGAGAAAGAGTACCTTAAACCTGCTTATTCAGCAAGCATTGGCAAGGAACTTGAAGATGGGCTTTTTGATGGAAATGTCCAAATTCATGCTACTAAAAACATGAGATTCTAAAAAAGAAATGGAGGCCCTATGAAATTGAAGGCATCTTATATTATTTATGGAGCTAACTGAGACAATCGTTGATGGCGTGTAAAGTGTTTTCTTTCTTTTCAATTTTCTTTTGATGCATGTTCAGATGAGTTGTAGTAACGTGGCTTGAAATGAAACTAATTTAGACATTGAATTTCAAACGATAATGCATGTGGTATTTTATATATCTCTCTCTCTAATAATACTCTTGAAAAAAATTTCGTTACCCTTAATGATGGGACTTCTTGACAATTGGGATAGTATTGGGGCCTTTTCATTTTCCATTAGTTATGAGTTACACAGCTGGAAATTTAAATCAATTGCTTTGCTTCAGCTGATTTAAAACAAACCACCTGCAGACTTTCTGGAGTTGGCATTGCAGTTCGGAATGATCATGATGTTTGCTTGTGCATTCCCCCTTGCATTTGTTTTTGCTGCATTGGTAACAATTTATAGTTCGGAATGATCATCATGTTTGCTTGTGCATTCCCCCTTGCATTTTTGCTGATTAAAAATGGATGCACTTTATGTTAAGAATTAGGATTTGAAATATTTAGGCAGAGCTCCTCGTGCACAAGTTGTGGTAGTATTCATGAATCATTTACCATGTAGGAGCCACTGTGTCGTCTTACGGATGTCTTGAATCTTAAAATTTATCTGAAAGCATTACATTGCCATTGTGTTTGTCACACAGGAAGATTGATCTTTTCGATAAGCTCTATACTCTCTAAGATGGAGCTTTTCCTTCTTCATAAGCTCTAAAATCCTATATTCAAAGTGAAGATTTTGATTTATCGAATTTGATGACTGTTGAGTGGGGCTGCCTTCAAGTATACAGCACCAGATGATGTTTTTACATGTATTTTCCAACATAATGTTATATCCTATTTAGTTTTTCTTCCAACTCCATTTTGCTGCTTCTCTATCATTTTTTTCGCTTTCCTTTGGATGAAGCAGAAGGATGCTGGAATGCTACTCATTTTATGAGTAAGACACAAGTATTGTTGCTTTTACAGTTTCATTTTGTTTCCGAAGCTCAAGAACTTACTCACCACCAGTTCTCAATGTGCACGACTTGCTTTTGTATTCTTAATGGGCATATGATTCATACCAACTTATTTTTTTTGACAAATATTGTTTTATTGGTTTTCCTTGTGTTTGAGAAAATTATCAACCGAAAACGAAGAGATGAATAATTATTAAGTTTAGATGACTGTTGGATTCAACATTATTGCTCTGCAGTTTTGATTAACCCTAATTAATGCAAAATGTAATTAAGTTAATAGGTCAATTGTGTAATTAAATAAAGTTAAACTAGTCAAAATAAATCTAATTAGGGTTAATGTGTGAATTAAGGATAATGCATTGAATGTTGTTCTTTTCAGGGTTTTATGCGTCAAAACTACAAACTACTGGGGAGCCAATTATCAAAGCATGGGGAGCCAATTATCAAAGCATAGGGTGTAAATTATTAAAGCTCAAAACAAAGGGAGATCAAAGTGTAAATCAAGATCTTCTTGATATTTGTAAATAAATATCTTTTAGGATATTTGTAAAAAAAAAGATCTTTTAGGATATTTGTAATTTGGATGCCTATAAATACCCCCCCTTTGGGGGCTTGTAAATATAATCTTTCTCTTGTATCATTTTTCTTGTAAAGAACATTTCTTCTTAGTGGAAAACACTCCAAAAGTCTTGATTGCTTTCTTGAATCATCTTTCAAGTATTATTGCTTTATTTACTTTCTTGAGTTATTGTTTTCTTTTTATTATATCTTGGTTGTGGATTAAACACCAAGTAGTTATTGCTTTCTTTTATGTATTATCTCTTGGTTGTGGATTAAACACCAAGTAGTTATTGCTTTCTTTTATATTATTGCTTTCTTTTATTGTATTATCATCTCTTGGTTGTGGATTAAACACCAAGTAATTATTGCTTTCTTTTAATTTAAGTATTGTTTTCTTTTACTTCCATTGTTGAAGCTTCCTTCTTCCCTTAGAGGAGTGAAACTCTTCCACTTTTCTAGAGCTTTACCAAAGCCGTGAAGGGTGGAACGTGATTCACTCATTCTTTGTCGAAGATCGGCTTTCTTGTTGTAATATGTCGAAGTTATATTGATGCATTTCTTTTACGCTTAGCTCTAATATTTATTTATTTATAATGTCTTCTTGTTATATTGTTGTATTTACCTTAAGCATAAGTAGCTAAGCTTTTTAGTTGGCTAGTCCAAAAGGAGACCTCCATTTGGAAATGCTATTTCAACTCTTTTTCTCTCCTTCCCTCAGAGTACGGTGGTTCGATTTGACTGGGTAGAGAGTGGATGAGATAGTGAGTTTTTGATATTCCATAGACTTGTCACGGTTTATGCTTGGATCCTCACTCAATCTCGTCCCTAGCTTCCCACGAATCAATCGTTCACCTATGCTCTATTAGAGGAATGATTTGAGTTGAATTGGTATTTCCATTGGAGTGACCCCTAGGACTAGCCAACACTTATTTCCCATTCAGATTTCACCACAAGACAAACCACAAACCCAACTTCAAACAACAAAAGATTTTTCACTTTCTTTTGCACCAAAATCACCTTCATGATGATACAACTCCTTCCCTGAAGAGACGACCTTGGAATACCACCAAGTAAAACACGACCTGCAAAAGTCTTCTTGAGCTTGGGAAGCACTTCTGTTCACACACACACACACACACATTTCATTGATTCCACCATTCCGTTGCCCTTTCTTTTGACATCATCCCTACGGGAGAGGGACACTTCCCTTCATCCATACATCATATATACATCATTGAGGGAGATGTTAAGAGGTTAGGAACAACAACGGTTTTCACCAAGCATTTTTGGCGCCGTTGCCGGGGAAGGCAAGCGTTGAACCTAGAAGGTTATTTTCGGACAACGGAGGTAAGTCCCGTGATGTTCATCATGGGCTGAGGTACGTTGATCCTTGTATATACTTTTGTTTGTTTACATTTTCAATTACAGATAGTTTTGATTGCATGTGGGGTAGTGACGAACAAAATCGACTAGTTAGACAACCCTTGGGCCCCAACATGAACATTGACCTAGACCTACCCGAGGATGCAGGTGCAAATTTTGACAATATGGGAGACATTCCTAATGTTCAAAGGGGTGGGGGAGTGCCCGAACCTAGAATGCCTAATCCGAGACTGCAAATTCCCCTTCCCATAAATGAAGGGAACAACATCCACATTGAGCCTCCGGCGAGGTCAATGAGAGATTTCCTCCAACCCACACGAAGCACCACACCATCATGCATCCGACTCCCACCCCAAGTTCATCTCTTCCTAGTTAAGCCGGGGATGTTGCAACTACTTCCCACGTTCCACGGAATTGAAAAGGAGAACCCCTATTTGCACATAAGGGATTTCGAGGAAATAGTTGCGACCTTCCTCACCAATCATGGTATGGAAGAGATAGCTAGGCTGAAATTGTTTCAATTTTCCCTGAGAGATAAGGCAAAAACATGGTTTAACTCCTTGAGACCTTACTCCATAACATTGTGGGACAAAATGCTCTCCGAATTTTTAAACAATTTTTTCCCGGTTCATAGAACCACCACTTTGAAAAAAGAAATTCAAAACTTTTCGGAGAAGCCCAATGAACAATTCTACCAATGTTGGGATCGGTACAAGGAGTTATTGCAATCCATTCCACATCATGGTTTCACAGCATGGCAATTGGTGAGTTTCTTCTATGAAGGAATTACACCGAGCCATAGACAATTTATTGACATGATGTGTAATGGCGAGTTTTTGAACAAAGACCCCGATGAGGCCCTTGACTACTTTAGAACTTTGGCCCTGAATGCACAATCTTGGGACATTAGGAATCCCGCCGATGTACCAAGATCTTCTCCTCAAGGGAGTGGCCAAAATCAAGGAGGAGGGATGTATGACTTGAGAGACCGGGAAGACTTGCTTTCAAAAATTTCTAAATTGTCAAGGAAAGTTGAAAGTCTTGAAGTCAATAGGAGGCACGAGGTGTCTAATGTTTCAAAGATATAGGAGTTTTGCTCAATTTGTGAAAGTGTGGGGCATTCCATATCGGATTGCCCCAACATTCCGACACTTAAGGAAGTGTACCATGAGCAAGTACATGCCTTTAACCAAACGAGGCAATCATTTTCTCCACATTCAAACACCTACAATCCGGGTTGGAGCAATCACCCGAACTTCAGTTGGAGAAATGAAAATCCCATTCCTCATGGTTCAAATGCATATTCACCTCCTGTACCTCCCAGACAAAATCAATTTCAATCCCAAGGTCAAGGGCAAGCGTCTAGCTCCCAATACCCCCGATCCAATCCGCAAGGGTATTCGTCAAATCCATCCCCACAAAATTTCTCCCAAGGTCCATCTCCCCAAAGTTCTCCCCAACAAGCACCATCTAATCCTTCCACCTACCAACCTCCCCATAAGAGGAACTTGGAGGATGTGCTTTATAATTTCATTCAAAGTCAAACCACCTTCAACAGCAACATCTCGGCTCAACTCACGAAAATTACCAATGCCATAGGGTTATCACAACAAGAGAAAGGGAAATTCCCTGCTCAACCCCAAGAGAACCCTAAGGGGCAACATGTCATTGAGTCGTCCGAGCCCACCAAAGAGAGTTATGAGCAACTCAAGGCAGTCACCACCCTTCGAAGTGGCAAGAAAATTGATAAGACTATTGTGCCAAAGGCCTCACCCAAGGTCACATTACCAAATGAAAAAGAGACCAATGGTGACACCAACGAAGGTGAGGTGATTGAAAAGAAAGAAAGTGAGGTGATTGAGAAAGAAAAAATGATTGATGAAAGTGTGCTTGTTTCTCCTATTCCTGCTCCTTTTCCAAATCGTTTGAAGCCACCTATCAAGGTGGCTAATTATGCTGATATACTTGAAATGTTTAAGCAGGTGAAGGTCAACATCCCACTCCTTGATGCCATAAGGCAAATTCCATCATGTGCAAAGATCTTGAAGGACTTATGCACGGTAAAGAGGAGGTTGAATGTCCACAAGAAAGCATTCCTTACCAAGCAAGTGAGCTCGATGTTGAGGACAAACACTCCTCCGAAGTTTAAAGACCCTGGCTGCCCCACCATTGCCATAACTATAGGAAATTGCCAGGTGGAGCAAGCCCTTCTTGACTTGGGGGCTAGTGTGAACCTTCTTCCATACTCGGTGTACCAACAACTTCAGCTCGAAGAATTGAAGCCCACTTCAATCACACTTCAATTGGCAGACCGTAGTGTCCGAACACCAAGGGGAGTAGTTGAGGATGTCTTAGTGCAAGTTGATAAATTTTATTTTCCTGTTGATTTTATTGTGCTTGACACTCACCCGATTGCAAATCTTAGTTCCCAAATCCCTGTGATACTTGGTAGACCTTTTCTTGCTACATCTAATGCTGTGATTAATTGCAGAAACGGTCTTATGAAGCTAGCATTTGGAAACATGACTATGGAACTCAACGTGTTCAACTTGTGCAAGCAACCGGGAGATGATGAGGAGGTGCATGAAGTCAATATGATTGACACCTTGGTGGAAGAACACTTGGAAACTATGAGAATGTTAAAGCTCAAAGAAGAGGAGAATGTTGATCTAAAGGAAATGGATGAGCAAGAGGAAGTAAAGAGTTTAAAAGGGGTAGAAAATTGGACCTCTACATTCGAGAAGCTCCCACCCCAATACAAGAAGATTTTTCCTTCAAATGAGCAAAAGCCCAAATTGGAATTGAAGCCATTGCCATCTCATTTGAAGTATGCATATCTCGAGGAAGATGAGACATTTTCGGTGGTAATTAGCTCAACTTTGGATGCAAAGCAAGAAGAGGAACTCTTGCAAGTGTTGAGAAGGCATAAGGGAGCGATTGGTTGGACAATTGCCAACATAAAAGGGATAAGCCCCCTCATTTGTACTCATCGGATCTATTTTGAGGAGGATGCCAAACCGTCTCGATAGCCACAAAGAAGGCTAAACCCCATCATGAAGGAGGTTGTGAGGGATGAGGTGTTGAAGCTGCTTGATGTGGGGATTATTTTTCCGATTGCCGACAGTAAGTGGGTCAGCCCCACACAAGTAGTGCCAAAGAAATCCGGAGTCACGGTGGTGGAGAATGAGGAGAATGAGCTTATTCCAACAAGAGTGATCACGGGTTGGAGAGTTTGTATTGATTATTGGAAACTTAACCTGTGCACAAGAAAAGATCACTTTCCAATGCCATTCCTTGACCAAGTGTTGGAACGAGTAGCAGGGCATCTATTCTATTGCTTCTTGGATGGATACTCCGGCTACAATCAAATTGAAATTGCATTGGAAGACCAAGAGAAGACCACCTTCACTTGTCCCTACGGAACCTTTGCCTACCGTCGCATGCCTTTTGGGCTATGTAACGCCCCTGGGACCTTTCAACGATGCGTGATGGGAATCTTTAGTGATATGGTGGGGAAAATTGTTGAAGTATTTATGGATGAATTCTCGGTCTTTGGTGATTCTTTCAATGGATGCTTGGAGAATTTGAAGAAAGTTCTCGAGAGATGTGAAGAAAAAAATTTAGTATTGAATTGGGAGAAGTGTCACTTCATGGTGACACAAGGAATTGTTCTTGGGCATATTGTTTCGGCAAAGGGGATAGAAGTGGACAAATCAAAGGTGGAGGCCATCTCCAACCTCCCTACCCCGAAAGTCGTCAAGGATATCAGATCATTTCTGGGCCATGCGGGTTTTTACCGTCGATTCATTAAAAATTTTAGTGCATTGGCCCGACCTTTGACCAATTTATTATCTAAAGATGTTCCATTCGAGTGGTCGGATAATTGTGAGGCATCTTTTACAAAACTCAAAAGTATGCTTGTCACACCTCCAATTATGCGACCACCCAAGTGGGATTTACCTTTTGAGCTTATGTGCGACGCGAGTGATTACGCGGTCGGCGCAGTGCTCCGTCAAAGAGAGGAAAATAGACCATATGTAATATACTATGCTAGTAAAACTCTTAATGAAGCTCAAATGAATTATACCACCACTGAAAAGAAGTTACTAGCAGTAGTATTTGCATTAGATAAATTCCGGTCTTACATCATTGGTTCACCGATAGTTGTTTATACTGATCATTCTGCTTTGAAGTATTTATTGTCTAAGCAGGATGCCAAACCAAGGCTTATCAGGTGGATCCTCCTACTCCAAGAGTTCAATCTGATCATCAAAGACAAGAAAGGAGTGGAGAACGTGGTGGCGGACCATTTATCTCGACTGGTCATGCAAGAGGGCGAGGAGCACATTCCTATCCCAGATTATTTCCCTGATGAACACTTATTTTCAATTCATTCTGTGTGTCATTGGTATGCTGACATATGTAATTATCTTGCAACAGGACAAATACCACCGCATTGGAGCTCAGAGGATCGAAAACGATTTATGGCAGATGTGAAGTACTTTTACTTCGACAACCCGTACCTGTTCAAGTACTGTCCTGACCAAGTCATGAGGAGATGCGTACCTGAGAATGAACAGCGGGACGTCCTGGCATTTTGCCATTCACAAGCATGCGGTGGACATTTCTCGGCGAAGAAAACTTCGGCCAAAATTCTTCAGTCAGGTTTTTATTGGCCCTCTCTTATTAAAGACTGTGTTTCATATTGTAAGGCATGCGACAGATGCCAACGACTGGGTAGTGTGACCCGTAGAAATATGATGCCCCTTTCCCCCGTGTTTGTCATCGAAATATTTGACTGTTGGGGCATCGATTTCATGGGTCCATTCCCCATGTCTTTTGGTTATCTGTACATTCTTCTGGAAGTGGACTACGTGTCCAAGTAGGTAGAAGCTATCCCAACCAAGACTAATGACCACCGGGTCGTAGTCAAGTTCCTCAAAGAAAATATTTTTTCGAGGTTTGGGATGCCTCGTGCAATGATCAGTGATGGTGGATCCCACTTCTGTAATAGACCATTTGCATCATTAATGTTTAAATATGGTGTTACACACAAAGTATCCACTGCATATCACCCACAAACCAATGGCCAAGCTGAATTAGCCAATAGGGAGATTAAAAATATCTTGGAAAAAACGGTTAACCCAAACAGGAAGGATTGGTCAGTCAGACTGACCGATGCCTTATGGGCGTACCGTACTGCCTATAAGACTGTTTTGGGCATGTCTCCCTACCGGCTAGTTTATGGAAAGGCTTGTCATTTGCCGGTTGAAATGGAACACAAGGCCTATTGGGCCATTAAAACCTTGAATTTTGACTTGAGAATGGCCGGTGAGCAGAGAAAGTTGGAACTGAATGAATTGGAAGAAATCCGCCGAGATGCGTATGAGAGTTCAAAAATTTCAAAAGAACGGACCAAAATCTTTCATGACAAATCCATTGTGAGGAAATCATTTGAGTCCGGGCAAAAAGTGCTTTTATACAATTATCGTCTATCCATTTTCCAAGGAAAACTTCGATCCCGTTGGGATGGCCCCTATCTTGTCAAGGTGGCCTACCCCAACGGAGCTGTGGATGTCACAAACCCCGAAAATGGCCAGACATTCAAGGTCAATGGCCAAAGGCTTAAGCAATTTTTTGAGGGTGTTGAAGGACAGATGGTGGAGGAGGATTAATTGATCTGGTGTATCCGGATTTGGTGGAGGAGTAGCTAGTATTTATGTTTTTTTTTAGTGTACAGTTGCTTTTATTTATGTTATTTTTATGTCACTTACTTTCTTTGGTTGTATAGTATTGTTTTTTTTTTTGAGTTTCAGATATTGGTGCTTTTATCGAAGCTAAATTGCAAGGTGTTTTCTAACCCTACTCATTTTTTACTGTCCTTCATTGAATATCATACCTTGTTGTTTCATTAAGGACAATGCATGACTCAATTTGGGGGTGAGATGCACCATTTGCATGTTATACCAATGTATTCACGCCTGCCGACAAAAAAAAAAAAAAAGTCAGAGGGATGCCTTTATTAGGCCTCCCACTTTTTCTTTTTTTCTTCCCCCATCACCGGTGTTGGTCTCCCCTTCTTCTTCTTCTTTTCTTCTGCCTACCGACACTTGCTAAAAAAAAGGGGGGGGCCTCCCATTCTTTTTCTTCTTTTCTTCTGCCTACCGACACTCGCTTTTAATTAAAAAAAAAAAAAAAACAAAGTCAGAGGGATGTCTTTATTAGGCCTCCCACTTTTTCTTTTTTTTCCCCCATCACCGGTGTTGGTTTCCCCCTCCCCCCCTTTCTTCTTCCCTTCTTCTTCTTCTTCTTTTTCTTCGTCGTCGTTCTCTCTGTTCTTTGTAAAAACAACTCACCCCCTATAAATCCATGACCATATACGCCGACGACCCAGTCCTTTGTTTAATAATTTGCCTTATATGTTTGTATTTGTACCTGGGTGCTCTTTTTGTTCTCGCACTTAGGATGAGGGGTTTCCAGCGCCCAGATCTCCCTCGAGTTGAGTAATTGTTGTGTTTTGTTTGTAGGGTTCGGCAGCTGAACAGATCTCTACCCTATAACCTCATTTTCAAACTTCATAAACTGGTAAATTCGAAACATTGGGGACAATGTTCAGTTTAGATTGGGGGGTGTGGATCTACTTTCTCTTTCTCTAGTTTCGTATTTGTAATTCCAGTTTTAGATAAATAAAAAAAAAAAAGTTTTGTTTATTTTTATTCTGGATTGCGTATTTTTACAGTATTTGTGCCTATATTTCATGATCACATCGGATGCAGCTTCAATCGTCTTTGTAACTGGCAGACGTTAAAGAACCAGATAGGGTGTCTCTAATTTTAGCAAGCATGGATAGTAGACTTTTTTGGTTCAGTTTAGGCGTTTTACGCACCTTTCCATCCGATGTGTATGCTGTGATAATGAAAAAGGCAAGAGTTGTGAGACAAATTGAAATCCGGGAAGCACAAGCAAACCCATTGTGTGGCAGAAGTAGTTATGCTAAACGTCGTCGTGCCAACCGACTGGGTGCTTGTAAAAAATGTGACAGGTGTTTTCACATGAAAAAATACAATCAGTGTTCTGAACCAATTTCGGGTCGTGCAACAGAGCAAGGATTTTCCTGACACGCCATCCTATTCCAGCCCGGGACTTACACGTTATGTGTTACAAGAAGTTGGAAGGGTCACTAATACTGATATAGACACAAGCGATGACTCGGATTAGATTTTGACTAATAAAGACAAAGCTGTGGAAAAACGTGTTTTGGAATGAAGGTTAAGGGTCCGAACTCTTTTGTAAAATATTTTTGTACAAAGTCTTGTTGTTGAAATAAAAATGTGGGGCGAGTAAGGAATGTCCTAAAATGCCAACTTATAGCGTGGGTAGGGACTGATCATGAGACGCCATAAATTTCCAAGTTCAATTTGTGCATTTTATCTTCTGTTAATTTTCATAGATAAATATGTATGTAAATAACTGTGATTTTGTTTGATTTCGAATTCCAGTATTAAAAAAAAAAAAAAAAAAACTCATTTCCTTGAAAAATGGTATTTTCTCTATGCTTAAATATCAAATGTACATTGCTATTTGTTATTCTTAAGGTACAGAATGACCAGACTCGAAAATAGAATCGGTATATAATCGACATTCCATGAAAAACCTGACATTACCAGTGGAGATGACAAAGAATACCATGGTAAGTTTTGAGTCTTACCATATTTTTGAGAGATAATTAACATTTATTCAAGTAAGGTTTTTCACTCTCTATTTTTGAATAATCTCATTAAATTTGCTTTGATTGACGCAACTAAGGCAATCTGTTGACATATCCCCCAAGAAATCTGTTCATACGACACATACATGTGCACATACTTGAGAAATGATCTTAGGCCATCTTTGATTTGATATTGAGCCTTAGTCATTTCTTCTACAAAATTATTTCCTTAGTCAGCCATGTTTGAGCCCTCAATGTATGATTTCTTCTTTGATAAACTCAAATGTTTACCAAGCCACAAGAAAACTTACTGGACACACCATTGCTATCTAATTTTCTTGCATACTCTTAAAAATCAATATGACACAGAAATACAAGAGAATGGGAAAACTGTGGAGGCTACTTTTCGATGACAAGGAGAATCAATGGGAACAATTGAAAAAAAAAAAAAAAAAAATTTAGAAAAAGTGTGCTACACTACAAACAGAAGATAGCTTTTGAAAACCTCTGACGTCATTTCGTTAGCCACTGACCTCTGGTGTAACACCCCAAATACCACCCTGGACGGCATTACACTATGAAACCATTCATGTCATGAGAGCAACTAAATATATATCCATCGAATAAGAAACATTCTTAATTTTAACAAAATTTGGGCAGAGTCTCCTTTGTACAGGAAGCTCCACCCAAAAATCACAACCTGTGCAGTTATATTAACTTGACCACACAGGGTCCATTTAACCATCCAATAACAATAGAATTTCTATTTACCATCTATACTATCCTTAACATTATCACAAAAGAATAGGCCAGATATGACAATTACATTCCCCAAAAGAATTACATGAATATATCGCAGCGGAGTTTCAAAAGAATCTAGACTTTACATTGTTCAGAAATAATTTTCCTAGTCTAGAACAAAATAAGCTATATCTCTAGATGTCCCATTCGGGATCTAGGTACCCCTCCAAGGAAGCTTCCCCAAGGCCCGGCTCATTCACACCGAGCTCCTCCTCTAAAGCCAAATCTGAAAAATATTAATTGTAGGGGATGAGCACGAAGCTCTGTAGCAAAATCTTCCCAAACTCAAACAAGGTTTAGAAAAGCATATAAAACGGTTGGTCTCATTTTCACAAATAGCATATATACCATTTTGAAGGAAAAGCAGGATATTTTAAATAGATCTCAAGTTTAAACCATAACAACAATCAAGTAAAAGAATAAATTAAATTGAACAACAATACACCGTGTCCAAAGTTAGGCCAATTCGGAAGGGCGTCTTCCGATGCATTGTCCCATACCAATGCACCGGCCAAGACGTTCCAACTCATCATCCCAAGTATATTGGTTCATCCCCGTACCATGTATGTTGCTTGCTTCTCCTGAATCTACCCAACGATTATACCTAGTCCACCAATCACAATCACATTCACAAGCATTTTAGGAAAGGGCGTCTACCATCTCAATGGCAGTGACGAGTCCCTTCCCAGAAAAAGTATACTATCCCTTGTTCGAACTCCAGTGAACGATAGTGGTTTCATTACCAAATGACAACCCACTACAAGTGCTAGGAAACCATCTCACCCCCACTGGGGTAGACTAACCTCTAACACTCTACGGCATCTCTCGAAGGCAATCCAAGTCCCTCACAACAACCATACAATTGAGGAAACCAAAATATTCTCAATTCATCAACATTTCAAGGAATTACCAAATTCCACAATTTCTAATATAATGTTTCATAATATGATGGAAGAAAATGAGCAAGAGATCATCATAAGTAACATTTTGGTGTACAATATCAAACACTAAAGTTTTGAAAGCAATACCAAGGAAAAATAGAGGGAAAAATCCATTTCTCTTTAGAACCAAGGTTTGAAGATGAAAAAGAGAAATTTAATAGTTACCCAACCATCACAATGTTCAAAACATGGCATTTATTTCAAGAGGAACAAGAATCATGTATTTCTTATCATGTATATAAGGATGAGAGTGAAAAACATATATATATACATAAACCCTAGCCTCAATGTAAGAGATTAGGAAGAAATCCCCTACCTCAACCAAGTATCTCTAGCAACCCAAGCTTTAAAGACTCCCTTTTCCCCTTTTTCTTGCTCCCTTGCTACTTTCTCTTTTGGTTCTAAGAGGTTTGAGTGAGGGTGAAGTGAAATTATAGAAGAGGGAATGGATGGAGAAGTGAAATCTTGAAAACTAGGGCTTTGATCTTGTAAATCTCTCCCAATTTTTGTGTTTTTCTCTCCCTCTTTTGCTCTCTAAGGGTGCCTAGGGTTTGGATGGGTGAAATGAGGCTAAAAAAGTTGACATTAAGTATTTATAGTGGAGCTAGGACCGACTGTTCGCGAGTTGAAAATTTCGGATTTTTACAGCGACTACCGGTAGCTGATTTTGACTACCGGTAGCTCGGGTACATTGGCACTCGACTACCTGTTGACTACCGGTAGCTCGGGTACACTGGACACTCGACTACCTGTTGACTACCGATAGCTCGAGCACACTGGACCATTGACTACCGGTTGACTACCGGTAGTCACTGCCCAGATTTTATGCTTCAACTTCAAGTGCAGTTTTGACCCATTTAGAGGTCGAATTGGAAAATTTTCATGAGATACACTTTTGTAGCCGTAGATGTCTAATATCTGCTTTCAAAATTTCAGATCAATTGGATTTATGAATAAAAAGTTATGATCGAAATAGTAGACAGTGTCCAAAATCCTTTATACCCAAATTTTCTCTAAAATGTGTTTTAACTCCAAAATACTTCCTAACTTCTAATACACCCCATATCACCTCTCCCAAGGTTTTTCGACCTTCCGGACTCAATGGAAACCTTATTTTGACTTAAATCCAATTAGAAACTTACTTAATCCCTCTTCTCAAGCTTACACACCTTCAAAACTTCAACTTCCAAATTAATTTGCATCTCTAGTTTTTTATTCCTACCATCACTACACATATCCACATTTTTACAACTATTATTTAATATATATCTATATACATATATAAACGAAAATGCGGGGTGTTACATCTGGCCACGCTACAACCTATGAAAAGTCCTAATTGATCTCAAGTCTGTTACATGTGTGTGTTGTTAATCAAAATTGGGGTATGGTAAATAGTATTTCTTTAAATTGCATCAATATTCCTTCATGAGATTATGCCAAACATGATTAGTTTGTTTCCTTAAACTTCATTCCCTTCCTAATTGTGCATGTGATTTTTAAATTGGCCACCCTCTGATCACATGCCCCGTGAGAGACAAGTCACTATAATCGGAGCGAACTTTTGCTGAGAGCATTCTACGAGAGGTTTGTGAAATCGAAGCTATCCATGGAAGGTAGTAAAATGGAGTGTTTGTTATATAACAATTCTTGTTGCTAGAATGATCATTCTTACTACATAGGGAATTTCAAATACCAATATAACAAGTGTTTATTTTTGCATATATTACGTACCACTGACAGAGAAGTGTTCTATTTTGCTAGAAAAAAATTTAAAAAAAAATTAAAAAAAAAAAAAAACAATTCGGCGTCTCAACGATCATGTTGCTAATGCATATACACATATTTTCAACTGGAGTTTGTAGGTAGCTTCACTGGAAACCTTCACGAGACAAAACTCGTCCACTAGGGATCACCTAGGGGTTTAACGACTTGTTGCATATGCTAAATGCAATCGTGTTATCTACGAAAGTGATTTTGTTAAGTTGTTATTTATTACTAGGGACTAGTAATGTTTAGGTTGGGGGGTGTGATTAACCCTAATTAATGCAAAATGTAATTAAGTTAATAGGTCAATTGTGTAATTAAATAAAGTTAAACTAGTCAAAATAAATCTAATTAGGGTTAATGTGTGAATTAAGGATAATGCATTGAATGTTGTTCTTTTCAGGGTTTTATGCGTCAAAACTACAAACTACTGGGGAGCCAATTATCAAAGCATGGGGAGCCAATTATCAAAGCATAGGGTGTAAATTATTAAAGCTCAAAACAAAGGGAGATCAAAGTGTAAATCAAGATCTTCTTGATATTTGTAAATAAATATCTTTTAGGATATTTGTAAAAAAAAAGATCTTTTAGGATATTTGTAATTTGGATGCCTATAAATACCCCCCTTTGGGGGCTTGTAAATATAATATTTCTCTTGTATCATTTTTCTTGTAAAGAACATTTTTTTCTTAGTGGAAAACACTCCAAAAGTCTTGATTGCTTTCTTGAATCATCTTTCAAGTATTATTGCTTTATTTACTTTCTTGAGTTATTGTTTTCTTTTTATTATATCTTGGTTGTGGATTAAACACCAAGTAGTTATTGCTTTCTTTTATGTATTATCTCTTGGTTGTGGATTAAACACCAAGTAGTTATTGCTTTCTTTTATATTATTGCTTTCTTTTATTGTATTATCATCTCTTGGTTGTGGATTAAACACCAAGTAATTATTGCTTTCTTTTAATTTAAGTATTGTTTTCTTTTACTTCCATTGTTGGAGCTTCCTTCTTCCCTTAGAGGAGTGAAACTCTTCCACTTTTCTAGAGCTTTACCAAAGCCGTGAAGGGTGGAACGTGATTCACTCATTCTTTGTCGAAGATCGGCTTTCTTGTTGTAATATGTCGAAGTTATATTGATGCATTTCTTTTACGCTTAGCTCTAATATTTATTTATTTATAATGTCTTCTTGTTATATTGTTGTATTTACCTTAAGCATGAGTAGCTAAGCTTTTTAGTTGGCTAGTCCAAAAGGAGACCTCCATTTGGAAATGCTATTTCAACTCTTTTTCTCTCCTTCCCTCAGAGTATGGTGGTTCGATTTGACTGGGTAGAGAGTGGATGAGATAGTGAGTTTTTGATATTCCGTAGACTTGTCACGGTTTATGCTTGGATCCTCACTCAATCTCGTCCCTAGCTTCCCACGAATCAATCGTTCACCTATGCTCTATTAGAGGAATGATTTGAGTTGAATTGGTATTTCCATTGGAGTGACCCCTAGGACTAGCCAACACTTATTTCCCATTCAGATTTCACCACAAGACAAACCACAAATCCAACTTCAAACAACAAAAGATTTTTCACTTTTTTTTGCACCAAAATCACCTTCATGATGATACAACTCCTTCCCTGAAGAGACGACCTTGGAATACCACCAAGTAAAACACGACCTGCAAAAGTCTTCTTGCGCTTGGGAAGCACTTCTGTTCACACACACACACACACACATTTCATTGATTCCACCATTCTGTTGCCCTTTCTTTTGACATCATCCCTACGGGAGAGGGACACTTCCCTTCATCCATACATCATATATACATCATTGAGGGAGATGTTAAGAGGTTAGGAACAACAACGATTTTCACCAAGCAAGTTTATACAGACAAAGCTTGGACTTATGGAAAGTGTGGTTTGGCAATTACACTGAGATGAGAAATCCTATGCATTGTGATGCCAAAGACTTCTGTCATATCCAGATCTTTGGCCTCAATACCAGGGGGAAGCTCCCAATCAAACGATAATTCATCATTTGACATCAGAACAATTTGTGCAGTTGTGTTCTTTTGCCTTTCCTTTTTTGTTCTGTATCCTTTTAGGATTTAAACATAAATCAATTACTTATTAAGTGGCTTGTTATTCTGATTTAGAATAACAGAAAAAGAAAACCACACTCTTCTTCTGGAGCTGCCAATAGTACAGGTACGAGAAACACAGTGGGGCTTTCCCCCAGCTCTCCACCGTCTACTCACACACCTGGTGATGGTATAACTACTGCTAGCAGTATGCAGCATGTCAATGGTGCACATAATAGCTTGCTGATTTATGGTTCAGAGGGAACAGGGGGTCTTGCATCATCAATGAATCAGCTGGTACACCTTTTGAGTTTTTACTTGCAGCATTTACTCATTTTTTTGAATCTGTTATGCAGATGTGCTGATATTGTATTTGTACTTCTCAGGTCTCTATATGACATTTTGACCTTGTATGCAACAATGAATTTTGAGACTACTATTCAGTCATAATGTGTTGTCTTAGCTTCATTTTCAGAGACCGATGTTTGAAACTTGAATATATATTTATAAGTTTTCAACTATCATATCCGTACTAGAGTATCTTTATCAAGAGAAGAATAAAGTATACAAGTGACAGTGTGAAACATTACTATGGTCCTCAAGTACTGTTTCTTAGTGCAAGATGACATAGAACATTTTGCTGATGTTGGTTCTTTGGATGATAATGTGGAGTCATATCTATCACGTGATGGAGGAGATGGAAGAGATTTATATGGCACATTAAAGCAAACTCTTAATGAGCACAAACCAGAATCTTCCAAGGGTGATAATCCAACTTTGTTATTAACTCTATCTGAGGAGCAGTAGTTGTTGTTGTTTACATATGCCCACATGCTCTATGTTCAGGTTTTTCCTTTGAGGAAGTTTGGGATGAGCAATTCATGAATAACTGGGAAGGGGAAAAAACAGAATGATTATGCTGCTAAGAAAGTTGTTCTATTGAGTGGTACACTTGGTATTGGGAAGACTACATCAGCCAAGTTGGTTAGTCAGAAGCTTGGTTTTCAGGCAATCGAGGTAGATCAATTTCCTTATTAATACTGGACTAGAAAATGTCAATTTTCTTTTGTATTCCTTCGCTATATATGTTACTCTCTTTTTTAATTTGTTTAGGTAAATGCTAGTGACAACCGTGGAAAGGATGATGCCAAAGTCGAGAAAGGAATAGGTGGAAGTACAACAAATTCTATAGAGGAACTTGTTAGTAATGAAGCTCTGAGTGTTAACATGGATTGGTTAGTACTTTGTTTTATTATACATGCATCAAGAAGTACCTTATAAGAATCCTGCTTAATTGTTGACTATAATTCCAGTTCAAAGCATCCAAAAGCTGTGCTGATTATGGATGAAGTTGATGGCATGTCTGCTGGAGATAGAGGGGGAGTGGCTGATCTAACTGCTAGCATCAAGATCTCTAAAATTCCAATCATTTGTATTTGTAATGACCGCTACAGTCAAAAACTAAAGAGTCTTATGAACTACTGCTTAAAGAGTCAAAAACTAAATAGTCCTTTGATGATTTGTATAACTTTTATTAAGTGTATTATATTTTATATTCTTGTTAGTATGGTATTTCATGTTAGTTTGTGTTGGTTGTTGAATGGAAAAGATGTGAAATATATTAATTATGTTAGTTTTTTATTCAACACAGGTATTATTGGTGTACAGGTGAAAATTTTTATTGGAATATCATTTTTTATACAGAATTATTTTTAAAAAAAATAAACTTTTTTGCGACGAAATTAAAATCGTCGCTGAAAATTGAAGGATGATCTTATTAGCGACGTTTTTTATATGTTGCAAAAGTATTTATTCAATTATTTTTTAGATTTTTTTATTTATCTCATACATTATTTGCGACGATTTTTTTTACGTCGCTAAAATTAACTTATTATTTTTTTTACATTTTTTATTTATGAAAAAATTATTTACGACGATTTTTTTTCGTCGCCCAAAATTAATTAAAATATTATTTTTTATATTTTTTATTTATTAAAATATTTTTGGTGACGATTTTTTTACGTCGCAAAAAATTAATTAAATAATTATTTTTTATTTAAAAATTTATAGGCGACGATTTTTTTTCGTCGCAAAAAATCAATTAAATTAATTTTTTTTATTTTTTTACTCTGGTGGAATAGATTTTAGCTACGTTTTTTAAAATTTTAGCGACGTTTTCTTTTCGTCGCAAAAAATTTTTTTTGCGATGAAAATAATAATGCGTCGCAAAAGACTTTCTACGACAAGGCTATTGCGACGAACAAGCAACGAAAAAAAAACGTCGCAAAAAATTATTGGCGACGATTTTTTTTAATTTAGCGACGAAAAAAATCGTCTCAAAAAACGATTTTTGTTGTAGTGAGGGAACCTCTAGGGAAGACGGAAGAGAGGACGTAGGCCAAGAGTTGGGGCCGAACCTTTATATATCCTTGTGTTTGATTTCTCCTTATTTCTTTACTTTGATTTGTATTTATTGCTTATTCACATGCTATCACTCTCCTACTATCTAACGAACATCTAGTAATCCATATTTATCAATTTCACAAATAGTGAAATTGATATTTTAAATTGGGCAATAATTAGAAAACCTAATTCACCCCCTCTTAGGTTGCTTCTCGAGCCAACAATTGGTATCAGAGCAAGGGCACTAAGATTCTTGTGAAACTACAATTATAGTTAAAAGGTCATGGCAACACTAGGAGAAAACATTATAAAGTGCCAATCCATTACTAGACATCCATTCTTTAATGGAAATGACTATCCCTATTGGAAAGCTAGGATGAAAATTTATATCATATCACAAGATGATGGGTTATGGGATATTATTGAAGATGGATACACAAAACTCACCTCGGAGAAAAAGGATTGGACTAGTGATCAAAAGAAGGAACACACTTTTAATGCTAAGGCCATGAATACCTTATATTGTGTATTAGATAAAGGAGAATTTAATAGAATATCCACATGTGAAACCGCTAGACAAATATAGCATATGTTAGAGGTCACACATGAGGGAACTAATAGAGTTAAGGAATCAAAGATTAATATGCTTTTGCATGACTATGAACATTGTAGGACGGAACCCCAAGAAAGCATATCACAAATATTCACAAGTTTTACTAATATTGTGAATGCTCTTAAATTTCTCGGTAAATCTTATACCGATGAGGAACTTGTGAGAAAAATTCTTAGGTGTCTTCCAAGATCTTGGGATGCCAAAGTCACCGCCATCATTGAAGCCAAAGACCTCAAGGCTCTTCCATTGGAAGAACTATTTGGATCTCTCATGACATATGAGATGAATGTAAAAAGGGATGAAGAGTTAGAAAGAAAGAAAAGAAGAATATTGCTTTCAAGTCTACCAAGACAAGCAATGAGAACAATGATGAAGAAGATGAAGAAAGTGATGAAGAACTTGCTTTCATCACAAGGAGATTCAAAAAGTTCCTCAAGAATCAAGGTCCCTACAAGAGAGGAGAAAAATCAAAAAGAAAGTGTAATTTGCTATGAATGCAACAAACCGGAGCATATCAAGCAAAATTGTCCTATTTTTAAGAAGAAATACAAGAAGGATAAGAAAGTGGCAATGAAGGCCACTTAGAGTGATAGTGATAGTTACTCCGATCATGAGGAGACCAAAGAAGTAGCAAATCTTTGCTTCATGGCATTAGAGGAAGACAATGAGGTAAAATTTATCTCGTGTAATGAAAATGAACATTCATTAGATGAAATGTATGATGTCATGCATGAACTACATAATGATTTGCTCATTATTACAAAGAAATATAAAGATTTCAAGAAAAATCTTGTTGGTGATTCTAAAGAGAATGGCACTTTGAAAATTGAGAATGAAAAACTCAAGGTTCAAAATGCCAATTTTGAAAAAGGAATCTCAAGATTTCTCCATACTTAACAAACTTAAGGAAGAGACCATGGATTTGAAAAATAAAAATTGTGACTTGAACAAAGTAGTTTCAAATTTCACTCAAGGAAGTGAAAATTTGGAAAAACTTTTGTCAAGCCAAAGGTGTATGTTTGATAAAGTCGGATTGGGTTTTAACAATCATTCAAGCCAAAAGGCCTACAAGAATTTCTTTGTTAAAGAATCCAAATCAAGTTATGTTGCCAAGACATGTTATTATTGTCATAAAATAAGACATCTTGCATATAATTGCTATGTTAGGGGAGCACAGCAAAATAGGGTCATGTATAAGGCTTTCACTAACTATAATGAACCCAAAACTAGCTAGATACCAAAGGTCAATCATTGATTGTGTTGTGTAGGTGTGTTTCAAATCTACTCACATGACCAACAAGTGGTTTCTTGATAGTAGATGCTCAAGACATATAATGGGAGATAAATCCAAGTTTGCACAACTACCAAAAGAGGATGGTGGATATGTAACATTTGGGGACAACGCCAAAGGAAAAATTATTGGTATTGAAAATGTGGGTAAGATATCTTCACTCCAAATTGAAAATGTCTTGTTGGTGAACGATTTGAACTTAACTTGCTTAGCATATTTCAATTATGTGATAGAGGCTTAGCTTTGGCACAGAAGGTTAGGACATTATAGTATGGATACACTTTCTAAACTTGTTAGAAAAGACCTTATAGAAGACTTGCTAAATTCAAGTTTGAAAAGAACAAAATTTGTCAACCATGTCAACTAGGAAAACAATGCAAGAATACATTTAAGCCCAAAAACGTCATTTCCACAACTAGACCACTAGAACTCATTCACATATATTTATTTGGTCCATCTAATGTGATTAGTTTAGGTGGTAAAAGTTATGCATTTGTCATAGTTGATGACTAATCCAGGTACAAATGGGTCTTTTGTCTTAGACATAAGGATGATGCCATAGAGATATTTAAAAATTATTGGAAGAGTTGAAAATGAATAGGGATACTTGATCACTCAAGTTAGAAGTGATCATGATGGAGAATTTGACCAACATAAGTTTGAGAATTTTTGTCTTCATAAAGACTATGAACATGAATTCTCAGCTCCTAGAACACTACCCCAAAATGGTGTGGTAGAAAGAAAGAATAGGACCATCATAGAAATGAGTAGAACCATGCTTCATGAATATGGCCTATCAAAGTATTTTTGGGGTGAAGTCGTAAATTGTTCTTGTTACATCCTTAATAGAGCTTTAATTAGACCAACTATCAAGAAAACTCCTTATGAGCTATGGAACAATAAAAAGCCAAAAATTAGATATTTCAAGGTCTTTGGATGTAAGTGTTTCATATTAAATATAAAAGACCCCTTAGGAAAGTTTGATGCAAAATCGGATGAGACTATATTCTTAGGTTATTCCACTCATAGCAAAGTCTATAGAGTCTTTAACAAAAGAATTCTTGTAGTTGAAGAGTCCATGCATATAGTCTTTGATGAGTCGGATCCTTTAACTATTAGAAATAGAAATAAAGATGATGAGGAGTTGAACTTAGAATTTCAAATAAGCAAACTCAACATAGATGATGACAATAATTATAGAAAGGATGATGATGAAGAAAATGACCAACCCAGGGACACAAATGAACCTACTCCTATTCAACACTCTTGGACTAAACACATTGAGATTAGGCACCATTTCATTAGAAAACATGTTCAAAATGGTGATATTGAACTTGAGTTCGTTAGGACCGAAGATCAATTAGCGAATATCTTCACCAAACCTTTAAGTTAGGAGAAATTTAGATCAGTTAGAAGAGAATTGGGGATTATTAATGTAAAACCTGGGAAATTTAAAATTTTATTTAAAAAGGGCAAAATGGTAATTAGCCGTTGCGGTAGGGGTTGAAAATCAAAATTTTCTAAAACTTGGATGACAAAATGAACCTCATCGTTGAATTCGTCTTGCGAAATCTAGTTACCCAGACAATTTTCGTTGAATTCCGAGACAGACAGATTTTGTTGCGTTTTAATGATGCGATCAAGCGCCGCACAACTAAAATAAACGCGATCGGATTTTAAATGCGAAACACGGAAAATAATTTAAATTTAGTTCAATAAAAATTTACTGAACATAACACGGGATGAAATTTAATTGATTCGGGATGAAATCGGATCAGAAAAGTTATGACGTGTGGCTTAATAAGAGACAAGCAAATAATGGTATAAATAGGGGAGAAAAATCAGATTTTCTCCCCATTTACACCAGTCATTTTGATAGATAAAGAGAGAGAGACAGAGAGAGACAGAGAGGGAAAAATAAGGGTCCTCCAAGCTTTCTTCTTCGATCTAAGGCGATCCGACCTTCAGATTGCTTCGGGCCAAGAACAAAAGTTATTTTACGCGACAAGAGCTACAAGTACGTACAAAAATCGCGGGTTTCACAAAATTATTGTTGGGATCAAAGCTTTGAAGCATGATTTGGGATCTTTGGGACTTCTCCTACGCAATATTACGCTACAAGATGTAGGATTCCTTTCCTAACTAGGTTTATTTTCAACCTAGGGTTGTATATGGAATGGGTTGCATGATTAGAGATGAAATCTCTTGTTTAATATACTCCTAGTGTAACTAGAGTATGGAAAATGGTGTAAGAATGTATAGAACCAATTTTGCATGATTGGGTTTTGTTGAAATTGTTTGTTTGTAATTTCTTGAGATATGTGATGAATGAGGCATGTTATGTGTTTACATAATTGTGTGCTTTTTAGGTGTTTGATAAAATGCCTATGAATGATTAAGTGTGTTATTGAATGAATATGATACAATATGGTTAGTGAAGATTGTGGAATGTAATTATATGCTTTATGATATAATGTACATTGAGAAATTAGAAATGGTTGTAGGAATGGAATATGTTCATATTATGTTCATGATATGATGAACATACTATTGTAATTGCAATTTGAAAACTTGATTGCATATTGATACGGAATGCAATTGTACATTACATTTTCATATGCACTTGAAACATCGCATTCGTGGGCATGTGACATGAGTGTGGGTGTGTGTGCATGATTTGATCAAACACCATCTTTGGTGGGTTGATATGTGAGCTCGGAAAAGTTGGACTTAAGTTCGATTGAGTCGCACGGGTTGCATTGAAAACAAGGGTCCGGGTTAGCAAGAAGGGCTAGATTCTCCCTCGGGTGTAAGACCTGGTAATTTTGGATACGCACTTCCGTTGATATTGATTCCATAAAGTGTGTCGGTGTACGGGAGCTGTTGGTGGAAGTCCATAGATGTCGTGTCGGTTGGGTACCTGTTGGTGGAAGTCCATAAATATTCACCCCTAGAAAGACCCAGAATTTTGGAAAATGGTCATTGGATGTTCAATATAAATGGCGGGGCTTGGAATGCCCAGATGCGTATGCATGGCATTGCATGTGTTATGGAAGCCAGTGAAGGGCTCGGGTTGCATTGTATGTGTGAGTATCACCTCATGACATGGCATGACATTGTGAGATTCATTTATGAATTGCATATTCTTGAATGGATACTTGATTGATGTGTTGCATGTGAACATTTCATATGCATCTGGGTTGGAGAGTAGCCTTCTTAGGAAATACCCTATTGAGCGTGGCTCACCCCATATGGAAACATATTTCAAGCGCAAGACAAGTGCCGGTGGACGAACCTCACTTGGGTCCTTGTTGATGAAGAAGCCGAAATGTGGCTTTTGAATTACATTTTTGTAAATCAATGGTGTAATTTGTTTTGAACTTTTAAATTGTATTAAAGGATTATGTAATGAACTCTTATGGACTATAATTTGTGTAAATGAATGAATGGATGAGCATGGGAAGTGATTGGATGGATAAAGGTTAAAGATAGGAAAGAATTGGGGAAAATCTGGGCTCAGGTACCAGTACCTAAGTGATTAAGTATCGGTACCACCAGAACTTGGATTCCAGTGGGCTTAGGTACCGGTACCCTGATGGATAGGGAGCTCAGGTACCGGTACTATGACATATAGATACCGGTACCTAGCAAATAGTGGACTCAGATACCGGTAGCAAGTTGCTAAGTTACTAGTAACTGGCAAATTGGTACCTCTTCTAAAATTTTCAAAATTTAAATATAACTTCACCAAGCCTTTAAATCTTGAGCCCTCTTGTTGGAATGATATAATTGGTCTAATGCTTGAATTATTTCCTTGTTGTTCCTAACCTCTTAACATTCTCCCTCAATATGTATGTATGATGTGTGTATGAAGGGGAGTGTCACTCTCCCTTGGAATGATGTCAAAAGAAAGGGCAAGGGAATGGTGGAAAATGAAATGTGCAAGTGGGCAAAAATGCTTCCCAAGCGCAAGAAGACTTTTGCGTGTCGTGTTTTACTTGGAGGTATTCCAAGGTCGTTTCCTCGGGGAAGGATGTGAATCGTTTTGAAAGTGATTTCGGTGAAAAGAATGTGTAAAATCTTTTGTAGTTGAAGTTTGGTTTGTGAGTTGAGTTGTGATGAAAATGAAATAAGACAAGTGTTGGCTAATCCGAAGGGTTCATTCCAATGGGAATCCCAAATCAACTCGAAGCCTTCCTCGAATAGAGCTTAGATGAACGATTGATTCATGGGAAGCTAGGGAAAATATGGATGTGAGGGTCCAAGCATAACCCATGACCATGCCTATGGGATATCAAAGACTCACAACCGCATCCACTCTCAACTCAGTCAAACGGAACCATCGTACTCTGAGAGGAGGAAAGAAAATGAGTTGAAATGGCACACCCTAAGAGGAGGTCTCCCTTGGATTAGCTAACTTAAAAGCTTAGCTACTCATGCTCAACTTAAAGACAATAATGTAATGGAAAGACATTCTAAAGCAACGAAGATTGTATCTAAATTAATACAAGAAAACAAAGACTTGATGAAAAAACACATTCAATACCCATTTAAAGCTAAGAGATTTAAGAACATGGAAGCATTAATGGTGAAAGCTTTAATGGAAGACTAAACTTGCAAACAACTTGAAATAAATGGCATTAAAGACTTTGAATAGAGCTTAGAAGATTCTTACATGAAAATGGAAGACAATGCATGGAAGAAAATGTAAAAATCTCAACTTCTCTCTCTAACACTATTCATCTTCTTCCTAGAGCTTATCTCACTATATTCCAATCTATATCATAATGTGTATCAGTATATTGGTGTATCTCCCCCCCCCCCCCCCCAAAAAAAACGTCCCTGGAGAGTCCCCTAGCTCAGTGATGTGATCTCCCTCCATAGGGCTGCCAATAGGGGGCTGGACAGGGTGGTGCAGACATTGTCTGGACACCCAGCATCACTCTCTTCTCTCTCCTCATGATCACCAAGGCTCCAAAATTCCAATGAGAGATGTGCAAGGGGTGTCCACAATGTTGAAAGAGTCAGAAGCAGGTGGGAGATTGTCTTTGGTGGGACCCTCAAGGCAGCAGAGAATGGCCAGCAGAATCTAGGTTGTTTCAGTAGAGCGTACCGGTACGTCAAACTCCAGTAGCCTCAGCGTACCGGTATGGCGTACCGGTACGGTTTCTCTGATTTTCTGATTTCTTGACTTCCTCACCTCCTGAGCTATCTTCAAGCCATCCTTTCATCATCATTCACCTCAAACCATTTGGGAAGGCTTTAAGAAGCACCATTTATCACCTTTTATCTGCAAACACCACAAATCTTCGTTAATAGCTCAAGTAGCACAATTCCACTCATTTAATCCCCAAACGCAAGTGAAGAAGGAATGTATTGGCACATGAAATATGCAATGTTTTGTGCTAATCATCTAACATTAAGTCCTAATTGATGGGAATGGACCTTGGAATGCTTAAGTGGTTGATATGTGCACAGGTTATGCGTTGGGTAGTGCTCCGGTGCAAGGAAGAATTTGCCCAAACTCTATGTTGGTTACGATCTCGGTGAAGGGGATGTGATGATGTGGTGTTTGGTTACACGGTATACACAGGTACTTCCGCGGGCTGATGGATGATCAACTGTTAAGAAAAGACCCCCGAATTTTGGGGCATCACAATTAATCCTTATAAACAGAGGTTGAATAGAGAAGAAGTAAAACTATGAGTTAACACTTAGAAAATTTAGGGAGGAAAATGAACCGGCATACCGGTTATGAGATCCGATATACCGGATAGGGATACCAGCATACCGGTTGGCCTCAGAAGATTAAAAATCGGTTCTGGTTCGAATTTTTTCTTTTTTTTGGGGATGAAAACCTATTTTTGTCTAAAATCTCTCAAATCCCTCACTCATTTCTCCATAAAACTCTTTGACTCCCATTTCTCCTCTAACCCTAATTTCTTATTCTCTTAAAACCTCTCACTACCGCTCTCTCTCTCATTCATTGACTAATCTAAATCTAGGCTTGTCTCTATGGCTCCAAAGAAGAATAACGATATTGGGGAATCCTCTATTGCTCAAGAGAGGAGAGCTGATCTAGCATTTCCGAATGAAGAATGCCGAAACAGGTGGCCAAGGTATGAAAATAAATATTTTTTTAGAGTCAGCATATCAAATTAGAAGGTTTAGATTATATGGGTGTAGACTCAATATTGACTGAGACATGTTGGATACCTCTACTAGAACTAGACGAAGTTTATTATCCCAACCTAGTACGTAGATTTTATACAAACTTGTATGTGAAATAGTTAGGCACTATAAAATCTATGGTGCAAGGAAAAGTGATAAAATTATTACAAAATAAGTTAGCAAAGATTTTGGGGGTTCCTAATGAGGGTGAAACTATTTTTTTGTAGGAAAGAGCACACTTGAAAGACCATGTTGTTGATGAAAATAGTTGTTTGAATAGTTTATTTGGTGAGAGACATGTTATGGGACAAAAACTCAAGGCTAAGAACATGCTTCCAACCCTTAGAATTATTAACAAAATTATGACCAAGTCAAGTCTTCTTGGTGATGTGCATTATGATTGGTAGGAAATTGAACTTGCCCTACATCATTATGGAATGCATGTTGTTGGTTGAAAGAAGAAACACCAGCCTCCCTTATGGCATGCTTCTCACCAAGGTTTTTAAGGCCTTTGACATTGATTTAGAGCACGAGGAGTGCATTGGAGGGAAGACCTTCATTGATAGCATCACACCCAAACAAATGGGAATTGAAACTCTTCATGAGTTTCACATTAGACAAGAGAGGGAGAGAATAGAAGCAAGAGAAAGAGGTGAGAATTTGGGTGAACAGAGTGGAGCAGCTGTGGGAGTTGCAGGTGAGAGAGATAAGATGGAAAGAGAATGAGAGAAGCTTACACACATTGTGGAGATCCAATGATTTGATGATGAGGTTGTACGAGATAAAGGTTCATCTAGACCTCAGTATGTTACCTATGAAGAGTTTGACAGCTTGAGTAAGTTTGTGGACATTCTTACTACTATTGTGGCAGGCTTGCACACTAAGCTTTTTATGAAATGATGGGATTTCTGAAGTCAAGATTTGGGACTCCACCACCACCACCACCACCTTCTGATAGTTTCTATCGTCCTGATGATCCAACTGATGACACATTTATGGAATTCTAGAAGCTTGCAGCTTATTAGTCATAGTTAGTATAGATTAGGACATCCACAGTTTAGGATGTTACATTTTGTTATCACTCTAAGACTCTTACAGTCTTTTTGAGTGTTAGGCTCTATGATATTTAAAGTCTTTTTTACTACAACTATGTAATTATATGGTTTTTATAATATGGATGTCTTTCTTACTTGATGCTTCAATGATATTTATGCTTGTATGTATTGCATGCTATTTGTTAATTATGATCATGATGGAAATATTGTTATTTTGAGCACTATCTGTTATTTCTCATTCATATCATTGACGTTGGTGAAATGCATAAAGAAAAGTAAATGAGCTACCCTTGCTTAATACATATTATTAATTTATGCATTGTACTCCTACCTTTGGTAAGTGATTGTAACTTATGCTTGTTTTCATATTTGATGATGCCAAAGGGGAAGAAATATGTGTATTTGTATCAACATGAATCAATTTTTTGATATTACACCTTCAAAGGAGATACACACATACGCATGTTTTGTACTCAAAACAAATTCTTTCAAAAAAATTTGTGAGAAAAATGTTTGATAGGTGCATAAGTTGAGGGGGAGCCTCACTTCATGATTTCAAAATGCTTTTAGATGTATGCATAAATCCAGGGGGAGTATATGCATAATAAATGTGAAAATGTTGTTAAGTTTGTTGAATAATGTATGATTTTGAATTGTAGATGTTTTTTCATCATCAAAAAGGGGGAGAATGTTGACCCATTACTTGTCTAAGCATGGTTTTGATGATGATCAAAACATCTACACTATGATCTAAATATGTAATTTAGATGTGAAGTGTGCAAAATGGACATAAAGGAAGGAACACAGAAGGAATGATGAACATAGATAACAGATGAACTATCATCCGATATGCCAGATGCTGAAGAGGCAGGCAGCAGGCTGAAGCGGCAGGTCTATGAGCTCCTAGTACTTTGCCCTGCAAAGTGAACTGGAAGCCTTTATATGATTTTTGGCATATCAGATGGAGAAGCGGCAGGGACTTCAAACACACACAAGTGTTAATCCGGTATGTCGGATGGGGAACCAACATACCGATTTGTGTATGTTTAGCCTAGTAACGACTAATTTTTGGCAGATATTCGAAATGCTTTGACTTCTAAGTATAAATAGGGGTCTTCAATGCTTTGGAGAGAACTTTTGCTACCTTGTATTCATGAGTTAGAAGCTAAAGAGAGTTTAATCATTCTTGAGTGGTTTATTTCATTGTAAAGAGATTAAAGTGTTGAATTTCTTCTTCTTACTTCTATTCTTGATCTGAGATAAAATCTTTGTAAAGTAAGAGAGAGGATTGATTGTTGTCTTCTTGAGTGACATACTATAGTGAATAATATCATCTTGTACTTAAGGAAGAAAAGTGTAAGGGTTTTGATCTCACCCATTGAAGAGTTCAAGTGAAAGAGAAAAAAGGAACCTCCAAAAGGAGACAGAAGAAAGGACGTAGGCCAAGAATTGGGGTCAAACCTCTATACATTCTTGTGTTTGCTTTCTCCTTATCTCTTTACTTTGATTAGTGTTTATTGCTTATTCACACACTTTCATCCTCCTACTATCTAACCAACATATAGCAATCCATATTTATCAATTTCACAAATTGTGAAATTGAGATTTTAAATTGGGCAATAATTAGAAAACCTAATTCACCCCCTCTCTGCTTAGGTTGCTTCTCGGGCCAATACACGATTCGTTTAGTCCTCGAGCAATCTTCAAGGCTTCACACCCATGACTTCGATATACACACTTCTCCAAGTGGATTTTGCTTGGCACCGAGCAAGATCTTATTCTTCAATGTGTGAGGTTGAATGGAAGAATCAAGATGGTTGGCCTTTGGTTTTAGGGATCTAAGGTTGTTATTGAAGAACTCTAGAGTATTTTTGGTCTATTCTAGCTTGTAGAGGCTTACCATTTATTTTGATCAACTAGCCGAGAACACCCAATCTTGGAACACCGCTTTCCCTCCCGAGTGCACATCTGAGACTAAGCCTTCTATGGCATCATCTGGTAGAGACAAGTATCACCTTAGTGAGGATGATAACCTTAGTGCCAATATAGTTACCTTGGCTAAGAATGTTGAATCCGTGGAATTGAGGAAAGTGAATGAAGTCAAATCCGTCCAACAAAAAAAAGTTTTGTGGAATTTGTGACATGTGTCCAACTATTCCAGATTTCAAAGAAATGTTGCATGATCAAGCAAACGTCATGAACAATTTTAAAAAGCCTTTCACATTCCCACATTCTAAGACATATAATCCGGGATGGAAAAATCATCCTAATTTGAGTTGGAGGAACGATAAAAATGCACCACCATTACCAACTACTCAAGGACCTTCAAACTTTCTTCCTTATAATCCATCACCTAAGAAATCTCTTCAGGATTCCTTGCAAACCTTCATGCAAAGTCAAGCAACCATTAATAACCAAAAATCACAAACTATTAATGATATTAGATACACTCTCACCAAATTAACCCCTTCATTGAACCACTAAAAGAAAGGTAAGTTTTCGGCTCAACCATAACCTTTAAGTAGTTGAGGTTGTGTTAGTCCAACTACAAAATTTAGATTTGAATTCAAGTAGTTGATTAAAACTAGGGTTATTTACAATTTTCCCCTCATGTTACAATCAAATCCGTTCGGTTTCAATTTCAACAATTAGCCCTCTTAAAGTTTCAAATTATTAATCTAACTAACTAGATGGATGAAAAATGAAAAATGAAAAATGTCTAAAATACCCTTACAAAACTCAATCTTCAATTATTTTTTTCCTCCTACTCTTTGTACCTAACCAAATCTAAGAACACCCATCCATTTTGTGTGTCTATCCAACCAATGTTATCACTAACATAGTGCAAGCTACAACCAGCAAGCTTCAACACAACAGCAACCGACAACTTACAACTCAACGCAACCGACAATTAAAAACTGGCAACCTAAAAAGGCCACCACAACAACATAATATAGACAACCCAAAACCCTCCACAACCTAAAGTCATGATGGCTATAAAATCACCATGGTTGTTTCCTCGACTCTCCTAAACCCCAATTCGTAAAACCTTAAAGTCAATCACTAGTTGATTAACCCTAACTAGTATGTAAATTAAAATGATTAAGTAATCAACTTTGTAAGATAAACCGATTAAACATTATGAATTAGGGTTTGTGCGTAAATTAAAGTTTTAAATACTTTATGTTTGAATTTCAGGGTTTAATACAGAAATACCGGAGAATATGAGTTAATCTTGCAAAGCTTGAAACAACGAAAGACCAAAGTATAATAGGGACACATGGAAGCTCCATAACACGACACATGGAAGCTCCAGAACACAACACATGTAACCTCCTGCAAAGCACCACCGTCCGGATGGTGGTGGGGGCGTCCGAACGGCCAGCCTTGGCGGTTTGGTTTATCCTCCCACCTCGTGCTTCCTTATTTGCCTATAAATACGCCTCTCCTCCTTCATTTGAACAAAGCCGGCCATCCAAGAGCCAAGGGAGAGCTCCAAAGAGAGAAAGAAAGAAAGAAAAAGTGAAAGAGAAAGTCAAAGTCGGTCTATTTTACAGCGATACTCTGTATTTCTACATTTTTGTTTAGTCTTTCTATTCGGATATTTAAACTACTACCACTTTGTTGTTTTGATTAATAATAAAAGTGGTTGTGTTCAAGTGTTCCTTGTGAAAGAAGTTTTCGAGTTTGTGTTTTCATTTCAGTTGTAATGACGAATACATGTACTCCTTGCTTGTCAGTAGCAATGGGGTGTGAGTAGTCGTTTATACCCTTCGGTGAAGGGTGAACATATGTATTCATATATTTATCTATGTATGTATTATACGCTTCATGCATGATACAACGATGTACGTAGTTTCGGTGCTGTGCCTGAAATTATGTCATCGGTGCATCATCAACCTGCCAGTTAAACAACCACGGTGTTCCTACAGGTATGGCTTGTCCTCCACCGGAACGCTGGGGGTGTTCTACTGATGCATGGTACAAAACTTAAATGATCCTTATGAATGGCTTGTCCTTCTGGGTTATTAGGGTTGTTTAATTACTATATATAACTATATTGCCAGTCTAACAACCACGGTGTTCCTACCGGTATGGCTTGTCCTCCACCAGAACGCTGAGGATGTTTAACTGGTATATATATACCACAGATGACCTGTTGAGTAATTCAAGTATTCCTCATGAATGTCTTGTCCTTCTGGTTTACTTGGATTAGTTAATTGGCACATCTATAACCAGCTAACCTAAGAAGTTGTTGTGTTATGGTTTATTATGTACGCACTTACTATCATGAGACAATTGAATAATTCAAGTATCCCTCATGAATGGCTTGTCCTTCTGGTGTGCTTGGATTAATCAATTGTCATGAATACCACCAGCTAACCTAAGAAGTTGTTGTGTGATGGTTTATATACATCAGACCTACCGGTTGACTTGCCAGTAACATGGAAGTTAATTGTTGTAAGGTAGCATTTCCAGTATTTAACCAATATAAAGTATATGGGATCCTTAAACTGAAGGGTATCTTTTATATTATTGTCATTAACAAGCTTATCTCCGCATTTAACTTAATTAAACTAGTTATCAATCTAAGCTCGCATCACAAGCTATCAAATGTTATAATGTTTTCAACAACTTTACTGTTTTTATTTTAAATTCTAAGTTACTCAAACTCTTCGTGGGATCGATACTTGGACTTAAACCGAGAAAACTACAATTCGACCACTTATACTTGGGTGTATAATATAATTCAGATCACAAAATAGTGCGAATCAAGTTTTTGGCGCCGTTGCCGGGGAGTTATAGTAATTTAAAATATATATATATATATAATATAAAATAAAATAAAATAATTTTTTTTATCTGTATTGTATGTTTATAGTTTGTTTGTTTGTTTTTAATAGTCTATATCTATTCATTCATCAGTAGGTTCCGTAAATCAGTCATCTCTCTCATCTTCTTCATCTACATCTACACAAGAATCATTTGACTTAAGTATGGCTCACAACATACCTAGAAAGGAAAAAGCTAGAGAACAAGAAGTAGTTCAAAATGTCCGACCGTTAAGAGAATATCTACATCCTACAAGAACTAATGTTCCGTCATGTTTTGCTTTTTCAACAGACGCTCCAAATATTAATATTAAGCCAAGAACAATACAGTTACTGCCACAGTTCCATGGTTTAGAAACTGAAAATCCCTATGTTCATATGAAAGAATTTGAAGAAGTATGTGGAACTTTGCAAGATAATTCTGAAATGGGCAGATTAAAACTTTTTTCTTTCTCGTTAAAAGATAAAGCTAAACTATGGCTTAACTCTTTAAGAGCAAATTCTATCACAAGTTGGCAAGTTTTACAAACTGAGTTTTTTAAAAAGTTTTTTCCTGTGCATCGTACTAATGCATTAAGACGTCAAATAATGAATTTTGCTGTAAAAGAAAAAGAAACTTTTTATCAATGTTGGGAAAGATTTAAGGATCTTCTCCAAGCTTGTCCACATCATGCATTTGAAAACTGGACTTTAGTCGGGTTTTTCTATGATGCTCTTCCATCTGCAATGCGACAATTTGTTGAAATGATGGCCCAAGAAGAATTTATGAATAAAAACCCTGAAGAAGCATTTCAATTTTTTGATACTATTTCAGAGAGTTCTCAAATGTGGGACTCGACTTCTTCAAATATTGTGGAAAATAAGTCATCTACATCTGAAAGAGGAAAATATATTTTGAAAGACAATGATGATTTAAGAGCTAAAATGGCTAATCTATCTCGAAAATTAGAAGCTTTGGAAATGAAAAAAATTAAGCAAGTAGCTGTTGTTTCTTCTACTGATCAAGTATGAAATTTGTGCGTTGTCAGGACATCCTTCTGGGGAATGTCCAACTATACATGTCTTTAAAGAAGTCTTAATTGAACAATCTAATCTTGTTCCAACTTATACTAAACCGTATTCAAATCCATATTCTAAAACTTATAATCCAGGATGGAGAAATCATCCAAATTTTAGTTGGAGAAATACACAACCTACAAATCAAATACAAGGTCCACCATAGCTACAAAATCAACAACAATATCAACCATATCAACCTCCTCGGAGAAGAACGCTAGAAGATACTATGAATCAATTTATTCAAAGTCAAATGAATTTTAATACTCAAACAACTCAAGCTTTTAATGATTTTAAAGCTCAAACTTCCCAAAGTATTGAAGATATTAAGAGTCATCTAGCTAAATTGACCCAATCTTTAAGTACGTCAGAAAAAGGGAAGTTTTCATCTCAACCTAAACCTCCACAAAATCAGAGTCAAGCTAATTTTGTGTCATTTGAAGCCTCGCCAAGTCAAGTACAAGCAATTACAACACTAAGAAGTGGTAATGTAATTGATAAAACTATTAAACCCAAGATTCCAAAAAAAATACGTAAGTCAATTCCTGTAAACGAACCACTTGAACTTGAACATTTAGTCAAAAAACAAGAAGAAGTACAAAATGAAAAAGTTCCTCCATGTCCTATTCATTTTCCTTTTCCTCAAAGGGTTAAGAAACTTTCATCTGAAAAAGATCAATCTGATATTCTTAACTTATTTAACCAGGTAAAGATTAATATTCATTTGTTGGATGCAATAAAATAAGTTCCTGTTTATGCTAAATTTTTAAAATATCTTTGCACAATAAAAAATAGAACTAATGTACCAAAGAAAGCATTTTTAATTGAACAAGTTAATACTATAATACAGCATGATACGCTTCTTAAGTACAAAGATCTGGGTAGTCCTACAGTCACATGCCTCATTGGAAATTTTTGAATTAAACAAGCCCTACTAAATCTTGGATCCAGATGTAATTTAATGTCATATTCAGTATATACACAATTAGGATTAAGTGACCTAAAACCTTCCAATATTACATTACAACTAGCAGACCGATCAATAAAAACTCCACGAGGAGTTGTGGAAGATGTTATTGTCCAAGTTAATTAATTCTATTTTCCAACAAATTTTATTATTATAGACACAGAGTCATGTTGTCAGGCATGTGTATCTGAATACATACCTCTAATTTTAGGTCGACAATTCCTAGTTACATCAAATGCATTAATAAATTGTAGGAATGGAGTCATGAAGCTTTCATTTGGAAATATGACCAGTGAATTGAACATCTTTAATGTGATAAAGCACCCAGGTGAGGAGAAAGAAATTTGTGAGGTAGATGAAATTGATGAGATTGTAGAGGAAAATTTTAACACCTTTTCTTATTCTGACCCTCTACAAGTCTGTTTAATTAATTCTGTTATTGATAGTGGAAATCTTGAGGTACAATTTTATGCTGATTTGTTAAATTCTTCGCAGAAAGTATCAGGGAATGTAAGAAACTCTACTTGGAAACTTAAGCCCGATTGATCTATCCTCTATGCACTTCTTGTATATAGTAGTTAGAATTTTCTTTCTTTTGTGTTTTTATGTCTTTTGTATAGTTTCTTTGTTTGTTTTTTTTTTATTAATTTTATATTATAAATATCTCTCGCTGCAAAACCTAATTAGCAATTTTCTATTTTCATTTTATATAGTGAAAATAATGTTTAATTTAAATTGGGGGGGGGGTATGGGTGTGAATTTACTTTTTGTTTTTAGCATAGTAATTTTGATTTAAAAATTCTGTTTGTCTTTGTAACTGGCAGACGTTAAAGAACCGGATAGTGAGTCAATTTTCAATAATTTTTGAGTCATTTTTTTCTTTTCTTTCTTAAAAGTTGAAAAATGGACGAAAAATTATTTTGGTTAAGTTTAATTTTTCTACGTCACTTTCCAAAAGATATGCATATGTTGATCATGCAAAAGCTATGTATGTTAGAAATTTAGAAATTTTTGAAAGTCAGGCAAGACCCCTGTGTGGAAAAAGTACATATGCTAAACACCGATGAGAAAATCGTCTTGGTGGTTGTGACGCCCCAAATTTCCGGGGGTCCTTTATTCACCGTTGATAAACCCATCAACCCGCGGAAATACCCGTGAATGTCGCTTAACCCGACACCACGTCACCACATTCCCTTTACCGGGACTTATAATTATATGTAAAAGAATCACAAGTCTAACTTCTTTTGGTTGGTTGACCCATCCGAGGTCCAATATGCCACCATTGGTATCCTATTATTGTTCATTTATAACCTTTAAAGGAAGGAAACAATAGCCCAAGGGTTTGGCAAAAAAAAATTAAAATTTCAGAAAATTTTGGAGGGCGTACCGGTACGCGTACCGGTACGGTATGCCCACTGGACCTCTGCGTACCGGTACGCGTACCGGTACGCTCTACCTTCTGGCTGTCGCCGTACCGGTACGCGTACCGGTACGGTTCTGCCACTTTTGCCTTTTTCCTCTGTTTTTCACTTCCAATCCATTCAACACACATCTTTTCCATCCAACACATATTTAATGAAGTTTTTCCCATAAAACATGATACATATAAATTCTATTACAAACATTTATATGAATTTACATACCAAAACCAAGTTTTTATAATAATTTTACAAAAACTCAAAATAAAGCCACATTTCGGCTTTCTTCAACCTTGGGGCTCGAAATGGGAGCCGTCCGCCGATGTGAACCCAGCACCTGAAATATTTTTCCCACAAAGGGTGAGCCACGCTCAATAGGGTATCTCCTAATGAGGCTACTCCCCAACCTAAATGCATATGAAATGCTCACATGTCACAAAACAACAACTCACAACATTCCAAGCAAAGAAATATATTCGATGATGGAATTTGCAATGCCATGCTATGAAATGAGGTGAGACCCACTCATGCGTATCAACTGAGCCCTTCCCAGCTCCTCTACACATGCAAGTGTCAATGTGTACCAATCCGTCATTTATGTTGCACATCAAATGACCTTTCATTTTAGGGTCTTTATAGGGGTGGATGTTCATGGACTCACACCAAAGGTCACCCAACCTACACGGAATTTATGGACTTTGACTTGATCCGAAATGTGTACACCCAAGTGCAGGCGGTCAAGTTGTAGTAATAATCTGGTTTGAGTCCAGAGTCGAATCCTCAGGGAACTATGGTTGGTGTTCTTTGAAGTAAATAGTGAGAAAGACTTGTAACTGGAAATATTATGATTTTGAAGTTGTGGGAAGTTTTGGATAGAATGTAAAATTCTTTCCAATGGGTATTTTTCTAGACAAAATATAAGATGATTAAATGTAACAAACACTCTTTGGTTCGGGAATCAGAATATGTAGTTGATTATCCGGTGCATTATGTTTATGCTTTATAACTCAATTAACTCCCGTGTCAACGGCAAATTAATCGGAAGATAGGAATGAAGTGCAATAATGGTGGACATTGAAATTTTATCATGAAGAGTTAGTTAGGGTACTTGTCTTGAATCAATGGATCTTTCCATGTAGGAGTCATCCATTTATCATAGAAAGATCCGTTGATTATACAAAGTACCTTTACTTTGCTAGGTGCATTCAATCACCCAAAAATCAAGTGGAGTATAGAACATTTAAGCATAAAGGTGATACACAAACATAATGTCCGGATTAATCTTTTACATATCTATCATCCCTTCCCAAAGAGTGAATGAGGACTACTCACCCTTCATAGCTATGGTAAAGCTAGAATGATGAATAGTACTCATCCCCAAAAGGTGTTACAAAGTAAAATACTCTAAAGTAAAATATCTAAACAAGGAGTCGTTCTTCGACAAAGAACAAGTGAATCACGTTCCACCCTTCACGGCTTTGGTAAAGCTCTAGAAAAGTGGAAGAGTTTCACTCCTCTAAGGGGAAGAAGGAAGCTCCAACAATGGAAGTAAAAGAAAACAATACTTAAATTAAAAGAAAGCAATAAATACTTGGTGTTTAATTCACAACCAAGAGATAAAAATACATAAAAGAAAATAATAACTACTTGGTGTTTAATTCACAACCAAGAAATAAAAATACATAAAAGAAAACAATAACTACTTGGTGTTTAATTCACAACCAAGATATAAAAATACATAAAAGAAAATAATAAAAGCTATAAAGAAATGACAATTAGAAGAGGAGGCTCAGCCTTCCATTATATTTATACAAGCAAGTAAATATAAAAGCTATAAAGAAATGACAATTAGAAGAAAGAACTCTTACCATAAGAACATAAGCATAAAATCTTCAATACATGAATTGAAATGGAAGCTACAAAAGATGAAAGAAAATTTGCTCTCTAAAAACTCTTCTAAAATCTCTCCTAACTCTTAGTTCCTCTCTTGGTTTTTCCACCAATTCCACCCTCAGATCTCTCCTTGAAATGCAGAAGGAGCAGCCTATTTATAGGCGTAGGAAGGCTGGGCAAGTGGGCAAGTGGGCAAGTGGGCAAGTGGAGAATGAACGGTGGTGTTGCTGAATGCTGATTTTTCAAATGCTTTTATTACACTTTGTCCTGCTTTTATTACACTTTGTCCTGCTTTTATTACACTTTGTCCTTCATTCTTTGCATTCTCCTGACATTGCTCCCTTGGTCTTGCGTTAATTCGGCATTTGTCCCTCAGATGTACTTCTTTGATGCCTTTGGACTTTCCTTCACTTTAGAACCTAAAATATCATCATTTAAACTCCATCAAAGTATAATTAGTCCAAAAAGAGTGTAACAATATGCTACTTTTGAGTGCTAATCACACCCCCCAACCTAAACATTGCTAGTCCCTAGTAATAAATAACAGCATAACAAAATCACTTTCGTAGATAACACGATTGCATTTAGCATATGCAATAAGCCGTTAAACCCCTAGGTGATTCCTAGTGGACGAGTTTTGTCTCGTGAAGGTTTTCAGTGAAGCTACCTACAAACTCCATTGTGAAAAAAAAAAAAAAAATGTGTATATGCATTAGCACCATGATAGTTGAAACTTTTTTTTTTTTTTTTTTTAGAACATAGAACACTTCTCTGTCATTGGTACGTAATATATGCAAAAATAAACACTTGTTATATTGGTATTTGAAATTCCCTATGTAGTAAGAATGATCATTCTAGCAACAAGAATTGTTATATAACAAACACTCCACTTTACTACCTTCCATGGATAGCTTCGATTTCACAAACCTCTCGTAGAATGCTCTCAGCAAAAATTTACTCCGATTATAGTGACTTGTCTCTCACGGGGCATGTGATCAGAAGGTGGCCAATCGAAAAATCACATGCACAATTAGGAAGGAAGTGAAGTTTACGGAAACAAACTAATCATGTTTGGCATAATCTCATGAAAGAATATTGATGCAATTTAAAGAAATACTATTTACCATACCCCAATTTTGATTAACAACACACACATGTAACAGACTTGAGATCAATTAGGGCTTTTCATAGGTTGTAGCGTGGCCAGAGGTCAGTGGCTAATGAAATGACGTCAGAGGTTTTCAAAAGCTATCTTTTCATTCTGTAATGTAGCACACTTCTTTCTAGCTTTTCGACATTTTGCCCAGAAATGATTTCTTTTTTTTTTTTTTTTTTTTTTTTTTTTTTTTTTTCATTTGTTCCCATTGATTATCCTTATCATCGAAAAGTAATCTCCACAGTTTTCCCATTTCTTTGCATTTCTGTGTCATATTGATTAATAAGAGTGTGCAAGAAAATTTGATAGCAATTGTGTGTCCAGTATGTTTTCTTGTGGCTTGGTAAATATTTGGGTTTATCAAAGAAGAAATCATACATTGAGGGCTCAAACATGGCTGACTAGGGAAATAATTTTGCAGAAAAAATGGCTAAGGCTCAATATCAAATCAAAGATGGCCTAAAATCCTTTCTCAAGTATGTGAACATGTATGTGTCGTATGAACAGATTTCTTGGGGATATGTCAACAGATTACCTTAGTTGCGTCAATCAAAGCAAATTTAATGAGATTATTCAAAAATAGAGAGTGAAAGACCTTACTTGAATAAATGTTAATTATCTCTCAAAAGTATGATAAGGCTCAAAACTTACCATGGTATTCTTTATCATCTCCACTGGTAATGTCAGGTTTTTCATGGAATGTCGGTTATATACCGATTCTATTTTTGAGTCTGGTCATTCTTTACCTTAAGAATAACAAATAGCAATATACATTTGACATTTAAGCATAGAGAAAATACCATTTTTCAAGGAAGTGGTTTTTTTTTTTTTTAGAAAACAAGAAAAATAAAATTCAAAATTATAAACATACTCATTTATCTATGAAAATTGAAAGAAGACTAGATGCACCAATTAAACTTGAAAAACTATGGCGTCTCAGGATAAGTCCCTACCCACACTACAGGTTGGCATTTTAGGACATTCCTTACTCCGCCCACATACTCATTTATCTATGAGAATTGAAAGAAGATAAAATGCACAAATTGAACTTGGAAATTTATGGCGTCTCAGGATCAAATCCCTACCTACACTGTTAGTTGGTAGTTCGGGACGTTCCTTACTCGGCCCATATTTTTATTTCAACAACTAGACTTTGTACAAAAATATTTTACAAAAGAGTTCAGACCCTTAACCTTCATTCCAAAACATATTTTTCCACAGCTTTGTCTTTAATAGTCAAAATCTAATCCGAGTCATTGCTTGGATCTATGTCATTATCAGTGACCCTTCCAACTTCTTGTCGCACATAACTTGTAAGTCCTGGACTGGCATAAGATGGTGTGTCAGGAAAATCCTTACTCAGCCCATACACTATCCAGTTTAATCGATCAGTTGCACGACCCGAAATTGGTTCAGAACACTGATTATGTTTTTTCATATGAAATATCCTGCCACAATAGTAACAAGCACCCAGTCGTTTGGAACGACGATGTTTAGCAAAATTGCTTCTGCCACACAATGGTTGTTGTTGTTTCTCTCGGATCTCAATTTTTCTCACATCCCTTGCTTTTCTCATTATCACAGCATGCACATCAGATGGGAAAATGTGTAGAACTCCTAGACTAAACCAAAAAAGTTTAGGATCCATGCTTGCTAAGACTAAAGACATTCTATCTGGTTCTTTAACGTCTGCCAGTCACAAAGACAGTTGAAGCTGCATCCGATGTGATCATGAAATACAGGTACAAATACTAAAAAAACGCGATCCAAAAAAAATAAATTTTTTTTTTTTTTTTTTTTTTTCAGATCTAAAACTAAAATTACAAATACGAAACTAGAGAAAGTATACCAAAATACAAGCGGAAGGAAGAAGATTTAGGATGAAACAAACAAATTAACGAAGAAGGAATAAACCCAGAATACATAGGATTGAGGAGGATTATTTGGCAAATTATCAGATCTTACTGTAACAGCAATTACAACATAGTCATTGGAGGGCATAGCAAATTCACAAGGAATCTTATAAAGACAAATAGCCATGAGAATCACAAGCTGTAGATATCAAATTTCAAATATATATATAAATGAAATTACAAACAAGCAATACTTACAACACTAGCACTAGTGGGCTAGTGGAGATAAGGTTGTAAGGTACAGATCTGTTCATCTGCCGAAACCTACAAACAAAATACAACAATTACTCAACTCAAGGAATATCTGGGTTTCTCTGGAAACTCCTCATCCTAAGTGTGAGAACACAAAGAGCACCCAGGTACACATACAAACATATAAGACAAATTATTAAACAAAAGACTGGATCGTCGGCGTATATGGTCATGTATTTACAGGGGGTGAGTTGTTTTTACAGAGAATAGAAAGAACGACGACGAAGAAGAAGAGAAGAAAAAGAAAGAGAAGAAGATAAGGGAAAGAGAAAAGGGGGAAACCAACACCGGTGATGGTGGAAGAAAAAGAAAAAGGTGGAAGGCCTAATAAAGGCATTCCTCAGATTTTTTTTTTTTTTTTTTTAACTTTACTTTCGGCAGTGTCGGCAGGCGCAATAATGGCAGCAGGCGCAATAATGGTGCATAGTAATAAAAATGAGTAGGGTAAGAGAACACCTCGCACTTGAGCTTTGACCCATGCACCGATATCTGAAACTAGGAACAACAAAATTATACAACAAAATAAAGTGACATGCATTAAAAATAACATTTAATAAATAAAAGCAACTGTACTTCACTCACGGTTCCAACAAAGAACCAGACACACACTAAATTTTATACCATTAATTGCACACACCCACATTTTCTAAAATGTAATGAATGAACGGCTGCCTACTTTTGACTTTTTTTTTTTTTTTTTTTTTTGCCAGTCTTCACGTGGCTGAAGACTCAATTATCATAAAAGTTAAAATAGTTATACTTTGCTCCCCTATATTTCACTTATTATATATATCAACCACAAAACTTAATTATTCCTTATACTTTCCCATCAAAACTCATAATATATATACTTAAACCATTTTCAAAAATTTCAAAAATTTGGGATCTCACAATCTACCCTCCTCAAAAGAATTTCGTCCCTGAAATTCCTTAATTCACCAAGAATCCCAAAATTTGTAGGGGTACAAAGTGTAACACAAGAAAGAAAAAAAATATAAAGTGTTTATTATTCAAAAGAAAGGGGTGTTATTAAATTTTTTTCAATAAAGTTGTAATTATTCTCAATTCACTAAACCGAATGAATATAAAATTTCAGATTTTACACTACTAACCCCTTTATTTTACTTATTATATATTTCAACCTCTCTATTTTACTTATTATATATTCCAACCCCTTTTTTTTTTTTTTTTTTTTTTTATGCATCCTAAAAGGAATCAAAATAAACATTCTTAAGCCAAAAGAGTTTGTACAGAACATAAAAAAAAAAAATAAAATAAAATAAAATAAAATAAAATTTACAGACTCGGACCTTCAGCTTTCATTCCCAACCTCAGTACACTTTTCCACAGAGGTCAATCCGATTCCCCCTCCGTATCTGTGTAAAATGGACAACTAGTAACTCTCCCAACTTCCTCTCTCACAAATCGGTTAAGCACAGTACCGGAATAGCATGGCGTATCAGGGTAATCCTTACTCAGCCCATGTTTTATCCAGTTTAATCGATCGGTTGCGCGACCGGAAATTGGTTCAGAACATTTGTTGTATCTTTTCTCATGAAAGTATCTGCCACACTGTTTACAGGCACCAAGTCGTGTAGCACGACGACGTTTAGAATAACTGCTTCGGCCACAGAGGGGTTTCGCTTGTTTTTCTTTGATTTCAGCCTTCCTTACTAATCTTGCTTTTCTCATGATCATGGTATGTACATCAGATGGAAAAGTACGTAGGACTCCTAGACTAAACCAAAAAAGATTTACATCCATGATTGATACTCTATGACCCATTATCTGGTTTTTTTACGTCTTCCAGTCACAAAGACGATCAAAACTGACCCACAGATATTATCATTAATACAAGGTACATAATATGAACAGATACAACAATAAAAACAAAAAAAATTTACAGAAAATTTTACGGGTTCAACCTGCGCAGATCAACTACTGTAAACTGCAGATCAACTATTGTAAACTGTAGATCTCACCCCCCAACCTAGACTGAACATTGTCCCCAATGTTTCGAGTTTTTCGGTTTGTAGAGCTTGAATACGCAGTTAACTGTGGAGATCTGTTCAATCGCCGATGACCTATACCAAAAAAAAAAAGAGATTAAGCATCTTTGGGGTGGTCTGGGTTTTCATTGGGACAAAAACCCTTGATCATCAGTGCGGCCCGAAGAAGAACAGCCATAAGTAAATAATACAAACAAATGTAGATCATGAGAAGGAGGATAGGGTCATCGAAAAATGCAGACATGGTACTGTTATGGGTTGGATCGTGGTACAGAAGACCAGATGCAGTGGAGAAGAAGAAGAAAAGAGAAGAAGCAGAAGAAGAAAAAGAAAAGAAAAGAGTAAAGGTGTGGTGAGGAAAAGAAAAAAAAGAAAAAAAAAGCGATGGGAGCCTTATAAAGGCAGTCCATCGTGTCGGGTGTCTGACTGACCCGACCCTTTTTTGTGTCGGCAAGCGTAATCTCCGGAGTGATTTCCGGAGATACTTTCTGGATCCATAAAAAAAATGGTCTCCACATTTTGGACAAAATTCTCCACAAAGGGTTTTAATCGCTGACCATTGACGGTAAAAATGTTACCGTTTGATGGGTTCTCCACTTCCACTGCCCCATGTTTAAATACCTTTTTAACAATGTATGGTCCAGTCCATCTTGATTTCAACTTACCAGGAAATAGGCGAAGTCTCGAATTGAAAAGTAGAACCTTTTGATCAGGTTCAAAAGATTTTCGCACTATGTTCTTGTCATGAAAAATTTTCATCCTGGTTTTTGCAATCTTAGCATTTTCATATGCTTCATTTCTCAATTCCTCCAATTCATTAATCTGAAGCTTCCGTGACAGTCCAGCCTTGTCTAAGTCAAAATTCATTGCTTTAATAGCCCAGTATGCCCTATGTTCCAATTCCACAGGCAAGTGACATGGCTTTCCATAGACTAATCGATAGGGAGACATGCCCAAAATTGTTTTAAAAGCAGTTCGGTATGCCCAGAGCGCATCAGTTAGTCTTAATGACCAATCTTTGCGATCTGGGTTCACCGTTTTTTCCAAAATTAATTTGATCTCCCGATTAGCTAACTCAGCTTGTCCACTGGTCTGTGGATGATAAGGGGTTGCAATTTTGTGAAAAATCAAGTATTTTTTCATTAAATTCCAGAAGGGACGATTGCAAAAATGAGAACCCCCATCACTTATAATGGATTTTGGAATTCCAAACCGAGATAAAATATTTTCTTTTAAAAACTTGATCACCGTTTGATGATCATTATTTCGGCATGGAATTGCTTCAACCCATTTGGATACATAGTCTACGGCTACTAAAATGTATAGATAGCCAAAGGAGGGGGGAAATGGTCCCATAAAATCGATACCCCAACAGTCAAAAATTTCGATCACCAAAATTGGGTTTAAGGGCATCATGTTTCTTTTTGAAATGTTTCCCAACCTTTGACATCTATCGCAAGTTACGCAAAAAACATGGACATCTTGGAAAAGTGTGGGCCAGTAAAATCCACACTGCAAGATTTTTGCAGCGGTTTTTCGAGATGAAAAATGACCACCGCATGCTTCTGAATGACAAAATGTTATTACCTGTCTACTTTCCTGAGCGGGGATGCAACGTCTTATGATCTGATCCTTACAGTACTTGAATACGTAGGGATCTTCCCAAAAGAAATTGCGGACCTCCCTCAGAAACTTCTTTTTGTCCATGGGAGTGAAAAATGGAGGAAGTGTTCCGGTAGCAAGGAAATTAGCAATATCAGCGTACCATGGGGTCTCATCAATCCTGAATAGTTGTTCATCAGGGAATTTTTCATTGATTGGCAGTCCATCCTCATGAAATTCATAAGTTAATCTTGACAGATGATCTGCCACCACATTTTCCACACCCTTTTTGTCCTTAATGACTAAATCAAATTCTTGGAGCAAAAGGATCCATCTCAAGAGCCTTGGTTTGGCATCTTTTTTTGTAAGCAAAAATTTCAGTGCTGCATGGTCAGTAAATACAGTAACAGAAGAACCAACAAGATAAGATCGAAATTTTTCCAATGCAAATACTACAGCAAGTAATTCCTTTTCAGTTGTTGAGTAATTCATTTGGGCATCATTTAAAGTTTTACTTGCATAGTAAATCACATGTGGCTTCTTATCTTTTCTTTGTCCCAAAACAGCACCTACAGCATAGTCACTAGCATCACACATCAATTCAAAGGGTAGAGTCCAGTCAGGAGGTTGCATTATTGGGGCAGAAATTAACATGCCTTTGAGTTTGTCAAAGGATTTTTGGCACGCTTCATTCCAGTCAAAAATGACATCCTGACTCAAAAGATGACACATAGGTTTTGCTATGGTGCTGAAGTCTTTTATGAACCTTCTGTAGAATCCTGCATGACCTAAGAATGATCGAACATCCTTTACAACCCTAGGAGCAGGAAGATTCCTTATCAAATCAATTTTTGCTTTATCAACTTTCATGCCTTCAGACGACACAATGTGACCCAAGACAATGCCTTGATTCACCATGAAATGACATTTCTCCCAGTTAAGCACCAGATTTGCCTCTTTGCATCTTATCAAAACTTTTTCTAGGTTAGCTAGACACAAATCAAATGAGTCACCATATACCGAGAAATCATCCATGAAGATTTCCAAAAAATTTTCGACCATGTCACTGAACAAGCTCAGCATACATCTTTGAAATGTTGCAGGAGCGTTACAAAGTCCGAATGGCATCCTTTTGAATGCAAAGGTGCCAAATGGACATGTGAATGTGGTCTTTTCTTGGTCATTCAGAGCTATCTCAATTTGATTGTATCCGGAATACCCATCTAGGAAACAGTAAAATTCATGGCCTGCTATTCTCTCGAGGACTTGGTCAAGGAAGGGAAGAGGAAAATGGTCTTTTCTAGTCACCAGATTGAGTTTTCGATAGTCAATGCACATTCGCCATCCTGTGACGACTCGTGTTGGCACAAGTTCATTTGCATCATTTTTGACTACTGTGACTCCAGATTTCTTTGGTACAACTTGGGTTGGACTAACCCATTTGCTATCGGAGATAGGAAAAATTATCCCTGCATCCAGGAGTTTGAGCACTTCCAGTCTCACAACCTCTTTCATGTGAGGATTCAATCGTCGCTGCATTTGACGAGAGGGTTTTGAGTCCTCTTCAAGGTATATGGCATGATTACATATTAACGGGCTTATACCTTTCAAATCAGCGATGGTCCACCCAATGATGCTTTTATGACTTTTAAGAACTTCAATTAATTGAGCTTCTTGCAAGTCTGTGATTTTTGAAGAAATTACCACTGGGTAAGATTTATCCTCACCTAAAAATGCATACTTGAGATCAGAAGGGAGCGGTTTCAGTTCAGGCTTTGGTGGCCTGTCACTTGAAGATAGTGGTTTTGTACCACTTGATGAAATTTCTTCAAATTTAGGAGCCCATGTCCCCACATTGAAGGTAGGACACTCAATGGAGTTTTGTTCCAGAGAGTCAGATGAGTCAGATTTTGACAAAGTTGATTCACTAAGATCCTCACAGAATGAGTCATTCAGATGTGCTTGTATTAATGACTCAATGGAATTTATTTCTCCTATCTCCTCGTACTCTCTTGGGTGTTTTGCAATGTCAAAGACGTTCATTTCGAGAGTCATATCCCCAAAAGTCAATTTCATAATACCATTCCTGCAATTGATTAGTGCATTGGAGGTTGCTAGAAAAGGTCGACCAAGAATGACAGGAATTGGAGTTTCTGAATGAACTTCTGGATGAGTATCTAGAACAATGAAGTCTACAGGGAAGACAAAATTATCCACTTGGACAAGTACATCTTCAACAATACCCCTAGGAATTTTTACAGATCTATCTGCCAATTGGAGTGTGGTGCAAGTGGGTTTCAGTTCACCTAAACCCAACTGCTGGTAGACAGAGAAAGGAAGCAAGTTGACACTAGCTCCAAGGTCTAACAATGCTTGCTCAATTTTGAAATTTCCAATGACACATGACACAGTGGGACACCCTGGATCTTCGCACTTTGAAGGGATTTTGTGTTGAAGTAGGGCACTGGCTTGCTCTGTGAGGAAGGCTCTTTTTTGAACATTTTGGCTTCTTTTGACTGTGCACAAGTCTTTTAGAAACTTGGCATAAGCTGGAACCTGTTGGATTGCATCCAGAAGTGGGATGTTGATTTTTACTTGCTTGAAAAGCTCGTAAATTTCAGACTGATTGTTTGCTTTCTGTATGCTCTTGAGTCTATGAGGGAAAGGAGCAGGAATAGAACACGAGGGTTCTTCTTCCCTTGATGGCTCTGGTTCTTGTTCAATCATGGGATCACAGTCATTTTTTTTTTCAAGTTCTGGCTCACTTAATGGGTTGGCTGGAATTGAGACTGGTTTTGGGTCTGGAATCAGCATGTTTCTGATGGACTTGTCAATCTTTTTGCCACTTCTCAATGTGGTGACAGTTTTGGCTTGGTCTTGTGGAGTTTCCATAGTTGATGGATTTCCCACCTGAAATTGGCCTTGTGGAGGCTTTGGTTGGGCAGGAAATTTTCCTTTCTCATGTGTGCTCATGGACTGGGTCAGCTTTTGAATGTGGCCTTTGAGATCCTCAAAAGATTGTGTGGTCTGGGCCTTGAAATCAATAAAAGCCTGAGTAGAACTATTGTTATAGCTCATTTGGGTTTGCATGAATTGATTCAATGTATCTTCAAGGCTCCTTTTGTGTGGTGGTTGATATGGAGGATATTGTGGAGGTACTTGAGGTGGATGTGGTGGCCCTTGTTGATGAGGATATTGTGGAGGTCCTTGAGGTGGTTGTTGTGGACCTTGTTGCTGATTCATGGGGGTTGGTTGTGTGTTTCTCCAACTGAAATTTGGGTGGTTCCGCCACCCTGGATTGTATGTTTCAGAGTATGGGTTGGAGTAAGGCTTGTTGAAATTGGAAATGGCATTTGTTTGTTCCAACAAAACTTCTTTGAATGCCGGAATGGTCGGGCATTCCCCAGTAGGATGCCCTGTTAGCGCACAAATCCCACACACTTGTTCTGTGGGAGGGACAACATCAACTTGATGGACCTTTTTCATCTCTAAAGCTTCAAGCTTTCGAGACAAAGTGGACATTTTTGCTCTAAGATCATCATCTTCTCTCAAGACATACTTACCCCCTTGGAAAGTAGGTGGTTTGGCTTCTACAGTGGTAGGAGAGGCTGAGTCCCACATTTGAGAACTGTCAGATATGGTATCAAAAAAATTGAATGCCTCCTCCGGACTTTTTCCCATGAACTCTCCTTGAGCCATCATTTCGACAAACTGTCGTAACCTAGTGGGCAAGGAATCATAGAAAAAACCTGCCAAAGTCCAATTTTCAAAAGCATGGTGTGGACAAGATTGGAGAAGATCTTTGAATCTCTCCCAGCTTTGATAAAAAGTTTCCCCTTCTTTGACCGAAAAATTCATGATTTGTCTTTTGAGTGTATTAGTGCGGTGCAGAGGAAAGAATTTTCTGAAAAATTCATTCTGTAGAGCCTGCCAATTAGGGATTGAAAGAGATTTTAAAGAATGTAACCATTGTTTGGCTTTATCCCTCAAAGAGAAAGAAAACAATTTCATTTTTGTCAATTCAGAATTGTCTTGAAATGTTCCACACACTTCTTCGAAGTCTTTGATATGCAGATACGGATTTTCTGCATCCAATCCATGAAACACGGGCAATAACTGCACTGTCCCCGGCTTTACAGTAAAGAGGGGAGCATTTTCAGGAAAAATAAAACAAGAGGGGACACTATTCCTTGTGGGATGTAAGTAATCCCGCAATGTTCGAATGTTGGGTACTTCCCCCTCTCTCACATGATCTTCACCCTGCCTGTCAATATTTGCCATATTGAAGTTACAAGAATCGGCTTCTAATTTGGGTGAAGGTGGTTCAAGTTGATTTACAGACCCAGAAGATTCAGCAGGCAAATTTTGAAAGAGGCGATTGGTGTCAGTCATAAAACAAAATTATTCACAATAAGGCAAAAATATAAACAAAAAGAGAGGTTTTTTTTTTTTTTTTTCACCTTTTTCTAAAAAGAGCACCTTTTATGGTTCCCCGGCAACGGCGCCAAAAACTTGACTTGATCCGAAATGTGTACACCCAAGTGCAGGCGGTCAAGTTGTAGTAATAATCTGGTTTGAGTCCAGAGTCGAATCCTCAGGGAACTATGGTTGGTGTTCTTTGAAGTAAATAGTGAGAAAGACTTGTAACTGGAAATATTATGATTTTGAAGTTGTGGGAAGTTTTGGATAGAATGTAAAATTCTTTCCAATGGGTATTTTTCTAGACAAAATATAAGATGATTAAATGTAACAAACACTCTTTGGTTCGGGAATCAGAATATGTAGTTGATTATCCGGTGCATTATGTTTATGCTTTATAACTCAATTAACTCCCGTGTCAACGGCAAATTAATCGGAAGATAGGAATGAAGTGCAATAATGGTGGACATTGAAATTTTATCATGAAGAGTTAGTTAGGGTACTTGCCTTGAATCAATGGATCTTTCCATGTAGGAGTCATCCATTTATCATAGAAAGATCCGTTGATTATACAAAGTACCTTTACTTTGCTAGGTGCATTCAATCACCCAAAAATCAAGTGGAGTATAGAACATTTAAGCATAAAGGTGATACACAAACATAATGTCCGGATTAATCTTTTACATATCTATCATCCCTTCCCAAAGAGTGAATGAGGACTACTCACCCTTCATAGCTATGGTAAAGCTAGAATGATGAATAGTACTCATCCCCAAAAGGTGTTACAAAGTAAAATACTCTAAAGTAAAATATCTAAACAAGGAGTCGTTCTTCGACAAAGAACAAGTGAATCACGTTCCACCCTTCACGGCTTTGGTAAAGCTCTAGAAAAGTGGAAGAGTTTCACTCCTCTAAGGGGAAGAAGGAAGCTCCAACAATGGAAGTAAAAGAAAACAATACTTAAATTAAAAGAAAGCAATAAATACTTGGTGTTTAATTCACAACCAAGAGATAAAAATACATAAAAGAAAATAATAACTACTTGGTGTTTAATTCACAACCAAGAAATAAAAATACATAAAAGAAAACAATAACTACTTGGTGTTTAATTCACAACCAAGATATAAAAATACATAAAAGAAAATAATAAAAGCTATAAAGAAATGACAATTAGAAGAGGAGGCTCAGCCTTCCATTATATTTATACAAGCAAGTAAATATAAAAGCTATAAAGAAATGACAATTAGAAGAAAGAACTCTTACCATAAGAACATAAGCATAAAATCTTCAATACATGAATTGAAATGGAAGCTACAAAAGATGAAAGAAAATTTGCTCTCTAAAAACTCTTCTAAAATCTCTCCTAACTCTTAGTTCCTCTCTTGGTTTTTCCACCAATTCCACCCTCAGATCTCTCCTTGAAATGCAGAAGGAGCAGCCTATTTATAGGCGTAGGAAGGCTGGGCAAGTGGGCAAGTGGGCAAGTGGGCAAGTGGAGAATGAACGGTGGTGTTGCTGAATGCTGATTTTTCAAATGCTTTTATTACACTTTGTCCTGCTTTTATTACACTTTGTCCTGCTTTTATTACACTTTGTCCTTCATTCTTTGCATTCTCCTGACATTGCTCCCTTGGTCTTGCGTTAATTCGGCATTTGTCCCTCAGATGTACTTCTTTGATGCCTTTGGACTTTCCTTCACTTTAGAACCTAAAATATCATCATTTAAACTCCATCAAAGTATAATTAGTCCAAAAAGAGTGTAACAATATGCTACTTTTGAGTGCTAATCAGACTTCCACCAACGGTTCCGCGTACACCGACACACTTTATGGACTCTTATACCAACGGAGTGCGTCTCCAATCACCGGGTCTCTCACCCGAGGGATTTTCTAGCCCTTCTTGCTACCCCAACCCTATCAACATATAAACCATGTGACACGACTAGGTCATCGACCCATATTACCCGAGCCCACTCGTCATCCACCACGCGTGGTGAAGACAAACAACCATGTACACACACCCACTAAATGCGATGTTCCCGTGCGTATGCAATGTAATGCTCCATTGCAACAATAATACAATGTTCGATATGGTATGAGTAACATATGAACATTCTCATCACAATTCACACACTTCATGGCAAAATCATATCATAAGCATATAATTTCCATACTTTATTACAATGTCAATATATCACAAGTATGTATATATATATCAACATTTAATCTTGATCAACACCCATGTATGTCATCACATTATCAAGAAATAACACACTTCAATTTCAAGGCATATAATAAACACATAGCATGCCCACACTTCACATAGCCCAAGAGTCACATTGGGTTAATTTCATATACCCTATTCTAGAAATTTCATTTAGAAACTTCTAATTACCAATCCAATTAGAATTGATTTCAACCCATTTCATCCAATTTTACAACCATAGGCAAATGACATACATATATATCTATATCTATTCATTTACCCATTTCACCTAAGCATTCTAGGTGTGGAATAAACCTTGGTAGGAGGGAACCCTACCTCTTGAAACGTAGAGAACAACTTTGAGAAGCTCCGAGAACTCCAAACGGGGTGGAGTCTTCACTCTCCCAAATTCCCGTTCTTCGAATCACTCCAAAACTCGACCTCCTTGGTATGGTTTTGTAGCCCTCGGCGAGGAGAACAATTTTTGTTCTTGGCCCGAGTGGATTTGAGCTCTCAATCTCCGTAGATCGTAGAGAGAAGATGGAGAACCCAAGCCCTTTCCCTCTCTTCCTCTCTCGTTGGAATCGGCTGAACAAAATGGGGAGAAAATCTGATTTTCTCCCCTTTAAATACCCTTTAAATACTTGGCCTACAACACGCCACACGGCCCTTATTTCCCGGGTCCGTTTTAACCCCGAAACGATTAAATTTCGCTCCGGTTCAAGTTCAAAATATTTTTATTTTAACTTGCCGTCATTTATTTCCCAAAATTTAAAATTTTAATCAGAATTTCGCTTTTGGGTCTCCCGAGGCTCGACTGCTTCGTAAAACGCGAAAAATCCGACTAACTCGGAATTCAATGAAATTTGACAGGGTAACTAGGTTCCGCGAGACGAATCCAACGGTGATGTCCGTTTCGTCATCCGAGCTCTAGAAAATTTCAGGTTTACAACTTGTACCATAGTGGCAATTTACCATTTTGCTCTTTTTCTCAAAAGTTTAAATTTCCTCGGGTTTTACATTCTTCCCCCCTTAAAAGAATTTCGTCCCCGAAATTCACACACTCATACACAACAACCACATGCATATGCCACAGTCATATAACACTAAATGACTATAAGAATATACCTCCATCCTCGAACAAGAAAGGATAATTGGCACGTATGGTGTCCTCACGCTCCCATGTTGCCTCTTCCATTCCTCGGTGTTGCCACAACACCTTCACAAGCCTCACGGTCTTGCCTCGCAAAACCTGCTCCCGGCTATCCATGACACGCATTGGTCCCTCCTCAAAGGTCCCATCTGCATCAACAACAAGTTCTCCCCAATCCACAACATGCGTCGGATCTGGAGTATACTTCCGGAGCATAGAGACATGGAATACAGCATGAACGCCCGATAAACTTGGCGGCAACGCCAACCTATAGGCCACAGTGCCAACTCTCTCAAGTATCTCGAAGGGCCCAATATACCTCGGCGACAGCTTTCCTCGCTTGTCGAATCTGACCACTCCTCTCTTAGGCATCACCTTTAAGAAGACATGATCTCCCACCTCAAACTCCTGAGGTCGCCGCCGTCTATCGGCGTAACTCTTCTGCCGGCTTTGAGCCGTGAGAAGACGTCTCTTTATCAGGTCCACCTTCTCCGAGGTGTCTCTTATCAAGTCTGGACTAGTAGAGGGTCTTTCTCCAACCTCAGTCCAACAAACCGGAGAACGACAAGGCCTCCCATAAAGCGCCTAATAGGGTGCCATCCGTATGCTCGCCTGATAGCTGTTATTATAGGCGAATTCCACTAAGGGCAAATGCTCTTCCCAACTACCCTTGAGGTCTAGGACACATGCTCGTAGCATGTCCTCTAACGTCTGAATGGTCCTCTCCGACTGACCATCTGTCTGGGGATGAAAGGTTGTGCTGATCCTCAACTGAGTCCCCATGGCTCGCTGGAAACTCTCCCAAAAGTGAGCCGTAAACCTGGGATCCCGATCCGATACTATAGATACGGGTACCCCATGCAACCGGACTATCTCCCTTATGTACAACCTGCAGAATTCCTCCAGAGTGAAGGTCATCCGCACCGCCAAAAAGTGTGCCGGCTTCGTAAGGCGGTCCACTATCACCCACACCGCATCATGTCCCCGCGATGTCCGTGGCAAGTGGGTCACAAAATCCATGGTGACGTGCTCCCACTTCCACTCAGCCACCTCTAATGGCTGGAGCAACCCTGCTGGTCTCTGGTGCTCGGCTTTAATCTGCTGACATGTGAGGCATTTATTGACAAAGTCGCCAATCTGCCTCTTCATCCCGCTCCAATAATACTGGCGACGAAGATCATGATACATCTTCGTACCGCCTGGATGCACCGCAAAACGAGAGCAATGATACTCCCTGAGAATTTCCTCTCTCAGATTCGCCGACTGGGGAACCACAACCCTTCCCCTAAATCGAAGACTGCCATCCGAGTGAATGGCCCAGCCTTCGTCACCAGTACCCGTCTGCACTCGGTCCCTGATGGATGATAACTCTGGGTCCTGCCCCTGGGACTCAATCACTCTGCTCAGTAGGGAAGGCGTAGCCACCAAGCTCCCTAAAACACCCTGAGTCCGACCCTGATAATGCAGCCCAAATTGGCCCACGGCCTCAAGCATCCGCCACTCCCAGGAAGCCACACTAGCTAAGACACCCCGTGACTTCCGACTAAGTGCGTCTGCCACCACATTTGCCTTACCAGGGTGGTAATGCAAAGTGAAGTCATAGTCTTCTAGGTACTCCATCCACTTACGCTGCCTCATGTTGAGGTCCCGCTGAGTGAAGATGTACTTCAGACTTTTGTGGTCCGAAAACACCTCAAATCGTTCACCATACAAATAGTGGCGCCAAGCCTTCAAGGCAAGACTATGGCCGCCAATTTCATGTCATGCGTGGGGTAGTTCTGCTCGTGATTCTTCAACTGTCGAGAACCATAGGCCACCACTCTCCCGGACTGCATCAAGACACAACCCAGTCCGTCCTTGGAGGCATCGCAATACACCGTGTAGTTTTGTCCCCTTTCTGGAACAATCAAGATAGGAGCTGAAGTGAGCCTCCTCTTTAGTTCTTGGAATGCCTTCTCGCACGAATCATTCCACTCGAACTTGACCTCCTTCCGGGTCAATCTAGTCATAGGTGCGGCTAGTCGGGAGAAGTCCTCGATGAACCTCCGGTAATACCCTGCCAATCCCAAGAAACTACGTATCTCGAAGACTGACTTTGGCCTCTCCCAACTCATAACTGCTTCAAATTTCTCCTGGTCAACTGACCCCCCCGAAGCTGACACCACGTGTCCCAAGAATTTCACCTCCGTGAGCCAAAATTCACACTTGCTGAACTTGGCGTACAATTGATGGTCCCTCAAGGTCTGGAGAACAATCCTCAAGTGACCCTCATGCTCCTCCTCCGTCTTGGAGTAGATCAGGATGTCATCAACAAACGCTACAACAAACTGATCTAAATAGGGCTGGAACACCCTATGCATGAGATCCATGAATGCCGCTGGGGCATTCGTCAATCCAAATGGCATCACTGTGAACTCGAAATGCCCATACCGCATTCTGAACGCCGTCTTAGGGTTATCTACCTCCCTAATTCTCAACTGATGGTAGCCCGTGCGGAGATCTCTCTTTGAATAGACCCGCGCTCCCTTCAGCTGATCAAACAGATCATCGATCCTCGGCAAAGGGTACCTATTCTTGATGGTGACCCGGTTCAACTGCCGATAGTCTATACACAATCGAAGGGTCTTATCTTTCTTCTTGGCAAACAGCACCGGAGCGCCCCAAGGTGAAGTGCTCGGCCTAATAAAGCCCTTGTCCAATAATTCTTGCAGTTGGACCTTGAGTTCTTGCAACTCTGCTGGCGCCATCCTATGTGGAGTCATAGAAATAGGCGAAGTACCCGGATGTAATTCGATATTAAAGTCCACATCCCTATGGGGAGGTAATCCCGGTAACTCGTTCGGAAAAACGTCCTCATACTCGCACACCACCCGAGGTAGACCCAATTCTTGTCTTGCCTCGTCCTCCAGGGTAAGGCTCGCAAGCCAACCCATCAATTGCCCATGCCATCGTGAATCATACACGACTTGAGGCAAAGCATCATGCTTTTCCCCCTGAAACTTGAAACAAACACCGTCTGGTGTATAGGCAGTGACCCTCTTCCTGTCACAATCAATAACGACCCGATGCGCCGCCAACCAGTCCATCCCAAGGATGACATCGAACTCCGACATGTCCATAACCCTAAGGTCCACGGTGAGTAGAATCCCCGAGATCTCTAACTCACAACTCCGACATATCTGATTCACACACACCCTAGCTCCTAGGGGTGAATTCACATATAACGGCTCTTCCAAGGTATCAACCTCTAAGCCCAAATCCCTCACACATGATGCAGAAATGAATGAATGTGATGCACCAGAGTCAAATAACACTTTAGCCCATAAGCGAGAAAGTAGAAATGTACCCTGAATGACCGACTGGTCCACTGGCTCAGCCTGAGGTGTAATGGCGTAGACACGCCCCTGGGTCCCCGAAGTCCCGGCCTGCATGCCCTGTCCTCGGCCTCGACCCATGCCCTGGCCCATCTGGCCTGATTGCGGAGTCCCCGCTCGGAAGGTGGTAGGGGCCTGAGTAGTGCCCTGGAATTAATACTGGCTTCCCTGGCCCATGGTGGGGTAGGGAGGAACAAAGTGTGGCTGTGGCTGTCCCACTGACGACTGGGACTGAGATGTCCCATAGCTCTGGGATCCTTGCCTCTACGGACAATCCCGTTTTATATGCCCCGGTTGATGGCAATGGTAACATGTCTTCTGGCCTGCCTGGTAGGTAGTCCTGAAGTTTCTCCCACCCTGGGAAAGTTGACCTTGGCCTTGGCCTTGATAGCCGCGGCCCTGTCCTTGAGGAGCAGAGGTCCTCTGCTTCTTCCCCGAACTAGAAGAAGAGGATTGGCCCTCCTTCTTCTTATCCTTAGCACCCGTCTCACGGATGCTTCGTGCATCGTCAACCTCCCTCTCAATGGTCATAGCCGTCTCGACCATAGAGTCTAAGTCTTGCGGGCGGAGGCCCACAATCTTTCCCCGAATGGACAGTTTCAACCCATCCTCAAACCTTCTTACCTTGGCCATATCCGTGGCCACGTAATCATCAGCAAATCGGGCTAATTCGGTGAACTTAGCCACATACTCCGTCACGGTCATTAACCCTTGCTTCAAATCTAGAAATTCCCGGGCCTTTGCATGCCGAACAGCCGTTGGGAAATATTTACCCATGAAGAGTTCCTTAAACTCTCCCCATGTCATGGCCTCTAAGTTCTTCGAGGCCATCACCCAATCCCACCACAATTGGGCTTCTCCTTCTAGCTGGAATGCAGCTAGTCTTATCTTAGTAGCGTCTGAGGTGACCTCCATCGCCCCTAAGATTTTGTTGACTTGCCGGAACCAATGGTCGGCCACCATCGGGTCCGCCCCTCCCATGAAGACTGGGGGTTTGTGTGCTTTAAACTGTTGGAGGTTACTCGCGCCTCCATGTCCGGCATTTGCACTAGCTTGTGCAACAGTAGCCGCCATCATGCCCATGGTTTCCGTAAACGCTTGTTGATCGAAGACCGGTGGTGGTTGGTTATTGTTCCGCCCACCGCCTCGACGTCCTCTTCTTCCACTTGCCATCTACACACACGTCAAATGGCAATGGTACAACGGCTTAGTATCCCTAGATAGGGACCAAAGTTAAAACGTTCAAATCTTTCTCATTGTCTCACTAGTAGGGCGTATGCCTCCAATAGTGGACCCTTACGCTTTGAACTTTCCCGTTCATTTGCTTTCCCACTCCCAAGGTTAAGTTCTCTAACCCTAGTGTGTCCATTTCCATACACATTTTACCATGCATATAATACACATATCACATATCACATAACATGTAGCAATTTAAGCAAATAACATGAAATGTACAATGAATGCAATGGTTTAGACCCATGTCCCATCAAGCCCTAGGTAAATCGCATACCTATGCTCCGATACCAAGCTGTGACGCCCCAAATTTCCGGGGGTCCTTTATTCACCGTTGATAAACCCATCAACCCGCGGAAATACCCGTGAATGTCGCTTAACCCGACACCACGTCACCACATTCCCTTTACCGGGACTTATAATTATATGTAAAAGAATCACAAGTCTAACTTCTTTTGGTTGGTTGACCCATCCGAGGTCCAATATGCCACCATTGGTATCCTATTATTGTTCATTTATAACCTTTAAAGGAAGGAAACAATAGCCCAAGGGTTTGGCAAAAAAAAATTAAAATTTCAGAAAATTTTGGAGGGCGTACCGGTACGCGTACCGGTACGGTATGCCCACTGGACCTCTGCGTACCGGTACGCGTACCGGTACGCTCTACCTTCTGGCTGTCGCCGTACCGGTACGCGTACCGGTACGGTTCTGCCACTTTTGCCTTTTTCCTCTGTTTTTCACTTCCAATCCATTCAACACACATCTTTTCCATCCAACACATATTTAATGAAGTTTTTCCCATAAAACATGATACATATAAATTCTATTACAAACATTTATATGAATTTACATACCAAAACCAAGTTTTTATAATAATTTTACAAAAACTCAAAATAAAGCCATATTTCGGCTTTCTTCAACCTTGGGGCTCGAAATGGGAGCCGTCCGCCGATGTGAACCCAGCACCTGAAATATTTTTCCCACAAAGGGTGAGCCACGCTCAATAGGGTATCTCCTAATGAGGCTACTCCCCAACCTAAATGCATATGAAATGCTCACATGTCACAAAACAACAACTCACAACATTCCAAGCAAAGAAATATATTCGATGATGGAATTTGCAATGCCATGCTATGAAATGAGGTGAGACCCACTCATGCGTATCAACTGAGCCCTTCCCAGCTCCTCTACACATGCAAGTGCCAATGTGTACCAATCCGTCATTTATGTTGCACATCAAATGACCTTTCATTCTAGGGTCTTTATAGGGGTGGATGTTCATGGACTCACACCAAAGGTCACCCAACCTACACGGAATTTATGGACTTCCACCAACGGTTCCGCGTACACCGACACACTTTATGGACTCTTATACCAACGGAGTGCGTCTCCAATCACCGGGTCTCTCACCCGAGGGATTTTCTAGCCCTTCTTGCTACCCCAACCCTATCAACATATAAACCATGCGACTCGACTAGGTCATCGACCCATATTACCCGAGCCCACTCGTCATCCACCACGCGTGGTGAAGACAAACAACCATGTACACACACCCACTAAATGCGATGTTCCCGTGCGTATGCAATGTAATGCTCCATTGCAACAATAATACAATGTTCGATATGGTATGAGTAACATATGAACATTCTCATCACAATTCACACACTTCATGGCAAAATCATATCATAAGCATATAATTTCCATACTTTATTACAATGTCAATATATCACAAGTATGTATATATATATCAACATTTAATCTTGATCAACACCCATGTATGTCATCACATTATCAAGAAATAACACACTTCAATTTCAAGGCATATAATAAACACATAGCATGCCCACACTTCACATAGCCCAAGAGTCACATTGGGTTAATTTCATATACCCTATTCTAGAAATTTCATTTAGAAACTTCTAATTACCAATCCAATTAGAATTGATTTCAACCCATTTCATCCAATTTTACAACCATAGGCAAATGACATACATATATATCTATATCTATTCATTTACCCATTTCACCTAAGCATTCTAGGTGTGGAATAAACCTTGGTAGGAGGGAACCCTACCTCTTGAAACGTAGAGAACAACTTTGAGAAGCTCCGAGAACTCCAAACGGGGTGGAGTCTTCACTCTCCCAAATTCCCGTTCTTCGAATCACTCCAAAACTCGACCTCCTTGGTATGGTTTTGTAGCCCTCGGCGAGGAGAACAATTTTTGTTCTTGGCCCGAGTGGATTTGAGCTCTCAATCTCCGTAGATCGTAGAGAGAAGATGGAGAACCCAAGCCCTTTCCCTCTCTTCCTCTCTCGTTGGAATCGGCTGAACAAAATGGGGAGAAAATCTGATTTTCTCCCCTTTAAATACCCTTTAAATACTTGGCCTACAACACGCCACACGACCCTTATTTCCCGGGTCCGTTTTAACCCCGAAACGATTAAATTTCGCTCCGGTTCAAGTTCAAAATATTTTTATTTTAACTTGCCGTCATTTATTTCCCAAAATTTAAAATTTTAATCAGAATTTCGCTTTTGGGTCTCCCGAGGCTCGACTGCTTCGTAAAACGCGAAAAATCCGACTAACTCGGAATTCAATGAAATTTGACAGGGTAACTAGGTTCCGCGAGACGAATCCAACGGTGATGTCCGTTTCATCATCCAAGCTCTAGAAAATTTCAGGTTTACAACCTGTACCATAGTGGCAATTTACCATTTTGCCCTTTTTCTCAAAAGTTTAAATTTCCTCGGGTTTTCAGTGGTTGTGTAAGATGTGGTCGTACAGAACATTTGAGACAATATAATCAGTGTGCAAAACCAATTTCAGGTCGAGCGTCAGATCGTTTACGGTGGATTAGGTATGGGCAGAGTAAGGATTATCCTGAGGCGCCATCATATTCTACTCCAATGTTAATAAGATACGTGATAAGTGAAGTTAACCGTGTCACTGGTGTTATTGATCCAGATAGTTCTGATACTGACTAAATATGATCAACAAGATATATAGTTTTGGAAATAATTGTACATAGTTGTAAATAAATGTAAATAACTATAGAATAAATAAGGAAATAAGTAAATAATAAATAACAAATAAAAAATAATAAACCCAATTCTTTTGAAAGAAAAAGAGTGGTTAGCAAAGTTTTATAGAATATATAAAATTGTATCTAATTTTGTGAACTGCGGGAATTTAAAGGAAAAAGAGCAGAATTGCAAGAAAATCAGAGAATCAGTCTACAGTTGCAAACCAAAAACAAGTCAGATTGCACCGTCTGGACGGTAGTGCCCATATATATACCTTCTCCATGCAGAAAACCGATCAGTTCAGTTTCCCTCGCAAGCCAAATACGAAAAAGCCGAAATTCTCCAAAGAATAGCCCTCAAATCTGCTACACTCAACCATTTTTCTTCAAATTTTCTCTGATTATTCACTTACCCATAACATTTTGAAGATATCTACCGATTGAAATCAGTTGAAACGGAGTATTTGAAGAGAAATCAAGAAAAATATGGATTCAAGACGACGAACAAGAGGGTCTTCAAGCCGAGCACGAAGTGATCAATCTCCACCACCTCAGGCACCTCCACAACAACCTTACCCAGGGAATATCTTCAATGAGGTGATGTTTGAGAATCTTGAACAATAGGTCTGGTATGATGCTAATTTTCTGGCTAAAACTATTATTTCTGAAAGACCAGTTGTTTTTGAGGATTTTGAAAACATAGGAATCAGACAAATCTTTACTGATAGAGGATGGTTACACTATGTTAGGTTTATAGTTCCTGCATATGATTGCTTAGTTCGGGAATTTTATAGTAATGCTGATATAATTGGGGAAAGACAATTACGTGTGTTCGTACGGGGTATTGTTTTTCAAGTTATACCGGCTACTATAGCTGATTTTTTTCAACCCATGCAAAGACAAGAGAACCCACAATATCCTTATACTGAATTACCTGATTTGAATGTCATAGGAAGAGAAGTGACGGGTAATCCAGAATTTTTTTGGGGTAGACCAAACAAATATATAAAGCAAGGAGATTTAACAAACAAATACTGCATTCTGAATTTGATAACAGTGTATAGTTTGCTACCCCGAGCCCAAAAAGAATCAAATTTATACTAAGCAGGCTTATTTCTTATATGCATTTGGGATGGGACACACAATTGACTTGCCAAACTTAATCATGGACCAAATGATACTTGTTGTGGATAAAAAGAAATCATCACTCTCATATGTTATGTTAGTTTCTCAGCCATGCAGGAATGAGGGTGTAATCATTGATCTGATATGGAAGACAATGGACCATTTTGGAGCATTGGATAAAACTTCATTGAAAAAGAGTCATGGAGGACAACCGGAAGACCAACCTGAAGCACCACCTGCACAACAAGAAGAACCATTCCAGGTACCTGAAGAATTCATCCCACAAGAACAACCTCCACCACAAGAAGATCAACCATACATAACAGTGGACCACAGAACTGATAGACAGATCTTACTAGGAATGGAGACCAATATTACTCAAATTAACAAACGCATGGATGAATATGAGCAAAATCAAGCTGAGCTTTTGAAGTTATTTAGAGATCATTTCGGAGTAGGACCTTCTACTTCTTAAACAGACTGGAGATTCTACAAAAAAATTTACTATCTTTCACTCATCTTTTACATTATGCACTTTTACTTTATGCACTTGAACTTTAATTTACTTTATGTTTTGAATCTATGTTGGTTTCGAACTTGTGTATGTTTAAGTTTTTTCTTAGTTATGATAAAACTTATGTTTTTAATTTAGGAGGGTTATTTTATATATTTTACAGTTGAATTAGATTAATATTCCTATGATTTGTGAAAATAGTCTTAATCTGATCACACGAGATTTTCATATTTTAGTTGTATATTATCTTAATATTTTCGTTTAAACTTATTCTGATAAAGCACAAATAGATTTCTTGATTTCAGAAACCTTGTGAAATATTACACTCTTTGCATATATAGTGGAGATGTATAACCAATTGAAGAATTTGAGCCAATCTTTCTTGGAAAGATATTCTACATCTACTCGAATAAACATCTTCGATTCTACGGTAAACTTTCTTTGAAAAATCTCATTAATTTTGTCTTGATTAGCACTTGTTAGATTATAATATTAGCATTATCCTTGAAATTCTTTTATGTAGGATTAATACAGATGAATAATTTCTGGAAAATGATCTTAGGCCATTTTTGATTCATTTGAGTCTTGACCATTTCTTTTACAAAATTATATTCTTAGTCAACCATAATTGAGCCTAAAAGAGTATAAATTATTTTCATGAAACCCGAAAAATACCCGAGCCACATGAAAATAGATTAAACCTACCTTTTGCTATCTAATTTTTTTACATCCTCTTTTAAATCAGTATGATACAGAAAAACAAAAGGAGAAGAAAACAAAACAGTGTAAAGAAAAGAAAAGGATATTGGCTATTCAAAGAAAAGAAAAACATAAAGGAAAAAGCCAAGAAAGTGAAAAATGGAAAAATAAAAAGGATGAAAATGTAAAGTCTTAGAAAGCTAAGAAGAGGTATGCCACAATACAAAGAAATGATAGCTTTTGAATCTCATAGACGTCGTTTCTTAAACCTTAAATCAATAGCTACATTACAACCCAAAGAAAGTCCTTTTTTATTCCAGAAATTATATATCTATATTAATTCTATCTATCTACCTAATAACGGGAGAATGTTGATAATATGTCTAATGTAGTGTTAATATCCAATCATGAGATTATGTCAAAATTCAATTTTATTCAGATACCCGTTCTTCAGATATACTACATATGATATTATTTTGCTTTGTTAACAATATTCCAAATCACATGTAACTATTAAGAGAATAATCACTATAACGTATGTGTATTCTTTGTTGAGTGTATTTCAGGAAAGGATTGACATCAAGACTACCATGAAATATGGTAATATTTCTTGAGTGATTTTTAAAACAAAAGAAATCAGTACACACACACACACAAATTTTTATAAAAATATAAAGATAATGTTACAACTAACGTGTGTTACTCTTATAGTGATCAGAAAAAAAAGGAAGTATTGTAACAATGCACAGGAATACTGATTTAATTTTAGTTGTGAAAAGTATGAGTTATAAACTCCTAACTACTGAAGTTTGTAGGTCGTTTCACTGAAAATCTTCACGAGACAAAACTCATCCACTAGAGATCACCTAGGAGTTTAACGGCTTGTTGCATATGCTAAATGCAATCGTGAAAAAAATCTACAAAAATGATTTTACCTCTATTTGTATTATATTTTATTTTTACTAGGGACTAGTAAAATTTAAGTTGGGGGGGTGTGATTAACCCAAACTAGTATGTAAATTAAAATGATTAAGTAATCAACTTTGTAAGATAAAACAATTAAACATTATGAATTAGGGTTTGTGCGTAAATTAAAGTTTTAAATACTTTATGTTTGAATTTCAGGGTTTAATACAGAAATACCGGAGAATATGAGGTAATCTTGCAAAGCTTGAAACAACGAAAGACCAAAGTATAATAGGGACACATGGAAGCTCCAGAACACGACACATGGAAGCTCCAGAACATGGCACATGGAAGTTCCAGAACACAACACATGTAACCTCCTGCAAAGCACCACCGTCCAGATGGTGGTGGGGGCGTCCGGACGGCCAGCCTTGCCGGTTTGGTTTATCCTCCCACCTCGTGCTTCCTTATTTGCCTATAAATACGCCTCTCCTCCTTCATTTGAACAAGGCCAGCCATCCAAGAGCCAAGGGAGAGGTCCAAAGAGAGAAAGAAAGAAAGAAAGAAAGAGAGAAAGAGAGAAAGAAAAAGTGAAAGAGAAAGTCAAAGCCGGTCTGTTCTACACCGATACTCTGTATTTCTACATTTTTGTTTAGTCTTTCTATTCTGATATTTGAACTACCGCCACTTTGTTGTTTTGATTAATAATAAAAGTGGTTGTGTTTCAAGTGTTCCTTGTGAAAGAAGTTTTAGAGTTTGTGTTTTCATTTCAGTTATAATGATGAATATCCGCACTTCTTGCTTGTCAATAGCGATGGGGTGTGAGTAGTCGTTTATACCCTTAGGTGAAGGGTGAACATATGTATATTATCAGTTAGATTATGGAAATGCTGATGATTTATTAATATATTTATCTATATATGTATTATACGTTCCATGCATGATACAGCGATGTACGTAGTTTCGGTGTTGTGCCTGGAATTATGTCATCGATGCATCATCAACCTGCCAGTTAAACAACTACGGTGTTCCTACCGGTATGGCTTGTCCTCCACCGGAACGCTGAGGATGTTTAACTGGTATATATATATCACATATGACCTATTGAGTAATTCGAGTATTCCTCATGAATGACTTGTCCTTCTGGTTTACTTGGATTAGTTAATTGGCACATCTATAACCAGCTAACCTAAGAAGTTGTTGTGTTATGACTAATATTACCAGCTAACCTAAGAAGTTGTTGTGTTATGGTTTATTATGTACGTACTTACTATCACGAGACAATTGAATAATTCAAGTATTCCTCATGAATGGCTTGTCCTTCTGGTGTGCTTGGATTAATCAATTGTCATGAATACCACTAGCTAACATAAGAAGTTGTTGTGTGATGGTTTATTTACATCAGACCTACCGATTGACTTGCCAGTAACATGGAAGTTAATTGGTGTAAAGTAGCATTTCCAGTATTTAACCAATATAAAGCATATGAGATCCTTAAACTGAAGGGTATCTTTTATATTATTGTCATTAACAAGCTTATCTTCGCATTTAACTTAATTAAACTAGTTATCAATCTAAGCTCGCATCACAAGTTATCAACTGTTATAATGCTTTAAACAACTTTACTGTTTTTATTTTAAATTATAAGTTATTCAAACTCTTCGTGGGATCGATACTTGGACTTAAACTGAGAAAACTACAATTCGACCACTTATACTTGGTTGTATAATATAATTCAGATAACAAAATAGTGCAAATCACTAGTCTCTAACTGAAACCCAATATTGGTAAGAAGGGAAACGCTCAATTTTTAAGGGAGAAATGATAACAGGGGTGACGATGCATCAATTATGGAATCAAAATTGTGGTTGAATAGGAAAAATCAAAATTTTGAGAAGCAAGGGTAAAGAAAATTGATCGAAAAAATCTCTCAACGGAGAATGGTGGTGTATGTGAGTGTCAAGGCAGTGATGTTGCGATGGTGAGGGGTACAGTTTTGTGGGGGGTGTTATTGATGGGGGGAATGGTATACACCGAAGGAAAGTTGGTATTTCTAGCTGAGCAAGAAGATGGATTTTACTAAAGAGGGATGGGTTAGGGACTAGAAAGTCTGACGCTGGGGGGACATGCATTGCTGGTCTGGGAAAAGGGAGGGTCTCACTGGTCTGGGCGTGAGTTAGCAAGTGTTTAATAATTTATTATATTTTTTTAACAATAAAGAGTAAAATATTGTAAAAAACTTGACCCAGAAAAAAGAGAAAAGGGTATTATGTTCGTTTTTCGTCAATATAGACGATAAAAAATGGACGGCATGAGTCAATTGGAACAACGTTCAAAATTTGGAGAGTAATTTGTTGAAATTAAATCAGAGGGAACTGATTGCAACAGGATCTAAACTTGAATGGGGCAAATTATAATTAACCCCTACGAGGGTGTTTGGATCACCGGATTTGGGGGGATAAAGAAGGGGGATTGGGTTAAAATTGTCTTGGGCCCACTTATCCTTGATTTGGCAAGACAATTTTGAAAAGGATAATCGTAGACTTTAAAAAATTGGGCCGAATGAATCGGAGGGAAATATCCCCTCCATGCCGGATAAAGATAACCCACCTGAAGTTTGGGATTTGTATCCAACCAACAGGATAATTGAGTAATTTACGTAAACACCCCTCAAAAGTAACTTTCTAGGGTTTTTATCCCTTCATTCACATTTCAACCCCACTGCACTGGTCCCCCCTTGAACTGCGACTGACACCCATTGGTCTCCCCCTACATGCTGGAAGGTATGCCTTTCTCTCTCTCTCTCTCTCTCTCTCTCTCTCTCTATCGCTCTCGTTTTTTTTTTTTTTGAACTCTTCTCTCGCTCTCGTTGAGATATCCAAACTAGCAACAAAATATTCAACATTTTCTTGTTCAGATTTTATGGTTGTTCCTCTAGCATAGTCTCTGATTCATGCCCTTTGTTTTTCCTCTCCTGCCCCATTCTTTCTCTTGGCACCCCATTTTCGTTGTTATCCTGCCATCTCAACACACACGCAGAAACACATAAACTCACACACACACAATAGCATATAATGAAAAGAGATTTGGAAGAAGTAGCTTTCATGGGATGATTGCATGGTAAGATTATTTTCTGGGTAAACATGTTTTTCACTCTGTAATGCCACCACTTGGGGGGAGGCGGGGGGAGAGAGACATAGGACTGTGTGCTCGCTACGACTATGCTGCAAATTATTTTAGATCTATCTCAAGCCCATTTGACTTTAATTGAAAAACTACAATAACGTCCCTTTTTGTTTTGTTTTGTTTTATACATACAAATGCAACATCGACTATTTTGGTCATGAATTGTGTGCATGAAAAATTTTAAAAAATTGTTTTGGTTGGGATGGGTGAAGTGGAGCAGACCTGCTCGATTTTTATTTTTTCAGATCTACTTTGTTGTTACTTTTGTAAAAATTGGATATGAGTCTTCAATGTCGTAAGTCATGATTGAAATTGGGTTTTTTCTCAAGATTTTGTGTTTTCTTTAGCAAAATTGAGTTGTGATTGTATGTATTTATGGGGCTTTAAATTGTTCCTTGAATTGTTCTCAATTAGTAGGTTTTGATTGATTATGTTTGGTCAAATGGTAGTGAGTTTTAACTTTATTGCATGGATAAAATGTAAATAAGTTGAATTTCCTCAATTGCATAAGTCTGGTTTATTTGCTGCTACAGGATAAATGTGGATTTCCTGGCTTCGAGAAGAGGACAGCTTTGGTGATGAATCCTTAGCTAAGAGTTGCAGCTGTATAAAGATCTAGAGAGGAAGAGATTTTTTGAGATTTTATTCTTTGTTGTATTTGGTTTGTAAGGGTGAGGTGAACTGGTGAAGTTGATCCCTCTTACTTGTAATTTTTACCCAAAACAATAAAATCATTCTTTCTAAAAAAAATATAATTTATTGTGATGAATAATCGAGTGCTGCACAATGCTCATAAAAAAAAAATTAAAATTTTTTTTTTTTTGACACCATACCTATCCAAAGTTGGTATAGGGTTAAATTATATTTTTTTCCAAAGGGTGCAATGGTCATTTTACCAACTTTTATTTGGACATGTGAATGGTCCACAAAACAAATGTTCTCCCTCCAAAACAAGGATAGGATAGGATTGGAATGAATCAACCCGGACTACTTTACCTTAGATTGGATTGGATTTGGATTTAAATCCGATCCAATTCAATCCTCCTATGGTATCCAAACACCCCCTACAACTATCAAATACGTATTTGATTAATTCAACTTAAATTCATTTCAAAATATATCCTATCGAATCCGGAGTTGTTGGCCTAGAGGGTGGGTGAGAGTGCCTGGGTTATTTCCTCGGGGGTTGTTGGCGTGGAGGGTGGGACCCAGACAAGTCGATCGGAATCAAATAATATGGTAGGCCCAGCGGAACTGGTGGAAGGTTGGTGTGTGGGTTGGTAAAATCGGTACCGTGCTCCGGTTATATAATATTCGCTCCAGCGATAGATCTAGCATCCTGGCCTTCTTTACTTTCCAATTCAAGGGCCATTTACACTACCTTTAGCTGTGCTTTGGTGGTGGTGGTGGTGCACATTGCATTACATTGAGTGAGAAATGAAGGTGATAGAGAAGATCCGTGAGGCTGCGAAGGAGGACAAGGTGGTGTTCTCGTTCGAATTCTTCCCACCGAAGACCGAAGATGGTGTAGACAACCTATTCGACAGAATGGAGAGAATGGTGGCTCACGCCCCTGCGTTCTGCGACATCACTTGGGGCGCCGGTGGTTCCACCGCCGATCTGACACTGGAGATATCCAATCGTATGCAGAACATAGTGTGCGTGGAGACAATGATGCATCTCACCTGCACCAACATGCCCGTGGAGAAGATCGACCACGCCCTCAACACCATCAAGTCCAATGGGATTCAGAACGTCCTTGCACTCCGTGGCGACCCACCTCACGGACAGGACAAGTTTGTCCAGGTCGAGGGTGGCTTTGCTTGTGCTCTTGATCTGGTATGTTTGTTCCTATTTCTCTGCTTCTTGCATTACATAACTACGCTTAATAATTGGTTGGCTTCTGGTTGATTTATTTCCCCATCTGATCTGGATCTTATCGGATCTAAATTCATTATATCTCTGATTGCTGTTTTGGGTACTCTGTTGGAAACTACACTTGATCCTAGGAGTTATAGTCTACTACTACATATCTTAATTTGGTATGTGTCAAATGTGTGTTATTGTAACAAGTAGCGGAAGAGTGGTATTGTAATACTTTTACTTGTTTAAATTACACGGAAAAATGGAGTGTGTTAATGTATCGATAGGATTTAGGAATTACGATTGGAAATGCCATATTTAGTTTAGTGTTAGTGGTAAGCGGAGTTGGGTGGAGTCCAAAATCTAAGTTGAACTAGATTGTAATCGAAGTAAATGAACATCTTGAATTTGAGTGTTCAATTTCCTCCTATGCTTTATTTTTGCTTCCAGAGTTACATAATGTGATCTCATCCTTCTTGCCTACAACAAAGTGATATCGGGACAAAACAATATTGAAAGAATTCCAACACTCTATTTAGTACTTCTAAGATGATCCTTTGTTATGCTAATTATAGTTATTAGTATCGTACGATACGTCACGATACACTTGAAAAACGATACTTATACGTGAAGATTCTGTTTTTTTTTTTTGAAATGACATCGTTTAATCCTATGACTTATTTTTAAATCACTAGCCAATGAAACAACGTTGTTTCAGTGGTAATGGTTTAAAAAAAATAATAAAGTCTATTGTTAATGTTGTTCAATTGAATTCAAAATTCCAGATTAATATTAATATTAAGATTGTTCAAGCAGTTGATGTAAGAAGTTTGAATTAGAGGTCTTTACATTTTGATATTACTGAACTATATTGGGAACTTAAATAGTTGGTAGAATATTAATGAAATGTTATGTTATTATGAGTCTTATGACTTTTTTACAATGGTATATATAGATTTTATTAATAATTATTTAAAATTGCGCGTATCTTACGATATACGATACGATATATTATTTTTGAAAAACAATACGTCTTCCGATACACGATTTGACAACTATGGTCTGCAGGTGAAGCATATCCGCTCCAAATATGGGGACTACTTTGGCGTAACGGTTGCTGGTTATCCAGGTGTGGTTGCGAGCTTATTTGCTTTGTTTTTATTCTTTTTCCTCTTCTCATTTGGTATTTAGTGATAAATCGTTCTTCAGCATTTATGACAATAACTGTGGTTTTTAACCTTTCTCTACAGAGGCGCATCCTGATGTCATACAGAGTAATGGTTTGGCTACACCAGAGGCATACCGGAATGATCTTGCTTATCTCAAGAGAAAGGTTTTTATTGCTTTTATTTCCCACAATTATGTCCATTCTTTCAATATTTTATTGGGTAATTATAGTCTTACTCCTTGATATTTTGAAATGGAAGGATAACCCCTTTAAGTTTTTGTCAGGTCTAAATATCTCAATTTTGTAGTTTTACCCTCATGCCTCATCCTTTTATAATATTATATTGTCAATATTTCAACACTATTTTATTTATTTTACTAATTTATATAAAAATAAAGAACAAACAATAAATTCAAAGAAATTTTTTATTTTTGTACTCGTGGTCAAAATGTCAAGAAAAGTGGTTTTATTTCCTTTGACAGTAGGCAGTTTATTTTTTTTAAGTTTTATTATAGTTTTGAATTATGGACTTAGTTGAAGAGATGGAGATAACAATCTTTTTTATTTTCTTATGTATAATAATCTTTAGCCTTTTATTCTATTTTATTTTTAATTTTTTTAAAATGGGCCAAGAAAGTTGATTTGAGGATAAAATTGACATTAGGGGGAGAATCTTTCATGATATCATCACTTTTATCCTGACACATGATGGTTGGGGTTGTGACCGAAACTAGAGGGGATAACCGTGATATTCCCTTCCAAGCTTGCCGCCCATAACATCTCAACCAGACCAAGATTAGTGTAATTTGTTTCACTTGCAGCTATGTATGAGAATGAGTATAATGTCAGCACTAGTTCTTTTATTATGAAACCATTTTGCCAAAAACTCACCCCCAACACCCAATTGATGTAATAATTTTTTTTTAAAAAAATTTGTTGTGTGGAACATTGCAAGAAAATGACACTAATTGTTTTTTTTTTAAACTTAGTTGCTTATAGTAAATATTTTCTATGGCGGATATTTATGAAAGTGGCCATGAATTGTTGAAGATTGTTGCGAAAAGTCGTGACCATTATAGACTTGTGAAATGTCATAGTTTCATATCTTTTCTACATGATCATGTAATCTGATCAATCATATCATGGGTCATTGCCTACTATGGTTGTAAAATGCGCAGCTCACAACCGCTAGGTTCTGTGTTGGAAAATGAAGGCAACCTCTTTGTGCAGATGATGCCAAATGTAACGTACTTGAGCCACACCTCATGATAATAGGACCAAGATTGAAGAATATGACCTATACCGTAAAGTATAATTTCAAATAGCAATTTTTTTAGTCAATCACTTATAATGATGTTTTGAAGTTATAAGTAATGACCAGAATGTAGTTCTAATCTAAGAACTGTTTTGCTTCCAAAAGGATTCTGAGGAAATGACTAACATGCTAGTGTAAAAGCCGAACAAACATTTGCATATAACAAATATTGATGTTTCTTTCAGCCATTTATTATCAGAGCCTGCATAATTTAAATGTATATTTTTGTTTTTCTTTCCTCCTTGTCTTCCTTTTTCCCTTCAAATCAGTATGGTTGTATTTGTTTTGTTTGTGTGGCATATGAAGGACAAATAATGGCTCAACTAATGGTGTCTTTATTTTATAGGTTGATGCTGGAGCAGATCTTATTGTCACTCAACTTTTCTATGATACAGATATGTTCCTCAAATTTGTGAATGACTGTCGTGAACTTGGAATATCTTGTCCCATTGTTCCGGGCATTATGCCCATAAACAACTATAAGGGCTTCCTCCGCATGACTGGTTTTTGCAAAACAAAGGTATGCCATCTTCAGGCATTGACCATTTAATAGGAAACATTCAGGACTATTATCATTCTCGTTGCATTCTTCTTGATATGTGGAATTTTACAATTTTTTACTAAAAGGGTTTATGAATGCTCTGTGACCCATGTAGTTCTGTGATTGTATCACACCTTTATACTGAGAGTGCTTAATTCTATTTTTGATGGGAAATATAACTTTGTTAAGATTCTTGGTTTCCTTCTAATGCATAATAATCCTTGGTAGGAGAAAATTTTGGTCAGAAACAGCTTGGAAATGCTGGGGATAAGTAAACAAAAGCAAAAAAAAAATATTGATCTATTGAGATCAACTTTCCAAAATACTTTGCCTGCATGCGGTAATTATGTTTTCATTTGAACAGTACCACATCTGGTCAAATGAATGTGGTCAGTTTTGTAGATCCTCTTGTTTTGCGTCTTCCCAAATGACCCACTGTATGAGAATCGTTTGCTTGTATTTGAACCTGTTCATGTCCCCAAGGGTCTTGGATCCCAACCTCCAAGAACCTGCTACTAGCGTTTCCAATGCGGTGACCAGTTAATTGCATCACTTTTGCCTCTTTTACCAACCACTTCTAGCACCTCTATCACAAGAATCTGATTATCATCAACTTGCCACCATCTGTGCCACCTTGTACCAACTTTAGCTTTTCAGACCACCTCCTCATGATAATTTATGAACTGTTAATTTTGGGGAGCATATTGATATGTATTTGAGTATAAATATGAACAAAAAATTGAAGGATGAGACTGAAATTGTGAGGATTCATCTAGGAGACTGATGTTTATGCTCTCCAAATATAAATTTTGTCATTGCTTGCATAGGCAGTTCATGAGTTGATCCCAACTGAAATTTAGAGTTCCCTGTTCTGGCCAAAGATTTCTTAAAAGTTAAATGCACCAACTTATAGAAACTGTATATATAAATTTGTCTTCAAGCTCCTTTTTTGACACCCCAAAATCTGGCAATTCATAATCATATGAATTTTTTATATCCTTTACTCATGTCTGTGGTTGTGCAACGGCGGTTAATTTTTTTTGGACTTTTCTTGGTTAGTTTGATACAATCAGTAAACACTGGGAGAAGCAAATTAGTAAAAATCTGATATTGAGTTGAACTTGAACGCAAATATTTTGGTTTCTTCCCAAAAAATGTGTAAAACTTTGTGTTTATGATTATGCATTGGGATTGATAGCATGTGACATATTGAAGATCGTTCAGGTCTAGCTGCTCTCTACATCTTATGTAATTTGTATTTAATGCCCTATTGTAGGTACCATCTGAGATTACTGCTGCCTTGGAGCCCATCAAGGATAATGAAGAAGCTGTCAGAGCCTATGGAGTTCACCTTGGAACTGAAATGTGCAAGAAGATTTTGGCTAGTGGGATTAAGACATTGCATCTTTATACGTTAAACATGGAGAAATCAGCATTGGCAATATTAATGGTTGGTTCTCCTATCATATTTTAATAAAAAACTATGTGGTATAAAAAATCATTGGTTTTTTTGAATAGATGCCTATATTTGAAGTTGAAGCTTATGATAGACATGCATTTGCAGAATCTTGGACTAATCGAAGAGGCTAAAATTTCAAGGTCCTTCCCCTGGAGACGGCCTACAAATGTTAATCGTGTTAAAGAAGATGTTCGACCAATATTCTGGTATGCATTGTAGATGGAAGTTGAATATTATATTTCACTTTTTTTGGCATTAGTGATGCACAGCATTGTGTGAAATCTCTGGTAGAATCTCAAGATTGCGTGTTGGCCAACAATGGCAGGGCAAATCGTCCCAAAAGCTACATAGCAAGGACTATAGGTTGGGAGCAATACCCACATGGACGATGGAGCGATTCTCGTAATGCATCATATGGAACACTATCTGACTATCAGGTAAATATGAATTGTCATATTCAAGCCTTTAAAGTTGGCACTTCCTTAATGAGTATAATTAGCTTATGCTTAAAGGAGTGTTTGTTAACCCAAATTCAGCCCTTAAAATGAAAGTATTCGGCACTTATTAATTAAGTCTGTTTGATAACCAAAATTTAAAATCTCTTAATATGTTAAGTGCTCATTAAAAATAGACTAAAATATTAAATAGGATATCTCTTACTTAATTTTGAAAGCTAAAAGTGCTCAAGAGGAACATCATTTATAATTTTTTTCATATGACAATTTTATCCTAAAATGTTTCACAATTCTATTAAAACTCTAATGATCTTTTCTCCTAAACCCTCCAATTTCCCTAATTTTCACTCTCTGTCAAACAAGTATGTTTTTCTTCTTCTCACACACTTGCACACATAATCACACACACACACACACACACACAGAGGCTATATAAACACAAAAATAGATCACACAAACACACATGTATAATGCAACACACACACAGATCAAACACACACAAAGAAGACCCACACACACACACAATCACATGCAAACACACACACAGAGAGATTAACACAACAATTTTTTAATGTGGGCAAATTTTTGAATTAGATTTAGGATCCTATTCAAATTAAAAAAATAAAGTCCCTCAAAGAATCCTATTAAAATTTTATCAAAGTTTTCAAATTAGATTCCTTCGAGTAAAAAAAGATCAAAATTCATTCAGACTCCAAACATTGGCAAACCCATTCATAAGCAACCATAATATTTTATTTTGTTTATAATCCCAGCTGATATGTGGAAAGACTACAATACTGAAAAAAAAATACCATATCGAGAGTTACAATTAAATAGTTACTTATTATAATTTATTTGGTGTGAAGTTATTATGACTAAAAAATGTCAGATAGAATTCATGACAATTGACAACTTTTAAGTGATCAATTTAACTTGAGTTAATTTTATTATCATGTTTCTTAAATATAGACTACAATGTAATAATAGTGATTATAATTTATGAATTACTTGATATGTCATTTTTTTTATTAGATAAATGCATGTTTCATAAATAATTTCAAACTAATGAGTAGAGGGGTAAACCTATAAACTAATTTATTTTCAAACATTAGCTCGATACACTTATCAAATGATCTGATTCAATTCAATACTCAGCTTTCGATTTTATCAAACAACACCTAAGTGTGTTTAATATGTCACTAGCACTGTTTTACCTACTTTGTTGTCTCGTCTCATTGGCATGCTGAGTAGGCTTCCATGTTCTGTTTTGTAGTTTGTATCTCAGCATCTTTTACTTGCTCTTAGTGTTGTTGGAGATAATCATTTTTTGCTTGCTTCAAGTTTTTTATGAAGGTTTTACCATCTATTAAGTTAGGAAGAATTCCTTTGCAGAAGCCGAAACTACTCTATCCGATAGAGTTTGCTTGTCAAGTATACTTTATTGATGCTTGAGAGTTGGTGGACGTCATTCACAAAAAGCATGTATGTATATGTCTGTTAAAGAGGAGAATGAAATAATGGAAAAGAAATTAAGTAACGGAAGGTATATTCAAGATTTGGCGAAAAATAAGAAAAGCAGAAAACTAGACAAAAAGCTATTAAAGCAATCCAAAATCTACACAATTCAACTCAACAAAAAATTCCCTAACTATTTAGAGTTGCTTAGATGAGTCATGGTATGTCGTCATGGGACCATAACAATCCATAATCTCCCTACAAATTAACAAATGTGTCATAAGAACATGACTCATTGGGAGCCAAAATTGAATGAAGCTCAAGAACATTCTCTTTCTTTAAAACGTAGCCTTCAGCAAGTCATAGCCCAAAAACCCATCTCCTTGTGATGTGAAGCATGAGTGGCCATGGAGGCCTAGAGTGGATCCAAATGTGTTGTCACATGTTTTTATGTTTAATGATTTACTTAGTGGAAGCATATGTGACTACATCTTATTGACCTTTAAGAATAGTATAATAATGTGTGAATATCCTGTATAGTCACATTTGACTAGAGCAACACCTACCCATATCTCATAAACAAACAACATAGTTGTTACAATTCATTGTGTGCAACGATCATTTATACGATATGTAGCCTTCTATATACACAAAAGTAAGTTTCCAAAAGTTACATTCACAACTTCTATGCTTAACCACCGAAATGTTGTCTTATAATACATGAAACCTTCTCCTGTAGTCTCCTTCTATGCCTTGTAATAGTTTTCAAGAAAAAATTGAACGTTTCCACGGATATCAAAATTCCTATCAAATATGCTTTTCACAATAAGTTTATGAATGCAATGTCAAATATATCATCAATCACATATTATGTCACCTCGCCGTTCTCAATTTGAGTCTCCCGGCTTAGGGTCCATCGGTTTGGATCTATACTGGATTTGATTCTCCCAGCCGGAGCCTTTTTTGATTTTGACATATAATATAGTCCAAGTCCTTTGATAATCCATGGGCATTAAAATGTAGTAGTCAACACATAAACTCTCAAATTTGCATGTAGTAGCATTTAAATAAGACAAATATAAAAATCTCATTCCAAGTACCTTAGCTTTTAACCGCACTTCATAACTCTTGATTCCCTCTAACAAGCCTACACTATTTGGTACACATTACTTTCATCACATAACACATTGTAGCACTTCTTACATTCTCTCATTTCATAAGTACTTAATGTTATTGTTGATCCCTAATGATCATTATTACGTACTTTTTGCAATTGCTCATTCTTTGCTCTTCAAGTAATAGGAAAACAACAATTTCAGTCCTTCTAAATCTCTTTGGCCTGTACCTCCAGTGTTTCCCTTTCTGTCTCATTTAAATCTTCAACTGATGCATTCATTTCATAATCCGTCAAATTAGCCTGTTATAGATAAAAAACTTCATAACCAAAGTTGTACAAACTTAAACTTCACAAGACCATTGGCAAATAGAAGTAGACTTAAAGAACTTTATATTTGTTCAAAACAATTTATCAAACTAAACCTTAGTGGTAGATTTTCAAGTTTCAGCAGATTAGGGTCCACTTTAGAAATTCACCAAAATTGGTGTTTTCATCCTTTTTGCATCAAGCCAAAAGCCATAAGAACTTTTTACTACTCTACTCCAAACCAGGAAAGTTTAAGAATCATAAACCAAGTGTAACTCATAGAAATTATCCCAAACCACTTGCTCTATAGAATTTCCAGGATCTTCGGAAGTGTTTAAACTTCATTATTAGCAACTTACTAGTTTGTGTGAGTGATATTGAAGTTCATATCATATGAAATGCCTCTAGAGTTCATAAAATTAGAGTAACACATAATTTCTTTGTTAATTCTCGTCTCTTGATTGTAAGAAATTTGTTTCTTTCTTATTAAATTGAAGAATACACACTTAAGATCAAGAATTGTGTCGTTGAGATTTATTCCAAGCCCTAGGTCCCTTCCTTAGATTTCTTCTCATTTCCTTTCTTTTTCTCTTCTTTTTTTTTACTCTTCTCTCATTCTCTACACAAGCACCACCTTTCTATTTCTTTTAATTACAATATACATATATAATTACAATATATACATATATAGATGGGACACTTGTCTTTCTTAGAGCTTTCTTTCTGTTAGAAGTGTCTTTAGTTTACCCAATTTTCTCTAGCACTTTCTCCCTCTTATTGATGATTTATTCTTGGGGTACTAGGTTAGTCTTTTTTTGTGGTTTCTATTAGCTTCAGCTGTTTCCTTTCATTTTTGGGATGAAGGCTGACAAGTGTACGAATGAAATACACAAGCACACACCTCTTAGAGAAGTCAACAATTTTGGCTTGATTAGCTAGGCTAATCTCTTGACTAGACAATGTCCAACTTGATTAACTTAAGCCATCTGATTAGGATTGTTAATCAAGTAGTAACTTCGACTGAATTGTCCTTTATTAAGTCTTGATCTTACATTAAGCATACTTGGTTAACTTAATTTTTGGTATATATTTCCCTATCAAAGTTAATGAATAAGAGTATATAAGAAAAAGTGTAAAGCACAAAGGACTATCAAAATATCATAATATGCATAGTGATAAAATATATCGTTATTAAGGGTTATCACACATTCAAACAAGCATCTTTATATTAGTTTCAAATATACCCTAAAGGCACAACAGTTATGTGATCGATCACAACTCTTTTACCTTCCACAGTACACAATTACCCCTTAGCCTTCCAAAGCCTCGATTATTGATCTAGAGAAAATTAGCATTCCTTACAACAAATTAGTGCAATAATAAATGATTTGTTATCCATTCAGGCAAACTTTGACTTTTAAGCTCCAAAAGCTTAATTTTTTATGGTGTTTATTGCCATTCAAAGAAATCCACCTTGCAAGGTTTTTAAGCCTTACAGAACAATCCTCTGCTAAATCTATAAAAAAGGTGGTGTCCTACAACCTCTTTTGGAGGCCTTCAATCTTGTAAACACCCCCCCCCCCCCCCCCCCCCACCAAAACCCCTAACACCCAAAACACACACAAACAAACAAAAATGAACCTCTTGCAAGAATCCCTAAAATAAATCCATAATACTCATAATCTTTATCATGAAACACTAACATACTCAAAAAATAAAGTTTGCAATTCTATTGAAGTGCTATGAAAAATTGGAATTTTGAAGATAATTCCATATTTTCCTATATACTCGTTTCCTTATTGCCCACCCCTTCCTCCTAATAGTTGTAGCAAAGCTCTCTCCCTCTCCCTCTCCCTCACCCATCTTTTGTGTATCTTTGTTCTTCCTTCTCATTTGGCTCTTTAATCTAGCTTAATTTTTTCGTCTTTCCTCACTCCAGATTGTTAAAGTTCTTATTTCGTTACTTAAAATCTTCCTCAAGCAAGCATCTTAAACCTTCAAGCCTAGGGGCGGTTTGGTGTATCTTCAATCCTATAGCGTATCTTGAAATGAACCCTCTTCTTCGTGCCTTCGTCCTTCAGCCACATTTTAGAGGTTGACAAGCTTTTTCGTCACTGGAAGCCTATGTTCTCTAATAAAGTATGTATATCATATGAAACTGTCTCAAGATAAAAAATTACTCTTATAGCCAAGAATGCTTTCCTCCATTCTTGAGATTCTCAATATAGCTCAGACATACATAGGCGGAGAATCTTGGTTGTTTGACTAAATTTAGCTCCTTCCTACCAAAGAAAGATTTGTCAGATCTATCAAATTCTAGTTATTAGGAGTTTTTTTTTTTTTTAAGAAATGAGAGCTTTTATTAAGTGGAGAAAAAGTACAAGGATGGTGGACAAGAAATCCAATCAAAAATACATTAAGGACTATACAAACATAAATTACACTTGAAAACCAATCCCCTCAATCCCTTAACTACATGTCACACTAGATTTTTGATTGGTCAAAAGTAGAGTAGTATTACCTTTCTTCCAAAGAAATTCTACATACTTAGATTTGACCCCAAAAAAATTTGAATTCTATCTCTTAACTCACCTTAACACGAATGTAGCACAACCACGTAAAATCACCAACTCCACCAAAACCTGAAACTGCCTATGCCACCACAACCTACGATGGCAAAGCGTATCGCCGCTTTCGTCACCACCACCACCACCACCACCACATTCTCAGTCCAACTGAAACCCGTTAAATTGGATTTCTTTCTGCTTTCTAAGTCCATCATTGTTTACCAATTACTTTAGTCGGCAAACCCCCGTGGCCACCACCTCTTTGGCATCTTCATTGCTTCTACCAAGAATCCCTATGATATTGATATATATATATTGCACCATGTGCTTTACACGTACAAATTTTCGTTAAAACATTTTATAAAATACATAAAAAAATTAATTATGTAGATAAATTAGATATTATCTCATGTTTATTATACTTAAATTATTTGTATTCTCTTCATAACTGTAAACATCAAAGGGACTCATTTTCTATGATTTTTTCATTCAAACTACCAAGTAGTAAGGGTTATAGATTTTTCTTTTTCTGATGATGATTTTTTTTTGTCTTTCTTGTTTTTGCTTTGTGCCTTAGTAATTTTTCACCAAATTATTTAGATTGTAGAGAATTGAAAAAGATACATATATCGGTTTTTGGGCATTGGAGATTATATTGTATCAATAGAGTTGTCGACGTGTATTAATATTGGGGTTTTGAGAAAAAATAATAATGTTGTTTTTATATATCATATTAAGCGTAACCAAACCATTCAAAAGTTTTGCATGATATGTTAGAGATTAGTTTGTTATTTAAATACTGAAAGATATAATGGTAATTTGTATATGAAAATACAAATGGACGTGTTGGCCTTGATAGTTTCTTATTAGGGCAAATAGTAAATCAAAAGTTTTTCATGTTAAGGCACTTTTGATAGTAGTATAGATATAAATGTTATATAATTCAAGTGCTGCCAGCACCTATCAAAATGCATCTCTGCCACCGCCACAGCCCTTGCTCTAAGCCTCTAAATTGCGCCCACCATAGTTATCAAAATCATACGATTCAGTTCGATACAGGTACAAAACAATTCGTATCTTATATGAGAATTGTTTGAGTTGAATCACACCTGAATTGTACGATTCGATTCGTATCGCTTGAATCGTACGATTTGATCACTTTTTGAAAACTCAAGTTTTTGGCAAAACGACGTCGTTTTGTCCGCTAAACAGTAAAACGACGTCGTTTTGTTTGCAAAGGAACCACGCCCTAATAAAAACTCGACATCTGTGTTCGTTCTCTCTCTGACGTCGTCTAAAGCTCGTCTAGTGTTGTCTAAAATTAAAAGTCACGGCCAACGCTCTCGCATAATCGGTTGATTTTTGCTCTTAAATCTTTCATGGGTAGCTTGTTAGGTTTTAATCTTTTGTTTCAAAATGTTGGCCTGTATATTTTTTCCCAATCAATTTTCTTATTTATTTTTTTTCCATTCATGTTTGTAACATAATCTATACTGGGTGTCACTATTTTGGTTCTTTAATGAATTTTTTTTTTTTCAAGTTGTTGAATTTAAAAATGGTTAAGCAAAAGACTAGCGTCTTTCCATTTAGACTATGTGATTATGTCAATTGATTATTTTTATAATGCAATAATGTTCAATAATCAATATTTTGTCTATTTTAAATATGTAGTATTATTTTTTATTTTTGTTCAAATTTTGTGTTGAATCTTACGATTCACGATTTGATACAATTCACAATTCTCAAATTTAGGATTTCGATTCACGATACGAATCACGATTTGACAACTATGGCGCCCACCACCATCTAGACTTGCCACAGCTAAACCATGAAAAACCCACAATTAATCCTTTTCCGCCACGTACATAAGCCCACCATCTCATATTGCCTCTCAAACCTCATTAATGGGGACTAAATGAGTGTTACTTTTTTCAAAAGATTATTTCGTAGCTATTTTGAGGTTTGAAGACTTGAGAGCCGTGAATGGAATTGACAAGGCAAACATGAACATAAGTGCGCACCTGCGTGCATGCTAATGACCCTATCCATGGTAGTTTTAGTCTGTTGAAGTGGTAGGCCAATACATTGTTTTAAAAGCATATGTTGTTGTTGAGTTTGTAGACCTAATATTCATGCATGTATTTTCTAGGTACGATTGTTCATGGAGGTGGAGTTGGTGAATTGCTTTTTTTTTTTTTATCATTTCCATTTTTCTGCCTAATTCAGATGACGTGTTGCTGGTTTTCATGGAGGTTGTGATGATGATAATGATAGTTTGCTTGACATTGGTGGTGGTGGGGTAGTGGTAGGGATGCTGGTTGGGGTGGGGGGGAGGGTGGAAGAGAGTCTTAGTTGAGAGAGTTAGTTTAGTGAAAGGGGGGGCTTTTTTTGAAATTCTCGACTGTGAATAAGGACAGAAAAGTAAATCTACTGTTTATATTAATCCCCATCCAGGTAATTATCCCTTGTTTAATTAATAGTATCATAGTGGATCTAATTTCAGTTATTGTCTTGCAAACTTCTTTTTTTAATTATTGTTGAATCTGGTTGGAATTAGTTATATCATTACTTTAGAAATTGGTTGTCTTAATTATTTTAGCGTAGGAGTTCTTTGTACTGTAGATATTAGCCAGCTCCAGTTCTGTGAAGATGCTCTACAAATTCATTGCATATTTTTGCTATCATTTAATGATAAGACTCCACTATATTGCTTTCTTATATGACTATGTTGCAACTTTCACAGTTCATGCGACCACGGGCACGCGATAAGAAACTCCATGATGAATGGGCCACTCCTTTGAAAACTGTTGAAGATATTTGTGAGGTATTTTTTGGTTTTACAAAGTGATCTTGTCTTTGACATTTATCAATATGATTGCATGTATGAATTTGGTGTTTATGGAACCGTCACATTTCAGAAATTTGTAAAGTGCTGTCTTGGAAAACTGAGAAGTAGTCCTTGGTCGGAATTAGATGGGCTTCAGCCAGAGACAAAGATCATTAATGAACAGCTAGGTGATGTCAACTTGAAGGGTTTTCTAACTATTAACAGCCAACCTGCTGTTAATGGAGCAAAATCTGACGCCCCATCAGTTGGTATGTGCTGTCTATGTGTATGCATGAACATTATTCTTGACCATCCTGTGAAATTTTACTTATGTTGTACATGTCAACTTCGTTTCTATATATAATTTATATATTAATTTATTGGTGCTACTATGTGAATCGAAGTCTCGATCTTATGACATATACTTGGTTAATTTGCACTACAATGTCTCATGCACTCTCCATTTGATTCCCATTTTGTGACACAAGGCACATAAGTTACCTTCACAGATTACCATTAAAATGAAATAGGCTGATTAGAAGTTTTGTATCCGGGAATCATCAGAATTGTTTTGGCTTCGTTGCAGTCATAAAAATAACGAGTATGCTAATACTTTCATCTCTCCTTTGTTATAAAATATGTTAAAAAAATATTGTTTGCAGGATGGGGTGGGCCTGGTGGGTATATTTATCAAAAGGCCTATGTGGAGTTTTTCTGCTCTAGAGAAAGGTTAAATGCTCTTGTTGAGAAATGCAAGAGTTTCTCATCTCTAACCTTCATGGCTGTAAACAAAGAAGGGAGTTGGATTTCGAACATCAATCAAACCGATGTGAATGCGGTGACATGGGGGGTCTTTCCAGCCAAGGAGATCATACAACCAACTGTTGTGGATCCTTCCAGCTTTTTAGTGTGGAAGGACGAGGCATTTGAAATCTGGTCAAGAGGATGGGCTCAACTGTACCCAGAGGGTGACCCATCAAGAAAATTGCTCGAAGAGGTTGGTGCTTCTCATATGCTTACTTTCCGTCTCGAGTTTATTTGTCTTTCTACTTGTTGTACATCTCTTTCCTCTTGTAAAGTATTCTTGGTAGCTTTCAAGGGATCACAGGGTTTTCTTATTGTGCTTGCAGGTGCAGAGCAGCTACTTCTTGGTCAGTTTGGTGGATAATGATTACATCCACGGGGATTTGTTTGCTATTTTCAAAGATTTCTGAAAATGAGCAGATTTATCCAGTTGTCAATCTCCTCTTGAAGTGCCGATGAATCCATCCGCATTAGTTCTTTTGGCTTTAATTATTGTTATTTTTGTTAAATGTGTTGGATTGTAATATTATTGATCAGTAATAAGGCAACTGGGATTCTGATAAATCCTGTCAATGTGTTGGATTATAAGCTTATAGTTAGGTGGTAACGCAACTGGGATTCTGTTATATTCCTTGCTCCATAGGCAAATTGCTAATGTAATGGCAGCTGATCTAATACGCAAACAATATTTGCTTCCTATGATGAACATCTGTGTTTTGAAAATTTATGCGAGGGCAAATGCATTGTAGATTGTGGCTTATCCTCGTGATGCTGATTCTGTACTAATATCCATCGAGCTGAAAAAAAAAATTACAAATACCCAATTTGTGTGTTCTAGTACTAGTATTCTTTGCTAATCATGTAAGCTTACATTAAAATTTCTAAAAACGATTCAAGGTAGATTTGAATTTTATGCTAAAGTTTCAACAATTTTATGTTTCAACATTAGGCATGGGGATATCAGTTTTTCATCATATATATGCTTTAGTTTCCAAACCAAAATTTTTTGTCATTTCTGTATATTAAACGAAGTTTGACAATAACACAACGGCTACCATAGCAACCAAGAATCTCCGCGTGAGATACTTGCTGGGAAACGAGAGTGAGAGTGCTAGTGCAATTCTAAATACTAAATAGCGTAAGGTGCAAAGCTTTGCAAGTGTGTTTTCATATGTTTGCAAATATATTTATGAATTTCTGATTAGAAGAAGCTACTTTTGTTCAGAAAATTTAATGTAGCCCAGTGATTATGTGCGACTTTCAACAATTTTGTTGCTGACTAGTTTCCCTTGCTGCGGGATTGAGTTTATGTGCAATATAGGTGCCTTATGTACCTTCATCACTCCTGCAAAGTTATGGGCTTTTTGGAGATGGTATGGGGGTTAAACGTACACGTAATGTGCTATTATTATAACTAACCAAAAAGAAAAAGACAGGAGACAAAAGATGATAGAGAGAAAAGAGTTTTTGTCCTTTATAGATGGTGTACTTTGGACTTGGGGAATACAAGTATGATAAGCCAACACGACGATCTGCGAGGGGCCATAAGCCGAATCCCAAATATTTGGGATAAGCTTGTATGTGAAAGATGGCAGTGGACTGGGTCGTGTAGCACGTGAAGAAATGGAAGGTTTCACTGGGGTAGACTGGGTCTCTAGTAGTTACGAGCTTTACGGCACTTTTATTTTTCCTTAGTTATGTTCTGTTTTGAATTTCAATTGGTAGCGCTATTAGTTCTCCTTTTGATTTGGGTTTTCTGTTCGTGGCTTTGCTTATTTAAGCAGCCCAAGGTTATCAATAAAAGGCATGATAAATCTTATTATCCCAAAACCTTGTGGTACTTTCTCACCCGAAGAGAAATCAGTATATCCTTTGAACATCTGTGTTGGGACCTATCATTGGTATCAGAGCAGCTGTTTATGGGAACCAATAAGGAACGTATTGAGCAGCTGGAGGCAGGGCTTGGTGGAGTACAAGATGGGTTACACAGGATGGAGCTCGGCATGACTGACAGGCTTCGTCATCTGGAAGAAACTCTTAACCGTCTCTCTGATGTACTGCTCACAAACCAGGAGCCTCCAAAACACGGCAATCAATACCGTGAAGGCCACGATGGGGGACGGCTTGTTGTATCATCCAAAACAGCAAAGCTTGAATTTCCTCGATTCTCAGGAGATGAACCAACGGAGTGGTTCAATCGTGTGAACCAATTTTTTGAGTTCCAAAATACTCCTGAAGCCCAGAAAGTTTCTTTGGCTTCCTACCACTTGGAAGGAGAGGCCAACCAGTGGTGGCAGTGGATCCGCAGGACGTTCCAAGAAGAAGGGCGTGCTCTCTCGTGGGCAAATTTTGAAGACGAACTTTGGGCTCGCTTTGGGCCTTCGGAGTGCGAAGATTTTGATGAAGCCCTTTCAAGGATAAGGCAGAATGGTACTTTACGGGATTACCAGCGGGAATTCGAGCGCTTGGGCAATCGGGTACGAGGTTGGACGCAGAAAGCTCTTGTGGGAACATTTATGGGTGGCTTAAAAACTGACATTTCGGATGGCATCCGAATGTTTAAGCCTCAGACCTTAAAAGAAGCCATCGGATTAGCACGGATGAAAGATGATCAACTTACCAGACAAAGAAGGTTTGTCAGACCTGCACCACCAATGCGAACTCCCCTGGCCCTTCCCCCTGCCAATCGAGCAGCAGCACCACCAGTCCCTCCCAATCCGGTTCGGCGACTCACTTGGGAGGAAATGCAGCGGAGGAGAGCCCAGAACTTGTGTTTTAATTATAATGACCGTTTTACTGCAGGGCATAAATGTCAAGTGCCACGGATACTTATGTTGGAGGGTTACGATGGCAGTGACACTCTTTTATATGACAATGACACCGAAGAACAGCCAGCCAAAGAGAATGATGAGGAGCCCACCGAACCAGAAATTACGCTGCATGCATTAACGGGATGGACAGTGCCTAAGACCATGCGGATAACTGCCAGGATTGGTTTCCATGACGTCATCGTACTTATAGACAGTGGGTCAACCCACAACTTTATTAGTGAACGGATGGCCAACCTGCTACATCTACCTGTGGTGCCTACGGAAAGCTTCACGGTTCGAGTTGCTAATGGAGAAAATCTAAGTTGCCAAGGGAGGTTTGAGGAGGTACAAATCAATTTGCAGGGCATTAATTTTTCCTTAACCCTTTATTCCTTACCTCTCACAGGGTTGGACGTAGTTCTGGGGATTCAATGGCTTGAGTTACTTGGCTCTGTGGTGTGTGACTGGAAACGGTTAACCATGGAATTCGTGTGGGAGAACCAGACCAAGAGATTGGTAGGCATCGATGGACAAAATATCCAAGCGGCATCAATTGAAGAGGTCACTAAAGAAATTCTTCATAGCCATGTTCTGTTTGCTTTATGCTTACAGGTTGCCCATACGGAAACGAAAGAAGATATTCATCCGAGCATGCGGGAGATATTGCAGGAATTCTCAGAATTGTTCGCAGAGCCCTCGAGCTTACCACCAGCACGAGAGATTGATCATGGCATTGTCCTTAAGGATGGGACCGAGCCGATTAATGTTCGGCCTTACAGGTACGCGCATTATCAAAAAAATGAGATCGAGAAGCAGGTCCATGATATGCTGCAATCAGGGCTTGTTCGGCCCAGCACTAGCCCCTTCTCATCACCCGTATTGCTGGTAAAAAAGAAGGACGGAAATTGGCATTTTTGTACGGATTATCGTGCGCTCAACGCCGCGACCATTAAAGACCGATTTCCAATTCCCACGGTGGAAGATATGTTGGAGGAGCTCTACGGTGCTTCTTACTTTACCAAGCTTGATCTAAGGGCGGGGTACCATCAGGTACGAGTTAAATCGTGTGATATCCATAAAACTGCTTTCCGAACACATAATGGTCATTACGAATACTTGGTTATGCCATTTGGCTTATGTAATGCACCTTCCACATTCCAAGCTATCATGAACTCCATCTTTCGTCCTCATCTTCGAAAATTCATATTGGTTTTCTTTGACGATATTTTGATCTATAGTCCGGATTGGGATCAACATTTAGTGCATGTAAGGCAGACCCTTGAAATATTGAGGAAGCACCGATTCTTTGTCAAAGCTAGCAAATGTGCATTTGGGCAGCAAGAATTGGAGTACTTGGGGCACATCATCACTAATCAGGGCGTGAAAGTGGACGAGAATAAAATTGCTGCTATGATAGCTTGGCCTCGACCTACTAACATTTCGGAACTACGTGGGTTTTTAGGTTTGACAGGATATTACCGGAAGTTCGTCAAGAATTACGGCATTATAGCTCGGCCTCTCACCAATTTACTTAAAAAAGGGCAATTCAGATGGCATGAGGAAGCTGAAACCGCCTTTCTTGCTCTCAAACAGTCCATGACGACCACTCCTATATTGGCTATGCCAAACTTCAACAATGCTTTCACTATTGAAACAGACGCATCTGGAGAAGGAATCGGAGCGGTCCTGTCTCAACAAGGCAAACCAGTGGCATACATGAGTCGAGCTCTCGGAGTGACCAAGAAATCTTGGTCGACGTACGCGAGGGAGATGTTGGCTATCGTCGAAGCCATACGCACCTGGCGGCCTTACCTTCTAGGCCAGAAATTTTTTATTCAGACCGATCAACGTAGCCTCAAATATCTTCTGGAGCAGCGAATTCAACTCCGGAGCAGCAAAAATGGGTTGCTAAGCTCTTGGGCTACGATTATGAAATTACATACAAGCCGGGCCGTGAAAATTCCGCAGCTGATGCTCTCTCTCGAAAATAGGGCAGTCCCATTCTTCACCATATTTTCTTTCCGCAGGTTAGCTTATGGGAGGAAATTAAAAAGGCTGCAAAAGAAGACCACTACATTCAGTCAAAAGGGCATGAGGCCACAGAACAACCTGGAGGATCATATTCATGGCGCCAAGGGCTATTATTATACAAAGGAAGGGTCATTGTTCCAGACGAGGCAGCCTTAAGGGCCAAACTGTTACACGAAATGCATGACACCAAGGTGGGGGGTCATTCGGGCATCCTACGCACATTCAAGAAATTAAGACAGCAGTTTTATTGGCCTGGGATGCATAGATCAGTGCAAGACTATGTCAAAGGATGCCAGGTATGCCAGAAGATAAAAGCCGAGACATTAGCTCCAGCTGGGCTTCTTCAACCACTGCCGATTCCGTGCCAAGTATGGGACGACATCACCTTAGACTTTATTGAAGGCTTACCGGTTTCGCAAGGAAAGGACACCATCATGGTGGTTGTCGACAGGCTTAGTAAGTCCGCTCATTTCCTTACTCTAAGCCATCCTTTTACTGCAAAAACTGTAGCAGAAAAATTTGTGGAAAGCGTCATCAAGCTTCATGGCATGCCCAAATCAATTGTTAGTGATCGGGACCCAATCTTCATAAGCAACTTCTGGAAAGAATTTTTCAAGATGTCGGGCACCAAACTACAGCTCAGTTCCGCATACCACCCGCAGACGGATGGTCAGACGGAAGTCATCAATCGTTGCGTCGAGCAGTATCTTCGGTGTTTCGTTCATCAGTGGCCACGAAAATGGAGCTGCTATTTACCTTGGGCGGAATATTGGTATAATACGACATACCATATTTCGACAGGGATGACCCTTTTTCAGGCTCTGTACGGAAGATTGCCACCTACCATTCCGACGTACAAAGAAGGGCTTTCACCAGTACATGAAGTTGATCAGCAACTCATGAACCGAGATGAACTGCTGCAGCAACTGAAGGCCAACTTAGAAAGATCGGTGAACAGAATGAAGCAGATGGTAGATAAAAAGAGAAGGGACACTTCGTTCGATGTCGGCGAATGGGTACTTTTGAAGCTACACCCATACCGCCAGCAAACGATCTTCAAACGGGTCCATCAGAAACTAGCTAGCCGTTTTTATGGACCCTACCAGATTCTAGAGCAGATCGGGCCTGTCGCATACAAGTTGCAATTACCCGAAGGTGCGCGCATTCACCCTGTGTTTCATGTGTCATTACTCAAACGATACCAAGGCAACGGGGACGATGCTGAACCACCACAGACCGAGTTACCACCATTCAACGATGAAGGGATAGTCTTATTGGAGCCACAAACTATTTTAGACTATCGTTGGGTCAAGCAAGGAAACCAAGTGGTCGAAGAAAGCTTAGTGCAATGGAAGCACCTTCCAGCCGAGGAGGCCACGTGGGAGCCAACCAAGAAGTTACGGGAGATGTTTCCGAATATGGACCTTGAGGACAAGGATCCACTTGATGGGGGAGGTATTGATAAGCCAACACGACGATCTGCGAGGGGCCATAAGCCGAATCCCAAATATTTGGGATAAGCTTGTATGTGAAAGATGGCAGTGGACTGGGTCGTGTAGCACGTGAAGAAATGGAAGGTTTCACTGGGGTAGACTGGGTCTCTAGTAGTTACGAGCTTTACGGCACTTTTATTTTTCCTTAGTTATGTTATGTTTTGAATTTCAATTGGTAGCGCTATTAGTTCTCCTTTTGATTTGGGTTTTCTGTTCGTGGCTTTGCTTATTTAAGCAGCCCAAGGTTATCAATAAAAGGCATGATAAATCTTATTATCCCAAAACCTTGTGGTACTTTCTCACCCGAAGAGAAATCAGTATATCCTTTGAACATCTGTGTTGGGACCTATCAAAGTACCTTCAATTTGAAAAAATCAAATAAAAAAGCCATCAATTTCATTTTTTAAATATGAAAACAGAATCCTCTTCCTTACAATTTTAATTTGTACAGCAAATTGGGGTTTAACTGATATAAGATCATTTTTTGTGTTTGTATATGTCTGTCACCATGTGATTATCATGAAATTTGTGTGCTTGACCTAAAATCTAACCCATATGTGAAGGTACATATTGGAATATACAAAACTTATATCCCTTTCAATTTCTGCTAATTTTCTTTTCGTTACACTCTTGAACCTAAAACTTTGAGAAGAAGGGCATGAATTAAATTTGGTAAGAAGTCAAATGTAAAACATGTTATTGAAGCTCTAAGCTAAGCATATCACATATGAATGTCCTTCTTATGGTGGATCTTACAACACTGGTTTTTAACGTTTTCCTACCATAATGCTCATAACCATGTTGTCTAGTTGCACATTAATGCATATATTGGATCGAGAATGGTGATTAAATTGCAATGTTTTATTAAATATTATATACTATGTATAAATGTATTGATCCTAAAAAAACCTGTCATTCTTATGGTGGATCTTACAACACAGGTTTTGATCGTTTTCCTACCATAATGCTTATAACCATGTTATCTAGTTGCACATTAATGCATATATTAGATCGAGAATGGTGATTAAATTGCAATGTTTTGTTGAATATTATATACTATGTATATATGTATTGATCCTCGAAATACTTTGGATTTACTAACATAGCCGTCTTAAAGTACTCAATGACCCTATTATATTTTAATAAATCAAAAGACGTAGTTATTCTTATATTTTCAATAATCATATTTTGAAGATCATAAATTAGCCATAAGGCGAGCACGTGCAGAAAAGCTGGGCACGTGATGAAGATAGTCATAAGGGGAGCATGTGAGCCAAGGTGTAGGACTTGGTTCGGCACGTGCTCCCACTGCAAAGAACTCCAACAACTGCATATCAGCTTATTCACCCAAATCTAATAAGAGTAGCTCAAACCAATTCCAATACTCTTGGAGGATGTTCCACTTTCCTTGTCGCCTCATTCAAAGAGTAGTTGAGGGAATTCAACAGTACAATTGGCTCAACTTACAAAGAGGATGAATTAGCCATGAACCAAGTAAGTAACTACTTGAGGGTTTTTCCATTGTTGTCCCTAATCTCCCAGCATCATCCCTCAATATGTGTGTGGCTTATAGGGATGGGGGAGTGTCACTCTCCCTCGGAATGATGTGAGAAATAGGGAAACAAAATAATGGTGGGTAATGAAATGTGTGTGTGTGTGTGTGTGAACAAAAGTGCTCCCCAAGCGCAGGGAGACTTTCGAATGTCGTGTTTTATTTGGAATTAGTATTTTAAGGTCGTCTCCTCAGAGAAGGAGGTTGAATCATGGTGAATGTGATTTTTGGTGAACAAAAAGAAAAGTGTAAAAATCTTTTGTTGTTTGAGTTTGGTTTGTGAGTGTGTTTTTGATGAAAATGGAATGAAACAAGTGTTGGCTAATCCAAAGGGTTCATTCCAATGGGAATGCCAACTCAACTCGAAACCTTCCCCCAATGGTGTCTAGATGTTCGATTGATTCATGGGAAGTGAGAGACTAGAATGGAGGTGAGGATCCAAGCATACCCCGTGACAATGCCTACGGTGTATCAAAGACTCACAACCATGTCCACACTCAACCCAGTCAAACCGAACCAACGTACACTACGAGGGGGAATGAAAATGAGTTGAAATGGCATACCCAAGAGGAGTTCTCCTTTGGATTAACCAACTTAAGATTTAGCTACTCATAATGAAAGCAAGAACATAGACATAATGAAGAGACATTGTAAGAAATGAAGCTTGGAACTTAACTAATGCAAGAAAACATAAAACTACTGGAAAATGCATTTAAGACCCATTTGAAAAGCTTTGAGATGAAAACTTAAATACATTAATGGTAAAAGCTAGGATACTCAACTAAACTTGAAGTATGCTTGTAATAAATGACATTCAATACATTTAATAAAGCTTAGAAAGGTCTTCAAGGAATTACAAGACAATGTATGGAAGAAAATGCAAAAATATCAACTTCTCTCTCTAGTACTATTCATCTTCTTCCTAAGAGCTTCTCTCTCTATATTACAATGTATATCAATAATTTTTGAATAATGGTATGTATTCTTTGCCAAAACGTCCATGGAGCCCCTCTATCCTGTGTGAAGTCATCCCCATCAATAGGGGGCTGAGAGGGATGGGTTGAGCAGGCTCATGCAGGCCTAGCCAGCACACCCAGCTTCTTCTCTCTCCTCTCTCCTCATTAATGTCCAAACCTCCAAAATTCCAAGCTAGGGTGTATGAGGGGATGTTTGTGTGTAAGGCGTGTTAAGGAAGAGTGGGAGAGTGCTTGGTGGGACCCCCAAAGTTGTAGAGCTTGAGATGCAAAGTCTGGCGATTTTCAGTAAAACCTACCGGTAGGTCGATGAAAACCTACCGGTAGGTTTCACTCCAGTGAGCAAAACCTATCGGTAGGTTTGCGGTAGGTGCAGATCCAGTAGCCAAAACCTACCGGTAGGTTTTTCCTTGTTTTGCAAAATTCTTGATTCCTCCACCTTTCAAGCAAACATTGAGCCTCCACCTCAACTCCAATCAACTCAAGCATCATGATATGGCCTAACAAGCACCATTTGAATCCCTTTTCCTGTAAACATATCAAAACTTCATTAAAAGCTCGAACATTGCAATTTCGCTCATTTTAACCACAAAAGCAAATGTAAAAGGGATGTAAATGTACATAAAATATGCAATGTTTTGTGCTAATCAGTAACTCCTCCCAGCTAAATTTCATTCAATTCACCACAACTTTACTGACTTAATCATCGAAAGGTCGACACCGGAGTCCCTTCGGTCTTCGACTTCCTTGTAGGAACCTACCAGCGATTGCCAAATCATCTTACATTCCATTGGTGCAGCTTTTGGGATCAACAATTGGTGTCGTTTGTGGGAATCGACTTAATTTCCAATAACAAAACTACAAATCCTATGGAGATAAATAGGTCATCAAAAGAACCTGCAGTTGATCATACTTATGAATGCCCCAATACCCACCCAGTGGGACGAAGTACCGTGCCGCCTCTAGAAAAGGATTCAACAAAGGTCAAAAGAATGGAAAAGGCAATCGAGGAGTTGAAACAACAGAATCAACAAATATTCCAGCTCTTGGAGCAAGATTAATATCAAACCAGAGAGTATGCGGGGGATAACCAGGAGGTTGATCAAAGCCAGAGTGAAGTTGTTCGCCCTCAAATCAATGACCAATGGGAGCAAAAGTTTCAAGAGGCAAACAAAAAATTAGGAAATGTTAAATATGGTGAAAGCCCTGGTTCCAAAAGCTATTGAGACCCTGGTCCAGCAAACCGAATCACCATTCTCCCAGGGCGTATCAAATTACCCTCTATCAGAGAGGCTCAAGATACCGACAATTGAAACATTTAACGGAACAAAGGACCCGCTGGACCACCTAGAGACTTATAGATCTCCAATGATGTTCCACAACATCCTAGATCAAATGATGTGTCGATCCTTTGCCACCACGGTTAAGGGAACTGCAAGGCACTGGTTTAACAAGTTGAAGCCAAACTCGATCATCACATTCGGAGAGTTGAGCACCTTAGCAAGGGCCCAGAGCTACATGAATGGGGAAGATATCCTTCTAGCTCGAAGAAACTAGGAAGAAAGATGGGAAGATCGACGAGAGGGCAACAGAAGGTGAGATCTGTCAAACAAGAAAGAAAGGGTGAGCAACCCAAAGAAAAATCATTCTGAAAGGGGATCCTCCATGGAACAAATCATCTTCTAGATTTAGGATGAGAGGATCCTCGAATAGCCTGGGAAGATGATGACTCAGCCCATCAAGAAGTCCAAGGACAAGTATTTCCATTTCCACACGGATCACAGCCATAATAAGGAGGATTACTAGGTCTTAAAGGACCAAATAGAGGATCTGATCCAAAAAGGACATCTCGGGAGGTATATTGAACACCAACGATAGGAGAAGAATGACATTCAACCCTACTGCGAGGAGGTTCCGCATCAATAGCCGGTTGGAGAAGTCACGGTAACCTTCGGGGGCTTTGCAAGAGGTGGAGAAAATAGTTCCGCCAGGCGAGCCCATGTTTGCAAAGCAAAATTTGAGCTAGAGGTTAGGTCGGTTAATCCAAGAAAAAGGTCCCGGGTGGATCCCCCAATTACTTTCTCGAAAGAAAATTCGAGTGGTGTTCAACACCCACACGAAGACCCGCTAGTGGTCACTTTAAAAATTGCTAATTACTCTGTGAAGAGAGCTCTGATAGATAGTGGGAGCCCAACGAACATTATATTCATTCCAACCTTTCAAAAATTTAATATCGAAAGAGAGAGGTTAACACCATTAACCTCTCCACTTATTGGTTTTTCAGGAGAAAAGGCTCATCCCTTAGGAGCCATCGTCCTACCGGTTACAGCTACGTTGGCGACACAACAAACCACGATTATTACGAATTTTCTGGTGCTAGACTGTCTATCAATAAACAATGTTATTATGGGCGGTCCAAGCCTCAATTCCATAAGGGCGGTACCCTCAACATATCATCTCCTCATGTAATTCTCAACCAAGGAAGGAGTTGGAGAATTATGTGGGGATCAAGTAGCAGCCCGCAAGTATTATGTATCCTCCATGAGGGGGAAACAGCAATAGGAAGCTCTTCAAGTTGATTTTTCTAGATCATAAAGGAAAGTTGGAGCACCTGCAACCGGTGGAGGACCTGGAACCTATTCAGATAAGGGATGGCCCTAAACAAGTCACCTTCATTGGGAGGATGCTCAAAGAAAACTTGAGAGCTTCATTAATAGAGTTTTTGAACTCTAATAAAGACGTCTTTGCTTGGAGACAGTTTGATATGAGTGGAATAGACCCCACCATAACTATATACAAGCTGAATGTCAAGCTAAGCTTTAGACCAATCTGATCGAAATGTCGAAGCTTCGCCCCCTGAGCGAAATCAGGTGATCAAGGAAGAAGTAGCAAAGCTTTTGGATGCCAAGTTTGTAAGGGTGGTGCAACACTCACTGTGGCTAGACAATATTGTGCTGGTAAAGAAGACAAATGGGAAGTGGCGACTTTCTGTAGATTCTAACGACCTAAATAAGGCCTGGCCGAATGACTGCTTCCCATTACCAAGGATCGAAATTCTAGTCGATGCCATTGCAACGAACTACTTTCCTTTATGGACGCGTTCTTAGGATACAACCAGATCATTATGCATGAACCAGATCAGGAAAATACCTCTTTCATAATAGAGGAAGGAACCTATTATTATAAGGTCATGTCATTTGGTTTGAAAAATGCAGGAGCTACTTATCAGAGATTGGTAAATCACATGTTCAAGGAACTCAATGGAGGTGAATGTTGATGATATGCTCGTCAAAAGCCTTTGAGCCATTTAGCTGATTGAACATTTGAAGAAGACCTTTGACACTCTTAAGAGGTACAACATGAAGTTTAATCTGGCTAAGTGCACCTTCGTCATGGAATCACATACTCCTTATATTGCCAATATTCACCAGATTTTGACTGTATGGTACCGGTACGATTTGTCTGATACGAAAATTTTTTAGGGCTTTTAATTTAAACTCCTCGTTAAACCCTTCATTTCCCCACTTCTATTCCTGCCCTATTCCTCTCTCCCTCACTCGAAAACACTCCAAGGTCCCAAAACCCTCTCCACTTCCCTCTCAATCCATAAAACCCCCTTTGATTTCGGCTTCTTTGGACAACCCTCATTGGATAATCTCAATGGTTCGCACCAAGAGAGCAGGACTAGGGCCAGGACCAGAGCCCAGTTCCCCTCCTGCCAAGGTCTCCTCCAGCCGCAAGAGAGGAGGCGAAGGGTCATGTGAGGACCCAGAGGAGCAGAGGAAGAGGGCTAAGAGGGATGCCCGTCGCCAATTGATCGATGGTAAGGGTGTGACCTGTGAACGATTTTTGGATAAAATTTCCCTTTCCCCCATTCATCCCGTTGTGAAAATCATTGAAGGACATGGGATGCATTTCTGGTTCAAGGAGGTTGAGGGTTACAACCTGGCATTGGTGAGGGAGTTCTACCGTTCATTGAAATTAGTTGAGGTTGCTTTTGGGGAAGTTCTGAGAGTGAACGTTAGGGGAAAGGTGTTTACAGTGACCCCTGATGTCATAGCCACCTTTCTTGGAGACTATCGGAGACCCCCATCTTCCCCACCAGTCTATCCCTACAACATGGGAAGAGCTAAGACTAAGGCGGAGTATGTCAATTTGATGTATGAGGATCCGACTGAATTCAAGGGAGTGGTTCATAGCATGTTTATGGGCTTCTCAACAAATTGCTTCATTATAACCTACTCCCAAGGGCTGCAGAAAAGAAACCAAACCTGGAAAAGCTGGCCATTCTGGATGCTGTTGTGTCGGGCAAAACAATCGATTTTGCCCTTGTTATTTGGGAAGTTATGAAAGACTTTGCCATCACAGAGAAGCCATTGACTAACCTGCCGTATGGGAGCTTGGTTACCCGACTGTGTAACCATTTTAAGGTTAAGGGCTACGCATCAGAAAAGCTCACTCCACCCGAGACTGGGGCCATAGGTAGGGCCAGTAGCCAAAAGAGGAGGGCTATGGGTCGTGGGGAGCAAGCTCAGCTTGGGTCTGATGAGGACGTTGTACCAACTGCACCCACCATGCCATTCAAGCCTGTTTCAGCATGCTCAGTCCCTAAGAGACTTGATGCACTAGAGACGACAGTGCATGGGATTGAGGCCTCGGTTCAGGGAATGATGGTGATGATGAAGGAGATGTACATGCACACATTCCCTGGGAGACCCATCCCAGAAGTTCCTACTGCACCTTCAACCTCCAGGGTGAATGAGGTTGTGGAAGATGATGAGGAGTCTGAGGAAGGGGAAGAATCAGAGGGTTATGAGGAAGAGAGTGATGGAGAGTAAGGAGTTCTTGTGCTAGTATAGGATTTTGTGTAGTTGGGGGGGGAGATTAGGCTATTTTGTTCTTTTTGATGACCTACTCCATTTTGTACTCCAACTTCGTTCACATTAATATAAACCCACAATTGTTCCATTTTACTCATTTTCATGTTGTTACTTGCATTTTGATTAATTGAATGAATGATCATTGATTTGGATTGAATATGTGCTATTTTCATTGTGTTGTGCTGAGGAATGAATCTTTTGCTAAGGGACTAGCAAAACCTAAGTTGGGGGGTGTGATTAGCACAAAACTTTGTATATTTTAAGGTGCTAATCAGCTCATTTCACTTATTTTTGAAGATTTAATGATAGGAGTTATGATGATTGAAGTCTTAACGTCAAAAATTTGTGTTTGCAGTTGAAAGGAGCTAATTATGGTTTGTTAAGGCCCACCCATACCACTTGGGATGAAAGGAGATGAAAAGAGAACTTGGGGACAGCTCAGAAGCAAAGGAATCCGAAGTTTCAGACAAGGAGGCAGAACAGTACCGGTACTCAGTACCGGTACGCTAAACATTCTGGAGTCGAAGTACCGGTACTGTATGGTACCGGTACTCAGTACCGGTACGATTTGCCTGACAAGCCCAGTGTCTGCAGATCTTCTCAGCTACTTCGAGGGTCCCACCATAGATGCCCCCACACTCCTCTGACACGCCCACAACACTGTTCATCAGGCCCACGCCTTACTCTGCACTCTAGAGCTACAGCCTTAAATGAAGAGAGAGAGAAGAGGAGGAGTTGGGTGTGTGCAGACCAATTCTGCACTCCCTTGTCCAGGTCATCCAGGCTACACCCTACTGATGGGGGTCACTTCAGGGAGCTACAGGAGCAGGTCAGGCACGGTTTTGGTGGGAAAGAGCTCTCCAATGATCGGCATTCTTCCATAGCAGAGAGAGGCAGATAGAGAGAGAAGCTCTGGGCGTAGAAGATGATGAATAGTAGTTTTAGAGAGAGAAAGTTGTGATTTTTGCATTTCTTTTACTGCATTGTCTTGTAATCAAGGGTAGGAACCTTTATATCTTCAATGAATGTCATTAATGTCATTTTCCCTTATGTCATTGCTAGCTTAATGCTCTCATTTAAGTTCTACCATTAATGCTTTCAAAGTATTCATGTTTATAGATATAAAATAGATTTTCATTTCATTCACTTCTAGTCTATGATTTCTTGCACTTAGTTACTTCAAAACTCCATATCCATATAATGCATTATATTTACATTGTCATTTCTATTTCAAGTATGAGTAGCTAAGCCCTTTTTGTTGGCAAGACCAAGGGGAATCCTCATTTGGGTATATCGTTTCAACTCTTTCTACACCCTCCCTTTAGAGTCCCATGGTTCGGTTTGACCGGATTGAAGGTGGATGATTCGGTGAATCTTTGATAATCCGTAGGCCTAGTCACGGTTTATGCTTAGGCACTCACCAACATCATCCTCGGCTTTCCGTGAATCAACCGTTCATTCTTGCTCAATCGGAGGTGTGAGTTGAGTTGAGATAGTATACCCATTGGAGGGACCCCTTGGAATTGCCAACGCTTGTTCTCTCATTCTAATTTTACCAAAACACACTTCATCAAACAATTTCCAACAACAAGAATTTTACACTTTCTTTGCCCAAAATCACTTTCAAATTGGTTTACTTCCTTCCCCGTGGAAACGACCTTGGAATACCACCAAGTAAAAGACGACCCATGAAAGTCTCCTTGCGATTGGGGAGCATTTTTGTGCATTCACCTATCACATTCCCACTGACCTATTTCCTTTCCTATTGCCCTTTCTTTTCACACTATTCCAAGGGAGCGTGACCTCCCTTCCCGGTTGAATATACATCACACATACACCTTGGGGGATAGTATTTTAGGGGTTAGGAATAGGACTGTTTTTGCTCAATCAGTAGGTATCAATGTTCTATCGGAAGGTCGACATCAAATTTTGACGGGTAACTACAATTAAAGTCCGATTGTACCATAACTTTTGGGAATTTTCTACTAATAGAAAGAAGAGATATTTTTGGTAAACATAATCATCAAAGAAATTGACCAAATCTGAAAATCTTCATTCCACACACCATAAAAATAGAAGACCTTTGGGAAAGAAAAAGATCATCGTTTCTTTGCAATTGTTATCTTTAGTTTTTCTAGCAGCCATACTTTAGTTTTACTAATTTTCCTTTAGTTTTAGAGTATTGTCCTTCAATTTCAAGTCAATTCAATTCAGTTTATTAAGAGTAATCAACTTTATTTCAGTTCTTCAATTTAAGGTACCTTTATATTTAATTTCATATTTATTTTACAGTTCCATTCTTTACTTATAGACTTCAATTATGTCTTCTTCAATGCTTTGATTTACTTTTAGTGTCATGAATGAGTAGTCTCCTTTCCGGATAATCTGAGGCAGGATTCCCAACCCATGAACTAGGGTTTACACTCTAAAATAGGATTTTTACGATGTATGTGATTTAATGATTGAATAGTTATTTTTCAGCAACCTAATTGATTTTTAACCATCCTTTATTATCCGTAAACAATTGATTTTGACACGGATAATTATTGGAGTCCCTGCAATCAATTGGATACAAATTCTTCTACCAATTTATTTGTCACCAAAATCATTATTTTTACTAATTAAAGTTTTTATTGAATATAATCCGTCTGAGGGAGTTTCATTACAAACTTGGATGAGTTATAGATTGAGAGTGTAAATTAATGTTCATGGGTGGGATGAAATCTGAAGATTATCTGATTTTTTCTTTTATTGAATTTATCCTTACCAAAATTCTCAAATTTCAAAGAACTCTTTATTTTTATTGTACATATCACCTTGGTTTACTAAATTTTTCCCTGATGAATGACCTTGGAATTTCATTCCAACATACTACACGATCATTCTCTTACACTTGGGAGCTTCGTGAAAATACACCCACTTTTGAGGGCAAGTAGGGCCCATCAGGAGAGGACCAAGGAGGCGAAGGACTACTTGACAAAGGCAGTGAAGAGGATGAATAAATGGGCAGACGAGAAAAAGAGGATATTCGAGTTTGATGTTAGTGGTAAAGTGATGCTGAAATTGACCCCACTGATTTGGAAAAATATCACTCGGAAGTCTGCACATAAGCGACTGATCCAGAGCTATGACGGTTCTTTTGTTATCACAAGAACGATTGACAGATTGGCTTATAGGTTGGATCTTTCCAATTGACTCAAACTACATCTGGTATTCCATGTTGCATTCCTAAAGTCGTATATTGAGGAGCCAGGCGACCCTAGCAAATATGTTTGGCGTCAGGCTCCTCCAACAATCAGGAAGCAATCACTGAGGTGGTAAAATCAATTCTTGACCACAAGAATGAAGGAATGAGTAAGAAAAATAAAAGTACTCATTACCTTGTCAAGTGGAAAGGAAAGGCATCGGAATAAGCTACTTGGGAGAAGGAGACGACATTGTGGCAATTCCAAGATCTGATCAAACAGTATCATGCTAGGCTTCCAACAAGGTCGTTGGGTACTTCAGGTGGGGGTAGTTTATCACACCCTAATTGACTTGGGTGCAAAATGGCTGGTCTTGGTGACACCTTGCACCAAGCCAAGCCATGAGTTGGAAGCAAGGTGATGCGACTAAGGTGCTCGACAGATTGTGGGGACCTGTAGCTATAAGAGACCACCCGACTAAGTATGGCAGCACGTGGTGGGCTCAATTGAGGCAATGTTAGAGCATGGCTTCGAATTTCATGGCATGGGCTTGAGCTAGGATGCTTGATGGCTCGTGGGCAAGGCTTGGCTGCTGAATTGTGGGCACATGGCAGGCATATGCATTTGACCAAACAGTTGAGGGGAAGTTGCTACACAAGACCTGGTCAAAGGGAGGCCGTTGTGGGCGATTTAAGCCACAACCTCATCATAGGTATGTAGTTAGGGGCAGTTACCAAATTAGTTGCTGAAATGGAGGAACTGCCTAACACCTGTCGAGCAAATAAGCAGCCTAGTTGAACAATTTTGCTGAAAATCAGCTATGACCATGTAACTGAGTGGCTTGTGGGCCAGTAAACCCTAGGTAGTTGAGGTTGTCATCTGCCATAACCTTTGTATAAATAGGGGTGCTAGGGAAATCTGTAAGGATAGAGAGTCCTTGACCAAAATTTGAGTTCCTTGTATTTGAGTGAGTAATCAATATAAGTTTTGAGAGTATTTTCCCTGTAAATTCGTGTGTGTTGGATTTGTGAGTGTCTGTGTATCCCATATTCGTGTTTGGTGTGGCTGGTTGCAGTGACAACGCCTTCACGAATAGCCTCTTTTATGAGAGAAATTGAAAAACGAGAGTTACCCCATGACACTTAGTGTGGAGGCAACAAAATTTTGTATCAACAATACCTTATTTTTACAAATTTTTAAAACTTTTATGTTGTTACATTTTTTTAAGTGCAATGCACGTAGTTTGCTGATAATAATGCCTTGTCTAGTATGATGGAAAACTAAAAAGATAAAAAGTTAAAAGAATATATAAAATATCATATTTGGTAAGAAGAAAAATGAAAAAAGATTGAAAAGTAGAATGATTACCTTTCCTTCTAATTTACCAAAATCTATCCCTCTAAAATTGAGAAGAAAAGTGGATGAAAGTAAATTATATATATTAAAATATATGTTATGTAGATTTATATCCATTAATATATGCATACATCCTATTTATCTATTATATATTAAGTACACATTAATTTTATACATATAGATACAATGGTAAAATAGGCATCTATACTTTTTCCGTCCTTTCACTTTTTCATTTGTATCAAATATTAAAAAAAAATCTTACTTTTCATTCCTTCTACCAAACACAAATTATATACGGAAAAAGAATTAATTGCACGGGAGGTCAAAGTATGGGGTTTGTCAACTCATGATTAAAACTATGTAATTTAGGTAGCTATTTCACCAAAATTTGAATAAAAATTTGGTCAAGAGTTATCCAAATTATTTTTTTGTTCATACTTAAGTATCACGTGACAAGTTTATGATAAAAAAATCGTTAGTAATCTGAACGCTATCTGTCTGAGGGATCATATAGAAACATATTTAATACTTTAGGGACTAAAATGAAACAATTGAAACATTGAGGATCAAAATGAGATAAATTTCATACTTTAGGGACCTCTAGTACAATTAACCCAAAAAAAAATTACTTCCCTAAATGATAAAAAATATATCACTCCTACTTTTCATCCACCTTACCAGAGACACCATGTAAAAAAAAATTCTAAAAAATATTGCATAATGCATTATGAGAAATTTTCTGAAAAAAGTTGTCACATGATGACAGAGTTTTGGTGGTCTCATGACATAAAGTCCGTGTAAAAGATGTAAAGTAGCCAATGCACACGTGTTGTCAATTAACATGGCTGCAAATGTCTTGAATAATTCCAAAATTCTTAGATTTGTCACTTTTAAAGCGGAACAAAGTAGGAAACTCATAATTGTTTTTTGCGTTCAACACTAATTGCAAAATTATTTTTGAATGCCTTCACCATATATAGAAGCCTCCAAGAAATTTGGATTTTTGTGAGATGAGTTGAATGGCTATAAATATCAACCAAGAATAATTCGTTATCAATGTGATAAAAAATTTTGACTTGAATTTTATTGATTTAGTATTGTACAAATCATTAGAAAACTAGATAATTTTTAATTAATTTTATCAACATGGATTGAGCAAATTTGTAGTTTATATAAAAGACTTATTGATGCTTGGCATAGTTGAGGAAAAACAGTTTCTACCTTAAATTTCTTATTCACGGTTTATACGAGTGGATACTATTGTGACATAATTATTAAAAAAAGTATCATGATATGATTAATCAAAAATTTAAAAGTCAGTCTGATTAATTTTAGACACAAACTTAAAATAATTTGTTCCAATTCTAGAACGACAGAAAATGACACTAAAACTGACTAAACTCAATCAACATGTTATTGAAAGTTTTTTAGTTACTGATGTGTTGAAAGGATCAATATTATCGAGATGCCGGTCCAAAGGGCCATGCCTAAAAGACCCATTCGAATCTCTGATCAAAAACCTCTTAAAGTGTACTTCCTGCTACAAACGAGCTTATCAGCTAAAAATACTTCAGAAATGCACGAAATTCCCCACACTTTCTAATCACTAATTGATGCAAACGTGCGTTGCACGTGAATCATTCTAAGTATAAATTATTTTATATAATTATTTAAAATATGTTACACTTAAATCATTTTGAGTATAAATCATTCTATATAATTATTATCAAAATTTTGTTTATTCCAAAGTTTGGGACATTCGTAGAGCTATGAAATTGCGAAGTCACTTGAATTTTGTTGCTATTGGATAATCATAAAATAATTCGCCTTCTCTCCGCCTTCCTTCCTCTTCTAGTTTCATTGGAAGAGTTGTGAAAGAATGAATAAAGCTAATAAAAGATGATTTCCTACTAAATCGCCTCATCAGTCATCCATAACTAGCAATGTAGTTGTAAATGATTGGCGATGTATACTCAAACCTTTAGGTGATGAAGATTACGAGATAATAATTATATTTGAGCAACTGAGAAAAAATACATTTCTCACAATTTATTTCTAATTTTTCACATTTCTTATTGGAAATTTGTTTTTACTGACTCACATTTTTGTGCTCTATACATTCCTCATGCAAGGGGATAGGAAAGCATTCGTTCTTAGTCCCAAAACACGCGAACAAAGCCTCTCTCTAAATCGAACAGACTTTGCTCTCAATTGGATATAAGATAATTAGATAATAAGTCTAATTTATAAGTATTAACCAATTAATATCTTGGGTTTTTTGCATGGCACCCACTGATCAAATTCATAGTTATCAATAGTTTTTTGAAGGCAATAATTCACAGGTATGGATAGTTATTTTTTTGTAACTAAGTATTATATCCAATACTTAATTACAAGATAAAGAATTATTATGAAAAAGCAAAAACTTAAAGAAATACAATGTAACGATCAGCGCATGCAATCAACTCAACTATCATTTGAGGCAAATATCTAATAACTCATTTACAATGCGTTACATGATGAGTTTTTTTTTTTTTCGGTCTAGCTAGCCTTGTTGTAAGGTACATGGTTTACAGTTGAAGCTACTATAAAGGCAACGTAGTGACTAAAAAATTGATGCTCACCCTTTCCTAGATCATCAGGGTCACCATGGACAACTACAGCCCTTCCAACGATGGAATGTGGTCTATAGAGTAAAATCTACAAACAATAACCTATATTAAAGTTAAGGGTTAATCTCAACTTACACTCTGAAAAATCACTGAAATCTCAATTTATACTCTCAAAGTTTAAAAATATTAATTTACACTCCGAAAGATATAAATACGTATCAATGTACACCTAAGACTAACTGTCATCTATTTTGTCGTTAAAAAAGTTTAGTTCAATTATAAATTGCACCCCTCAAAATTTAAATATTTCACATTTATGATCCAAAAAAAATTTTATCCATTAATACTCGTTAAATAGCTCTCAATTGTATCGTATCATAACATTTTCGTGTCATGTTCGAGTCAATAAAAAAATATTTTTAACAACAAATATTTTCGTGTCAAGTCAATTACGTTGTGTCTTATATTTCACATTTACGACAATTTGGTCAAATGGTACTCCTTATCTTGTAAAAATTTTGCCTTCTTGAGGTCGAGGATTCAAGCCCCCTTCTCCCCTCCCCCTCCCAAAAAAACAAAAAATTATAGGATGGGTGACCCCCTAGAAAGTCCAGGTGTTACACCCCTAAAAAAAATATATATATAAAATACTATTTCATATTTTTAAAAAATTAAAAAATACCAATTTTTTTTATAATACTTGTTAAATAACTATTTTTTATCTACAATTGTGTTATTCATATCTAACTTAAATTTAATCGGATAATCAAAAGATTTGTATCTAACTGTAGACAGAAAATAGTTATTTAAAGAGCATTGTAGGCAAAAAAATGGATGTTTTATAATTTTTTTTAAATTTTGAAAAATATTTTTTATTGACTTAAACACAACACGAAGATGTTATGATACGATACAATTGAAAGTTATTTAACGAGCATTAATGGATGTAATTTTTTTTTGATCATAAATATGAAATATTTAAACTTGGAGAGTATAATTTATAATTAATCCAAAATTTTTTAATGGAAAAATAAACAAAATCAGTCTCACGTGCACATTGATACGAATTTATATCTTTCAGGGTGTAAATTGATATTTTTAAACTTTGAGGGTGTAAATTAAAATTTGAGTGATCTTTCGGGGTGTAAGCTGAGATTAGCCCTAAAGTTAATTGTGCAATGCCACACTGTATGTGCAACAAAAATAACTATGTAAACTAAAATTATACTAACAGTGGTGATACGTGTTGAAAGTGTGGTATTTCAAATATAGTAAAATCACTTATTGAAACTTTTGATATGAAACATGTAATGTATAAGAAAAAACAGTAGCAATCAAATCCTTCAACTTTGCACAGAATATAGTTTGAACGAAACAGTTACAGTAAATAGTTACACCAGTTTTAATGAAACAGAAACAGTTACATGAAAGAGTTACACGTAATTATTTGTATAATCTAATATAATTACTAACCCGATTGCAGAACAGGAACTGATATTGAACTTTAGGTAGATCAAGGCTAGTGTTTGACACTATGTCCTTAAGACAGATTTCGCCCCCACGCACGATGCTTATGGAATATCAAGCGTCTGCCTCCCAGGATACAATGATATTTACACGGATAGAAGTAGCACTCCAATCTATCCGTCCAGCGAACCAAACTTGTGTTGTGTACTCTCCAAATGCACTGGCTTAATGCCGAAAATCAGACTGCCTTAATGTAATGCACAGTCTGCCTTAATGGTGAAAAACCGAATGATTAAGTGTTGTATGAATGGTAATGATCCTGGGTAGTTATTGACTCTTTGGTGACTTTTCGGACAGTCACCACACTAAAAGACGCAACCTAGGAAGACAACTACAACAGCCAGTAGACACCTTCAATAACTGTTCACCATGAACAGACACAACTCAATTTCGGAATAAATCCGAACCATTGCGATCCACGGATACCCAAATTAATTTCGGGTTGCCCATTTATTTAAATGAATTTTCTCCAAAAAGATAGGGCTTGGTCTAAACCACACCCGTACCCGAGCCCGGCCGGGTCGGGTCGTGGCGAGGCGGGCGGGCGGCGCGCGCGCGTGTGTGGTCGAACCGAAGGCATGTAGGTGCTCGCTCCGCTCATAAAACTGTGGTATCCCTTGGGGCCCAACCCATTGAGCAAACTTGGCCTATATATGCCTATGTTGGATCTCTTCCTCAACCAATGTGGGATTGGTGTCAAATCCCACATTACACTTTCCTTTATTTCCATATTTCAAGAGGGTCACTTTGAAGCCTATTTTCTCATTCATTTCTTACTCGATTTGAGCAAATGAATATACTACATATTCTCCTCACGGAGTAGAATATGAACCCACGAAATTTTATTCAAAATAATAATTGGGTCCCACTTTAATTTAGGCTCAAAGTCGACCAAAAACTCGGTTTTTATACTTAAAAATCTGATTTGGTCCGACAATGCGTACAACAATGACACAGTAATGGCTGCACGAATTTCTCTCATTAACCAGGAACGAAGTACAATATTTAAGATAAAGCCGCTATATTGATAGATATCTATGAATTTTTGTTTTATAGGAGATATATGATGGGGTGGAAAATTTTCTAGTAAGGATTAAATAGAATGTACCATCTTCACCAACTGTAGCATTGCCAAGATCACCGGCATGACGATCGTCATCCTCTAGAGCACCATGCACTTTGCTTACATGATTGAATGCGATCCTGCAAATTGACGCGATCAAAATCATATTCATTGAAGTATCATCTTGCTTGTTCCCCATCCCTCAATTCTCCATGGATACCTATAAAATGAAGATGACAATGGAGAATAAAGATAACCTGTTGACATGAAACCATTTGTTGTGTCACCAGGAGCATGGACATGTAAACCATGAGGCCCAGGTTTCCGGCCACAAAGTGTTCCTTTAATTGTAGTTAGACTTGAGACAAAACAAAGAGAATAGTTGTAATTCCAAGTTCAGTCACGTTCTTAAAGAAGCAGCATTTCAATCTTCAAGACTCCAACGAACACAACTTTGTTCCCTGTAATTGAACCGACGAAGAAAAACAATGATGCAACAATATGTATTCAGAGAGAGAGGGGTATGAAAAATAGAAAAATTGTTCTTGAATTTCAGTGTGTTCCAATTGGCAGTAGGGGTCGTCTTTTTATAGACTCTAGGCGTCTGTTCAATTAAACTGAACAGGCAAGGGACGCCACTATCCGTCACACCTATTCAAAGACACACTCTAGATGGCGATAATTATACGACATGTATTTTAAAAACTAATTTAAAAGACGGTTGAGTTAGGCACTAGACGGCGAAGGCAGCAGACCGCGAGGCGAGGTGAAATGACCACGGGAGGGGGCGACCCAAGCCAAGGCCTTGGGCCCCACTTGCCAAGGTGCCAAAAGGCATGGCACCAAAAGCCTTGAGCGCCACCTGCGGGCTCTACTGCTTGCTTCGTCCGCTGCTCTGATTTGATCCATTTTTGACCCAATTTCAAATCCAAAAATTCAGTCTATTATACCAATATAAATTGGTATTTTTTGAGACATAATTTCTTATTCAAATATTAATGGTTCTGATCAAATAATTAATCATGGTCCTACTAATTTCGATGTGTAAGTCCTATTTTAATTTATTTTTCATAACTATTTTTTCAACAATCTCTCACATGAATGAAAATTCAATGTATGATAATGTAGAAACTGGTTCACGTTCAGGTGAAAGGTTACTAAATCTGGATAAGTAGTTAGTGGCCTTGAACTTTCCGCAGTGAAAAACTATCAGATTTACTTGGCTAATCAGTGGACTTGATGTCTTTGAACTGTCAGTCGTTTGTGTAAAACAAGACAATAGAATTCACACAATTTTCCTTCAGACACAATTGGTTCTTACGTTTGTGTTCGTTTTGGCCTAGAACACCACTTGGTTTCATGAATAATATTAGAGTAATCAGCCTACGATTCTCATAGAAGCAGCGCAGCACCTTCTTTACTCACATAGGTGATTTCTGATTAAGAGTATCATGTTATACCCCACTTGGACATTTTCAAGTCATAAAATATCATTAAAAGTGTAACTTATCATAGTTCTCGCGACAAATATGCACTGTTTCATCATAGGAATGAGAAGGAGTTTAAAAAACCTCCTGAGTGCGTACTGAGTTACACATAATTCAGTTGTCCCTTTGAACTTAGATATTGGGATCTTCAATCAGCTAAGTTGGGTTTCCATTATGGTGACTCTTGGTTAAATAATAGGTTTTAAGCTCATTCCCCTCGATAAACTTTTCACTTGTTATCTAGTCAAACCTTTTATAAGTGGATCCGCAATATTATCCTTTGACTTCACATAATCAATGGATATAATATCATTAGAGAGCAATTATCTAACGGTATTGTGTCAATGACGTATGTGTCTAGACTTACCGTTATATATACAATTATGTGTCCTTCCAATTATAGATTGGCTATCACAATGAATGCATATTGCAGGCATAGGCTTTGGCCAATTTTGAATATCCTCTAAGAAATTACAAAGCCATTCTGGTTCTTCTCTACCTTTATCTAAGGCAATGAATTCAGATTCCATTGTAGATCTAGCAATACAACTTTACTTTGAGGATTTTCAAGACACGACTGCACTACCCAAGGTAAAGACATATCCACTCCTGGATTTTGAGTCTTTAGTATCGGATATCCAGTTAGCATCGAGATATCCCTCAAGTACAGCTGGGTACTTTGTGTAGTGCAAACCATAGTTTTTGGTATGCTTTAGATATCTCAAAACTATAATACTTGCTTTCTAGTGGTATTTTCCGGGATTACTAGTATATCGACTTAGCTTACTCACAGAGTATGCTATATCTAGACGGGTACAATTTATAATGTACATTAAACTACCAATTATATGTGCATATTCTAATTGAGATATACTCTCATCATTCTTCTAAAAATGGATATTAACATCGACAGTTGTTCTCGTTGGTTTTATCTCATACTACTTGAACTTATCAAGTACTTTCTTAATATAGTGAGTCTGAGATAACATGAGTCCATTTGACATTTTAGAAATTTTAAGTCCTAGTATTACGTCAGCAACACCTAGGTCTTTCATTTCAAACCTATTTGTCAACATCTGCTTGGTAGTTTTAATGACACTGTTATTGTTGTCTATAATTAGCATGTCGTCTACATAAAGACATACAATAACGTATCCACTATAAGTGCTCTTGACATATACACATTTGTCACACTCATTTATTTTGAACCCATTTGACAACATTGCTTTGTCAAAATTTTTATGCCTCTGCTTCGGTGCTTGTTTTAAACTATATAGAGATTTAACAAGCTTGCATACTTTCTTTTCTTGTCCATTAGCAATGAACCCCTCAGGTTTATTTCATGTATATTTCTTCATCTAATTCACCATTTAAGAATGATATATTTATACCTATTTGATGTATTTTAAGACCATTTAATGCAGTTATAGCACTTCATATCCGTATGGAAGTAATTCTAGTAACTGATGAATAAGTGTCAAAATAATCCAATATTTCCCTTTATTTATATCCTTTGACTACAATTTTAGTTTTGTACTTGTCAATGGATCCATCGGCTTTCATCTTCATTTTAAAGATCCATTTACAGCCTAAAGGTTTGTTACCTGGTGGAAGATCCATCAACTCACATGTATGATTCCTCATAATGTATTCAATTTTAGAATCGACAGCTTCCTTCCAATAAGGAGCTTCGGGGGAGGACATAACTTCTTTGAATCTTTGAGGATCATTTTCTAATAGATAAGTTAGAAAATCAGGACCAAATGACTTCAAAATCTTTGTCATCTTGCTATGTCTAGGTTCATCTTCAATGAACTCATCGTCTTAACCATTACTAGTTGTAGCCTCAATTGGTCTCTTTAATAAGTTTGATTCATGTGACATATCAAATGAAAAATTATTTTCAAAGAATGACACATTCATTATATGCACATCATGAATCTTAGATTTATGAACAAGAAATCGATATGCACTACTGTTATGGGCATAATCAATAAATACACAATCAATAGTTTTTGGTCCTATCTTAACATTTTTAGGTTTAGGAACTACCATTTTTTCTAGATACCCCAACACTTTTAAGAATTTATAGGAAGGTCTTTGACCTTTCCATAATTCATATGGTGTCTTATTAGTTTTCTTGTGAAGCACCTTGTTAAGAATATAATTAGCAGATAATAAGGCTTCCCCCGACAAGTTCTGAGATGCTCCCGAACTTGAAAACATAGCATTCATCATTCCTTTTAATGTTCGATTTTTGCGTTCAGCTACGCTATTTAATTGAAGTGAGTGATGCTAATAGAAATCGATTTTTGCGTTCAGCTACGAACTTGAAAACACCTTTCACAGTTCCCCGGCAACGGCACCAAAAACTTGACTTGATCCGAAATGTGTACACCCAAGTGCAGGCGGTCAAACTGTAGTAATAATCCGGTTTGAGTCCGGAGTCGAATCCACAGAGAACTTTTGTTGGTATTTTTGAGATAAGCAGTGGTGGAGACCTATTGATTGTAACCCTTGAGATTTGTTGTGAGGTGTGAGATTTCCTGGACAGAATATAAGATTCTTTCCAAGAGAATTTTCTTAAAAAAATATGAGATAAGCTCTAATGAAAAAGAGTCACTCTTTAGTTCAAGGATCTGGACATGTAGTTAATTATCCGGTTTGTTATACTTGTGTTTGGTAACTCAATTAACTCCCATGTCAACAGCAAGTTAATTGGAAGATAAAGATGGAATGTGAGAATTAAGAACATGATTCCGATGTCTTTCTAGAAGTTTACAAGAATTGTCTGTACCGAGACTTAACCCGTCTACAAACAAGCAAGTGTTTCTACAAGACATCCAATCATGACATTAATATTTCATTCTTTAAGTGAAGCACAATAATGGGGAGGATTAAAGGGTAGTCATGAAGATCTAGCCGGGGTACTTGCCTTGAACCGATGAGTCTTTCTATGCAAGAGTCATCCGTGTCATAGAAAGAACCCACGGTTATACAAAGTACCTTAGCTTTGCTAGATGCAATCAATCATCCAATAAGCAAAGAGAAATAAACGTTAAGCATAAGAACAATGCACAAATATAATTCCCGGATAATTTATACATGCTCTTCTCCTCTTACTAAAGAGTGAATGAGAAACTACTCACTCTTCATGGCTTTGGTAAAGTTAGAAAAGTGAGTGATGCTCATCCCTCCAAGTAGAGGACTTACAAAATGAAATAAAAATAAACAAGGAGCCAATCTTTAACAAAGAATGAGTGAATCATATCCCACCATTCACGACTTTGGTAAAGCTCTAGAAAAGTGGAAGAATTTCACTCATCTAAGAAAGAAAGAAGCTCAAGCAATGGAAGTGAAGTACATAAACAATAAAAGTAGAAGAAAGCTAGTCACATTTGGAGGGTGGCTTCCTCAACCAAGGAATGGAGGGTTGCTTCCTCAACCAAAAGATGAACTAACTCCCTTCTATGCATGTAAGTGAAAGCATAAGCATAAAACTACTTTTATAACAAGCTAAGAGATGTTGGACTAAAGCCAAACTAATCTCTAAAATAACTACTTCATACAAGGAAATGTAAGCTAAACCTACAATATGAGTGGGAGTCTAAGCCTCCATCAACCTCTCTACTTGGTTCCTTTAGCTCTCCAACAATGGGAGTATTTATAGGCAAGAGGAGGGGACAAGAGGGGGTGAATGAATAGTGTATGCCGCCCAAATCCAAGTGAAAAACCAACTACTATGCAGCCAGTCTATGGAGAACGTTCGAACGTGAATTGGCATTCGAACATTGTCTCTATTTTTGCTTTATGGTTGTTCGAACGTTGTCTGCCGTTCGAACGTTTCTTTTGTTTGTGCATTATGGGCGTTCGAACGCCAGATGTGGTCTGACCTTCTCACTCAAGTGGCTTGTGGTCTTCTGTGAAGTTCATTTCCACACTCTATGCAGTAGTCTGGTCTTCAATCAACTCAAGTGCACGTTCGAACGTGAGTTGGCGTTCGAACGTGACACTCAAGTGCCTCAGAGCTTCAGAGTCTTCTTTCCTAGCTGCAACACGCCTTCTCTCAGCAATCAGGTCTGCTACAGTTCAATGTGGACGTTCGAACGTGAGTTGGCGTTCGAACGTTCTGGCTGTGCTCCAAGCTTCTCCAATTTTGTGCTCTACTGTGTTGGTGTTACATTCAAGTGTGGTACTTGTTGTTCTTGAGTCCTTGTTCAGTTTAGGGCCTGAAATGACATCACTTAAACTCCATCAAAGTACAATTAGTCTTAAAACGGCATAGTAAAATGCTAATTTTAAGTGCTAATCACCTATCAAGGAGGAGGGCGCCAACAGGTGGTCTTGGAGGGCGTCTGCTTTGGGAGAAGGTGCCTCTAGAGGGGCGTCTACTTTTGGGGAGAGGGTATCTCCTAGAGGGGCACCTACTTTGGGGAGAGGATGTCTCCTAGAGGGTGCTACTACAAAATAATAGAATACAAAATTCTATTTTTTATTTATTTATTAAAACAACATATTGAACACAAGAACCAGAATACAAAAATTTTGTCTTTAACACAACTGTCTTAGATTATAATAATATGTAATCTAATTATACAACCAAGTCATAAAACCCAAAATTTATCTTAAGATTGTTATTCAAAACAATGTGTATATAATTAGATTTAGGAAACTTAATAACTGTTGCAAATCTAAAATAGAACGCCTACTATTTAAAGCAAAATAATGCACTCACATGGACGTAGAACAACAACAACGATCAGAACTAGAAAATCAGAATAAATCCGAGCCCTGTATCCACAGTCTCCTTAAGATAAATTTGCTCCCTCTCGGTGCTTAAGGTTGATGAGCAATTGTCTCCCAATATAGAACATATTTACGTTCTTGAAGAAGCAAAACTTCAATCTCCAAGACTCTAGCGAACACAACTTTGTGCCTTGTACTTGAACCGACGAAGAAAACAACGATGTAATAATATGTATGGAGAGAGAGAGGTATGAAAAACAAAAGAATTGTTCCTGAATTTCAGTGTGTTCCAAATGACAGTAGACCCCTTTTATAGACTCCAAGCGCCTGTTCAATTAAACTTAACAGGCAAGGGACGCCACTGTCCATCACACCTGTTCAGAGACACACTTTGGACGATGACAATTACATGGTACATATTTTAAAAATTAATTTAAAAGATTGTCACGTCATGCACTGGACGACGAAGGTAGCAGACCACGAAACGAGACAACCACATGAGGGGACGCCCCAAACCAAGGCGCTAAGGCCTTGGGCCCCACTTGCTAAGGCACCAAGAAGCAAGGCAAAGCAAGGCGCCAAAAGCTTTGGGCGTCAGTTGCGGGCTCCGCTGCTTGCTTCGTCCACTGCTTCAATTTGATCCATTTTTTACCCAACTCCAAATCTAAAAATTCAGTCTATTATACCAATACAAATTGATAATTTTTTAGACATAATTTCTCATTCAACTATTAATGGTTCTAAACAAATAATTAAATCATGGTCTCACTAATTTCGATGTATGAGTCCCATTTTAATTTATTTTTCATAACCATTTTTCCAACACTAACACCCTCATTGCTACTAAGAACTGCGACAGCTTTCAACATTGTTATGTGTGATTTAAGCAAGTGACAATAACATTATTTTATTAGTTAGCTACAATATCAATAAGTATGATAACCAGGTCTTATTAGCCAAGTGCACATAGGAGACCTAACATCAGGTAGCTGGTCTACTAGTTTACACGGATTGAGATAATTATAGACTTGCATATAGAGAAAACCCACGAGGACAGAGTTTAAATAAAATTCAGGTAAAATAAAAATGAAAGACCCAGAAAAGTAAAACACAGAGAAAACTTTCATCACCATCACCATCACCATGAACCCCCGTAAAAAATGGATTGAAGTTAAGATAGATTTGTGTTCAACTGGCACAAGACCTTCAATGGACCATAGGGCGTATTCTACCTAAAGGCACAACTAACTATTATAGGAGGGATGCCCACAACTCTTCCTCCCCCCTAAAAAAGTTGTTGTAGCAATTCAACCATTGAATGTCCTCCAGACTTCATCATTATGCGAACTTCTCTGTATGGTTGAGTGAAAAATTAAGGGCCATTGAAGGGGTCCCAATAAGTTTTCATGCTCTAGCCTAGTAAAGCCGAATTCCATTTTGCTATTTTTTCTGCTTTATCTTGTGTGGTTGTAGGTCAATGTGTGTGTGTTTGTTTCACAAAGGAAAGGCCATTAAAAGGATTCCACAATTTTTAATAAATTTAAGTATATTAATTAATAATACATTCATTTTGCATTGCTTATACTTCTGCCAACACTAGTGCACGAACACAAATAGAGTGCATGAAAATTCGAATAATCGTAACATATTAGACAAATTGTCTAAAGCCAAATTAATTACTATTAATAGATCTTATCTAACATAAAATTTCTCACAGATATCCAACCAACTTAAACATACAGAAAACCAATATCCAAACAATAAATTCAAAATCCAATTTAACAAAAGATCACAACAGACTATTCTGAGAAGACCCTTGAGGAACCAAACTCCAAAACGGAAAAACAAACTAGAAACTCAAAATAAGTATGAAATTAGATGAACAACATAGATCAAATCAGAGACATAAACCTGAAAACTGCCATCAACATGATTTTGTTTTTTATTTTTGGTCTTCTTCTTACTATCTTTTCGTGTTTTGGTCAGCTGCAGTGCAGGTGCGGCCGTAATCCCTTTTGACTGCATTTTTTTTTTGTCAAATTCACACAACATAGAGGTAAAATAACCAAAAAAAAAAATGTTAATATCATGTAACTAAAGAAAAAAAAAGGTTTTGAAGGCTCACTCAAAGAGTAGTTGTATTGAAATCATCTCCGACAACGATGATTTAGGTGCCTGAAAATTCGGATCTTTTGAGTAGGGTACATTTCCATAGAGACAATCCATCGTGTTGGAGTTTAACCTAAACTCTCTAAGTGTTTTATTCCTTATTTATTTAGTATTAATTTACAATTAGAGTTTTAATGGGTTTAAGAGTTTTGACCCATATAATATCCTAGTTAGTTTAGGATTAGTTTATTAGTTAAAGTCTTATAAGTCTTCCTTTAGTTGGTAACCAAAATTTTTTCGGTAGAAGCTTTGTTAGAGAATCTTTGATACTGGAAGATTATTTTTTTTATCTTTTGATGTGAACCTTTGATGCCGACCTTTTTCGGTTATTTTATTTCTTGATTTCTTGTTTTATTTTCTTGGGCTTTGATTAAGTTTTCGTGTGTGTGTGAGATATTTGAGTGTTTGATATTATTTTGAGATCCTACATCTAGTATCAGAGCCAATTTCAAATATGGCAAACAGGAACGAGTTTGTTCAACGCCCAGTTGAAAATTTTGACGGGAGGTCAAATTTTCAACATTAGAAAACATAGATGGAGTTGTTTTTCAAGGTCATGGATTTTTCAGATATTGTGACAAACGAGTTCACAGATCCCGGAGATCTACCAACTCACACAAAAGCCCAAGAAGATGAATTGATAATTAATCGGAAGAAAGACAACAGAGCATTAATATACATCTATGGAACAATTGATTCGTCAATTTATGACAAGGTTGCTCATGTTTTGATTGCAAATGCAGCATGAGATGTCTTGATTTATTGTTATATTGGACAATACAAGGTGAAAAAGTTTCGGTTGCAGACCCTACACAAGTAGTTTGAGCTTCGTCATATGGGAAAATCAGAGAGTATATCTGATTATTTTTCGTGGACGTTGGTTATTGTCAATCAGATGAGAGCCAACGGTAAAGATGTGAAGGATCTCCAGGTTACGAAAAAAATCCTTCGGACCTTATCAATGAGGTTCAAGTTTATTGTCATAGTTATCATGGAGTCAAAGGATCTTGATTCCTTGACAGTTGATGAGTTGATAGGTTCTTTACAAGCCCATGAACAAAGATTGAATGAAAAGACTGAAATTTTAGGAGAAGCCACCTTGAAGACTTAGACGAGTTTCAAGAAGGAGAAGGATGAGTCCCACAATAAATCTCAATTAAATCAGAAGTATCAACATTCAAATAATTAAGATACGTGGCAAAAAAACAAAGGTAATAATTAGGGTGAACAACGTGATCAATCCAAGATAAAATTCTACTATTGTGAAAAATTAGGACACTATAAAATGGATTGCTACAAATTAAGGAGACCTGATAATAAGAATTATCATGCTAAAGTTGCAGAGGACAATAATGATAATTTAGAAGCTTTGTTTTTTACTGATAGTGCAGTGGATGATGTTCAAAAGAATAAGTAATATTTAGATTCAGGCTGCAGTAATCACATGTGTGGTTACGGGGAGATGTTCATTGTATTGGATGAATCTGTTCAATTAGACATTAAATTTGAGAATGCTTCAACCATCCCCATAAAGGGAAAAAATAAAATTTCTATCAAGTTAAAAGATAGGTCTTTGAATGCTATTTCAGATGTTTATTATGTTCCTGGTTTAGCCATAATTTATTGCATATGGGGCAATTGTCAGAAAAGGGTATGATATGAGAATGTTTAATGGAGTTTGTACAATCAACGACAGCCGCAGGGGACTAATAGCAAAGGTAAATATGGCTCCCAATCATTTGTTCCCTTTACAAATTAATTGTCAAAATTTACCTTCTTTTAGTTCTGAAATTTCTGCGGTAATTGGTTATGGTATATGCGGTTTGGGAATGTAAATTTTCATAGCTTAAATTTTCTTGCCTGGAAAAAATTGGTTTTTGGTTTGCCTACTATTAATATTCCTAGTCAAGTTTGTGAGACTTATGTTTTGGGAAAAAAACATAGAGACACTTTTCTTGATAAAACAAGCTTGGTAGTCAAGAAGACCCCTTGATTTGATTCATTCTGATAAAACAAGCCCGGTCATCGAAGAAACAACAAGTTGTTACTCTTTCTACCACCGAAGCAGAGTATTGTGCTACCCAAGCAGTGTGGTTGCGTCGTATGTTTGGATTTTTGCAGCATTCACAAAAAATTCCTTCAAATATTTTTTGTGATAACAAGTCAACAATTGCTTTGTCAAAAAATCCTATTTTTAATGGAAGGACCAAGCATATTCGTGTGAAGTACCATTATATTCATGACTTGGTTATTGATGGTGAGATTGAGATCTTGTATTGTTGTTCAGAAGATCAAGTTGCAGATATTTTTATCAAGCCACTTAAATCCGATGTGTTCGTGAAACTGATCAGATGATGGGGATGATCAAGATTGAAGAGTTTGGTTCAAGGGAGGCTGTTGGAGTTTGACCCAAACTCTCCAAGTGTTTTATTCCTTATTTAGTATTAATTTACAATTAGAGTTTTAATGGGTTTAAAAGTTTTGACCCATGTAATATCCTAGTTAGTTTAGGATTAGTTTATTAGTTAAAGTCTTAAAAGTCTTCCTTTAGTTGGTAACCAAAATTTTTTTGGCAGAAGCTTTGTTAGAGAATCTTTGATATTGGAAGATTTTTTTTTTTTTTTTATCTTTTGATGTGAACCTTTGATGCCGGCCTTTTTCTGTTCTTTTATTTCTTGATTTCTTGTTTTATTTTATCGGGCTTTGATTAAGTTATTGTGTATGTGTGTATGAGATATTTGAGTGCTTGATATTATTTTCAGATCCTAAACATCGTACAATAACTTTATGACACACATATACACACACACTCACAAGAGGAGCAACAACATCAAGGTGAAATTATAGATTACTTTTGCCCAATCTTAAAAAGGGGTATTTCGCATATTGGTTGGTATTTATAAAATTCATAAGAAAAATTCCTCGATAGCCAAGAACACCATCGTCCACATCAGAGAGAATTAAAGAGAGATACAGAGAGAGGGGGAAGTGAAGAGAGGAAGGGCAATTGTTTGTTCTTCGTCGACTTATGAATATGCAAGAGAGAGAGAAAGAAGTATTGCAACACTGAAATTTTGTTGTTTAGTAGAAGCGTAGAGGTGATTGATGAACAAGTAATCAACCCTACAACAACCATAATGATTTGATAATAGATACAAGAAAACCATCAAACACTTGAACATATATATACGTTGCATGCTGCCTCAAAAGGATGTCTAAAATAAAGGATATAACTGAAGGGGAAACGAAAAAGAAAGAGAAACGGAAGGGACATGTAGAGAGACAGTAATGGGTGAGAAGCAAATTGGATGTGATGATAAGGTTTAGCGTGACATTAATTATGGAGGATAAGGATGGTATAGTTGCGTTAGTGGAGGGTAAATGTGAATTTTTTTTTTCAAGTATACTAATATTTTACAATAGTATAAATTATTATATTTGTACCTATCACTTATAGCCAATAGGTCATACTCGATATGAGTTTAGATTCCTTATCCAAGAAGCCATAAATTCCGAGTTTAAAAATCAATCTCGTTAATTTTTTTTTTTACTAAATATCAGTATAAGCAAATATACTTTATAAAGATTAGGACTTTTTAGATTCATAAATCATACGTCACAAACCAAAATAAGATTGATTATTTTATGTAAAATAAGGTTCCTCTTAAATTTGTGAGAGTGATTACTATTAAAAAAAATTGAAGAAAAGATTATTTGATATTGGGATCGAACCTCTATTTAGTTGGCCATGGTGTTTGGCCTGGATCTTTATTGGTTGCACACACACACACACACACACACACACACACACACACACATATATAGACACTAGGGTTAACTCATGTCTGAAGTTACGGTGCAATGTAAGTGAGAAATAATGCATTTGGGTGAGGGGAGAATTCAATGTGATTGATTTTGAGAGGGATATTAGTGGCCGTTGGACGAGACTATTTAAGACTGTCGTATAGGCTTATTAAAATCTGTCATATTTTATACTATAAATATAAATTATAGATATTGAAACGTAGTAATCAACAATATACAAGGTCTCAAAAAAAATAAAAAATCAACAATATAAAGCAATATCTTAGTAGATCACCACCCTTATGTACAATCTATTATAAATCGGTGCCGAAACAATAGCGGTGTTATTACGAAACTTTCTTACTCTTCTTTCGTTTTCAACATTTTTAAGTTTTTGGAATTCCATAAAGAAAGCTTTTGAGGTTGACATTGTTTATTTAGGACTTTAGGTTATTTTCAAAAAGGTGTCGATACTTTGGACCCTATAAGATCTTTAAAATTTTAATTTAAGTTCTAAAAGATTAAAATTTTTATATTACACCTTGAATTAGATAAAAAATAATAATAATGTGTCCTAAAATTAATGGTGTATTTGGTAGGATGAATGAAAAAAATGTAAGGATAGCAAATGAGGGTGATACACTTTCTATTGAGGGAGAAATCCTTCATTCCCCTCCTTTGTGTTTGGTAGGAGGGATGAAAAATAGGAATAATTTATTTTTTTGTATTTGGTAGGATGAAAAAGTAGAATGATGGAAAAAATATAGATATATATCTTATTATTATATCTATATATGAAATTAATGTATACATAATTTGTAATTTATAGATATGATATTTGTATATATCAAATGATATATAGACAAATAATTTACATTTTAAAACACATAATTAATTTTTCATTCATTTTTTCTCTTAATCTTGGAGGGATTGATTTTGGTGAGTTAAATGTAAAGTTAATCCATCTATTTTTCTTCCTTACCAAATGTGATGTTTTATCTATTTTTCAAACTTTTTATCATTTTAATTTTTCATTCTTTTATTTTTTTTTATAAATGTCTATTATTTTGTCCGAAATTCCTTTTTTGCTATATTTTTATACTAGTCATAACCCGTGCCTGAAGACACGATGTAATATAAAATTTGAACGCCCAAAAAATCGATCTCACTATATTAAATAATAATTTTTTTCCCTTCATTTATTTGATTACATAATTTAAAATTTATTTTTACCCATTATTTTCTTAAAAATATTAACAATTTTCTCAAAATACATAATTTGACAAAATTTTCTCAACATGTGTATACTATCGTGTATGAATAATGTCTAAAATAAAAATTATGTTAAACTATAAATTAATCAAATATTAAATGATTGAACATGTAATAGAAATAGATGATATGATATTTTTAAGAGAAAAAATATGTAAGAGATAAAATTCAAGTTGGTAGGTATTTCTTTTTAGTATATAGATTGTCTTATTTTGGTACACATTTATTTATACATTTTTGATATTAAGTATCGTGTCACTCGCCCTCTTTAAAGCATAAAAATGTGTGCAGGTCATTAAAAAATCCAGAGAGTCCACGAGAAACGGACTCGGAGAAGTACTCACGCGCACAGCCCAAACTGTCATACTCTCGTGAAAGCAGCTTTCAATTGCTTGTGTGCCGCTGTTTCTTTCTTCTTCTTCGCTACTAAAAGACACTTTCTCCGGTCTCACTGCTGAAAATATCATCTCTCTTCAGTTGCACACGTGTACCCATTGTTACTTTGCATTACTTTAGAGTTTAGCCCATACAAATCTCTAGTCTCTAGTAGCCTAGTAGAATGTGAGATCTATACTTGTTTCTTCATCTCTGATAGCATTCTCTTTGTTTCTTCGATACCAACAAACCCCACCTTCAGATTCCCTTATTTGCTCTTCACTCTCCTCCTCTTCTTGATAAACTCCAGATTTTCTTGCAAAATTTGGTGACAAAGTGACTTTGATTCAAGGAAAGGTGACGACTGCTATATAGCTCAAAACGGTTTTGATTTTTTCGAGTCTTCGATTCAGATACATAACAAGATGGTCAATATTTGATCAGTCTTTTATTACCACTCCGTGTAATCCAATCTGGGTTATCTCAAATTTCAGTTACTTTGTATAGTTGTATTTTTCCTCACGGGAGTTCAAAGATTATAGGTGGTTTTGCACCATTTTCTGGGAAAATTTGGAAACAAAGTGACTTTGATTTCAACTAAAGGTGACAATTGCTATTATTTCTAATGGGTTTTATTTTTTGGAGCCAGATTTTGTATATAACTCAGTTTAGTAGACAATGCTCAACTTGGACTAGTTTTTGATTCGTTTTTGTTAATTTCAATCTTAATGTTTTGAATTTCCTGCACTCCTATGTAGAATCTAATAAATTACTGCTGGGATTTGATAGATTTTGAGAAATTTCATCCGGGTACAATCCATTCTTTTTGTGTAAAATGGTGAATTTGGGATTATTTTCTGGGAACAAGCCTGTGAAGTCGGCAATTATAAGCTTCAGAATACCTTATTATACCCAGTGGGGGCAGAGCCTTCTGGTATGCGGTTCCGAACCAGTGCTTGGGTCGTGGAATGTGAAGAATGGTCTTTTGTTGAGCCCTTTTCACCAAGGTGATGAGCTAATATGGTGTGGAAGTATACCTGTCCCGGCTGGGTTTGGATGCGAGTACCGCTATTATGTGGTGGATTATGAAAGAAATGTCCTGAGATGGGAGGGTGGAAAGAAGAGGAAAATGTTGCTGCCTGATGGGGTTCAGGATGGAGGGTTGATGGAGCTTCATGATCTTTGGCAGGTGCTGCTTTGTTCTGTGTGTGTGTTTTATAAATTTAATCCCTTACTTGTTTCTCTTTTTAGGTGAAATCCTTAGTTTGTTGCAAGAATCTTTTTGTTCCTAATGTTTTTTTTTTTTTTTGATCGTTCCTAGTGTTTTTTAAAGACAAAATATTATGAAGGAAACATTCACTCGAATATACACCTGCGTGATTCCCTGATATGTTGGGTTGTTAGGGTAATCAAACTTTTGGAATCTTTGTTAAAGGAGTCAGTAAAGTGTGAATAGAGAACAAACTTGTAGGAATTAGTGCTCCACGTACAATTTTCCAGTTAACTTGGATGTTATGTTATGATAAGCTCTTTTTGGAATATGACAAGCATCCCATGTTTAGAAGTTGTGATATTCTCAGTTCTCTTTTTACTTTCTTTTCCTCGAGTTCTTGGTGACCGTAGGGAGTATTAGTTGTTGTTTCCAACTTTCTGACCATGAAGTTTGTTCTGAATTCTGAGTACTATGTTATTATGACATTTTCTTTTCCGGAATTAGATATACACCTGCTTTTGTGGCAGTTTTACCGATGCCCATTGAGCAGGAATGCCCAGAACATGGTTGTTAACCTGTATAGAGCTGCTGCACTGTATTGCATGTATGAGTTGGATGGGACTTGTATGAGGGAAAGGTGAGCAGGCACTTCCTTACTCTTTCTCCCCCCAGATCAGGTCTTTCCAGTGCTAGGATAACATTGATACCTTGTACAGGACTTCAGCTTAGAAGGATATGCCCAACTCCATTTACTTCTTGGATTTGAGGGCTTTCTCATCTTCAAATGCCTAAGTCTGTCTATTCATCCAAAGATAGAGTGATCTATGGTGTGCAATATGTTTCTGGAGCTTTTGATGACGTGCAATGTTATGTTTTTTTTTTTTGGTGAGAAAGAGCACATGTACTTAGTAGGGCTCTACACCCCATCTATCAGAAAACAGTGGTGAAAACTTAAATGGCCAAGTCTTGACAGTCTTTGTAGGATAGCAGATTATGTGCTGTTCCACTCTTTTTAAGGCTCTAAGCCTTTTATTGCCCCTTTAAACATGAGATCTAAGTTTTATTATACTTATCCACACTTTGAAAAGTTTTTGCTTATGCATTCAGCAGCCTTTCACTCAGGTGATTGCATTTCTAATTGTCATCAATTATTTAAATTGCTTTTATTGACTCTGTAACTTGAGCTAGATATTTGCTTACCTGCTCATTTTTTGTTGTTGATAGAAAAACTTGGAATAGTATGCTTTAAATTAATCCTTTTTCAGCACCTCTTCTCTGCTTTTGTATTTTGTACGAAATTCAGAGTTCATCACTCCATTTTGTTCATTTGTTTTGCTTACCTGCTCATTTTTTGTTATTGATAGAAAAACTTGGAATAGTATGCTTTAAATTAATCCTTTTTCAGCACCTCTTCTCTGCTTTTGTATTTTGTACGAAATTCAGAGTTCATCACTCCATTTTGTTCGTTTGTTAACTGAAGGGAGGGGGCTATTTGAGCTTTCTGTTGTCAGATTCATTTATAATGATGGGTTAACTGGTTTTATTGTTGTCTTCTTTAATCTTTTGGTAAGATAAATATTTTATTATGTCGAAGGAAAAAGCTACACACTTTATGGAATACAAAAAGAACATGTAGAAGAATTGGAGGACAAGACATCCTATGAAAAATCCTTGCATAAAAATAAAAACAGAAAAGAATACATCAAATAACAATTCCACACCATCTATCCAACCTCTAACCTGATATTATACAAAAAAGGAAGATCATCAAAATCATCTGTCATTGACATCATTATTATTTAAGTCATAAAGCGAACCGAAGCGAACAAGTCTAGGCGAGAAGCGAGAGGCGAAGTGAAGCGAACAGTAAAAAAAACAAGCAAATATTTTAGTTTAATTACTTCTAAATATCTAAGTTGTTTCACTTGATAAAACTCAGAATCACCATAAACAGAGAAGAAGAATCCCAGCCAAAATAAAACAGAAGTATAGAAACACAAACACAGGATCCTAGCCAAAATAAAACAGAATCAGAAAAAGAAGCAAGAATGAGTAGCAAAAGAGGAGAAGAAGGACAAAAGAGGCAGGACCAGAAGAAGTAGAAAAAGAAAAGAGGAGAAGGAGGAAAGAAAATAACATACATGTGTTCTGTCGAAGAAGAAGACAGAAGCAACAGAAGCAGCAGATCTGGTAAACTATTTTTTGCCTTTTATTGGTACCAAAAACTTCAAGCTAGTGTATTATCTGCCTAATAGAAACCCCTAGTATTTAGAAGGTTGCACAACACCATGGTAACAGTTCATTCCTACAATCATATGCTTAGACACAAGGATCAAAATATCGTTTTGAAACAGTCGAAACATTCGAAACGTTACCGTTTCCAAGGAGACCGAAACGAATCAGTGATGGAATTGAAATTCTAATATTTCGAGGTGTTCCATAATGTTTCGAAATATTTTGTTATATTTCAATGCATTTGCACAATTATTTCGGAATATTTTAATGTATTTTAAGATTTTTTGATATATTTCGACCAATGTTTTGAAAAAATAATTCTTAAATTTATATTATTTTTCATTCTGTTTTCGAAACGGGTTAAAACGTTTCCGAAACATGTCGAAACGTTTCCATTCTCTAGGTGACCGAAACAATGCACCGAAACGAAATTTTGATCCTTGCTTAGACATATTCACCTAATGCCATGAAATTGTTCCAAAAACATCCACTACCATTTTAAGATCATAAATTTTTGAACATCTCTTCTTGGGAAAAAATATCATTAGCTAATTGTAAATAAAAAACTGACCTCTTATCTCTACCTATCTCAAAATTTTCCGTCAAATTTGACCTTTTTTTTCTCTCTTTACTATCTACTCAACCCGTCTTCAACCAAGGTGGAAAGAAAAGGAGACAAAGGATCCCTTGCTGCAAAGCTTTAAATCCTTAAACCTTCCTCTTGGCTTACCATTCAAAATTATAGAGAAATTTACTGAATGTAAACAACATGTAATCTACTTCCACTATCTTTTTCAAAAACTGTTGTTTCCAAACAAAATCCAAAAAAATCCTACCCTATATAGTCATTAATTCAAAATCGAACTTGAATGCCAGCCATTCTTTTACGGTTGACCCATACTCGTCCACCACTTCATTGGCCCTAGGACAATATCTAGAAAATTCGTTTTCCCTTATCAAACGTATTTTGAGTTTTTGAAATTGTATTCCCAAGAACCTCCCTTAATCTCAAAGACAACATTTAAGCTATTATATTACAAAAACTTTTTACCAAGCTAATTGGTCTAAAATTTTAGCTTTTAAAAAACTTCTCTTTTTCGGAATAAGACAATAAATGTCATTTGTATAACTGTTAACCACGACATTTTGGGAAAAACTACGACCAATTTCAATAAATCATCATTGGTAACATCCCAACAACCTCACTTTCTCCTCATCATAAGACCTATTCCTCCCCCCCTCCCCCAAGGTTATTTATACGTCTAATTTCAACATCGGGGTACATCCTTTTGTACTCTCAACATCTATAAATAGATTTTCGTTACAGACCTCAATTTCTAGTTCAACGTCAATCTTTTCAAGCTCTTTCATCAGGTTTCTTCGTCATTTTCTCTTATGATATGTTGCTCGTCTCAATTGTGATCCACAACAAGATGTTGCCCCATGCCTTAAGTCCTCCCTCCTTATATATCGAAGTAGGATTTCGTTTCAACAAAAATTGATGGCTTCACTTTGCATTTATACCTCAAATATGGATTCGGATCACGCCCTTTTAAAATGATCTTCTTGTTTCGATTTAATCAACCCAACAACCAAAGTTCCAATGGGCCTAGAATTGTCGCTTATAAGATGGGCCAAAATAACAACAGGCCCACGAGACTCATATTTGGATTCACATAAAACGACTGGTTGGATGGTAGATAATCTAATTCTAAATACCTCAATTGTGCATAGTGTCAGTGTGTAGTGCAAAAAAGACTGACGTCATGATCAGTACGCCAAAAGTTAGATTAGTATGATGATTAAGTGGCTGGATGCGTGGAAATAATTTGTAGTGTCTTTTTGTTGACATGTTCAACTTTCGAATCCATGAGGATATAGCCTTTGAGATCATTAAATGATATATTGAGCACTATTCTTTTAGTGAGATGCTAACAGTGTTCCAACACTGCTAAAAGTGTTTCAAGTAGCATAAAGTTAAATCTATAGTCCAAAATTAGTTGCATCTAACTAAAAGGTCAAAGTTTTTGCCAGTTGTCACTGTTTAAGATTTGATCCTTTGATTATTGGATCAATCAATCAATTTGTAGATTGTAACCACCCATGTTGGTAGTCTAGTGGTAAGTTATATCCATTTAGGGTTGTCCCTGACTCCCATGTGATTATAGCAGGGTTTGATTCACGAGAATGACGCGGTTTGATGCTGGACTTTGGTGGTGCTGTGGTGACGGCTGCCCTTCCGTGTTAGTAGCTATAACTCAAACCGGACATTCCACGAGGACCCTCATGGTTATGTCCAGGGGGGTTACTAACTATTGGTCGCCCTGCCTCCTTTTTCTCTCAAAAAAATAAAAATAAAAATTGTAGATCGTTATCTTTGTAAATCCCTACAGGGTATTCTGATTATGTAAATCTCTATGATTATGGTATATGATTCAGATTTATTTCCATCCCGTGATTGTGGGATGTGATTGTATTTTCATCCTACATATAGGATGTAAATCATGTGTATTGATCACCTAGAGTTAATGGGAATATGTAGTCTGTTAGGCTTTGGTCCGTGGATGTAGATCTTATAGACCGAACCATGTAATCCCTTTGTGCTCTTGTGTTCTTCCACTTTATCTATTTTTATGAAATTTATCATGATATTAGAGCAATTGATTCGTCCACTGCACAATCTTTCCACCGGATCTCATTCTATCAGCTGGCTGCTACCCTTATGGTGTGTTCACCTTGTTCTTGTCTGTTTATATCTAAAAAGGAATTTATAGATTTGACAGATCCGTGACTTTCACATTCTTTTTATCATTACTTGCCATCATATGTACTCGTCGTTTGCTATCTCCGTCCATAGTCTCTTGTTCACAGTTGCAGGCTTAAATTTAAAAAAAAAATAGGGGGTTAGATTCAGATTTTGTGTTGGGCACTGGTGTTAGTTTTGCCACCCCAACAGTTATCTTTTTTCTTCTCGTCTAGCCCCAAAGGAGAGCACCTTAATCTTCTTTCATGTGTTTGCTAGTAAAATAGCATGAGTGCGGATATTGATTGTTTCCAATACTACACCTTCTGCCCATCTAGCCAGAGAGTGGTTCTCCTTTTATTTACTCATTTCCACGTTTGATTTTCCAGTCGAACATCAGTTCCTTGCATTTTATTCCTCATGTTGCATGATATTGTTTCCATGCACATGTCTCTTTTTTAATTCAAATTTGCACTACGTTCATTCCGTGCTCTTTATATTTGCTTGATGTTTATTCCATGCAATACTTCAATCCATAAATATTTGGATGGTAGTCATCTGGTGCACATTTTCTTCCAAGTTGATATTCTGAGAGAGTTTTAAGACGACTGTCGTCCTGATAATCACCACATTCTCGACAGCATCAACAAAGCCGCAGCCGCGACAACTTCAATGTTCAACTTGAGGGGGGAGTGTTGAAGATCAGATCCTTTGATTATTGGATCAATCAATTTGCAGATCATTATCTCTGCAAATCCCTACCATTATGGGATATGATTTTGATTATGTAAATCTCTATGATTATGGGATGTGATTCTGATTTATTTCCATCCCCGTGATTGTGGGATGTGATTGTATTTTCATCCTACACATTAGGTGTGAATCATGTGTATTGGTCACCAAGCGTGAATGAGAATATGTATTCTATTAGGCTTTGGTTCGTGATGTAGGTCTTATATACCAAACCACGTAATCCCTTTGTGTTCTTGTGTTCTTCCACTTTATCTATTTTTATGAAATTTATCATCACGTTTATTTAACTTGAATATAGTGTCTATATTAGCCTGTTTTCTCGCAATCTTGATGTATGGTTTGGTTAAGTAACTAATGGTGATTACTCTAGTGTAATGTTTTTGTTGTCTGAAGCTTATTTCTTTCGTTCAATATGCCTTTACAGAGTATAATACTAATATTTCTTGAGTTCTTATTTCTTGCTTCTATTGCTTGAGTTTGATTTCTTTCTTTCCATTAGGAATGCGCATCTCTCATCCTTTTGTAAATTTATTTCTTAGGTGAATTCCATCTATCCTGTGTTGATGCCCAACTAATCCTCAAAGAATTATCGTTCTGTTCTCTTTGTTCCTTTCTTTCCTCTCCTTTGCTTTTACTTTTAACTTCTAACTTTTTCTGATGATGATGTAGGAAATTTAGTAAGAAACATGAACAAATCTAGTCAAAGACAAGGAAATCATACATTTAACATATATTTTTCTGCACTGGTGGGTTAGGTTGGTTGAGGTCAGCTAATTAATGTAGGAGAAAAAACATTTTTCCTTATTATGAGCCTGCTTGGATTTTGAATAGAAGTAGAAAAAACAAAAATAAGAATGGAATTTTGTGGCCGAGTTTTCCAACTTCAAACTATAATAAACATATTTTATTAGACAGTGGAAACAAATGAAATTCATTCATTCTGTGAAGAAAAGGGTTCCTCAAACCTCCAAGAGAACTTCGGAATCCTAAACTAATATTCGAACAGCTGTGGCTGTAAACCTAGTGTATGTGTAGAATACATTAACATACTCATGGACTTTCTTATGGAACCTTCTACATCAGAGAGTAGGAAAGTAACGAAATTGTACTTGTTAAGGGTCAAGGATGTCTTGACTTGTCACCTTGACTATGATTTCTAGGGCTTTCCTTGCTTCAAATGCCTTCTAGTTGTCACTATCACCAAGAGCCTGTTAGTAAGCTCTCTTGTGCAGTATGTTTCAGGCGCATTTTGATAGTATATTCAAAAGTTGTTGGTTGCTTTTAAGAGCACGCACATGAAAAGTCAATTCCTCTGATATTCTCAAACTCGAATAGGTTGTTGTAAAGTAGCGAGATTGTATATTATGTCCAAGGGAAATAAATCAGTGTGTAGAGGTCATCGTGGGTTGGGTTGATTATATTGTTGAAATTGAGCTTGAAAATTTATAGTTCTTTTCAATTCCATTTTGCATACATTACATACGCAGCCCTTCATGGTGACTTGTCACAATATCCATTTAGTTAGACATTTCTGAATTCTGATTTACGCAATAATTCTTTTTGTTGATATATAAATATTATGCAGAATTGCTTGCGAACAGCTGGCCTTGTCTTTTTTTCTAGTGATTCTAAATTATACTAGTACTAGATTTTATTTGTTCTCTTTAGGATATAATGGTTAGTGTTGTATTATGGAGATATGCTGCAATATTATGCATAAGAATTGAGAACTAAACAACTACTTGCCAATAAGAATCAAAATTTCATTTCGAAACGGTCGAGACGGCCTAAACATTTCCCTTTTAAGGAGAGTGAAACAAATTAATGATTGAATCAAAATTCTACTGCGTTGAGATATTTTCGCAGTTTCCACAATTATTTTAGAATATTTCAAGTTGTTTCAAGATGTTTCGGTATATTTTGACCAATGTTATGAAATCTTTTGGAAATAATTCTCAAATATTTTATTTGTTTTTATTCTGTTTTCGAAATGATTCTATTTCCTAGGTGACCGAAAATATTGTACCGAAACAAAATTTTGATCCTTACTTGCCAATATAGTCATCACCCGATAGGCGAGGATCAAAAGTTATTTCGAAATAGTCGAAATGACCGAGCCGTTTCCATTTCCATAGAGACTATAAATAGTGATTGAATATCAAAATTCTTATATTTTGAGGTGTTTCGAAATGTTTTGAGGTAATTCGAGATGTTTTGGTATGTTTCGACCAATGCTTCAGAAACAAAGATTCAAATTTTTTCTACGAATCCATTCTGTTCCCGAAACATTACCAAAAAAAGTATCAAAACGAAAATTTGATTGTGGCCAAATTCCGATAGGGTTGAAAATGAGCCATGCTGAGCCAAGTCAAGTCATTACTTGCTCAAGCTAGTCTTGCTGGGTCTTTGAGCTGTATGCTTCGGCTCAGTTGTCTTTTAAGCTTGTTCATTTTCAGGTCACATGCGCGGTAGATAAATATGCTTGTCTTGACTTGATTTGGGGGATGCAAAATAGCAGCCCTAAAATACCTTCCACATAGTCTTAAAGGTGGAAAACCTCCATTTTGAGACTGCTACACTTTCTCACTCATTTAGTGAGATATTGGTTTTTAGTGGCAGAGTTGGTGAATTAGTGGATTCGAACTATGCCATTATGGAAGGTATTCCAGGGTTAAATTACTTCTTCTACCAGCACTGGAGACTGGACAAATCATTTGAAGCATTAAAAGCTGGAGAAGTTGCCTGAAAAGGAAATATTCCATGGGCTTGCTCTACGATGGAACTTAGAGTCAGTGGAATGAAAGAAGAATGATGAACTTGTATTGCAATTGATTTGTCTTTTAATTTTATTTGATGATTACTCAGAGCAAGGCTGGAAATCTTATGATTTTTCATGCAGTTATAGTTTTTTTATTTACTTCTCCTTACTAATTCATTTATTGTCCTAACAGTAAAGAATGGATACTATAACTAATGAAAAATTTGATCCAATATTTGGCAACGGTTGTGCATTATAGATGTCGAGCATATATTGGACTGGGGTTGTTGGCTTGGATATGTGTAATTCATTCTATTTCAAGTTTTGTTTAGGTTATTAGTTTAATTCTTGACGTAAACAACTGAAGTGCTGTCATTATCTGAATACAGACCGGTTCTGATGGTCTCCCTTTCAGAAGTGCATTCAAAAATATCATCTTTCGCAGAAGTTTGCCCTTGGATATTGAGAGACCCCTTGCTGTCATTCCGAATAAGTTGGACCAGGAAGGTAATTTCTCAGTTCTAAATTAGCGTCTTTGTCCATTGTTGTAGTCTTCAATTTGAACCTTACCTTGGGCATATTTTGATTGCAAATGACGATTTTAATCATATGCAGTTATCGTACAATTCAAAGTTTGCTGCCCAAACATAGGAGAAGAAACATCAGTAAAATCTCAATTCCCCAGATGGACTTTACTCATTTAACTTTGTTGCTTATTTAGGTTGTTTATGATCTCATTAGTATCTTATTTCCGAAGTCAGACTCAAGCTTTTATGAATTTCTGCAGATTTATGTGATTGGCAATGCTTTGAAGCTGGGGCTATGGAAGGTTCAGGATGGACTTAAGCTCAATTATGCTGGTGAATCAATGTGGCAAGCAGATTGTGTCATGCAAAAGGATGATTTTCCTATTAAATATCCTTTTGGTTGCCTTTTGTCTCATATTATACAGCATTATGAGTATTGTTTGTTAAACGGTATTTGGCTTTTGTATCTCTCTGTGTCCATCTTCCTTAACAGCTCTTTCACGTACAAATACAGTAAATATGGCAAGGCAGGGAACTTCTCTCTAGAAAATGGTCCCAACCGGGAGCTCTTTGTGGACTTCTCAAGTAGTCAACCAAAATGCATTCTTGTTTCAGATGGCATGATGCGAGTAAGGTGTTAAATAGATATCTGTTCTAGGTAAACTCGTCCTCGAGAATGAAGTCAGAACTGAAAAGAATAGTGGTGATATTTCTTTTGTTAGGAAATGCCATGGCGAGGTGCTGGCTTAGCGATTCCCATGTTCTCTGTTAGATCAGAGGCCGATATAGGAGTTGGAGAATTTCTTGATCTGAAGTTACTTGTTGACTGGGCTGTTGAGTCTGGCTTCCATTTGGTTCAGCTTTTGCCCGTTAATGACACATCAGTGCATGGGATGTGGTGGGATTCATATCCATACAGGTAAGGTTTTAGCTTCATGGTTTTAACATCAGAACACATGGACAAACTTGTGTATCAAATTGTTTGCCTCTTTGGCTTTCGGCTAAAATTAGAGTAAATACATTCAATACATCTGTGAAGTTGCCGACTATCAAAACTTTTTTTTTTCCTGATTTTTTCCCACCTTTTCTGGAACGTTGTGCAATTTGAATAGTATAACCTTAGTGCTTGTGCACATACCCTTAGTGGTTCACACGCTTAATGATGTTTTTCTTTTGATTTGTTACTAATCTTATTTGTCTTTCTTCATAATTTTACATGTTTTTAGTGGCTTAGGGTTTTTTAGGGACTTACAGTGTATGTGGAGATTCAAATTTTGCTATAGATACTTTTATGTGGCAACATTATATATTCTTCTTTTTGTGTTCCTGTTCATGCAGCTCTCTATCTGTATTTGCATTGCACCCATTGTATCTGAGAGTGCAGGCACTTTCTGAAAGTATACCAGAAGAGATCAAGGTGGTCATTATAACCTTTTCACTTAGTATTCAAACACTTATCACAGTGCGTTCACCTGATTACATGCCAAGTTTTGATTCTCTGCTCTAGTGAACTTTATATTTCTGTTAGTTTAAAATGACTCGAATCCCCCCTCCCCCCAATGCTTTATGCAGCAAGAGATAGAGAGGGCCAGAGTACAACTGGATGGAAAGGTAACCTTCCTGTTATTGTTTTCTGTTGGTTTTGGCTATGTTCAATCACGATGAAAGACGCCTAGTAATTTGTCAAATATTTTGATTTGAACTCTTAATTATGATGTATTACTCAAATTCTTTAGAACTTACAGCTTCATGAGGCAACAGCTTAAACATCTTATAGAATTTGCATGAAAAGTACACTTGACCAGACAAAGTCATCCAAAATGTAAAATTTCTTTGTCCCCTTTGAATCCTTCTCCTATAACTTGACCATCATTGCCAATCTTTCAATCTACTATTACTATCACTCTTGTTGCCACCGGCTCCTCTTTCTTGTACATTTTTTCTCGTTTCCCCATTTTTTGAATTTTGTTGTGTGAAGATTTAGCTTCTTAATTGGGTTTAAGCTTTTTCGCAGTGAGCCAAACCTCCTTTTGTCACCTTTCCTGGAGGGATTCCTGAGAGACATCTGCATAGGCAAGGATGTAAAGAATTGGAAATAACTCTAACCTGTAGCCTAAAAGTGATGAAACCTGCAAATCACAAGCCAGTCAAGAAATCTGTATTGCTTCATTCTGTGCTGCTACAAAGTCACTTAATAAAATATGACATACAATTTAACCGCATAAATTAAGAGTTTCTGCTGATTTGGTGATCTTTATTTGTTTGATAATATTCTTATTTAGTTGTCCTTCACTGGTGTTTTCTTGTATCATGTGACTCAAAAGGACAATCAACTACGTCGCGATTTTATATTTCAGTGTTGAGATGTGTTGCTCAAAGATGAAATACTTGACATTCTTCAGTTGCTTCTCAGAAAGTCATTGATCTAACTTTACAAATGTGTTTTTATTTTCTTTTAGGATTGCTAAAACTCACTGTTATATTCTGTTTATACTCTTGATTTTTTTCATAGCATGGGTGGTGTTGGTTGGAATTGTTCCCTGGCCAGTGGTCGGAATAATCTGAAACTCAGCCAAATCGCAGATCGCGAAATACGACCCGAAAAACTCGAAGATCATTCAAAATTCGAAAAACACTTAAGATGATTTAAAAAAATTTCAGAAAAATCACCATCATACTTGGTAGGCAAAACCAACTAAGACATGTTGGTTTTGGAAAATTCCGGCAGTGACGTCTTCATTCCGACGATGACGTCACCAACACAACACCTCCCAACGCCTTCCTGAATATTCCTCTGACTTGAATTTTCGTTTCATTGCTCTGATACCAAGTTAAAATCTAAAAATCTAGGTTTAGATAGGAGAAGAGGCAAGAGAAGAGAGAAGAGAAGGAAGCGATTAGAAAATAGGGTTAAGGAGAGTGAGAGTTAACCTGCCTCATCTCTCGTATTTATATTAACTCATAATAAAGTGAAGATTACAACAATACCCTCAATTAAAATAACCTAACATTTTACACTTTGCTCATAAGAGCACAAAAAACAGTTTCTCTTACAATCGTCATGGGACTATCGATTTTGGCTGCCAACAGGTTTTTGTTGGAGAAATTAATTAATGAAAGTAAACGTGGATTTTTATCTCCACTTAAACACTTTGTGCATGTGGGTGGTCTGATTCTCCTTTCTATCGAGTATCAAAATTTCGTTTCGGTGCATTATTTTGATCACCTGAGAAATGAAAACATTTCGAAAATGTTTTGCAAACATTTTTAAAATATAATGAAAGCGAATAAAAAATTTTGGAAATAAATTTTCAAAACATTCCGAAACATTGGTCAAAATATACTGAAACATCTTGAAACACCTCAAAACATTTTGAAATATTGGTGGAAACATTTTGAAACATCTCAAAACACCTCGAACCATTCCAAAATATATCTCGAGACATTGAAATTTTGATTCAATCATTGATTCGTTCTGGTCTCCTTGAAAATAGGAACGTTTCAGCCGTTACGAGACAAAATACGGATTGGACTGGTTGATTTGTATACGCTGTTTAGAGGTGTTGATTTATGCTTCCTCCCTGATTGAACATTCTCTGTTCATCTTTCTGATCGTTGCTAAAAATCTAGCAGATGTCAATCTCTTTAATTCCATTTTGTGCTTTGATTGCTGATCAGCTGGTTCTTAGCCGCCTGGACTGCATCATAATGGGTCTCTAGAGGAGATCGCCTCTGATAAAAGACACTCATTTGTAATTTTATTGTGAGTTGAGTTTAGTCCATAATCCTTACACCAGATATTGATTAAAAGACAGGTATTTTGGTCTCAAAAATATAAAACCAAGATCATATTTATACACATAAGTTTCTGAACTGATCAATGACTAGAAGTGCAGTTATAATGATAATTGAAATGCATAAATTCATTTATTTTTCATTGTTCCTACCATTTATTTATTCAGGTTCAATTCTTCGCAGGATGTAGATTATGAGGCTACCATGGCTGCAAAGCTCTCGATTGCTTATAAAATTTTTGCCCTAGAGAAGGATTTGATACTAAATTTGAGTTCCTTCCAGGAATTTTTTTCCGACAATGAGGTTATTCATAGTTTTTAAAGTATAATTCTACATTTTGTGGTACTAGTTCTCTAAAATTCCTTCCTAAAGCATCTCTCCCCCTCCCCCCAACACGAACAAAATCCAAAACATTTACAGGTTAAAATTCATCTGAATTCAGCATTTTACAGTTCAAAATTCAACTGCAATTCAAACAATAAGTTTTTCCTATTTGATTGGCACAGGATTGGTTGAAACCCTATGCGGCCTTCTGTTTCTTGCGTGACTTCTTTGAAACATCAGACCACAGCCAATGGGGTCTTTTTTCTAACTTTTCAAGAGATAAGGTAAGCATCGGTTTCATTTCTTTTGGTCAGGTGAGAAATTCATTGTTTGGGGCTGTGTCAAGTAGTTAAATCGTTGATAGTGAATATGCGTAGATAATCAAATTGAATATGCATAGTTAATCAAAAGTTCGAGCTGACAGTGAAAAGTTAATATGAATCCCTTACATCTACGCCCTAACGATTATTTTGCTGTTTCTTCAGCTTGAGAAGCTTGTATCAAAAGATCGATTGCACTATGACACAATTTGCTTTCACTATTACATCCAGTTCCATTTACATAGACAAGTACGTTGACTTAGCATTATCTCTATTATTTCTTGCATTATAAACCTGTATTGGAAAGAAAGACCTGGTGTCATATTGATTGATAATGACAGTTGTCGGAAGCGGCTGAATATGCAAGAAAGAAAGGAGTGGTGTTGAAAGGAGACCTCCCTATTGGTGTAGACAGAAACAGTGTGGACACTTGGGTTTATCCAAATTTGTTTCGCATGAACACCTCGACCGGTGCACCTCCTGACTATTTTGATAAAAATGGGCAGAATTGGGGATTCCCTACTTATAATTGGGAGGAAATGTCCAAGGACAATTATGCTTGGTGGCGTGCTCGTTTAACACAGGTTTCCTTCCTAGAACAGTAGTTTCAACCTTTTTTTCTTGTTCCCCCTCAACACTAATGTTCTTTGTTAAACAATATCTATAATTTTTAACAAGGACTAAATTTTTGCTTAATTTTCTGTCCGTGTTGTGCACAGATGGCCAAGTACTTCACAGCTTACCGGATTGATCATATATTGGGTTTCTTTAGAATCTGGGAGCTTCCAGATCACGCAATGATGGGTCTTGTTGGGAAATTCCGACCATCTATCCCTCTAAGTCAGGTATAGACCTGCATTATTTGTTCAAATATCCTGTTCTGTAAGACAAGGAATGTAAGATCATTGTCGTCGAAGATACAAAGAAACCTCTGTTTTGCCTTGACATGTGAATATGTGATCAATAACTGTTCTCGTTGTAGGAAGAGCTTGAAAGAGAGGGGATATGGGACTTTGATCGTTTGAGCCGTCCATATATTCTGCAGGAAGTTTTAAAGGTTAAACAGTTTCCCTTATGGACTAAAAAATGGTTATTCTCAAATCATTGCATCTTTAGACAGATCCAGTTAGGTTTTCCTTTTATTGAAGTATTGTTTACTCTTTACTTCATTATCTATGTTATTCACCCCATTTTGCATTTCAGGATAAATTTGGAGCTTCTTGGAATGTCATAGCTTCTAACTTCATGAATGAATATCAGAAAGACTGTTATGAGGTGACAGTCAATGTTTAAAGGAAGACTTTTGATGTTCCATATTTTTCCTTTTGACATTGAATCATGGATCGATATTTATTGGATTTATAGCTTACTTTGAACATCCAAATGCTCTGTGAACTCAATTGAGCGATATTTCAGAGTATTTAAATGATAATGCTTCATGTAAAATTTCCTTTCAATCTATTGGTATTTTCAGTTATCTGTAAAAGAAAAAACTGTTCTAGTATTTCAGGTTATAGTTTTGCATGAAAATTCAATTAGGTTTTCTGTTAAAAATAAAAAAGTTGGACATCACCCAATGAACTCAACTCAATTCAATGAAGGCTTTATCCTTATTTTATGAGGTCGGCTACCTGAATCATGTTTATCTAATGTGCTCTATGACGGACCATATTTTCTGTTAAACTTTGAGCTATCATATCTTTTTTGACTAATTTGTTCAAAGTTATTTGCAACCTATCTTTACCCCTCCTATTACCATCTATATGTTTCAAATCAATCTTCCTCTCTGATAAGTATGTCCAAACCACATAAGTCATGTCTCTGTTAATTTATCTCCTATTAGTGCTACTTTTACGGTTCACTAATGCACTCGTTCCTAATTCTATGCTTTCTTGTTTTGTCACACATCCATCTTAACATTCTCATTTCCGCAGCACCTTTGTTTTGAGCTTGTTGTTTCTTAATTGTCCAACATTTGTAACATAAAATGTTGTTGGTCTAATGATTGTCTTATAAAATTTACCTTTCAATCTAAGAAGTATACGTCGATCCCAATATACACCAAGAGTTGTTTGGTTACAATATTATATAGGGGATTTAAGAGTCATATTAGATTAATACTCTCTAATCTGGTTTATACTATATTTGGATGTGAAAAACCACTTTGTACTATGTATTGAATTAATCTGATAATTATCTGACATATAATTTAATAACATTTATCTATACCATTGATCCAATTTTAATACCATCAGGAGATTTGGTATTATAATCCAACCCAGATGTATTATATTGCTATTTTACAACTTTAGCGTCCCCACAAATAAGAAAATCATGTGTCCATCTCTTCTTATTTATTTGGATAAAAATGTCTAGATACCTCGACTTTTGATCAAATAACAAAGTGACCCCCAACATTTTTTAAAATGACACGTCGACCCCTAATATGGGCAAGTTGTGAAAGACGCACATCATTTGCCTAATTGACATTCATATGAATAATGGTAAATAACACCATCAATAATAAACACATTCATATGTTCAAAAATACACCTTTATGCAATGAAAGCCTGCCTGTTTGACTCCAATATTATTTAAAAATATTTATTAGACAAAATGGTTATGTAACTTTTGATCATATTTACTTAGTTATGCAAAGTATTGATGCTCCACAAGTTAGATTGGAATAGATGGAAGGCATTTTAGCTAACTCAATATCAATACCATCAAATAAATGGTCTTACCAAACATCAGATTGGACAAGATATATATTATCCCAATCTTACAATGGAACCCTGATATAGGTCTACCGTGATTAAGAATTCACTGCTTTTCCTTGCCGTTGTTCTAACTAAAAACACTATACTCTCTTGTATAAATCATATCAATATATCTATCTTTACACATGATTTTTTTTTTTTTTTTACAACATTTTGAACATCATTATTCCCCAACCAAGTTTTTTTGGCTAATGGTCCATTACTTTTTGATTATCAAAGAAATATTTATATAATAAATCAGCTAGTAAGTTAAATCTTTATCCCCTATACATTTTTTCCCCAAAAAATATCACATCACATAATTCTATCACATGTTAATATTTAGTTAATTTGTAGTTTAACATAACTTTTATTTCATACATGATAGTGTACACATGTTGAAAACATTTTATCGAGTTATGCATTTTGAGAAAATTTTGACGCTATTTTTAAGAAAATAATAGGTAGAAATTAATTTTAAATGATGTAAGCAAATAAATTAATTTTAAATTTAGTATAGTGGGATCAATTTTTTGAATGCTAGAATCTTATGTTTTTTTGTGTCTTCAGGCACGGGTTATTATTAGTCTATTGATATCTTTTAATACACTTTATCGTCTTATTCCACATTACATTAGTCTCATTTTCTAAATTTCATGTTATCACTTTTATTATTTTATCCTTGAATAAAGCTAACTTTTCTTCTTTTAATTTTCTCCACCTAGGTCTTGGGTTTTTGACATTTTCTTGGTGTTGAACAAGTTTTAATAGATATATTTAATACCATTATCCTACGTTGTGTAATTAAATGCTCTGCTGGAATTACCTTACAATTCTTACATGATAAGTGATTTACTTTTCTAGTTAAGACAAAGTCTGGTTGACTTATATTTAATCCACACTTAAAGATTATTAAATATTCATGTCTCTTTTTGAAATAGGTGTTTGCTATCATGAGGCTATATGCCACTATAAAATCTAAAATAGACTCCCCAACATCATTTTTATCTCCAAGTTCATGTCCACCATGAACCATCTCATATGCCCTATGGTCTTGTCCTATATAACCATTAAAGTCTCCTCTAGTGCTCTCTCTCCTATAGGTATTTCTCCTATTCATTCATCCATATGTTCCCAAAACTGAGTTTGAATGACCTTGCCCTAATATCTTTGGGGTCAGCAAATTGGTGAGTAGGTGCAACAACAGGGCAGTTTTATAGATATTATAGTGCTTAGAATCTCAAAACAACATAAAAATACTATCTCCCAACATGAAATAACCACTAAAATTGATGGAAAGATAGGAAGTACGGACAGGAATATGAGATACGATTACGATACGATACAGATACGACAAAACTCTAAAAAATAGGATACAAGTACGCCATGATACCTTTATAAATATATACTTTATATTTTTATTATTATATATTGAATTGATAGATATAATTTTTAGTGGTTCTTTAACAATAATAAACAATATTAACAATTTTTTATTTTAAAATTTTTTCTATCGTTACACTGTGGTACATTTACAAAGTGAACGTGATTAATTAAAAGAATAAGAACCAATATTTCACTATATTGTTTGCGTAGAAGTATTTGTTGCTAAAATTATCGAGTAATCAACTCATTTAAACTCTTTGGACGTGTGATAATGGATAATACTTAGAAAACGCCCATGTATCTTCAAATTCATACGAATTTTTTTTGATATATTGTATTATATGTGAAAATTGAAATGAAAAAAATACCCAAAATAGCCCTTACTTAGGTGCAGCTAGGCCAATCTGGGAACAAAATTGAAATGGAAAAAATGTCGTTCACTAGTTTTTTGTACACACTAAATTCACACATACTTAGTACTACATATATATATATATATATCATTTGCGTCATTCTTCCCTGGTTAGAAAGAACTCGCCTCCGTGTGAGTTGCCATTTTTTGCCCCTTGACAATTCTCAGGATCAATGCTTAGAAAGTCGGCTTCACTTATCCATGAATTCTCAAAGTCTAGCTTCCTGACCCATTTGATAAGGAATCGGAAGTAGGAACCTTACTAGTCTTGATTTCCTGCATTTGAATCATGCTTTTGATCCGATCTTTCTCTTTTGTGAAAATCTGGTTCGACATCTCATTTGTTGCACTTTTGTTTTTCACCCTTCAGACCACCATGAAAACTGTGGATATCCGTTAGAGATGGTTGATATTTCTAGACCATGAGGGTGCTCAACTTTATATACACTCTCACCCAATTTACATAAGATTTTATCGGGAATCTTTTTGCTCTTGAGCTTGTTATAAGTACCTAATGGAAACCTTTCTTTTCGAAGGAAAATGATGACCCAATTCCCAACTTTGTACTCTTTGAACCTTCGATGATTCATTTCCACCAACTTTTTTGTAACCTCTTCTTGAATCTCCTTCAGATTTTCTGCATAAGCAATCGCATCATCACTTGCTTGCGGGCTGAATTAATACATTCAAAAGGTCAACAACCTTATTTGAATTCCTCCCATGCACTATCTGAAAATGACTCTTTCTAGTAGACCTATTCGTAGTGATGTTATAAGCAAATTCAGCTTGCGGTAAGATCAAATCCCATTGCCTAATGTTGTCTTTTGCACGGCATCGCAACAAATTTCCCAAGCTTCAGTTTACTACTTCTATTTGGCCATCTGTTTGGGGGTGATATGCACTACAATAGTGCAATTTAGTTGACATTAATTTCCTCATAGTCTTCCAAAAATAGCTAAGTAATTTTGTATCCCGATTGGATGTAATAATCTTTGGCACACCATGTAATCTAACCACTTCTGAAAGAAAAGACTGGCCACATGAGTTGCATCATCGTCTTCTTACAAGCAATAAAATGAGCCATCTTTGAGAAACGATCAACAACCACAAAAATTAAATCAATTCTCCTTGCCGTCTGCAGTTAACCGAACACAAAATCCTTGCTAACATCAACCCATGGAGCTACAGGAATTGATAAAGGAGTATATAAGCCTTGTTTTGTTGTTGCCCTTTGGAACTTTGACATGTACAATGCCTATCAACATGTCGATATACATCTCATCGTATGCATGGCCAATAGTATTTTGCATCTTATCTCTATCAAAATGACCTCCTCCATGCAATTTGGCAACTAAATTTTTTTCTGAAGGAGCCTTCAAGAATGGATTACTTGACACCCTTAAACAAATAACCATCTTTAACAACAAATTCTACTCATACTTTGCTGTTTCGGGCTTCATGTTTTTCAAGTATTTTTTGAAAATATGGATCTTCCTTGTACTGCTCCTTGATCACTTGTAGGAATGCCACCTATTTTGCATGTTTGTTACTCAACTTCTTTTGTGAGTTGAGATCACCCAAGGCTTCATGATCTGAATGCAAAATAAACTCCCTTTGCGTCAAGTAAGGTCACAAAACTGCCTGGTCTGCATGATAGCATAAAACTTAAGGTCATACGTGGAGTAATTTTGTCAAGCTCTATTGAGTTTTTCACTAAAATATGGTCCTCGACACCCATCTTGGTTTAAAACAGCTTCAATTCTAATCTTTGATGCATTACAATCCATTTCAAAGAGCTTATCAAAATTTGGTAGTGCTAATATTGGTGCATGCATCATCATTTTCTTTATCATTTGAAAGCTTTCTTCAGCCTCTAAATTCCAAGTAAACCTTCCACCTTTGAGACGCCTGTGATCGGAGCAATTATGGTGCTGAAATTCTTGATAAATCTTCGATAAAATGTAGCCAAACCATGAAAACTTCTGATTTTTGTCAATGTCTTTGAGGTAGCATGAATCTTTATGGGATCTGTCTCCACACCCTTAAACCCCAAGAACTCTAAAGTGTCCATCACAAGTCTACACTTTTTAGCATTGCCATACAACTGGTGTTGCCTCAAAAGTTGCAAAACAGTCTTTAGATGTTCAACATGTGTCTCTTTATCTTTACAATACACCAAGATATCAGCACAGAATAGGAAAAACCTACCACTGAATCAGCTTATCTGACACACTGGATGCTGTCAAACAAAACAAACAATATATTTCAGAGTCATTATAACTGGATCCTATTTGAAACCAAAATAATCCCTAAATTAAATAACTAAAAACTGCGGTGATCCGAAATTGCGTAAAATGACCAAATTTAGATCTATGTTAAATGGGGTCAAAACAGGTCAAACTTGATCTTGTTGGAAACGTCTTGAGAGGAGGAATATTTCTGTTGAAATCACACCCTGATTATGTGGCTCACACGCTGTTGTGGGTGGCTAGGGTCAAAATAGCACTATTGATCATCTTCTTTTAACGGGTCTGTTTTGACGCAAGGTTCAAGGTTTTCTGGTTTTTCTTGATTCCTCTCTCATAGTTCCACCAAGTCCAGTGATTCAAACTCTAGATTACTCGTTTTATGTATTCTCTGTCCCTCAGTTGGCTCAATTAGATCCATGCTTGCCTCAAAAACCTCAATTTTGAGCATGAAGTTTTCGGCTTCCATGGCTGAAAATACAAGCTCTGAAAATTTAAGATTGGACCAACTCCAGTGCTATTTTATGACATCAAATACTCCAGTTAAGTTTCTCATGCTGAAAAACATGGGTTTTGGCCCTTCTTTTACCTTAAAAATGTTTCCTAAGGTTCCTATTTTCCCAAAACCTTTGATTTTAATTTCATTATTAGTCTTCCACACCCACTGAAATCAAAGCTTACAGAAGTGTTAGTAATCATTTACATGGGTTAAATGATGTATTAATCCAATAAAAATGTACAAAATCTCAAAAATTCAATTTTCTCCTACCTTCAGGTTTTTCAAGCCCTTTTCTTAACTTGGCCAATTTCAACCCTTTTGAGCCAAATTGAAGCCATAAAATCAATTAATGGACACTCAAAACCTCACACTTGCTTCAAATCTAGAACCAAGCTTGAATTTTGGCAGAACCTTCACCCCTTTTATTTTTTTGTCTCTCTTTTTCTCTTCTTTTCTCTCTCCAATTCTCCCTCTTTCCACATGATTCAGGCAACATTTCAACCAGCCTGAACTCCCTTTTTATAGTCCAAAACTGCACCTGCCATGATTCTTTGCATGGCAAATTAATTGTGCAGTTTACACCTTAGTAAAATTTGGGGTTGTCCAATTTAAATTGGACCCCAAATCCGAACCTTTCATTATTTTTTTAGCCAATTCTGATTTTTAATCAATAATTTAAATCTTAGATATTTTAAATTTAGTTTCACAATTATATCCAATTTCATTTATCGGACCCTAATACCCAAACGTTACTGATTTCCTTTCCGAGCTGAATCAGCTTTGCTGGATCAAAATCAATTATGCCGCCTTTGAATTACTCCGGGGTGAACTAATTGCGCCGAGTTAGTCTGGACTCTGGATCAAAAATACCCTATTGGATTACTTACATCAAATTGACTTCTTACTCGGTGTTACAGTGTTACACAGACCAATTTGTGGAGTTTGACATCAAGATCATAAAAATGTCCATTTTATTCCATGGATGTGCTTCTGGCTAAAATTGTTCAAAAATTGATTTATCCACAACAATATTTGGATATAACGTGTAGTTGGAGCATGACATATCCTTCATTGGGTTGAAAAGTGATATCTTGTTCATATGTTGATATACGATAGACAATAGTACTCATGTTTTTTTGAAATGGGTTGTGGGTTTTTTAAGTAGTCACATTGAAAATAGCGGAGAAATCATCCATGAAGATGAGTAGTGTCTCCTGCATCTTTGCATAATTTATTGGAGCAATTTTAACAAGTGATGAAAAGGAGTCAATTAAGGTCGGATCAATGTTGGGTGGACTGCTTAAGGTAAATGCATTTATGCATACAAAGGTTGAAAGTATTCTTTGTCATTTCAAGTAGTTGGATTTGAATCCACTTTGTGTAGCATTGGTGATCCCAATTTTCCATCACTCTGAGACTGCTCTGGTTGAAGTTTTATGAACTTTGTAATTTTTAATGTTTGGTCTAAGTTAAGTAATTATCTGGAATCAGGTTCGAAAGTCGAAAGTGGGTAGGTTATGCTTGTAAAGTTTCACTTCATGAACTATGCTGTTGAAGCTTCACTGACCCAATAAAATGTTGTTCTGGGGTCCATTTTAAAAGAGTGGAACTTTCTCCGCACCTTTTCTCCAAATGTTAATTTCATAAACATAGTTCCGGTATGAAGCTTCTAAAATTGGTGGAATCTGACTTTAACAAAATATAGGAAGCTGGATACTTTTTTGCCCTTTTCCAGATAGTACATATGGAGAGCTAGTCAATACTGGCCTTCCATGCATTCACCTAAATAAGCCGCTGCTAAAATTGCAAAAATAAGAGCTCGATTACCATTTCATAATAATCAAATGAACAGGTCAGGTTAGGAAGTTATGAATTATTAAAGGTACTAATGGAACATGTACAATAACTCTCAACTAATCATTGGTGGGATCATCAATGAGCCAATTTTTAGTCTACCATCAGTGTTATTGAATTGCAAATGTTGCATAGCATGTATGATCATGGTTTTTGGTCTTTAGTATGATTTTTTTTTCTCTTTCTTTGTTGTTGAAAGTTGAAACCTATAACTATTGTAGTTAAGTTCCACATGTTGCATTGCGGTAATATTTCCACATCTATGGGAACATTTATTGAAAACCTGGTTACTGGCAACAGCGCATCATGAACATAGAAATGTAAGAAGAAAGTCGATGTAGTAGAGGTATAGGAATAATACGAAACTAGGGCAAGCACTTTAGTGAAAGAGTCTGTAAGGTATGCAGAAGGGAGGAACTAGGGACTATCTAAACTCTACCATCATAGCTTTGCTATTATTATACTTTCATGAGGTCTTTCCTCACCACGGTGTAAATTTTTCAGAAGTTTGATCTGTATTAAAAAATGGGAAACCATGCTATAATCCTAAAACTCTGATGGTGTTATGCACGGATTTAAACATATCTCAATGAATGTTACATGCATTTTTGCCATGGATGCTTATTTTGGAGCATTAAATGTGTGAGTATTATACTTTTGGGAACTATAGATCAGCTACTTCTTTGATTTCTACACCTTACTAAATGACCTAAGAATTTCACGATGCGAAACTGGACCCAGCAGATATTTCAGAAAAACTACACAACCATGTCAAGCTAAAAGATTCTCATGTTAGAACATTTTTATATTTAAGCACTAAAATGTGTTTTGGGGCATTCAATCATGTGAAAAATGCTGAATTTGTTATGCTGTTTATTGTTTATTTTTCCCCATTCATTTAATTTCTGCCAAGATGTTTTGACATGAAAATAATGCAAAACTGAAAATGCACAGAAAGTTAGTATTTGCTTGGCCTTTGAATGCAATGATGTGGAAAGATCTTTCCTTAGCAGATGAGTGAAAGCAACCTGAGAAATTTATCTTGTACGGACTGTTCTCCATTATTGGGGCTACATTTTTTAGGAAGGCATATCCTCCATTCTCTCCTTTTTTCTTTCAGTAATCCGTTAAAGAGGTGCACAAACTGGGCCCAAATTATAGATTGGTCTTGCTGGCTATTTTGTGGTCCACATTGAATGATTTCTGGCTTCATATTTTCTCTAGCTCTTAGCATCTCTCTCTCTCTCTCTCTCTCTCTCTCTCTCTTGTTGTCTCCCTTGTTTACTGTATACTTGGCCAACTTATGATACTTGCTCAAATTCTGTCACCTGGTTATGTTACCTTCTAGATTTGACATTTCAAACCAACGTAGTAATTACGCAAATGGTAAGAAATATTTATATACCAAAATAAAACAATTTTTAAGGTCGTAGGGATGAGAGTTTGATGTTCATCCTTATGTGTCCATCAAAACGATATTTCCTCTAACCCCAATTGGAGATGCTGACTTTTCATTTTGGACATATATGTGCTTGAACAGAGCTGCTCTGCGTTTTAATGTGATAGTTTTAATCTTCTTCTATAAAGCACTCTTTGGAGGATCATGTTTTTGATTCATTATTTTTCCCTTCTCTTATTGTAGTTCAAGGAGGACTGTGGAACTGAGAAAAAAATTGCATCCAAGCTTAAGTCATGTCTAGAAAGGTCCTTGCTGTTGGACAGCGAAGACAGAATAAGGGGTGATCTCTTTGATCTCCTGCAGGTTAGTTTGAAAGATTAAATGTAAACTTTGATCCCTCATTTTATAAACTTGTCGAAGTTCTTGCCACAGTGTTGATACAAGTTTCAGTAGCCATAGTTCTAAATTTTGATCCTTTAAATTATTGTTGCAGAATATAGTCCTCATCAGAGATCCAGAGGATGCAAGAAAATTTTACCCTCGTTTCAATCTCGAAGATACTTCTAGCTTCAAGGATTTGGATGAGCACAGGTACGTGATATATACCTTGCATGGGGAAGTCATTAGTGTTGACATCATCTGATACTGAAATTGAAAAACCTGGTAACATGACCTCAAATATCTATGCTTGATTTCTTTCTTTCGTTTCTCTTTTTGATATCTCTACATTTCCTGATCTATAACATGTTTGCTATCAATGTAACATCTCTCATGGTTTTCAAATGATACAGCAAAAGTGTTTTGAAAAGACTATACTATGATTACTATTTCCATCGGCAAGAAGTTCTTTGGCGTCAAAATGCTTTGAAGACTTTGCCTGTCCTCTTAAACTCATCAGATATGCTGGCTTGTGGGGAAGATCTAGGCCTTATTCCTTCTTGTGTTCATCCAGTATGTTTCAAGCGTATTTCTATTCTTTTTACAGTGGTTTAGTGTTAATGTCAAGCATAACTTAGAGGCAGTGAATTGTGATGGGACTATTTGGATGCAGGTCATGCAAGAACTGGGTTTAATAGGCTTACGCATCCAACGTATGCCAAGTGAACCCGGTTTGGAGTTTGGTATTCCTTCTCAATACAGCTACATGACGGTAAGGTCTTTTTATAATCTTTTCTATTTAGTGCCTATCTTAGTGGACTGCATTGGGACACTGCATGGAAAAGCTGTCTTGGCATTGGACATTACATCATCATAGGCTTACTACTAGAGACACCCACTTGTTGGAACACTGGTCTCACTCATACCATCAAAGCTGTGTGAGCCATGGCTTTGTACTTGGCCTCAAAACTGGACCTAGCTACCACCTTTTGTTTCTTTCTCTTCCATGTAACAAGATTGCCTCCAACAAACGTGCAGACACTTGACAAAGACGTTTGGTCTAGATGATCACCTGCCCAAAAATCTTTAATGTCTCCCTGGCTCATCTAAATTTTATCATTCATCTCTATTGAGCTTGGTATTTGGATCCATTATAGTATCAACGAGTTTGGTCTCTATCGAACCAGTCACATCAAAAACATCACGGGCATATTGCCTTTATTAAAGTGATATTCCATCCATGGGCCTGCTATTTCAACACTCAAGAAGTAAAGTAGCTTCCCCAAATCTTTCATCTAAAAGTGTTCAATGAAGTAGAGTTTCACAAAACATATGCCCTCAACATCCTGAATAGTAATTACTATATGATCTATATAAACAAAAGGAATACTAGTGCTCTTTTTCACTTCACTTAACTTAACTCAACAAAGTCTTGTCCCAACATTTTTGGGGTCGGCTACATGAATCTTACTTTGCCATTATGCACTAGTGCCCTTTTCACTATGTCTAAAAGATATAGGATGATCAGGCTTAATTCTTTTCAACCCATAAGCACTTGCTACCCCGGTTGAATTTATCAAGTCAACCCCTAGGAGACTGTTTGAGTCTATAAATTGCTTTCTCAACCTGCACGCATTATGTGAGTTGTTTGGTTGATCCACGTGCATTTCCTCCTGAAGACATTTCTTATGTCTAGCTGATAGACGGGCTAATTCAAACAACAACAACAAATATCAAGACCCAAACGAAGTTGAGATAAGCAACTTGAGGAAAAGTTTGAAAGTAATCAACACCGAAGTTAAGACATAATCCTTATCTACCAACTGAGCTTTTAGCCTTTAAATAGTACCATCAGGATGCATGGTTTTTAAAATCAGAATCGTAGTATCGGGTTGAGAATCGTAAGATTTTACATACTTAAAAATAAGATTAAAAATAAATGTAACCATACAAAATTCTTAGAATTTAGAGATATAAAATGTATAAATGTTGTGACAAATATATAGAATTTCGAGACATAATTAAAACTTGAGAAACTACAATCTGAATATTAATCTTGTAAGATTTTGTTAAGAGAAATATGAGAATTTGAATGTTTTGATCTTAACTTTAAGTGAAAGACAGAGAGAGAAGAGCTGAACAAAGTCGAGAAAGAATTGAGTAACAAATTTGGACTATTCAGAATCCAACAAAAAACAGAGGAAAATGAAAATGGAAGACTTACCTGGCTGTAATCATTTGTCGTGGAATAAGAGAACAAACCAAATCGTTGTTTTCAACTTTCAAAGAGAGATGCGAACGAACGAGGAGAGTTTCCTTTAACCAGAGAGATTTGTATAGCTTGTGTTATCTAACCAAATTGTTTAATAGATTGATTATTGTACAATGAAATCACATATGGTCTAGGCAACTGTTAAGACAATAAATATAGATTGCCACAGCTCAATAGCTAAAGGCGTCTGACAAATAAACCCAATAACTTTGATCGGTAAATCACACTTGGTTTGGGGTCCTGCGATCCTACAAGATTCAGATCATAATTCATTAAAATCCTATGAACTTAGAATTTTTGAAGAGACTCGGAGCTATTTTTGTGTATCAGATCGTACGATCCAATGATCTGGATTGGGATTTTAATAACCATGTTAGGATGATACTTGACCACATATATCGATCAACACCTGACTGCCTGGTGCCTGGAAGCAAAACAGACAACTCCCATGTACTATTTTGACGGAGTGCAAACATCTTCTCATCTATACCATTAGGCCTTTCAATGGATCAGATGTCCTATATTAGAATCCAAATCTTATTAAAATCTACTCGATCTGAGCCGATCCAATTACTGGATGGATTTGAAATAGTAAATCCATGTCCGAATCCATTAACTTTCAGATATGGATCCAAAAATCTGATCCGATTAGCATAAAAATACAAGTTCATAAAAAATTCAATGATACTCTGTCATTCCAGTTTCATTTGGGATTCAATTTCGTCAATCAAACAATAATTCCAACCCAATTTAATCACAATAAATGAGCCATCAATTTTAGTAAACTAAAATAAACTAAAATCAATAATCAGATCTGACCTAAAATTGACCCAGACAATGGATCACAAATCAATAAATGAGCCAGCTTGTCATGCGAACTTCATCCAGAGAGTTCAGTCGTTCATATATCAGATAATCAATTGTTTGCTTATCATAACAAGGAACCAAATCTGTTGAGAGGGGAGACATCAGAGAGAAATGTAATTATCCTTTTGCTTTATCTTTGTTTTTCTTTCCACATACCTGGCTATGTCATTTTTTTCTTTTAATTATGCCTGATGTGATGGATAGTTGCTATGCTTCCCTCATTCATACTATTTTTGAAATCCACCTGAACATTTTAAGCAACTCACATCCAATGAATAGACCAGGCTCTTTCTCCCAATCCTGCAAGTGCCTCTGAGAATTTTTATTCCAAATAACCCCATCAGCTGATAGCATCAGTGCATCACCATCTCTGCCACCGAAACCTTCCTATCCACTTATATGGCCTACAAGTTGGGATTAATCATCCAACACTATCCGCAATACCAAAGATCCTTCCAGAAGCTAACACGATTGCTATTAACCCCATCAAAACCAACATGACTGGAGAACTCTGTCCAAACTTTAGGATAACCTTCCAGAGATCCTCCCCATCAGATACCTGAACCTCCCTCAATGACCACTACCTGACTTGGACACAACCCAAAATTTATCATTGTTTTCCTCGTAGCCTGGAATGAACCACATAATTCACATGCTATTTCTGATATAATCAATCATCTACATTGCCTGACTCAAATTTTCTCTTCTCTTTTGAGATAAAGCGTATATGTGCAATCCGGTCATAAAATAATTTATCTGCTTAAGATTGAATATCCAGGATTCTGTTTTCGTTTGCGATAAAAGTTTAAAATAAATCAAATTGATTTCATGAACTCATTTAAGGTATGTGCTCCATCATGCCACGACTGTTCCACTTTTCGTGCTTGGTGGGAAGAAGACGAAGAAAGAAGACACAGATTTTTCGAGACTGTGGTGGGGTCTGACAAGCTGCCACCTAACCAGTGTGTTCCTGAAATTGTATATTTTATCCTGCGGCAACATGTCGAAGCTCCATCAATGTGGGCAATTTTCCCTCTCCAGGTATTGTGACAGATACTGTATGTGTTTGTTAATGGTTTCCTAACACTTTTGGCCAACTGGCAGACACTTGCTGGAAGCCTGGAACCCTCCAGGACATGAAGAATGCATTTGGAGTGTTGCTACATGACCAACTTTAATTATCTCAAAGATTCCAAGTGTCTGAAATTAATATTAATTACCAAAAAAAATGGGGGAAAAGGAATTAAATTAGAGGTTCAGGAGAGGCAATTTAAAGAATGAAGGTGATACCTGGAATATTTCATTCAAGGTGTGTTTTTTTTTTTGGGGGGGTGGGGGTGTGCAAGAAAAGAGGAATTTCTCTAGTAATTTTTTGTCTTAGAAATACACGATCATATAGATATGCAAGTGTACACTCCTGTAAGCATTGTAATTTATGTAGGTTGCCATGTTCTTTTCCTGCATTTGCCTTGTTTTTAAGTATATATCTTGGTGATGTGTTCGTGCCCCATGTTCGCGTTTGTCGAATATAGATTTGATCACAATTCAGTTGAATTTGTGGAGAATGTTTGTGCAGCTTTGAAACTGATATTACAGTTTGGGAAAATGTTGACCTATTGTGTAGTAAACAGATAGTTCCAAATATAGATGTGCTTGAATAATATTGAATCAAGTTTTACTTGCCAAGAAAGCTGACTTGGTTTCATCATGTCAAATTTACACCTGTCCCTTGTCCCATTTGCTCTATAAAGCTTCTGGTTTATTGTGTTCTAAATTTTCAAATTGAAATCTTGTCGAAAGAAGTAGCATCCACTTACCTAAGTTTCAATTTTTGCAAAATAGGAAGATAAGCAAAAATACCAATTGAAAGAATAAGTTCAATTGAAAGTCAGATTCAACTGTTCATTTCAATTAATCGGCCAGAAACCTGAAATTCTACTCTTTAGTACAGTCTATTTGTTTCTTCGTATATCCATGCTCTTCGAAATGCATGTTTAGTAATTCTTGTTTATCCTTGTAACTGAACACGAATATGTATAATTATCAGGATTTGTTAGCATTAAAAGAAGAATACACAACACGCCCAGCAGCAGAGGAGACAATCAATGATCCTACAAATCCAAAGCACTATTGGAGATACCGTACGTATATTTCTTTTCCTTTTTTTTTTATCAGTTATCCTAATACATGTATTCATTGCATAATCTCAAATGTTTTGGGGTCCCCTTTACTGCACCTCTATGGTCACTTAATAACTACCATGCACAAATGCTGACTTCTCTCGGGCCTTCTTGAAGAAGCTCTGAAGTGGCATCAAGTTTCTGTAATTTCAAATGTGCTTCAGCACTCATGGTTATCTTAAAGGACATCTTAATCAATTAGCAAAAGTTTATGCTTTTGATAAGTTTTCTATTACCATTAGACCAGATATATTTGAACTAGGTCAAAAAATGTAAGTCATTTTTAATATTATTCACAAGCACCGTGATGTATCAGTGTAAAAAGTAGTAAAGGGTATTCATTTATCTCAAAAATTGATAAATCTAACACCAGGGTACATGTCACATGGAGAAATAGAATACAGTTCTTAGTAAAATGGTTCTGTCACACCCCAAATTTCATAAAAGAATTGAATTATTACAAAAAGGCATTTAATGTAGAAAGGCTCACCAATTTTATGTTAAAATTCTTAAGATAAGAATTGTTTGAAATGGAAATTTATTAATTTATCACAAATCGGGCAAAGCGTTAATTGAAAAATGGGCATATGACATAATGGCAAGAACATATCCTGTAAGAGGATACGCAAATTAAACCATCCATCTACAATTGCAACATACACCATTCTAACTGAATAATCAAACCTTAGCTTAATCCAATAACCAATCAGCCAAAAACAATCATCCAACTTTAATAAGGTTTATATCCTCAATCTCAAAATAAATGACAACATAATCAAATCTAAATACGGTTATTTGTCTCACAACCTAAGAGAAATATTAATAACTGAATGATCAAAAAGGCTAAGCTCCTAGCTGGATGTTCCCCGACTCTCTTTGTTGCATCCAATGCTGTCCTCGAAAAATATAAATAGGGTTAAGCTCGAATAGCATAGTAGGATGGCTTTTCTCAAATACTACCAAGGTGTTAAAAGTTAAAACTAAACTTACATAATGAATAATCGAATCCAAAAGGCAACAATAATCGAGTATGGCAAAACAGTATGCAATTCGAATCATGATCATGTGCACCTTATAAAATGTTGCATAGAAATCGTTTTAGAATCACAATTCCATATTAGTTTTAAATCAAGTACATTATAAATCTCAAGAATGCCAACCATCCCTGTGAGTTTGGGATCTTTCACCTAGGGAACAAGATGACCCTTCTTGCTTTTAAGAGGAAACAAGTATAGAAAATTCTATGGGGGGCACAGGCCATCAACGACATCCAATACGCTTAGCCAATCTTCTCTGGGATCACTGGAATGCTATGGACCCATGCAAAGCCCACTTATGCACATTATATCATCAATAATGTGCATTCAAGTTTTCTAGATTTGTCACAAATCATAAGTTTATCACAAATCAGGTTATATCAAATCCAGATCTAGTACCGAAATATTCGTATTACATACCACCAAAATCACATGTTTTTTAGATTAATAAGATTCAAAACAATTGGCATGCAGATGAGTTCAAAAACATGATTAGTGTTTTAACCCCGAATGTACATAATTCATGATTTTTTGAGAAAACCCTAATTCAACCCAATTAATAATGAAAATTAGAAATAATCATTATGTAATAAACATGTAAGTGTCATAGAATTCCAAAATATGTATGAAACGCATCAATGATACTGAATGTGAAAAGAAACCTTACCTCCAAAGCCAAAAGGTTCGATTATCGAAAAAATGTAGCGTGAGAATCCTAGATTTGAAAATTCCCGATCTTGTTTCCTTATTTTCCTTCCTCTTTTTATCACACTTTTAGAAGTCTTAGGAGGTGAAGGAAAAAGTGAACAACGTTGTCTAGGGTTGATAGTATTTCTATATGCATGGATTCGTGTTGATGTGGTAAAAAAACCACCTCTGAGTTGTGTTAATAGTATTAGAGTATTATTATGAAAATACTGGTTGTAATAAGCATACCACATAGAGGGTATGTATGTCTTTTGTATAATTACGAGTTAACTATAAATACAAATGGTTTGTGAGAAGTAGGTCAAGTTTTGACTACTCTCTATTTCTCTAATATTGTGTTAACTTTCTAAACTTAACATGGTATCAGAGTAATTAGGTCTAAGATTAATCTGCCATTAATCATCTTTTCTTCTCTTCTTCCTTTTTTTTTCTTCTTCTGTTTCCTTTTCTTTTCTCCTTCAGTTATGTCTTCTGCTCCAATTTTACCAAAATTTGGTAATTTTTCCCAAATTGTTTGCTTCAATTTGATTTGAAAATTGGAACTTGGGTCCTTTATAAATTTTGAAATGCTTATGTTATAATGTTTCTAAAATCCTTAGCCTTCTTTGGTTGTGACTTGTAATTTTTGTCTTGCTTGAAAATTTGAAGATGTAAGAAAAAATATTCACTTGTAATCTACAATATGAATCTCGCTTCGATAAAGCCCATAATCACCATTCTTGAGTTTAAACTCATTTGAAACCTCAATCCGATCCAAAATTTAATTTTGACGGAAATCAAGTTTTACAATTGATCCTTCATTATAAATTAAACTTAGTAAACTTAAATTATACTTTATAAACACATTTTAATCATTATAAAACACTATATAGTGAAAATAAAATATTGGGGTTTACAAGTTCATACCCTTACAAAGATCAATGCAACAAGTCTCATCACAGTGCCTTTGGGATAGAAAAACCGAGTTCGATTTTTCTGTTGAAGTCCCTCAATTTTCATTACTGGGGAAATAAAAACTTCATCCAACACCTTTCGTAGAAAAATATAGTAATATACTATTGGATAGTTATAGAAAGGGGTGAACATACTTGGTTCTCTCGCTCCTTGCTTGAGGAGCAGCATATCGGAAGAAAATAAGGATTCAATCCAGCCCATAGGTTCTCGCTACAACTGCCTTGCTGCGAATGGAAGACAAGCCCCCCTTATGGTAGCCTTTGGACTCAATAAAATAAGCTCCTAGATTAGATTATTAGGACTAATCTAATAGTCCATTCAAACTTTATTACCAAAAAGAAGACATGCGTAAAAAAACATAACAAAGGCCCCAAAATAAATGATGGTTTTTTATTTATTTTAAAATAATTTGAACCACATCTGAAAAGGCAATTACAAGTGCCCTACTCATTGGTCCAGGATGCCGAGGGGTGGAATGATCATCTGCGTATTCTTCTATATTGGCGAGAACTCACTTATGTTAAAAGAGACCAACCTTTTATTTTATCGGTAGCTGCACACCGAGAAACAGGCGTAGTATTTCACTACCATGAAGAGGATACCAATAATTGAAAAAGCAAAAAATGAGAAAATTGGAACTTTGTTATTCGATAGGAAACATAACTTATTTATTAATAAGATTTGGTAAGTGCATCAAAAAGGTTGGATAAGAAATCCAACCAAGAAAAAGAGAAGAACCAAAAAAGGAAAATACATAAAAGCTATGAATCACATGAAGCTCTCCATCCCGCCAAAATAGCAAAAGGTGGAATCCCTTTGAAATCCTTAGAATCCGAGGCCCAAAATGACGCAATGAAATGGAAAAGTTGGAACTTACAAGTGCCTTTAAGGTCATCCTTTTCCATGCGGTACTGCTATTTCTTGTGCAAGAGACCTTTTGCATTTGAAGAGTCTGGCCCAATGACCATTCTGCAATATTCCTCAGAAACCATTCTAACAATAGTAGCTTCCCATTCATGTCATAGAATTGAGTTTGGATCTCTTGCATAAGCCAAGGCACATGACAGCTTCTTCCCGTGGCTTCCACTGACCCGTCCTAACTCTCTTTCACTTCCATCGGAGCCATCAGTATTATCCTTCTATACACCACTGACTGATCTTTCTAGCTTGGTGAAAGAACTCATCACTTCTACTGTCAATGTTTTGGAAGAACTGAAATAGGATATCCCACTCATTTAGAAATTGAATCCTCCATCTTTCCACAAGCAGCAATAGCCTCATAGTGTATTCGTGAGCATATCAACTTGAGGGAAGATCAAGTTCTTTATCTAATCACAAAGATGATAGACAGGTGTCGGGTGACAAATCATCTTTTTAATTATAAACTGCACCTCTAGGTTCCGGTCTCCAATAGTCCTAAGATTCTACCACGGCTTTTCTGCATGGCACCCCCTCAAATATTGGATTTTTTACCATCTCATCAAGCAATGTCCCTTCTGAATGTGCATGTGTATCTATGTGCGTGTGTTTGCACGTGTGTGTATCTAAGACTATCATCGATTAGGTTTTTTCATGTTTACACACTCTTCATAGCTTATAGTAGGCAAAGTATTATGTTTGCTCTTGTTATTTTTGGTATTTTTCCCCTTCTGTTTTTACACATTCTGTGAATGATACCTTTCGTTTGGGCATGATTGTGTGCATTATGTACTCCACAGAGAGAAAACAGAGATGAGAATTATTTTCCTTGTGTAAGTAAAAATAATCCTAAAATATATTCATTTAAAATAATTTCTTGTAAATTATTAGGCCTGACTTCATTCTTCAAAGCATCATGGAGTTTTGTTAATTGCAGCATGAAACACTATGACTTGATGGAAATTTCCATTTTTAGACATCTAAATGCCCATTCAAGTGTCTTGGACCTTCAATGATATTAGCAAGGCCAGTGTTCCACATTTTTACTAAAGTGATGCTTTAATTCATATGGGGCCAGTATAGTGATCATGAGGGAATTCATTGCTTTTTCGTTGTCTACTTTTGATTTAAACTATGACATTACGAATGATCCTCTTCTTATAATTTCTGAGGACAATGTAAGGATTGTGAGAAAAGTCATCACCTATGGTCTCTCTCTCTCTCATCTCCCTGTGCATGTATCTGTGTGGAGGCATGCAACCTGGGCAAATATATTTCCATAAGAATAGCATGCCCTTTTTACGATCATATTATTTTCTTACTTCTGTTTTAGTTTTAACTTGGTAGAGCTGAAGTTATGCATTTGACAATTCATTAGTCATGGTTATCAGAACAGTGGAATATCTCAAAACTATTTTTCTGTAACATATAAGATCGTTCAGTGAGTTAATATCCAAAACTTTATGTAACTTAAGAGTCCATCAGTGCAATTGAAAAGTAGATCATAAAAACATGTAGGTAGGTCTTGCATGGTTGCGCACAAGTTATTTTGACCTGACTCCTTCATTTAATTCCTTTTAATGTGCTACTTTCCTCAACTTGTGCGCAGGTTCACATGTGACATTGGAGTCCTTGCTGAAGGATAAAGGACTCAAAACAACAATCAAAGATCTCATCCGCGGGAGTGGAAGGTCATATCCTCAAGAATTTGAAGTGCAAATGAATCAAGAGAAAGCAGGTGGTGTTCCAGAGAAGCAGCAGGTCACCACCGTTGGGGAGGAAAAGGTGTCACTAGCAACCCAGCTAAATGACATTTCTAAAATGGTAGCAGTCCTCTGAGGTAGTAAATGCTTTCTGCATTACTTGTATGATAGCGGAAGCTATCGAACTTGAAAAAATTGAACCATGGGCTATATATTCGCAAATACTGTTAATAGTCATCTTCTTGATCTGAGCTGTTAATTTCTGTCAGATTTGTAATCTAATAAAGGCATGGCCTATTCTCTTACTGAAAAAACAAATAAAGCATAATACCTGTGACTTTTTTAGATGATTGTGTACATATATTAGCATTACCTCATTATTCCACGATACGATACCATCACACCCTTGTGCATCACCTCATGCCTTTTGTGAGACACGAGTGGGCATTTTTGCTAGTCAATTTAAGTGGTTATTACTTTGAATAGTACCATTTAGGCAAAAATTGAAAACTTCTTGGAGTAAAGCAGCATGGAAGGATGGGGACAAGAGAGAAATAATGCATAAATCAGGGACTAATACTGTATTTTGCCCCAAAAAAATTTGGGAAAAAAATAAAAAGAAAGTGAAAATCAACGCAAATACTAAAGGGTAAAAAGTATAATGGCAACAAGCAGGTGGTTGGTTTATATGTACTGTAGTCAGGAGTGGCAAAGTGCAGGAGTAATTCTAAATAATATCTGCACCATTTCCGTGAACCTCAGCCCCATTGGCGTAAATCAGGCCACATAAAAATGATATCCAAATCAGGCACCATTTAATCTTTGGCATTATTTAGTAAAATGTCTGTATTTAGTTTCAAACTCACAATGTCAAGGTTATTAAGTTGATTTTTGTAGCTAGGATTAATAGGGTATTTAATTCCATTTGCTCCCCTAGTTTTCCTCTGTCAAAGTTAGTTTCGGCTTAGCAGAGTACTTCCGTCGTTGGTGTTCTTTTTTATCTTTAGGTATTTCACCACTGTATCGGATATTCTCTCATTTTTTTTGTAGTGTATATGGATGTGACTCCAAAATATGAATTGTGTTCACGCGTTCTTGCTAAAAAATAAATAGCATATACCCTACAATGAGAAAGATGATAGTGTTGTTCTTTTATGTTATTTTGCCTAAAAGGGTGCATCAGGGATGGCGACCTAAATGTTATCCCAGATATATATAATCAAATTAAGGAATTAATTACTGTAATAAAATCTAAATATACTAAGTATACTGTTATATATAAACAGTTTAATTAAAAACAAGATGTTAAAAACAGAAACTGAAATAAACTTACAGAGACGCAAAATTGAAATAATAATAGAAATTCAAAAATAATAATAATAATTCGAGTCTTGTGTGATCACAGTTTTTTTAAAATAGATTTGCTCTCTCTTGATGTTAAAGTTGATAAGCAATTGTCTCCTAAGATAAAATGAATTTCGTTCTTGAAGATGCAGTATTTCAATCTTCAAGATTCCAACGAACACAACTTCGTGTTTTGCACTTAAACCGAACAAAGAATAATGCAACAATATGCACAGAGAGAAAAAAAAATACTAAATACAGAATTTAGAATTAGGATAATGGATAAAAGTAAAATGAGAGAACAATTCTAGTAAAAAATAATAATTGTTCAATTGTATGATTTGGTAGTGCAAAACATCACCTATTTATAAACTCACTAGTGACTTTTTATAAAGGGTGCAAATACATGTAATGGTGCATTTTGCTTTAAAGTATATCAATGGTAACTTTATGAAAAGGTATAACCATTTGAAATAGTGTCTTTTAACCAAAAGATAAGACATAACTTTTATGAAAAATTGTGACTACTTGTAATGGTGTTTTTCAACCAAAAGGGGTTAATGGTGGCTTTATGAAATGATGTAACCATTTGGATTTGTGTCTTTAACCAAAAGTCATTAATTTTGAACTAATAATCTTTCATATCATCTTTACTTCACATCTTTTCAATTTCTCCAAAAAGTTACAAAGAATTTTTCAAAAATAATCTCCCAAAAAAAAATTTATTTTGAAAATACTTTAACAATTTCTCATTCAATATACTTAATTGTTTTAAACAAATAAAAATACCACATTCATCTTCTCACAGAGGAGAACACATTTAAACTTGGTTTCACTAATTGTGAGTTATGATCTCACTTTAATTTAAACCTTAAGTTGCTCAAAATATTTATTTAAAAACCATTATTTCCAACACTAAGTATGAACTCATGGTTTATGATTGAAAAGAAACAATCTCCTTCTAAGTGAAGCGTACACACACTCCAGGCAGGCCCGGCCCAATAAAAATAGGGGCCTAAGTGAAAATTTAGACGGGGCCTTTTGAAAATTTAATATTAGTATACTAGTAATGTAATTAGAGTTTTTTTTTTTTTTTTTTTGAGATATAAAATTACTAATTCAGCTTTTTTATTTGAGTATTGCTAATGGGTGAGAGTATGTTATCAAAAATGGTATCTACAAAAAATAAAAACTTTTATACGTTAGATTACAATTTTTACTAGGTCAAATTGTAACCAAAAAGTTAAGATCAATACTAAAAAATACTCCTGGGATCAAATTATAACTTTTTGGGGGGTTAGTTACAATCTTTAAAGGAGTTGAGAACAATGCTAAACTGCTAGGATTGATCCTAAGTATCACAAATAAGTAATAACGTGACCCCCAAAACGATGAGTTCAAAAAATTAATCTTTGAAGTGTACAAAAAATGAGAGATATATGGAAGGAGAGACAATCAAGAAGATGTGATTGATTGATTTGTATTTTATTTTATTTTATTTTTGACTTGGAGATACTTTTGAAAGTTAATATCAAATATCTATATAATAAAGTAACTTACAATTCAAATCTCAAAAGATAAACAAAATAACTTTTACTATTCGCGGTTGAGATCGCTTTAAATTTTACTTTAAAGTTAATCTAACGGCTAATATTAACACCCTAAATTTAATAGGAAAAATAGAACCTTAAGGGTGAGTACTTCTAGAAATTATTTCTCATAAATACTTTAAAAAAAATAATAGTATTTGAAACCGTCCACCACTACCTCTACCACCGTCGCCACCACCACCGCCACCGCCACCACTGCCACCGTCACCACCTTCACCACCATCGCCACCATTGTCGCCGTCGTCGCCATCGCCGCCACCACCCTCGCCGCCACCACCACTGCTGCCATCGTCGCCACCACCACGGTCATTGCCACCCACCACAACCATCACCGTTTCCTACCACTACCACCTCTCACCCCCATTACAACCGATGCTTAAATTCATTTATCTCTCCTCTATATTTGTGATTTGATTTTGAATATGAATACAAATATGTTTATTATTTACCATTTTTTATTACTCTGTGCCTTCAGGCACAGGCAATAACTAGTGCGAATATATGATTCATGATGAAAAGATTAATTGAATTAATTAAGGTTTGTAATAAGTTGACAAATTGGATGAATTGCTTAATTTGTGAAATAGGAAATATATAAAATAGTATCTAAAATGTGAGTTACCTAAGATATTTTAAAAGATGAGACTTTCTACTCTGTAACTAAATAAAAAGATAAGACCCAAACAAAGTAAAATAAAAAGAAAATATTGATACAATTATAACTACTTAAGTACTTATTTAAAAAATTGGGCTCCATCCCAAATGAGGCCCTAAGCAACTACCTAAGTGGCTTCACATGTGAGCCGGCCCTGACTCTAGGGCGTTGTAATAACAGTGTATGAACGTATATGGAATCAATTTTTTTGGCATCGTGTTTTTCAAACTCTAAATAGGATGGATTCAAATTTATTTCTTAATTTATCATAGTTTATATAAAAAACGTAGTTTTAATCTACACTTTTTAATGTAAAAGTATATTTTGTAGAGACGTTTTTGAATTTTTCAAGTGAAATCTTTGGTAAATGAACTTTTACATTGAAAGTTCATTAACACCACATTTCATAAAAAGTAATATGGATCAAGAAGTCACAGTATATGAAGAAAAAGTATAGGAATCAAGGTAAGGTAACAAAACATTCTAGGTAAATGTGCATATGCCCGTGCATGACATGTTTCTGTTGAAAACTGGTAATACCTAAAATGGACAAGGTAAGGAAATGATCATTTTCGGTAACAAAAAATCATATGAAAGATGTATGTGTGTGTGAGTAGAACTGATAATTGAACTAGCTCGAATCGAATTTGTCGAGCTCGTTTGTTAAACAAACTTAAAAAATTATTCAATTTCGACTTGTAACCTGAACGAGCCCAAAACGAGCCGAATTCAAGTCGAGCTCAAGTATTCACACATAAATGAATCGAGTCTGTAGAGTTCAAGCTAAGTCTGTCGAGTTTTTTTTTTAAACGAGCCTAAAAATTTATTCATTTGAATCTATATCTATTGTTTGAAACATAATCCAGGTGCTAAGATTCGTCAATATCTTCAGCATAGATTTTGCGACACTTAATATATATATTCCTTGTTTTTTCTGTAGCTACTTTTACTAGTTAGCATGCAAAAAGTTTATCAAATCATTGTCGTGAAGATTTATCTTCATGTCTTCATTGAGTGGGGTATATCTGAAATCTTCCACCATATTGTCTTCGCTGGAGTTAGTAAGGGTCACAATAGTCTTGCCTTTATCTTTGTTAATGGTTGGAGTTAATATAAAACCTCCTTTGGATACAAAATATTTTAATTTACACAACAAAGTGAAAGATGATTTTATAAATGAATTAAAAAAAAATTAAAATATTTATCATTAAATGTTCTTTCTAATAAAGAAGAAAATGATGATATAAATAACGAAGTTTAGCAATTTGAAGAATCGTTTGCATCAAATGCAAGCAGAAATAAATAAAATTGGATATTCTATGCCAAAGGTAAATAAAAATATAAATATAAATGCTCAGACATCACCAATGAGAGCTTATTGTCAAAAACCCACTCCACAAGTTATTCTGTATGAATAAAACTTTTTAATTGATCAAAATTCTTATGATGGATCATCAATATATGAATGGAATATTGCTGGTATTTTAGCAAATGTAATTTATCAAGTTTTACCTAAAATGTTAACGTATGCTTCAGTCTATAAAGCTAATTGCAATTCAAATAAAAGAAATAATTGAGTTTATAACTATCGGCTTCACAGGACAATTAAGAGGATGGTGGGATAATTGTCTCACTTTAACTTAAAAAATTGAGATATTAAACACTATAAAATTTGGAACATCAATAGATGGTACAATACTAGCAGAAGAAGATGCGGTGTATACATTAGTACATGCTTTCTTAAAACATTTTGTAGGAAACAGTCTACAAAATAATGATAAAAGTAAAAAACTTCTAATAAATCTAAGGTGTCTGACCTTCACTCATTTTAGATGGTATAAAGATATATATTTATCCAATGTCTTAATGAGAACTGATGCTAATAATGAATTATGGAAAGAAAAATTCATTTCAAGATTACCAAGCTTATTTACTGAAAAAATAAGAATACGTCTTAGACAGGGGCATTGAGGATTTAAAATTCCATATGAGAATTATACTTATGGAGAGCTAATTGGAGAATATATTTATGAAGGATTAGCACTCTGTAATGATTTAAATCTTAAAACACAACTAAAAAGTCAAAGATTAACAGGAAGAAAATAATTAGGCGAATTTTGTAACCAATTTTCCTATAATATAGAGATACCTAAAAATGACCCTCAGAATAAAAAGAAAAAATTATATAGTAAGAATTATAAACCTTATAAAAAAAGGAAACAGAGGTATGATAAATCTAATAAAAATAGAAATAAAAATAATAATAAGACATAAGATTAAATCTAAGAAAGAAATTAAGTACTATAAATGTGGGGAAATAGGGCATTATGCCAGTAAATGTCTAACAAAAAAAAAATAAATGAAATAATCCAAGATGAAGATCTTAAAAAACAAATACATAAAATCGTTATCGATTCTGAACCAGAAGAAGACTCGGAATCTTATTCATCCTGATAACTCTGATGAAAATCTTTATAATATCGATGACAATGAATTGGAAAATTCCAATGAAGAAACAAAGGATAGAGTTTGTTAATCTAATTGTCAGACTCAAACTAATTACTATAAAGTTATTTTAGACATGAATGGATTAAGTATAAGCACTTTAACTAAAAATCAAATATTGATTTTAGATCAAATTTAGGACCCTATAACTAAAAGAAAAGTTATAGAACAATATTTGGAATTAACTCCTTAAGAAAAAAAAGCCTTTCATAACAAAACCATATTCATTAAAAGAAGTAATGGATATGTTTAATACTGAATCTGAATTATTAATAATACAAGAAAAAGATACATTTGTGCAACATTCCAAAGGTGAGATAAACCAATTAAAGGTTAAAATTAAAATGATAAAGAATAGATTAATGATTCTTGAAGAAAAACCCATAGCGGGAGAAACTCTTGAAGAAAAGACTCATGATGAAAATTACTTAAACTTGTTAGACAAAATTAAGTATCAGAAATGATATGTTAAAATAAATTTGGTAATTGGAGAAGAATTTACTATGGAAACTACTGCTTTGATTAATATTGGAGCAGATATGAATTGTATTAAATAAGGATTAATTCCAACTCAATATTTTGAGAAAACTATTCAATCTTTAAGCACTACTGATGGATCAAAATTAAATATCAAATACAAATTGATGATGCCTAGAAAAAAGCTCTAAGTATGAGGTCAGACAAGGAGGTCAGACACAGTAACCAGGGCTCCGCAATCCAGACCTCAAGCTCTCCTCAAAGAAAACAAACGGGAAATTGAAAGGGAAACAACTGGCTAGTGAATGACATCCTCAAAGCAATGGAAAGCTATAATCAAGGCACAAAACTCTCAACTAACCAAGATCCTCTCCCAAAAATCAAGGAAGATCCCACGGATGAAGGGCAAAGATCTCGGTGAAAATCCCTTAGAGATAGGAATTGCACTATAAATACTGTACATCGCCTCAATCAAGGGGCAGAGAACCCTACTGGCATCAGAGGCATCTTGTAAAATATTTTCTAGATGAATATAGATTCTAGGAGCAAGAGACTCCATTGAAGAGTGGACTAGCCGAGCTCCCAAGCCGGTGAACCACTATATTTCTACGTGTTACACACACCACACCTCGGACAACTAGAGCATTCAACCACCAATTCACGGGCCTTGTAGCTCAGACCTGTTCCTAGCAATTATACTCTAACTCGCTGCTCATCCACGTGAAATAACACCATCAGTTTGGCGCCGTCTGTGGGAACGACTGTTCCTATTACAAATAAGCTGATTTCTCAGTGACTGATGGTAACGACTCGAAATATGAGCAGAAGTCAAACAAACCTACCACGAATGCAAGATCCACAAGAAGCTACCAACGGCAGACAACCCGAAAACGTCCAAGAAATTAATTCCCCCATTAACAACGAGATTGAGGCCCTTCGACTCGTCAACCAGCGCTTGCTAAGGAAAAACGCAGAATTATCAAAGCTCGTACAACGCCCACAGGAGGCACGACCGGCCCCAGAAGGCCAGAACAATCCCACTCATAGGGAACAACGACACTGGGACCCCCTTAGAGAGGTCAACGAAGGGGGAGAAAGCAGCCAGACCAGGGGGCATGCTCCTTACCTGCCCCCTAGGAATGGCCACAACGAAGAAGTGAAAAGTCAGAACGATGGGGGCAAGAGGGACGATTTTTCCCCTTACCAGCAGGACAGGAGAGAGCAGCACTGGGAGCAACGCTTCAAGGACATCCAACAAGAGCTCAGCCACATGAAGGAAGCTGTAAAGAGCAAGACTCCGGTTACAATGGACGCCCTAGTACAACAGACCGAGTCCCCATTCACCACTGGAGTGCTGCACTTTCCTCTCCCACCAAAGTTCAGGATGCCACAAATAGAGATTTTTGACGGAATGAAAGATCCAGTAGATCATCTCAACACTTACAAGAACCAGATGGAGCTGCATGGATACCAGGATCCTGTACGTTGCAGAGCATTTGCCATCACGTTGAAAGGCTCTGCCCTAGCCTGGTTTCACAGGCTCCCACCAGCCTCGATCTCATCCTTTAAAGAGCTCTCCATAGCTTTTGTATCTCATTTCATAGGAGCTCGGACCTACCGAAAGCCGAGCTACCACCTGTTGAATGTAAAACAAGGACCCAACGAGAACCTACGGTCTTATGTCCAAAGGTTCAATTCAGAATCCCTGAAGGTAGAAATTCCAAATGAGAAGTTTGTTATCACTGCTTTCATTGCTGGATTAGGAGTGCAGTCGAAGGATTTGATATTTTCTATATCAAAGAACCCGCAAGCAAGCATGGCAGAGGTGCTGGCTAAAGCAGAAAAGTATATTAATGGCGAGGAAACCCTTCTCTCAAAGGTAGGGAGCTCATCCTCACAGAAGGAAAAAGTGAAGGAAGAAAATAAGAGGGATCGAAGTCCTAGGAAAGAAAAAGGACGAGATAAGTCCCCAAGAAGAGACAGAGATCGCTCCCCCAAGAGAAGGGAAAATGTCAGAGAACGAGACGAGCTCTTCAGCTCATGAACATCTGATGAGCTCTTCCGCTCATAAATTCAAGATGAGCTCTTCAGCTCATAAACTCAAGATGAGCTCTTCAGCTCATAAACATCCAATGAGCTCTTCAGCTCATAAATTTAAGATGAGCTCTTCAGCTCATGAACTCAAGATAAGCTCTTCAGCTCATAAACATCCGATGAGCTCTTCAGCTCATAAATTCAAGATGAGCTCTTCAGTTCATAACTTGAGTCAAGCAGCTCACGATGAACTATTCAGTTCATAACTTGAGCCACGCAGCTCACGATGAACTATTCAGTTCATAACTTGAGCCACACAGCTCACGATGAACTATTCAGTTCGTAACTTGAGCCAAGCAGCTCACGATGAACTCTTTAGTTCCTAACTTGAGCCAAGCAGCTCACGATGAACTATTCAGTTCATAACTTGAGCCAAGCAGCTCACGATGAACTCTTCAGTTCCTAACTTGAGCCAAGCAGCTCACGATGAACTCTTCAGTTCATAACTTGAGCCACGCAGCTCACGATGAACTCTTCAGTTCACAACTTGAGCCACGCAGCTCACGATGAACTCTTCAGTTCATAACTTGAGCCTAGCAGCTCACGCTGAACTCTTCAGCTCATAATATGAGCCACGTAGCTCGCGCTGAACTATTCAGTTCATGATATGGGCAACACAGCCCACGAAGAACTCCAATAGTTCAGAAAAGAGCCTAGGAGCTCGGAATGGGCTATTTAATTCCTAAAAAGAGCCTTGTAGCTCATGATGAGTTCCCTAGTTCATAAAAAAAAAAAAAAAAAAAAGGTCCGGCAGCTCATAAAGTCAATAATTTTGCTTTAAGAAGCACTTCTCGAAGCAATGGGAACAACTAGGAACTCGGCAATCGTAGGAAAAGCAGCAGCTCTCTGCACCTCGAGCTCATGCAAATCAAGGTCGATGTGTGAAAGTCTATCTCAATTCAGCATCGACTCAGCCCCTGCCCAAGCTCGCTTTGGCCAAGGGCTGGGGGGCAACTGATGATGCCTAGAAAAAAGCTCTAAGTATGAGGTCAGACAAGGAGGTCAGACACAGTAACCAGGGCTCCGCAATCCAGACCTCAAGCTCTCCTCAAAGAAAAAAAACGGGAAATTGAAAGGGAAACAACTGGCTAGTGAATGGCATCCTCAAAGCAATGGAAAGCTATAATCAAGGCACAAAACTCTCAACTAACCAAGATCCTCTCCCAAAAATCAAGGAAGATCCCACGGATGAAGGGCAAAGATCTCGGTGAAAATCCCTTAGAGATAGGAATTGCACTATAAATACTGTACATCGCCTCAATCAAGGGGCAGAGAACCCTACTGGCATCAGAGGCATCTTGTAAAATATTTTCTAGATGAATATAGATTCTAGGAGCAAGAGACTCCATTGAAGAGTGGACTAGCCGAGCTCCCAAGCCGGTGAACCACTATATTTCTACGTGTTACACACACCACACCTCGGACAACTAGAGCATTCAACCACCAATTCACGGGCCTTGTAGCTCAGACCTGTTCCTAGCAATTATACTCTAACTCGCTGCTCATTCACGTGAAATAACACCATCACAAATTATCTAATGCCTTCATCTGTAATCAAGGTATTTGTATTCCAACTACCTTCATGCTTATAAGTAACTTGAATCAATTGGTGATTCTAGGAACACCATTTTTGACTCTTATAGAGCCTATTGAAAGAATAGACTCAAAATGAATCATGACTAATTTAAAAAGGCAAAAAAATTTATTTGAATGCATAACTCCACCTCAAGTCAAAATAGTAAATCAAATAAAAGATAATATAATTCACAAAGAAAACCAAATAAATTTTCTACAAAAAGAAATTCAAATTCTAAATATATCTACTCATCGGTTTAAAACTCAATTAAAGTAATTAGAAGATAAAATAATTCGTGAAATATGCAGCAATATTCCTATTGCTTTCTGGGCTAGGAAAAAGCATGTAGTTACCCTTTCTTATATCAAAGGATTTAATGAGAAAGATATTTCGACTAAAGAGAGGCCAACTCAAATGAATAAAGAATATCTTGAATTTTGTAAAACAGAAATTGAAGCTTTGTTAAATAAACTTTTAATTCGCCAAAACTATTCACTCTGGAGTTGTGCAGTTTTTTATGTGAATAATAATGCTAGAAAAGAGCGAGGGGTGCCCGGATTAGTAATTAATTATAAACCTATTAATAATGTCCTTAAATGGATACAATATCCCATTCATAATAAAAAAAAAATTGTTTTGCATATTATATGATGCTAAAATCTTTTCTAAGTTTGATTTAAAGTTAGGATATTGACAGATCCAAGTAGCTAAGAAAGACAGGTACAAAACTACTTTCGTTGTCCCTTTTGGTCACTATGAATAGAATGTAATGCCACTTGGACTTAAAAATGCCCCTTTTGAATTTCAAAATATCATGAATGATATATTTTATCCATACTCCGAATTTTGTATCGTTTTATGATGGTGTTATTTCACGTGAATGAGCAGCGAGTTAGAGTATAATTGCTAGGAACAGGTCTGAGCTACAAGGCCCGTGAATTGGTGGTTGAATGCTCTAGTTGTCCGAGGTGTGGTGTGTGTAACACGTAGAAATATAGTGGTTCAGGCTTGGGAGCTCGGCTAGTCCACTCTTCAATGGAGTCTCTTGCTCCTAGAATCTATATTCATCTAGAAAATATTTTACAAGATGCCTCTGATGCCAGTAGGGTTCTCTGCCCCTTGATTGAGGCGATGTACAGTATTTATAGTGCAATTCCTATCTCTAAGGGATTTTCACCGAGATCTTTGCCCTTCATCCGTGGGATCTTCCTTGATTTTTGGGAGAGGATCTTGGTTAGTTGAGAGTTTTGTGCCTTGATTATAGCTTTCCATTGCTTTGAGGATGCCATTCACTAGCCAGTTGTTTTCCTTTCAATTTCCCGTTTGTTTTCTTTGAGGAGAGCTTGAGGTCTGGATTGCGGAGCCCTGGTTACTGTGTCTGACCTCCTTGTCTGACCTTATACTTAGAGCTTTTTTCTAGGCATCATCATTTTATATAGATGATATTTTCGTCTTTTCTAATTTTATTGATCAACATTTTAAGCACTTAAATTCATTTTTACAAATAATTAAAAGAAATAGTTTAGTCATCTCAGAAGTAAAGATGAAATTGTTCTAGCTTAAAGTTAGATTTCTCGGACGCTACATTACTCAAGGGAATATTATCCCTATTGAGCGAAATATAGAATTTGTTTCTAAATTTTCAGATGAAATAAAGGATAAGAAACAATTACAAAGATTTTGGGAAGTCTTAATTATTTATTAGACTTTTGTATAAAAATCTAGCACATAATACTGCTATCTTATGTAATAGACTCCAGAAGAATCTGTCTCCATGGACATATTTTCATATTGAAGCTGTAAGAAAGATAAAACTTAAAGCCAAACAACTATAATGATTAACACATCGTAACTGGTATAAAATTGTTGAAATAGATGCTTAAGATAAAGGATATGATGGTATTCTTAAGCAAAGACATCTTGAAACTACTAAAGAAGTCCTTATTAGATTTGCTTTAGGAAAATGGAATAAAGCACAATCTAACTATTCAACTATAAAAAAAGGAAATTTTATCCATAGTAAAATGCATAAGTAAATTTCAAAATGATTTATTAAACCAAGAATTCTTATTAAGAATTGATTGTAGCTCTACTAAAACTGTTTTGGAACAAAATGTAAAAAATATAGTCTTGAAACAAATTTTTGCAAGATGGCAGACTATTTTGTCAGTTTTTTACTTTAAGATTGAATATGTAAAAAGGGAATTAAATTCCCTTCCTGATTTATTAACTAGAGAATTTTTGCAGGGTTCATAAATGAATCAAGGACGGGGAAGAGCCCCAAGAGGCCGAGGAGGTGGCCGAACAGGGGGTTGCACACAAGTAAATGCATATTTTCCTCCCTTGATAGCATCTCAATAGATTAAATCTGTTAATGAAACTCTTCTTAAAGAAGGTAGAGCAGAGAAATCTCAATCACATAATGAAGAATTTCAACTCGTAAGGAGTAAGAAATCTATGAAATAAGTCCTTATTTCTAAACCGGAATTAAATTTTACGGAATATCATACACTTAAAGTGGTTGAAACGATTCTAGTATTAGAATCTGATTATGATATTTAGATTAATGATCCATGGTATATTGCCTGTCAATATATGGAACTTGACAATGCTTTTCCCATAAAAGGGAATATGGATAGAAGGGCATATGAGCTCATGCTTTTAGAAACAAATTCTATCGAAATTGAACACCATAAAAGGAATATTCAGGATCCTCCTGAGAAAACTGTTTTTAGCAAGTATGGATATTATCCAAAAAAGAATGGGGATTAAATCCTACTAAAGCAAGAAAATTAACCAAGTATCCTTATAGTCAATATAACTACTTCGATTATATCGAAGCATGACATAATGCCTTTTATTTTCAAAATCTTGCATTAAGACATATCTGGTATTTCTGTTTCGCTTCCTTAGTAACAGGAAAACCAAATTGGTTTTATTTATGGTGGGAAACTCATGGTATTGTGAAAGCATATCCGCCTCAACTACTTCAATTATTAAATTATTATAAACAAAAAAGTCCAGCCTTAAAGGATAACAAAATTATGGATAAACCAATTATCCATTTCTCTATTGAATTTTTTGTTCCATGGGTCTGGACATGATCTTTTTGTTGTGACCACAACAATAATGGATTTCCTAGACTATTAAGAGAATATTATGTAAGATTTTGGAATAATTATCCTATTATCGAAAAAGTTGAGATTATAAAGACATGTCTTAAAGATATCGATAAAAAAGAGTCTAGCACAAATCAGGCATCTTCATTTGAGACTGCAAGATTAAATCCTATCGAAATCTTTAAAAAGAAACTACGGAAGGAGAAATCTGATCTTAGTTCTGAACAGTTTAAAGTGACAATTATGGAAGAGATGCGATTATTAATGATGGCCTCATTTGGTCTCGGTAAAAACAAAAAAATTGATATGGTCAATACTCCAACCATTAGCAAAAATAAAGACAAGACTGTTGTAATCTCTACCGACTCCAACAATGACAATATGATGGAAGATTCCGGATATACCCCACTCAATGAAGACATAAAGATAAATCTTCAACACAATGATTTGATAAATTTTTTGTACGCTAAGCAGTAAAAACAACTACAGTAAAAACATGGAATAAATGAGGTAAGCGCTTACGCTAAGAACCAATATCTTCTCATAAACCTATGTGCAGCGAAAGTAATAAACCTGTGCGTGTCTGATTCTGTGTATGTCTTTCATAAAGACCAAATTCAATCCATTGATTAGAAACTTGTTTTTGAAGGGACCTAAAGTCTTGTCTGTTTGAATTGCCAATCTTATAAAACAACTAAGAATGTGAAGTGTTTGGAAGCTGGAAACCAAAAACAAGTCATATGGTTACTACTTGATGGCGCAAACCTTCGGATACGAGCTAAGGAACCAGATTAATTGGCGTGAGCAGTTTGCATGGGGACTAATATGGCATCTGAGCTACAAGGCTCGTGAAGTGGGGAATTACAGTTCTAATTAGTCGTGTGTAATGTGTGAAATACAATAGAAATATAGTGGTTCACCGGCTGATGAGCTCGGCTAGTCCACTCTCTAATGGAGGCTCTTGCTCCTGTCTCTTTATTGATGAATTGAAGGTGTTACAGTCGAATACTCAGGGAACTAGGGTTTCAGAAAGTCTCTCTCTCGGCGATGGGGGCTGTCTCTTCCTTTTTATAGCCTCATACTTACCTCTAATACGGGACTATCCTACATTGAAGGGATCGTGCCCTATCTTTATCCACAATTCCGGAGTTACCTAAATTCCTTATGGCTGGCTTCAAAAGGAGAGATCTTTGCCTCCTCCTGTGGGATCCTCCTTAGTTTTAGGAGGAGATCATGGTTAAATACGGGTTTTCTGCCTCGGATTGGATTCTACCTCCTTAACAAGGGTATCCAAGTCGTCTTGTTGTTCCCTTAGCATTTCTTCTCTCGCGCCTTCGACTAGGGGCTCTTAGTGCTGACTGGATGAGCTCTGCTCATGGCTAGGGGAGCTCAGCTTCTTTCGCCTGAGCTCCCAAGCTGAGCTCACTTACTGAGCACGTGCCAGTTTTATTCTGGGTATCATCAGTTGCCCCCCAGCCCTTGCCTTGAGTTAGCTCAGGCAGGGGATGACTTGTACAAGACGAGTTAGACGTGCGTGTGGCTGGTACGTGGCTGTAGGATTTCTGACGGTTTTATAGCCATCATGACTTTCCTCGATTCCCGCGCACGTCTCAGCCCATGTCTCCCAGGCTTTAAATGCTTAAAACGGCTATCTAAACTGCTTCTTCGCACTGTTCATCTTCTTTACTGCCCTTCGTCTCCGCTCTCTCTGCGATTCCAGTCCTCCTTGCCTTGGTTTTTCTATTTTCTTGCCTGAAATCGAATTTCCGGACCTCGTTTCGAAGACTTGCGACGCCTCCTTTTCCGATTTCGTTCCCAGTTCCTGTTTGCCACTATCCCTGGGTTAGGTACGTCCTTTTCCCTTATTTCTTCCCTTTTTTTTTTTGCTCTGGATCCCTCGAGTTCGAGGTGGTTATTGCATTTTTGGGCTTTTCGGTTCTTTTATTTTTGGAATCGTGACCATTGTCTAGCCCCACTTCACCACTTCGTGGATTGGGGTTCTGTAGTTCATATCCTTGCTGTTGGGAGCCACTGTGTTGATCCCCGGGTCATTAGAGAGTGCCTGACTAATCCCCCTTTGCTCTATCGCTCTTTCCATCTTCCTTTTTCTCTCCCTATCATGTCTGCTTCTTCTGAAGCCACTCGCTCCTCTGTTTCACTTCTAGGATCTAGGTCAGCCGGAGAAGATACGGATTTAGGGGAAGTTGGTGATGAGATTGATAATTTTCCGGGTGTAGAGGCTGTAGAGGCTGAGGTCTACGCCGAGGAGCCTCCCTCCACCTCATCTTCCCTGCCCCCCAGACCTGACAAAGGCAAAGCTAAGATAAGTGGAGTCGGGGTGGAGGAGAAAACCTCGTATCTAGGGCTTGCCTTTAGGCATGCCGAATCTGTGGGCTGCAGTAAAGAGGCCCCTAGGCTAATGAAGTCTTATAAAGTTCGGTATGGTTTTCCCCCTGGGGTCGAACCCTGGTGCCCAGATCGATCCGTTTTTTATGTAGAAAAAGTTCATAACAGAGTCTGCTTCTTTCTTGCTGCTTTTGACAACGGCCTTCGCTTTCTCTTGCATCCCTTCATCAAGGCTGTTCTGCAACATTTTCATGTGTGCCCTTCCCAGATCTCCCCCAACTTCTATGGCGTCATGGTTGGTCTGTTAGTCCTGTTTAAGAAGCATAAACTTGGGATTCCTAGCATTCCTTTGTTCTTAGAGCTCTTCAATGTAAAACCGACCTCCGGAGGCTTCTTGTATGCCTCCAAGCGTGCCAGTGTTAGGCAGCTCATCTCTGACATTCCGACCTCCCATAAACACTGGAAGGAACATTTCTTCTTTGTCGGGGGCACCAATTGGGAGTACAACCCTGCTGATAAGACAGACACACTCGGTATCCCTACGGCCTGGGCTGAACCAGATAATTTACGTGAGTCCTTACTTGAGTTCGAGCTCTGATCTGGAACCTGTCGGCCTCTTATCTTTTCCTTATTTGCATACTTTCTTCCTCTTAGGTGAACGCTACGAGCTCAGCCCTGAGGACAAAAAGTTGCTAGCAAAGTTGGAGAAGATCAAGCCAGAGAAGTACGCCGACTTGATTGAGTCAAGGAACCTGGTACAGCTAGGTCTGAGTCTTCCTGTGGCGACTTTAGCGATCCCCTTGTCTGTTTTAGGGGCTGACGAAGGTGATTTCAACGCCATTCTTTTTCCTTTCTTCATTATCTTTCCTTCCTTTCTCTTTTTCTTTACATTTTCCTACTTCTTCCAGATCTTCCAGGTCCTTCTACCATGAAGGTTGATCCAGAAGAGCTTCAGGCCAAAATTGCAGAGCTGATGGTGGGTGGCAGGTCTAGGAAACGCAAAGCTCGGGTAGGCTCTGGGAGCGGCCCAAACATTCGAGCTAAGATCCCCCGGCTGGAAGCATCTTCTCCCCCCTCTGCAACTGAAGGACAGGTTCCAAGCAAGGCTCCGCCCTCCTCCTCTGGAACTCCACAAGCTGCAACCACCTTTTCTTCCCCTCCAGTGGCCCCTTCTAAGTTGGCGTCTGCTCAGGAGAGGGATCAGGCTTCCCCTTCTTCTTCTGAGGTCAAGGAGGCTTTGGAATTGGTTCCCGACCTTCAACCCGGGAAGTTCGAATACAGTGCTTCTGGGAAGGTGACTGAAAAAGAGAGAAAGTCTGAGGAGGAAGATGAGGACTCCTTTTTTGACAATATAGACCTTGCTGCTGGAGCTCTTTCCTCTATCTTTTCTGAATCTGATGTCCTGAAGGCCGCTTCCATGCCCCTGGAGGAATCCATCTCTTTGGCCCTTCAGGGAGCTGCTACTGTGAGTGTTAACCCCCTGTCTCTCTTTGCTTGTTTGTATTTCGTGGTCTGACATTATTTGCTGTACTTTCCTTATATTCTCAGGCTGCCCTTCATACGAAAGGTCTGCTGCATCGAGTTCGCTCTCAAGAGAGCTCTTTCCAGGTCTTAAAGAAATACAAGACCAAGGTTTCAGAATTGTCTCTTGAGAATGAAGACCTCAGAGCTCAGGTGGAGAGCCTTAAAGTGCAGATGGAGGGTCTCAACGAACAGATGGTGAAGCAAGCCTCCGATCTCAAACACACACTGACAGTCAAGGCCAGAGCTGAGGAAGGGGAAAAGAAGGCTCGGGATGAGCTGAAGGCGGTTAAGGAAGACCTGCAGGCTAAGGTTGAGGCGTGGTCCAAGGCTAACCAGGAGGCCTTTGACGCTAAGAGGGAGCTCATCCAGGTTAATCAAGATTATTTTGCCCTCAGTGAGGCTAACGGCAAACTCTGTGAGGAGCTCGAGGAGCAGAAATATTTGGTTCAAGAGAGAGACAAAGAGTTTGCCGAGCTTAAGGATGAGGCCACCACTTCATGGGCTACTGGATGGCTTGCTTTTAGGCGTAAGGCTACCAAAGCATATCCAGACCTTGATTTCAATCTCCCCATCCCCACTGAGGAGGAAATGGAAGAATCTGGCACTGACAATGAGGGGGATATCTCAGACTCCCCAGCTGCTGCCTTAAGTCAAGACACACCCGCCCCTGGGACCTCAGAAGCTATTATCGCGCTCCCTGAGCCTTCAACAACGATTCCTGAGCTTTCTGCTGCAGCTCCTGCTGTTCCTGTTTCTGCATCCTTTTCAGCTGTCGTGGTGTCTGAAGCCCTTGTTCAAGGTGAGCCCTCAGCAACAGAAGCAAGGGACTCCTCTACTGAGCTGCGAGATCCTTCAATCCCTCTTCTTCCAGAATCCTAGGTCTTTTTAGTTGTAATTTCTCTGTAAAGAATTTTTCGTGATGTAGTCTTTGACTTCATTTATTGCTCTTTTGCTGGCTTAGTATATATATACATATCTTTTAATTTCAGCATATATGTATTCTTGGATTTTGATTCGACTTCGACTCGAACCGCAACGGTGCACTTATTTGCCTGGCTTTGCATGCACTCAACTTTGTATACTCCCTTTGCCCCCTTTTGCTTTGAGGGGTGCTGTGCACTTCTTGAAGCAAAATTACTAGGTTTGAAGAGTACGAGGGACTTGGTGTTATGTTCTACTGCTTTTCCCGAGCCTTTTAAGCTCAGTAGTTGGTACCCTAGGGGTCCACTCCTTATTCTTCTTCGTCCTAAGCTGCTCAACTCTATATTCTGAACTGGCGTGCTCCTTCAGAGTTGCATAGCTCGTGCTTGTGAGCTTATAAATTCTTGCTGAGCTAAGACGGTTCTTTTTTCGAACTTGAGAGCTCTGAACTCTTTGTCTTTTCCGTATGAACTGAAGAGCGCTTTCTGAGCTATTTGGCTCTGTTGTCTGATCTTAAAGTTTATTTCTGAGCTTCGTGGTTCTTTTGTCTGAATTTACGGGTTCTGTCTGAGCTTCATGATTCTTTAAACGAACCCTTCTCTAGATCAGATAATAAATTTCGTTGCTCCATTTCTCTAAGAGTAGAGGACCTTCTTCTACGTTTCACCTCTCTTTTCCCCACATCTTGCTTTGCGGAGTGCTTTAGGCCTTCCTTAAGCGAGGCTTTGAGCTTTCACACCTCAAAGATTTGGTATACAAGTGCTCTGTTTTTTACTGGGCTGAGCTCAAATATGGAGGGTATATTGCTTGGTGGGGTCAGAATTTTCGTTGGTCGTTTTGAGTGCAAATATGAGGGGTAGTATCTGGTTTCTTTTCCCGCGTTTTTCTCTCAACCGCTTCCCATAACCGCCACGTCTTTCCCCTTTCCATATCCGCAACCACTTTCCATAACCGTAGCCACTTTCCATAACCGCTGCTACCTTTATTAATTAAGAAACTGAACAGGCCACTTGATTCCCTCTTTCTTGGCTCTTAGTTTCCTGAAAAGCTCTCAAGTGCATGACCTATTCTTGACTTTCTTCTTGATTTCTTGCATCTTTTTCCTTACCAGCATTTTCGATGGCCGCATCCACTTCTTCTTTGTTCCAGGAACGATCCTCCTTTGGGATCGAATGGGAGTGGCATTGTCGCTATTTGTCCCCTTCATTACTTGAATCTTCTGATTTGACGGACATCAAGAAACGGTTTTTCCCTGATCTTGACTTGCCTATGCGAGTTTCTTCCTCCGACGAGCCTTGTAACTACCTTCCCCGAGGGGAAGTCTGTTTCTTTGAAGGTGCTATGGACATGGGACTTCGCCTTCCCATTCATCCGGCCATTGGGCGAGTTCTTGCCTATTATGGCCTGTGCCCTTCTCGCCTTTCTCCACGAGGATGGGGTGCTATGGTAAGCTTCTTCTTGTTCTGCCGCCTTCATGCTCTTGGCAGGTTCCCCTTTGTCTCTGAGTTTCTATACTTCTTTGAGATTGAGGAAGATAATGCCCCCTGCTTCAGTTTCTTCCGTTGGAGGGATTTCAATTTACGCCCTCTGGTTCTAGATCTTCCCTCCAACCCTGGAGGGTGGTCTGAGCGTTTCTTCTTTGCTTCTGGAGAGGCTTGGAGGTCTCCTGAGGATCGCTGTCATAAAGCCAGGATTCCTCGGTCCTGGAAGAGCTTCTCTCGTATTGGTAAGCTCGAGCATAGCTCTTTTGAGTACTTTCCTTTTAAAAATATGCTCTGATTATGTCCTTGCTGTGCAGATCCACCTGACCTGGATTTACCAGGGATGGTGAATATCAACGAGTTGTTGCTTGTGGAGTCTAAGACTTATTCCGAGCTGATGACGAGCGCAAACCTCTATTTGCTTGGGGCTGAGGCTACTGAGTTTGAGTTTTCCACTATTCCTTACTCTTCCTGGACCTCTTTCTCTGATTCTGATGAGGATGGGGATTCTGACAAGGACGGAAACACCGTCACGAGTTCGAGGAAGCGTAAGAGGGACGATTCCCCTTCTCCTGACTCACTGTCCACCATCTTCCTTACCTCTGTTGGTCAGAAGCTCCTTAATTCGCTTCAAAAGGCTGAGCAGGAAAGGGATGAGCTGAAGAAAGAGAATGCTAGCCTGAAGGGAGAGGTTGCTGAGCTGAAATCTGAACTTAAGAAAGACTAGAATCTTTGTTTCCTTGTATCGTTCTTTCTTTTCTTAAGCGATATCAGACTATGACTCTTTTTGTATTTTTCTGAATATTTGCACTGTCGGATATTTCGAATGCCAGACTTTTCATTCATCTCGAATTCTGTTAGGTTATTTCAGCTTACTCTTCTCGTTCGAAACACGAACGTAGATGGAGAACAGAAGATCATGTCTGCTCTGACCTTACTTCTCATCTGACCTCATAGGTGTTCTCAGTTGTTCTGGACCTTTCGAGGTCTTTGGGTGTGTAGGCAGTGCACAAGGGTATCTGGTCCTGGGGGGAGGACCATTGGTGTCTCCAAGAAGCGTTCAGCCTTGAATTTGACTGTTGGTGTCTCCAAGAAGCGTTCAGCCTTGAATTTGACTGTTGGTGTCTCCAAGAAGCGTTCAGCCTTGAATTTTGTACGAGCTGAAGAGCTCGTCTTTTGTTTATAAGCTTTTGAGGCTTATCCTGTAGTTATGAGCTGAGGAGCCCATCTTTCTTTTATAAGCTTTGGAGCTTATCGTGTTTTTATGAGCTGAAGAGCTCATCTTAAATTTATAAGCTTTGAAGCTTATCGGGTTTTTATGAGCTGAAGAGCTCATCTTAAATTTATAAGCTTTGAAGCTTATCGGGTTTTTATGAGCCGAAGAGCTCATCTTTGATTTATAAGCTTTGAAGCTTATCATTTGTTTATGAGCTGAAGAGCTCATCTTGCATTTATAAGCTTTGAAGCTTATCGTTTGTTTATGAGCTGAAGAGCTCATCTTGCATTTATAAGCTTTGAAGCTTATCGGGTTTTTATGAGCTGAAGAGCTCATCTTAAATTTATAAGCTTTGAAGCTTATCGGGTTTTTATGAGCCGAAGAGCTCATCTTTGATTTATAAGCTTTGAAGCTTATCGTTTGTTTATGAGCTGAAGAGCTCATCTTGCATTTATAAGCTTTGAAGCTTATCGTTTGTTTATGAGCTGAAGAGCTCATCTTGCATTTATAAGCTTTGAAGCTCATCGTTTGTTTATGAGCTGAAGAGCTCATCTTGCATTTATAAGCTTTGAAGCTTATCGTTTGTTTATGAGCTGAAGAGCTCATCTTGCATTTATAAGCTTTGAAGCTTATCGTTTGTTTATGAGCTGAAGAGCTCATCTTGCTACTTTGGAGACCATTGGAGGGTGAATAAAAGGGCTTGCTCTTTCTTATTTAAAAGTAGTTCTATTACAAGTAACACTTACTGAAAAAACTTCTTAAGGTGCTCGGCATTCCACGAGTGATGTAGAACCTTTCCTTCCTCTGTTTGCAACTCGTAATTCCCTGGTCTGATTATCTTTGACACGATATAGGGCCCTTCCCAATTGGGTCCCAATTTCCCATGCGTGGGATCCTTTCTCGCAAGCAGAAGCCTCCTAAGCACCAAATCTCCAACCTTGAAACTTCTGTGTCTTACCCTCCTGTCATAGTACCTTGCCGTTTTCCTTTGGTAAGTACGGACACGGTGCAGAGCTCTGTCCCTCTTTTCATTCAAGAGATCGAGGTTTAGCAAGAGAGACTCATCATTGTGCTCGGGATCTGCAAACTCCACCCTTGGTGATTGGAGCCCTATCTCCACTGGGGCCACTGCCTCGGTCCCAAAGGCCAAAGCAAAGGGGGTTTCCTGAGTCGCCGATCTGGCGGTGGTCCTGTAGGCCCACAATACCTCCGGAATGTACTCCACCCATTTGCCTTTCAGGTTTTCTAGCTTGGTCTTCAAAGCTGACTTTATGGTTCTTATTGTGACCTCCGCCTGCCCATTAGACTGGGGATGGGCAGGAGCTGAGAAATAGTTCTTGATTCCGAGCTCGGCACAAAAACTTTTGAACTTTGAATTATCAAACTGCTTTCCATTGTCAGATACGAACGCTCTGGGAACTCCAAACCTGCAAACTATCGACTTCCAAACGAAGTTTTGAACTTTTTGCTCTGTGATCGTTGCCAAAGGTTCGACCTCTGCCCATTTAGTAAAGTAATCCACTCCTACGACGGCAAACTTGCACTGCCCCACACCGGTGGGTAAGGGTCCCAGAATGTCTAGCCCCCACTGCTGAAAAGGCCATGGGCTTACCACCGAGGTTAGGAGCTCGGGAGGACAGTGGGACATATTAGCATGCTCTTGGCAAGTTTTGCATTTTCTTACTAAGTCGGTGGCGCTTGTGAGTATGGTGGGCCAATAATATCCTTGCCTCAGTACTTTTCCTGCCAAGGCCCGAGCTCCTATGTGGTTGCCACATATCCCCTCATGTACTTCTCTGAGTATGTAGTTAGCATCTTCGTCTCCTACGCACTTAAGGAGAGGCATTGAAAATCCATGCTTGTACAGTTTCCCTTGCATCAGGGAAAATCTGGCTGACCTGGCCCTTAGCTTGGATGCCTCCTTGGCATTATTTGGCAAAGTTCCATTCTGAAGGTACTCTACGATGGGATCCATCCAGCTCGGCTGAGCTTCAATTGATAGAATTTCCTCTTCTTCGATGCTTACCGAGGGCTTTGGAAGGTGCTCTACTGGAATTAGCCTATCCAAATCCTCCTGCGAGGCAGTTGCTAACCTTGCCAGAGCATCTGCTCGTGAGTTCTCCACTCTAGGCACGTGTCTGACCTTAACCTGCACAAACTGTTTCATTAGTTCTCGTACCTTTTTGAGGTACAGGACCATCTTCTCGCCTCTTGCCTCGTAACACTCTTCTATCTGCTTCACCACCAGTTGAGAATCACTGCAGATCTCCAGCTGCTCTGCTTCCATAGAATAGGCAAGATTAAGCCCAGCGATGACGGCTTCATACTCTGCCTCATTATTTGAAGCTTTGAACCCAAATCTGAGGGCATATTCGACGTCTATTCCTTCTGGGGAGGTCAGGATCATTCCTGCACCGCTTCCCTGAGCATTGGCAGCTCCATCTACTGAAAGCTTCCATATGGGAAGGTCCGGTACTAAATCCGTGGTTTCCATAGGCGCCGCTGCTGTGAATTCTGCAATAAAATCTGCCAAAATTTGCCCTTTGATGGCAGCTCTTGGCTTGTACCTGATATCAAACTCGCTGAGCTCTACGGCCCATTTAACCAACCTCCCTGAGGATTCCGGCTTGTGTAGTACTTGCTTCATTGGCTGATCTGTTGGAACCTCAACAGTATGAGCCTGGAAATAAGGTCTAAGTCTCCTAGCTGTTGTAACCAGAGCTAGAACGAGTTTTTCCATCCTTGGATATCTCTCCTCTGCCCCCCTCAGAGCTCTGCTACAGTAGTAGACTGGTTGCTGAGCTCTGTCTCGCTCCCTAACTAGCGCTGCACTTGTTGAAAAATCTGAAACTGCTAGGTAGAGGGTGAGGATTTCCCCTTCTAGAGGGCTCACCAGAACAGGGGGAGAGCTCATATATCTCTTTAGGTCTTCGAATGCTTCTTCACACTTGGCATCCCAGTGGAATGCCTTCTTCAAGATTTGAAAAAATGGCTGGCATTTATCGCTAGACCTAGACACAAAACGGCTAAGTGCAGCTATCCTGCCTGTCAAACGTTGCACCTCTTTTGTGTTGGATGGTGACTTCATTTCCACCATTGCTTTAACCTTTTCTGGATTGGCCTCAATCCCTCTGCTGCTGACTATAAAGCCCAGAAATTTTCCAGCCGAGACCCCGAATGCGCACTTCGCAGGGTTTAGCTTCATTTTGTACTCCTGTAGAATTCGGAATGACTCAGCTAAGTGCTCGATGTGGAGCTCTGCTTTCAGCGACTTCACTAGCATATCATCAATGTAAACCTCCATGGATGCTCCTATTTGCCTCTGGAACATTTTATTTACTAACCGCTGGTAAGTGGCTCCGGCGTTCTTCAATCCGAAGGGCATGACCTGATAGCAATATGTTCCCTGTTCAGTCACAAAGGAGGTCTTCTCCTGATCGCTGGGATCCATCCCGATCTGGTTGTAGCCTGAAAAAGCGTCCATGAAACTGAGGAGCTCGTGCCCTGCAGTGGCGTCCACTATTAGGTCAATCCGAGGTAAGGGAAAACTGTCTTTGGGGCATGCTCGGTTGAGATCAGTGAAGTCGATGCACAATCGCCACTTCCCATTGGTTTTCTTTACGAGAACTACATTTGCTAACCAAGTGGGGTAATGAACCTCCCTGATAGCCTTGGCATGGAGGAGTTTGCTGACCTCCTCATTGATTGCTTTTTGCCTTTCATAAGCAAAGCTCCTCCTCTTCTGTTTGATGGGTTTGCAAGTTGGGTTTACGCATAACTTGTGGGTAATAACCGAGGGATCAATTCCTTCCATGTCTTCTTGCTTCCAAGCGAACACTCCTATATTCTCTTTTAGGAACTGGATGAGGAGTCTTTTGAGCTCAGCGTTTAGTTTGGAACCCACATAAACAAGGTGTTCTGATTTCTCATCAAGCTGAACTGGTTCCAGCTCTTCCGATGGCATTGGTCTTGTCTCCATTTCATCTCTCATGTCGAGCTCATCCAGTTGGATGTTCTCGACCTCCTTCCTTTTTACAGAAGCCAAGTAGCACTCCCGTGCTACGCGCTGGTCTCCTCGGACCACTCCGATTCCATTTTCTGTAGGGAACTTCACGACTAAATGATAAGCAGATGGGATTGCCTTTATAGAATTTAGGGATGGCCTTCCAAGCAAGATGTTGTACGCCGATGGTGCATCGACTACTAGGAATTTGACAGTGGTAGTGGCTTGGCAAGGTGGATCCCCCAGGGTGAGCACGAGCTGGATTGAACCCAGGGGGAGCACCTTTTCCCCGGAGAATCCCAGCAAGTGAGTGCTTACTGGCTCAAGTTTTTGTCTTCCTATGTCCATCCTGTCAAACGCAGGTGCGAAAATAATATCTGCCGAGCTCCCGTTATCAATTAGAACCCGATGAACTGTTCTATTTGCCACCACAGCTCGTACCACCAGTGGATCATCATGGGGGTATTGGCACCCTTCTAAATCAGCATCTGAAAAAGTGATAGCTGTATCCAAGCGTGGAGCCTTGGATACAGCGTGCACTTCGAGAGTTTCTTCGGCTCTGATCCGCCGGAGGTGCGCCTTCCTAGCTGAGCTTGACTCTCCACCTCCTGCGAAACCTCCAGATATCACTCTGATTTCTCCTAGAGGCTGCTGGTGTGGTGCAGGTGCCTGCTGTCGGGGTGGCGGAGGCGGAAGAGCTCGGTTCAGGTTATCATTGGCTATAAAACGACGCAGCTGACCTCGCTGGATCAAGAACTCGATTTCATTCTTCAATTGAATACAGTCATCAGTGTGGTGTCCATGATCTCGATGATAATCACAGTACTTCGTGGGGTCCCTCTTTGCCGGGTCTGCCTTCATCCTAGGTGGCCATTTTAAAAACTTCTCGTTCTGGACCTCATACAGTACTTGTGACACAGCAGCGGTGAGTGGGGTAAACCGCTGAGGCCCATACCTGGGTTGTAGTTCAGGTTGCATGGGACCCAGCCGATCTCTGACATTTCCTCTCCTCTTTGGCGAGCGGTCTCTGTCCCTCCTTGGGGACCCCTCTCGTCCTTTTTCCTTCCTAGGGCTTCTGTCCCTTCTCTTTTCTTCTTTTTCCTTTTCCTTTCGTGAAGATGTACCGACCACCTTAGAAAGGAGTGCCTCTTCACCATTTATATATTTCTCTGCCTTGGCTAACACCTCAGCCATACTTGCCTGAGGGTTTTTTGATATGGAGAACATCAAATCCTTTGATTGCACTCCCAACCCTGCAATGAAAGCAGTTATGGCGAATTTTTCATCCGGGACGTCTACTTTCAATGTCTCCGAGTTAAATCTTTGGACATAAGTCCTCAGGTTTTCCTGGGGACCCTGCTTCACATTCAGCAGGTGGTAGCTCGGCTTTCTGTGTATCCGGGCTCCTATGAAATGAGAGACAAAAGCAATGGAGAGTTCTTTAAAGGATGAGATCGAGGCTGGCGGGAGCCTATGAAACCAGTTTAAGGCGGAGCCTTTCAGCGTGATAGCAAAAGCTCTGCATCGTACAGGATCCTGGTACCCATGTAGCTCCATCTGGTTCTTGTAAGTGTTGAGATGATCCACGGGATCTTTCGATCCGTCAAAGACCTCCATTTGAGGCATCCTAAATTTTGGTGGGAGAGGGAAGTGTAGCACCCCCGTGGTGAATGGGGATTCGGTTTGCTGGACCAAAACATCCATTGTAACCGGGGCCTTACTTTTTACGGCCTCCTTCATATGGCTGAGCTCTTGCTGGAAATCTTTGAAGCGTTGCTCCCAGTGCTGCTCTCTCCTGTCTTGCGGATAAGGGAAGAAATCACCTCTCTCACCCCTGTCGTTCCGACTTTGCACTTCGTCGTTAGGGCCATTACCAGGGGGTACGTAGGGGACATATCCCCTGGCCTGGCTGCCTTCCCCCCCCTCGCTGACCTCTCTATGGGGGTCCCAGTATCGAGGTTCCCTATGAGGGGGGTTATTCTGGCCTTCATGGGCCGGTGGTGCCTCTTGTGGGTGTTGTACGAGCTTTGACAGCTCTTCATTTTCCTTTAGCAAACGTTGGTTGACGAGACGCAGGGCCTCCAACTCGTTATTAATGAGGGAATTCGCCTCCTGGATGTTCCCGGGTTGCCTGCCGTGGGCAGTTTCCGGCTGATCTTGCATTTGAGGTAGATTTGTTTGGCTTCTGCTCATATTTCGAGTTATTACCATCAGTCACTGAGGAATCAGCTTACTTGTAACAGGAACAGTCGTTCCCACAGACGGCGCCAAACTGATGGCGCAAACCTTCGGATACGAGCTAAGGAACCAGATTAATTGGCGTGAGCAGTTTGCATGGGGACTAATATGGCATCTGAGCTACAAGGCTCGTGAAGTGGGGAATTACAGTTCTAATTAGTCGTGTGTAATGTGTGAAATACAATAGAAATATAGTGGTTCACCGGCTGATGAGCTCGGCTAGTCCACTCTCTAATGGAGGCTCTTGCTCCTGTCTCTTTATTGATGAATTGAAGGTGTTACAGTCGAATACTCAGGGAACTAGGGTTTCAGAAAGTCTCTCTCTCGGCGATGGGGGCTGTCTCTTCCTTTTTATAGCCTCATACTTACCTCTAATACGGGACTATCCTACATTGAAGGGATCGTGCCCTATCTTTATCCACAATTCCGGAGTTACCTAAATTCCTTATGGCTGGCTTCAAAAGGAGAGATCTTTGCCTCCTCCTGTGGGATCCTCCTTAGTTTTAGGAGGAGATCATGGTTAAATACGGGTTTTCTGCCTCGGATTGGATTCTACCTCCTTAACAAGGGTATCCAAGTCGTCTTGTTGTTCCCTTAGCATTTCTTCTCTCGCGCCTTCGACTAGGGGCTCTTAGTGCTGACTGGATGAGCTCTGCTCATGGCTAGGGGAGCTCAGCTTCTTTCGCCTGAGCTCCCAAGCTGAGCTCACTTACTGAGCACGTGCCAGTTTTATTCTGGGTATCATCACTACTATAAAACCAAAAATAATGTAATTTTTTTGTTTTGCTTAGTAAGGAAAAAAGAATATAAAGAGAAATATCAATACAAAACAAAACTTAAGGTTATCCAAGCCACAAAGTAAGAATAAGAAAGACACTAAGAATAAAAAAGACTCAAATAAAAGAATCACATGAAATGAATCCGTCAAATGTTTATTTATAAATGAAATACGAACAATGATCAAGATATAATATTTTTTCAACGAATTAATTTGTACAATTTTGGTGATAATATTACATAATTTGGATGATACAATATGAGTCCGATGAATATGAAATAATATTTAATTTAATTATAAATATGCTTTATATTTTTCTTGTTTCATTAATTTGTACAAAAAATTCAGTGGCAACAGTCATGTGATGCATCGATAGTATTTTGGATAAATATTGAAAATGCCTCTTAAACTCTGACCTCTTTGTAAACTGCCTCCTAAACTTTAATTTGTTCTAATGTATCCCTCGAACTATGTAATGCATGTCACTTAATTAACACCTTTTATAATTTAAGGGACATTTATGAAATTTACCCTAATATTGTTAAATAGAGAGAATTATTCCCAGACTCTCTAAAATTTGTCATTTAATTACTCAGATCTCCTGATATTTAAAATATTATACAAAAATCCCCTGAGATTTGTACAACATAACACTTAGACCCCCTATCGTCAAATGTTTGTTAGTAAATTACACCCAGACCCCTTGAATTTGTAGGCGTATAATACTTAACTCCTCAAGTTTAAAATGTTATAATTAAACTAAAAATACTCAAATTAAAGATAGAATATCAGATATTTTGAATTTTACAACCAAAATTCATGTTTTATTCTATCATTTATTGAAACAAAATAAAAAATACAAAGCCAATGTTTTCTTAAAAACTCGTAATTAGTATACAATTATACTATCTATTGGAATAAAACTAAAAAAAATCAAATAAGGGGTTTAAGTCATTCATAATAGAATATGAATTTTGGTTGTAAAATTCATGTTCTATTATGTCATTTATTGAAATAAAATAAAAAAAAAAATTTATTTAAAAAAAAAAATCATAATTAGTATATAATTATACTATCTATTGAAATAAAATTAAAAAATCAAACAAGGGGTCAAACTGTAGTCGACACAATATATTCTAGCTTTAATTGATGTAATTTGGTCGTCTAAACGCAAATTAAATTCCAATAGATAGTATAATTATATATTAATTATAATTTTTTTAAGAAAAAAATTAATTTTTATTTTTAATTTTATTTCAATAAATGTCATAATAGAATATGAATTTTGATTGTAAATTTTATAATATTTGATATTCTATATTTGATTGAAGTATTTTTGGTCTAAATATAATATTTTAAATTTGAGAGGTCTAAGTATTACACGTGTACAAATTTTAGGAGGTCTAAATATAATTTACTTACGGATATAACAATAGGGGGTCTAAGTGTTGCACGTATAAATCTTAAGGAGTCTGTGTGTAATATTTTAAATATTAAAGATCTGAGTGATTAAATGATAAATCTTAGAGGAGCTGAGTGTCATTCTCTCTTTTTTAAACGTTAGGTAGTCTGGAGTGCACACGCACACACCAACACGTTGCATGTGCCCAAGAAAATGGAAAAGGGGAAGCAACAAGGTCAGCGCTTAGCTGTTTCTGACCGTGATTCGGTTGTTGAGACGAAACCGACTATCGTCATCTTTCGTTTAAAAATAAGGTTAATCTCAATTTGTACCATAAAATTTTCAATTTATATCCTGAAAGAGTTAAATTCTCAAATTTTACTTTTAATGTTATAAAATAGATGCAATGTAACCCAATTTGAGGATGAAATTTTAGATTAAAAGTGAAATTTGAGCTTAAAATAGGGCCACATTGCACCTAATTTGAGAATCTAATTCTTTAAAGGGTGCAAATTGAGAATTAGAATATCTTTTGGGGTACAAAGTGGGATTAGCCCTAAAAACAATTCAAAATGGAAAGCGTACGCGAGAGAGATGGTAGGTGAGATTGGTTGCGGCAAAATCGACTATCATCATCTCTGCTAAAAACATCAAAATAGGAAGGCAAACGAGAGAGATAGAGAGTTGGTGAGGTATTTTTAGGAAGATGATGGGGTTGAAGGAGACGTTCTACATATCTCATGGATCACCGACGCTGTCCATTGACGATTCATTGCCGGCCAGACATTTCCTGAAATCTTTCAAGGAAAAGGTGTTCAATCAGAGGCCCAATTCGATTCTGGTGATATCAGGCCATTGGGAAACCTCCGAGCCCACCGTCAACGTGGTCTCTGGCCGCAACGAAACCATCTACGATTTCTATGGCTTCCCCAAATCCATGTACAAGGTATATCCAAAATCTGCCCTCTGTTTTACACGATTATGAATACGTATAGGCATGCATGTGACTTTAGAAAGCAGAACAGATAGAACTCCAACATCTGCACCGTTGAATCACAAATTATTGGATCATGTGGATTCTAGTCTGTATCTTAAGAAACATGTTCAATAGGTTTCTTTATTCCACTCGATTATCTGTTTTAGAAAGTTAGCCACTAAAAACTAGCCTATAATAGGCTTCTGATTTTAACTCGTAGTTTCCATATGTTAAAATAGTGATGCAGTTTAAATCTTCACATTTGGAGAACCAAACTTATTCATTACTTCATTGTTTTTGAATGGAAAATGGCATACGCATCCTTTTCATTTACAAGGTTATTTCTAATAACAGCTATTTACAATAAGAATTAAGAGTCATGATGTAGTTGTTTACAATTTCTCAACTCTATATTGGTCAAAGATTCTCTTTATTTTGAAAAGTTGCTCTCTAAAATAGGAGAAAATATTCATTACAATGGTGATACCACATGACAATGTGATGTAGTATCAGCAACCAATAATATTAAAACAAATAAGTAAATGGACCTCAAAAAAATTAATAACCAACTTGCCACGTAAGCAAATAATTCTCTACTCTTCCGTCATGTAACCGTAAGTGGGGTTCACCTTTCTCACTTGAGATTTTATTATTGGTTGGTGATACCATGTCATCAATGGTGACATGGTATCACCGGTTGCATTCAATATTTACTCCTAAAATAGAGTGTCCTATAGGAGGGAATTCGTCTTCCAATTGATTTCTTCTAAATTAATTGAAGTATTATCATAATATTAAATGATGTGCCGCTTATAAAAAAATAGTTATAATAGGATAAAAACCACATGGAGCCCCCGAGTTCTCATCAAATAACATGGTCACCCCTTTGATATTTTAAAAATATCGTGGAGGCCCTAATAATCTTCATCGGCATCAACGATTTAAGAATAAGACTTTTTTGCCTGCCTTCATTTAATTGGTCAAAACTAAATAAATAAAGATAAGCACAACCCTAACTCCACCCACCCCCAACTCGCTACCCCTCCCCTCCTCGTCCTTGTCCCACAAACCCCCTCTCCTCCCACCTTTGCACAACCCACCTCTTATTTTTTCTCCTTCTAGTCACTTTATGTCACATCCCCCCCCCCCAAAAAAAAAAAAAAAAAAAAAAAAACACCCCAACACACATACTACCTTTTTTTTTTTTTGAAAGGTTCAAATTTGCCCACTGGGTGCTCTGTCCACATAGTCTAGACCTTCGATGGCCAAACATTCGAAGGTTAATATATGGGTTGCAGATGCTGCAACTACCACCATACATTCAGAAGGAACACACATACTACCTTGTTTTTGATGTGTTGTGCATATACAACCACACTATATCATTTGAGACCACCTAAGAAGCATGGAGACGGAACGGGTATCGTATCCGATACGATATGGATATGGGTATGACAAGAATATGACTAATTAAAATAATATTATATATTTTTTATATAAATAACATTAATAATAAGACCTAAAAATCATTACGTAGTTGATTAATATCTTACAATTGGACAATAAGTTAATATTAAATTGGGCAGTAAGCTAATATGTTAGAATTAGGCAGTGGGCTAACATCAAATTGGCCTATGGGCTAACACCAAAGTGGGCTGTTGGTTAATTTATTTGATAATTAATAAATAAATTATACAAGAAAAAAAAAAAGAAAAGTATTAAAAAAAGAACGTCTCTATTGATTGTTCAATTGAGATTGTGAGAGAGAGAGAAAGAAAGAAAAAGAAATAGAAGTCGAACTAGGGTAGCCGACAATCTTAGGAAGCAGAAGGAAGAGGAAGAAGAAGAGGGAAAGAAGAAGGCGGCTTGAAGCAGATCCGAATAGATCATTGAAGTAGATCTGGATTTCGGTATGTCTCTTCACCTCTTCTTCGCCTCTGGTATATCTCTTCACCTCCTCTTCGTGTCGTATCCCCCAAGTATCCCCACGTATCTGACAACAAAAAATTCTTGTTCGTTGTTCAGGATATCTTTACAGGTGTCGGACACTTGTCCAGCTGTATCTCACGCGTATCTGTGTGGAACACGTGTCTAATACCACCACGTCGACCCCTTATCGAGTATTCATGCTTCCTAGGAGACTATCATGAAACACGACCCCAACCACCACCACCACCACCACCACCATAACTCTTTTCCCCCTTTTTCATCTCTCAAATTCCCATATCTGCAACGCAAAACCATTTATATAGACTAGAAATGTTGGGAGTAAAAAAGATGCACAAACTAAGTGCAGAACTCTGTATATATAGCCAAATAAGAGTGCAATTGACCAAAACACCCTTCTGATTTGGGTAAGACATAAAAACCATAGTAAAGGTAAAATAGATAATAAACTAGATATCCTAATAACTTGGCTATAACTCCAACTAAGGGTGCAACTCGGGCGGGTTAGACAGTCAACCTTAGCCCAACCCTAGGTATATAATCTTCAAACCTAACCCTAACCCTAACCCTACCTTGGGTTGAGGAACTCAACCCGAGCACTGCCCGAGTTTAATTCGGGCGGGCTCGGGTTGAATTCGGGTTCACTGCAAGAGAGACAGAGAGAGGGGGGAAATAATTACAAATTCATAAAATAATTCATATATTTCATTCATAACAGTGCACGATTATTGATCATCTACTTTCACACCAAAAAACTAGTGATCTCAAAGTACAATCCCAGAAAATATAGAAATTAGACCCATAAAAACATTAAACTTAAAACATCACACTATTACTACTAATCACGCATAATAGAGGAGCAAGTAACAAGAAACAAATGACGATGAAGTAAAAATGAAAAAAAAGTGCTAATACTTTATATATATAAAATTATTTTTTCATTTGTCGGGTTCGGGTTGAAATCGAGTTGCCGATGCCTCAACCCGAGCCTGGCCCAAATTGAATTCGGGTTGAGATTTTTTGACCCAAGCCCAACCTAAGTATTAAAAACCCTAGCCCAAGCCCTAATTTTTTCGGGTTGGGCTCGGGTTGAAATCGGGTTGCCCAACCCAAGTTGCACCCCTAACTCCAACACTCCCCCACAAGTTAGGCCTAAAGATGTTAATCAAGTCAAACTTGACAATGGAGTTCCGGAGAATGGATAGAATGACAGGTTTCGTGAAGACATCAGCAACATGATCACTAGGCCTAAAAAACGATGGGGTAACAATGCCGCAGCTGACCTTCCCCCAAAGAAAGTGAATATCGATTTCTATAGTCTTCGTCCTCTCGTGTAGTACATAGTTAGAAGCGAGCTGAATAACAGATCGATTATCATAATATAATGTAGATGGAGAAGTTATTGGAAATCCTAACTCGCCAATAATAAACCGTAGCCAGATAATCTCACATGTGCTAAGCGCCGGTGCCCATACTCTACCTCTACTGATGAACGGGAGACAACTACCTGCTTCATGTTCTTCCAAGAGATAAGAAGAGTCTCTCGAAAAACATAGAAGTCCATAGTAGATTGACTGTCACAAGTTTCCCCATAATCTGAATATGAATAAATGGCTAGAAAATCGGTCTGTGACCTCAATGCATATAACAACTCAAGTCCAAGACAAGACTTAAGGTACCAAAGAATATGGTATACCGCATCCAGATGATACTGACACGGCTTGTGCTTGAACTGACTAACTCGATTGACGGCAAATGAAATGTCTGGCCTAGTGTTGGCTAGGTAGATAAGCCTACCTTCCAACCTTTGATAAATAGTCGGATCTCTCAACTCCTCACCTTCAATAGTAAGCTTCAGGTTTAGAATCATAAGTGATGATGCCGGTTTGCACCCCAGTATCCAAGAGAAGATCCAGAACGTACTTCCTCTGAGAGAGAATAATATCCCTGCTGCTAGGACAACCTTAATCCCAAGAAAGTATCTTAAAAATCTAAGGTCCTTCATATCGGAGGTCTTCCTAAGGTCAACCTTGACCTGTGTAATATCAGAAATGTCATCCCTACTAATAATAATATCATCCACATATACTAAGAGAATGATACACTGCCCAGTAGTATTCCGTTGAATGAAGCATGTATGATCAGAATGACATCTGGTGAAGCTGAAACGTATAACTACACCACTAAACTGAGAGAATCAGGCTTGTGGTGATTGTTTTAGTCCATAAAGAGACTTACGCAGTCGACACACGTTCCCAGCATACTCCCCCTCACCACGAAAGCCAGGTGGTGCATCCATATAAATAGTCTTGTTCAGGTCATCATAAATAAACATATTCTTCACATCCAACTGATAAAAGAGCCAAGAATACGAGGCATCCAGAGAGATAATCAAATGAACCATAGTTAACTTTGTCGGCGAGGGAAAGGTAGCTCCAAAATCGCGACCTAGAACCTGAGTAAAGCCCTTCGCCACAAGCCTAGCCTTGTAACGATCAATAATATCATCTGCAAGAAACTTCAGGGTGTAAATCCAGTGACAGCCAAGAGGTATCACCCTTGAAGCTAAAGAAACAAGTTCCTATGTATAGGTACGCTAAAGAGCGTCCATCTCTGTCAGCATAGTAAGGACCCACTGAGGCTTTCGCATAGCCTACGGAGCGAGGAACTGGAATATCTGATAGTGCCATACTATAAGTCCGAAATGTAGGAGACAATTTAGCATAAGAAACTAAACAAGAGATCGGATATAAAGCCCTGGTGGCCCAACCATAATGAATAACTGGCCGACGGTCACGACGTGGATAATGACGCCTTGAAGCATCATCATCCACAGACAGAGTCTCATCAGATAAATCACCTATGCAAAATCCTCAACACCTGCAGTCTGATCAGTCTCAACACCTGCAGTCTCCTCGGTGTTAACAACAGGCTCAATAGTATGCTCAGCTAACTGAAAAATATTACCTGCATCGCCTCAAGTAAAGGAGACATTAGCAGGAGGATGAGAGCGAGGGCGACGAACATAAACCTGTAAAGGAGGAGAGATTAGGATATCATGTGTAACTGGCGACTTTGTAGTGATAGTGACTAGTGGCTCCGGAGGTAAGGAAAAATAAAAAAGAGTATCTTCAACTAGTGATGCATACATGGGACTAGAAGCAAAAAAATGAGGTACATGCTCAAGAAAGGTAACATCTAGATTGTGATCATAACACCGATAGCCCTTAAATTGTTGACAGGAGCCCACAAAGACCCAACAAATAGCTGTATCATCAAGTTTACGGCTAGTGGGAGACCGATCCTGAGCAAACATGTACAACCAAAGACCCGAGGAGGGACCAGAAAAAGTGTCCACTTAGAAAATAAGATCTGTAAGGGAACCCTACGCTGAATAATACGACTCGGTGTATGATTGCACAGGAAGTAGTAAAAATCAAAACTGCAAAATGCCAATAAGACTTAGACACCCCAGACCTCTAAGCATATAACATACCATCCCTATTAGACTCATATTTTTTCTTTCAACAATTCTATTTTGCTCAGGAGTATATGAGCAGGTGAGCTGCTGAAGGATACCCTAGGAAGAAAGGTGAGACACTAAGACATCCGACACATATTCTTTGTCATTATCTGAATGAAGAGCTCAACAATGACATTGAATTGTGTCTTAATCATCTGTAGAAACTGAGTGGTAATAGGGAGTATATCTGACTTCCTATGCAAAAAGTATACCTAAGTACAGCGGGTATGGTCATCTATAAAAGTCACATAATATCGGACACCTGATAGAGTAGTAACAGGTGAGGGTACTCAAATATCAGAGTGTATTAGGTCAAATGGCCTAGGAGACTGGTGCATGCGAGGAATATAATTAGTCCGAATATGTTTAACTGCAGGGGAAGAATTTTAAAGCAGTCCTTTCCTACAATTGATGACTGCTCCAATCAACAATGGGTTTGATAAAATTTATAAGATGCTCAAGAAAATACAAATTCAAGGACTTGAAAAGCGCTAGAATTGGCATGCCATCAACAAAAAGTTAGATTATCAAAGTGATAGGGTTTGCAGAAAAAAAAGAAGAGAAAATAAGAGAGAAGAGAGAATTATTAAAAGAGAGTAGTATATTAGGGTTACCCAACTACATCCCAATTTATATATAAACATAAAGTACCAAAATTACCCTTAAACTAGAAATACAACTTAATATAAAATAATACCTCCCCTCAAGTTTATCCATAGATATCTCTCATCCAATTTGTAAATGATAGGATGAATTTTTTTTGCTATTAAACCTCTTTGTGAAAATATCGGCTAACTGATTTTCTGATTTCAAAAAGAGCATGCAAATCAAACGCTTGTTCAGCTTCTCTTTGACGAAGTGTCGATCAATTTCAACATACAATGTTGAACTGAATTGTGTGCAATGTTGATAGCTGGCTTATTCTCATAGTATAGTCTTATAGGCTCATCATCATGAATCCCGAGCTAACCCAGTAAAATTTGGAGCCACATAAGTTCACAAACTCCATAGGTCATTGCTTTGCTGCACTAGACCTTGTGACCACTGCCTGTTTTTTTACTACGCCACGTGATAATGTTTCCTCCTATTAAGGTGCAGTAGTCCGAAGTAGATCTTCTATTATCCACTGAACCTGTCCGGTCAATGTCGGTGAATGCTTTCAATTTCAAGGGACTATTATTAAAGAAGAAGATTCATTTCCCAGGAGCTGGCTTGAGATAACTTACAATACGATAAACAACTTCAAGATGAGGGGTCCGAGTATTATGCATAAATTGACTTACAACCTTCAGTCCATAAGCAATATCTGACTGAGTATAAGAAAGATATTAACCTCCTCCCTAATCTCTAGTACCTCCCTTATTCACAACATCACTACCCAGTCGATGGTTGACTTCAATAGGAGAGTCTGTGGGTCTACACCCCAATATACCTGTTTCTTCGAGTAAGTCAAGAACATATTTTCTCTAGGAGATTAGAATGTCTTTATCTGATTTGGTAACCTCAATCAAGTCCTTAATTTCAAACTCCTTAAGCTAGTTGAGCTTTCAGTTTGGTGATTTCAGGCACATTATTCTCAATTATCACTATATCATCCATGTATACAATGAGAACCGTTATCTTGTCATCTACCTATCTGATGAACATAGTATGATCAATATGACTCTATTTATATTCAAATTTCAACATGGTTTTGAGAAACCTATGTTAAACTAAGCTCTGAGTGATTACTTCAACCCATAAAGTGATTTCTTCAACTTACACACCTTCCTTTCAGATACTTGAAATGAAAAACGGGTGGAATCTCCATATATACCTCTTCTTCCAAGTCTCAATGGAGAAAGACATTCTTTATATCTAACTGTTGTTGACTCCACCCCAAATTAATTGCACAGGAGAGAAGGGCACATATGTAGTTCATCTTTTCCACGGAGCAAAGGTTGCTTGATGGTCAATGCCATACGTCTAAGTGAATCCTTTAGTGACCAGCCTTGCCTTAGATCTCTCAACTATTCCATCAGCTTGTTGTTTGACAATGAATACCCATTTGCACCCAGTTGCCCTTTTCCCAATAGGAAGTGGAATTAATTCCCATTGGTCATTCTTTTTTAGGACTCTTATTTTCTCTATTATAGCTTCTCTCAACTTTGGATTAGTGAGAGATTCCTTCCAACCCTGAAGAATGGATATAGAAGACAATTGGGAAACAAATATATGATATGATGGAGACAAGGAATCATAAGAGACAAAGATATAGAGGGGGTGTTGAGTACAAGTTTGAATGCCCTTTTTAACTGCAATAGAAAATTCAAAATCATCAACAATTGGATTATCAATAACAGGGGTGACAACATGAAGCTCATTCCCTGGTAAGTCAATAGGAGATGCTAAAACTGTAGCAAGGGAATTCAACTGACTCGGCGGCATATGGGTGGTTTATATCTTCTGATGCCAAGAATAAGTCTTCAGAATATTAGATGGATCATTGATTTGCTCCTCCTTATTGGTATCCCATTGAAAAGGCAATTGAAGAGGGGGCTCCTGACATACCATTGTCCTCAGTAATAGTGTTTTCCCCTTGAAGAAGAGATGGTTGAGAAGGAGAAAAAAAGAACTTAAACTCACGAAATGTAATATCCATGCTAACGTACATTTTCTGAGGCTATGGATGGTCGCACTTATACCCTTTTTAGGTGGGTGAATAACCAAAAAAAATACACCGCAAATATAGGTGGGCACCGACTCCGACAAAATTGGAAGACACCAATCCAACCTCTGACTCGACTTCAGTTGGAATGAGTTTTCCCCTGACTCCGACTCCGACTCCGCAATACATTGTCTCCACCTCCGTCAATCGGAGTCAGAGCAGAGTCGGAATAGAATTTTGAAAATTAACACAATCCAAAAAAAAAAAAATTACTAGATTTCTGTACATAAATTTTACTCTCTATATATATAGAGAGAGAGAGAGCTTCGTCGAAGATGAGAGATCGTCGGAGATGCTTCATTGAGATCTGAGATACCAGATTTGAGATATGAGATTTGAAGATTTGCGTGCCATTGTAGGAGTGAGATCCATCGTCGATTGAGAGGGAGAGGGGGAGAGATGGAGCCAGGAGGAGCTGGGTTGTTCGTTTCTTTGTCATTGACTAAGAGAGAGAGAGAGAGAGAGAGAGAGAGAGAGAGAGGGAGGGGGAGATGGAGGGGCTGTCGACACTAAGTGACAGAGAAGAGGGAGGGATAGGGGCTTAAATCTTTTGGGCTTGGGGTTGGAGATATGGGCTTAAATATTTTGGTGGGTTGGGCTTAGGATTTTTAGATTTATAATAATATATTATGTAATTTATAATTTATATAAAATTATTAATTAATAAGAGTCGGAGTCTGCAGACTTTGACTTCGACAATTTTCCTTCGACTCTGACTTCGGACCGGCGTCAGAGATAGAGTCGGATTTTCGGATAGTTGCACACCGTTAACTGCAAAGTCTTGCGATCAAGTTTCTCCTGGGATGATCTGTAGTCATGTGTGAAACAAACACACTTTAGGAGGAAGAGAAAAAATAGAAGAAACGGGCAAAATCACAAAAAAATACTCAATAGGTGACTTAAATTGAAGAACATTTGAAGGTAGATGATTAATAAGATAAGCAGTAATAAGAATTTCATCTCCCAAAAAATGCAGAGAAACAATAATAATAAACATCAATGAACGAGTAACGTCAAGAAGATGTGTGTTTTTTCATCGACGACAACATTTTTTTCCTAGGTACTTACACAAGTGGTTTTGTGTGCTTGTGCACAAGGAATTGCACATAGCATGCATCTAGGTGTGCTGTTATTGTTATATATGAGACTCCTTTTAAAATTCTAAGATATAATCCTTGTTTTGATTTCACGGTTTGTTTAATAATTAAATTTTGGCCAAAATCTTGAAATGGAACTATCTCACAAAATTAATTTTGTTTTCTATTATTTGTAGAGGGACTAGACATGCTTTTGTAGTATTGTTAGAGGGTATCACCTACATACATGTAAACAATGCCTCTACAGGAGTTGTTACCTAATTCCTTATGACAAAGAAACAAAATATTATCAACAAGAATAATTGTTGTTATATGGAAAGACTTTTGACATTATTCTTTTTTAATGACAGCTTAAGTATGAAGCACCAGGAGCTCCAGAATTGGCAAAGAGGGTGAAGGAAATGCTCTTGGCATCTGGCTTGGAGCGAGTCAATGAGGATGAAAAGCGTGGTCTTGACCACGGTGCATGGGTCCCACTCATGCTCATGTTTCCAGAAGCTGATATTCCGGTGTGCCAGCTCTCTGTTCAGACAAACAAGGATGCAACTTACCATTATAACTTGGGGAGGGCATTGGCCCCGCTAAAGGAGGAAGGTGTCCTCATTGTTGGTTCGGGGGCTACCACTCACAACTTGAGAGCTCTCCGTCAGTCCAGTGATAATTCTGTTGCTTCGTGGGCTGAAGAATTTGATACCTGGCTTAGAGAAGCCCTCCTCAGTGGCAGGTATTTTTCATGTAGTGAAACTCATTTGCTGGAAACACATTGTATGCATACACAGGTGGAGGAATAAGGTTATGCCATTGTATGCATACACAAGTGGAGGAAAAAGGTTATGCCACTGAATAAGTTTGTCGTTTCAATAATTGTTCATAAAAATAAAAAGCAACCCACTCCCTGTATAGGTTGTCTTGTTAAGTAGGGAAGATACTACTACAAAATTCTATAGTGTTCCAAGGGTTATATTACCAGAATGCCCTCAGTTGGAGAAGTTGGTTTCGATTGGCATCTGAACCAGATTATATGTGGATCAATAGAACTCATACTAGGTTGGCATAGTGATGGAACTTAGGTGGCCGGCCGATTGCCCCCGCAAGATCTGTAGAGTTACAGACCGATGTCTATATACCCCAGATGGACCGTTTGTGAATAGGTCTTTTTACAATCAATAAAGGTTCTATTCCCAATTAAAAATATAAAGACTTGATTTATCAAATAAATTAAGTTTAGCAAGAACATGGTGTAGGCAAGTAAATTACATGCACAGCAATTTAGATTGTTCATCTCACCTATGATCAATATATTGCGATACATTGACCTGGTGCGTTTGAACCCGGTTACTGTAAAAGGGGACATGTATAGACTGTAAACAAGCTGATTATTGATTAGTTAGGAATCTCATTGCTTCCCAATTTTTCTTCTCTCTTCTGCTTTCTTATCATCTCCTCTCTTCCCTAATTCCTTTCCCCAGTATAGATTTCTATTGATGAGAATACATGGTGATATTTCCTTGTGTCCTTCTGTTAAGATTTTGCATTCATTTCTATTTGGTCACTGGGTACAAATTTTAAATAGTCTCCCTTTGCAAAGTTATTTGTTCAGAGAAACACCAAAGGTGGGGTAATCTTGCTTGGACACCAGGCATGGTTTAATAATTTTTGGAGGCTGCTACAGTTCTACTTTACTTTTCCCCCCTTATGTTTTGTTATTTCTTCATTTTGCAGTTGGCTATGATACACCACAAGAAGTCATAAATTTTTCTTTATGATAGACACCACAAGATGTGATAAATATCTTTCTTTATGATGGCACAAGGATTATTTAACTTTTTTCTTCCTTTTAGACATGATTCTTATCCCTTCCTGTAGGTATGAAGATGTGAATCAGTATGCAGAGAAGGCACCACATGCAAAAGTTGCACACCCTTGGCCTGACCACTTCTACCCATTGCACGTTGCGATGGGTGCTGCAGGCGAAAAGGCAAAGGCAGAACTTATCCACCATAGCTGGAGCCTTAATTCTCTTTCTTATGCCTCATACAAATTCACGGCAACGTCCTAAATAACCTGTTACATGTGTGTATCTATGTAATCATTTGTTTTTTTCAGTGTTTGAATAAAATCAGATGACTGTTCAGAAATCACCGAGTTTACTGGAAGTATGCTGATTGTTCTACATTTTGTGTAATTATAAACTGAATTTACTGGAAACATGTTGAATTATGTTCTATGTAAGAGCCTGAATAATAATCTATGAAAGAAAACGATGTGGTTTTGTTTCTTGCTCTTGCCAATTCAAAAATCTGTCTGGTTTTACATATTGAATGGTGCTTCATAAACATGATGATCCAGACAATTGGCAGTAGGGAGGGATAGGGCGGTTTTTTAGTATCTTTTAATAGTTATGAATCAACTTTGACTCTTGGCTATGAAGGGTGGGAGCATAAATGTGAGTTGCACACTCAGAACTCTCTAGTTGGCTTGGAAAATTGCCTTTTTCATGTGCGTGGGTTTGTATCTGGGCTTGTTACCAATGGCTGTAGGTGCCTGACGCTAGCAAGGCGCATGCCGGTATTTTTTTCCGAAACATGACTTTAGAGTTGGGAGTATACTTTCGCTCTTTGCAATACAAAACACCATTGGTGTAGCCTTGTGGATAGTGCTTAATTTGATTCACTTACCTTCACTAGATTGTCATTTCTGGTCATCTAAGGATCTTGCGAGTGCCTAAGTGTCGCATGTGAGCTTGAAAATTGCAAGCCCGTGACAAGATGTTGTAATCTCCTATCGGTGCAGGTGTCACAAGATGGTCCACAAGTTCGCGGTATGTATGCAAATCAAATTCTTTGCATGACAAGATGGTCCACAAGTTCGTGGTATGTATGCAAATCAAATTCTTTGCAAAAAATACTCTGCCTATACATTAGGACTTCTAAACACGTCAAAGAATTCATTAAAAGATGATTTCAAATTAAGAAATGCACAACTATTCGTAACATATTCTGCTCATATTCACCCCTAAAAAAAACCAGAAAGAGAGAGAGCAACCCAATTGTGTCCATCGATGGTTTGGCAAGGATTTATTAGTAGTTTCGTATCATCACTTCTCTGTCCTTCCTAATTCGATAAGAATGCCCAAGTCACTAAACAAAGGAAAACAATGACAATGTAAGGTGATTTACGACCTATTTGGCGAGCGACTCAGATGGGCTTCCCACGCATGCAAGCACTTCTCTGGCTCTGTTGTATGTCTGGTTCACAAAAAAAATAGACTTTTCAAAAAGTATCTCTCATTTGCAGAAGCCTCGTAGAGACACTTCTTAAAACCGACCTTTTATCACTACTCGCGAAAGCTTTGCATCACTAATTTATTAAGATTGAATCCCAGTATTAACCTCCATTTTTTTAAGACATTCTCTATTTCGACCTAATAACACAAACAATTTACATTCCCGCCGTCTATAAATACCAACACCAAGAAGAAAGAGAAAATTCCATCTGGGTTGCTTCACTCAAACTTATGGTATTGATTATGAGGAGAATCTCCTGTTGCCAATAGTCGACAAGTCCAACTTCCTTCTACGACCAACTACACTTAGAAAGAGAAAATAGGATGCTGCTACTAGAGGAAGTCAAGCTAGCTAATAGTATAGGAAATGCTAGCTGCCAATTACATGACTACATGATCATATATCTCAGATGAGAGGTAGATCCACGAGTGAAAAAATTTGTTATTTCATAGGGAAACTTTCTTTCTGCAGATAAGTGTCAAAAGATCGACGAAACACAAATTTTTTTTTTATCTAGGTTGTCAGGAAGCCTAAAATATTAGGGTCAGATTATGATACTGACAAAAAAAAATTCGCCTTAGTGAAAATTTTTCTTATTTTAACTAAAATTAACCAACAAAATTTATGGAGTTCGATTAACTTCAATATGATATCTACACATTTTTTTGGTACCATAGACTTATCTCAAAACTATGAGCTGTTGGCAGAGGAGACGCTGAATTCAATCTTCATCCGTTACTTTTTAGCAGAGGAGACGATGAATGCAATGGCGGTGGGAAGTGATCAAACCGAAGTAGGAGTCTTAACTAAGTTGGAGAATGAAAAGTCAGTTAAAGAAAAATAAAGACTAAACTAGTTGCCAGAATTTTAATGACTTGGCATGTTCATGTCAGATGTTATATCATTATGTCCTCATTGAATGTCTCAATAGCATTATTGTCTCGAATATCATTATACTAACGATATCTCGTGACTGAAGTCGCTATATACTAAGTTATTATACTATGCATATATTGAAGTGTATGTACAACTGAAGTATATATATAACGAGTGTCTGTGTATAGTGTGTGTTGGAGTGTGTATTGTGGAGTGTTTGTGTTAGGTTTGTAAAATTTGGGGGGAAAAGTGTGTGAAATTTTAGAAGGAAAATATACCTCCATAAGTTTAAAAACTTAGCTATCATATTATATAGATCTGTGAGGATTTGGTGACGAAGGTGAAGACTTAATCTTCACAATTCGCTATGATTAATATATATGTTTATTGCCTAATTTGCTTTTTTCACGTAAGAAAAGGATTATGTTACGGTATCAAAAATTAATTTTTATATTTATATGTTTTTAATTTCACAAAGTGGTGATGAACCCGAAATTAACTGGGTCAGGCCCAATAAATCAAGAAGGTCCAAGTCAATAAAAAGCGATCCAGACCCAATGAATTAAGAGGGGTCCACGTCACCAAAGTCATCAAGGATCAAGGTAAGGAGGAGTCATCAAGGAGGAGCCAAGGGAACACCCCAAGGGGTCACCCAAGAGGGCGCCGCCCAAGGGGGACACCAAGGGGCGCCGCCCAGGTCCTCTGCCTCTCCTTCGCGCCTCTTGACTCTGTCATTCCAACTCAAGTCCAACCCAGCTCAAGAGGACAACTCAAGTCCAACCCAGCTCAGGATCTTCCTCCGAAGGAATAGGAACACGAAAGAGAAAATATCAGGATACGGACGGAGATCTATTCCTACCTTAACTGTGCTTACCAAAGAGAACTATTCCTACCATGATTGTACTTACCAAAATAGTGGAAGACCTCTCATTCACGTCACCGCCTTACTAAGCCTATATAATGTAAGCTCTCTCCACAAGGAGAGGGATCTGGGAGACAACCTTGAGACCTCTACACTACTCATTCCTACACACACTACTCATTCCTACACACATTGCTTCTCTCTATTAAAGCACTGTAATACTCCGGTGTATATTCTCCCGATTACTCATCAATAAAGATCTCCGGCCAGCGTCGTCGTTCCCGAGAGTGGAGTAGGTCACCCGGACCGAACCATTATAAATTTTTGTGTTGACTCTATATTTATTGTTTTACCATTGATCTGTCATTGATTGCCTGTTTATTGCTCATTAATCACATCTGTTCATATACTTGACTGTTGATCTTGCACGAAGACCGATTTGTGCATCATCAAGTGGTACATATTAAACTTTATTTACTACTAACTTAAATGCAAAATTTATATTTTAGTATAGTACCGAAAAAATAGAGCTTGGTATCAAAATCATACTCCAATGAAAAACTTCGCACTTCGAAATTCCCCGTGAGCCATTACCAACTGATATGAGAGCCATGATTGGATTTTCAAGTTATTTCGATTAATTATTTTAAATTTGTTGTTACACTTTTGCAATTTAATTGTTTACAAATTATTTAATGAAATATGGTAAATCAATAAATTTAGGTTAATATCAAGATTAAGGGTTTGCATTGTAAAGTGTGTGTAATTTTGTACTTAATGAGATTTTGACACCAAACATATTTTTATTGATATATGTATTTTCTTTTAAAATACACATTTATCAAACAGCTGGTATTTCTAAGGACGAAATGAACTTTCATTTTAAAAAATTACGTCAAATTTGAATTGATCTTAATTAATCCCTCTTACCGCTCAAAGGAGAAGTACTAGGTAGGGTAAGACAAATAAAATGATTTCTCGTATTTTCAAGTACGCCCAATGGAGTGTCTCTTTACTATCATTGTGTCTTTTGGACTCGCGTGTCTAATTATAGAGGGGCCGAATACAGTGTACCCTCAGGTATTGTGTCTATTGACTAAAATCATCTCAATTTTGATTTATAGGGCTTTTTTTTAATACCCCATCTCACACACCCTATATAAAAATACTAGTTATTACCTGTGCCTGAAGGCACAGAGTAATAAAAAATGGTAAACAATAAACATATTTGTATTCATATTTAAAATCAAATCACAAACATAGATGGGAGATAAATGAATTTAAGCATCAGTTGTAGTAGGGGTGAGAGGTGGTGGTTTCAAACACTAATTTTTTTTTTAAAGTACTTATGAAAAATAATTTCTAGAAGTACTTTTAAAAAATCACTCCAAACACAACCTTAGAGACCTATTTTTCCTGTTAAATTTATGGTGTTAATATTAGCCGTTAAATTAACTTTAAAGTAAAATTTAAAGCGATCTGAACCGCGAAAAGCAAACGTCATTTTGTTTATCTTTTGAAATTTGAATTGTAAGCTACTTTATTATATAGACTAATTATTACCTGTGTCTGAAGGCACAGAGTAATAAAAAATGGTAAATAATAAACATATTTGTATTCATATCCAAAATCAAATCACAAACATATAGAAGGGTTAAAAGAATTTAAGCATCGATTTGTAGTGGGGGTAAGAGGTGGTGGGCGGCAGTGGTGGTGATAGGAGACGATGATGGTTGTGGTGAGTGGCAATGACCGTGATGGCGGTAAGGGCGGCGGCAATGGTGGTGGTGGTGGCGACGACGATAGCAATGGTGGTGGCAGCGCTGGCGACGGTGATGGTGGTGGAGGCGGTGGTGGTGGCGGCGGCGACGACGGTGGTGGCGTTAGTGGCGGCGGCGGCGGTGGTGGTGGTGGTGGTGGTGACGACGACGATGGTGGTGGTGGTTGTGGTGGCGGTGGTGGTGGCGACAGCGGCAGTGGCGGCGGTGGTGGCGGTGGGGGTAGTAGTAGTGGTGGGACGGTTTCAAATACTATTTTTTTTTTTTAAAGTATTTATGAGAAATAATTTCTAGAAATACTTTTAAAAAGTCCCTCCAAACACACCCTTAGGGCCTATTTTTCCTATTAAATTTAGGGTGTTAATATTAGCCATTAGATTAACTTTAAAGTAAAATTTAAAGTGATCTCAACCGCAAATAGCAAAAGTCATTTTGTTTATCTTTTGAGATTTGAATTGGAAGCTACTTTATTATATAGATATCTAACCTGATTATCTAGTATAGATCTCTAAAGTGATTTACAAGTGGGCATTGGTTTCAAGTTTATTTTATTTTGTTGTACATAGTTTTTTTTTTTTTTTATCAATATCAATAATTTTTATTCAAAGTTTATATAATATATAAGGTTAAGTATATATATATAAACTTAGCTTACTGTTTTTCTCGAAGAGAAATTTACATGAAATGATTAAAATATTAAAAAAAAACATTAATTGGGTGAAGGCTTATTCATTTTTTTTTTGTTATCATTCAAATAAGATTATTTTTTTTTTGTATATTTTATTCGGGATCTAGTTGTTGTTTTCCTCGCTACATCAATATGTAATTAAAAGGAACTTTACGAAACATTTTACGGTCATTAATGGAGTGAGTTTAGAATGAAGTGTTAGTCAATAGTAGGGTGGGTATAACATGGGTGAAATTAATAATTTAATAATTGGGAGTTTAATGGGGGTGGGAAAGGATATTTGTGGGTTGGAAATAACCCCCCTTTTTATAATTTAGAGTTTTGTTGAGTGTAAATGAAGATTTGTGGGGCAGGAATAGTCTCATGGAAATTGAAGAGGCAAGATATTGTGGAGAATGAATCCAAAGTAATGATTTTAACATGTGGCAAGGTCACGTGTGTTAAATGATTCACAAAAAAATATCAGACCATGCTAATAGAGTTCGGTCCAAGAATTAAGTGTCGACCTGTGGTTAAGGCTGAGTAGAATTAAGGAATTTAGCATCCCGAACCGAGTTTGACGAAATAATTGCCAATCATCAGAAGATTGAGAAAACCAAATAGAAAAACCTTAACAAACATAATCAATAATTCCGAGGAATTAGCTAATTGGGGAGCGTTGGAGAGATTCCCGCCAATTAGCTGAAACTCCGGCGTAACAAGGTGTACCACCTCTTGTTGCAACCGAGGAAAGCCCTACGGGAGGCAAAAGGATCTATAAAAGGGATCAAGGGGATTCATGAAAGGTACGCTGAATTTCCCTTGCAAATCTCTTCGGTCTGAATTATCTACTGACTTAAGTATCGGAGTGCCTTCGATCGGTCAACTCCGATCCTAGGCAGTTTGTTCATTTTATAGGGCAAGTTGCATAGCACACAAGCAATCCAACCACTTGAATCACATTGTGAGGGGTAGAATTTTTTACCCCTTACAGACTTGTTTGGTTTGGGTACAAACAAAGGATGTGATTGGATAATTGGTTCTTATCCAATCCATACAAATGATATTAATAACAATACTATTTGATCTTATCCTTTGTGTAACAAGTTTGGATCAATGTTGTATTAAGGTATAAATCTATAATTATAATACCAAGTTTATGTTTGTATTAGATAGTAGTGTATCACATTAAATTGAAAATGGCAAAATAAATATTGAGGGCAAGAGTTCGCATAATATGTAGCTTTTATATGAAGGTAAGAATCTAGGCTTGGAAGCGTAATATCATTGTGTTTTTAATATTAAAATTGTTAAAAATAAAATCACCTACCACATGGTATTCATTAATAACAAATATTAGGTGTTAAATTAAAATAATGAATCGAGTAGGGATTAATTAAAAATTAATACCCTGTCACTGTAACCCAATTCAAACTTGGTATTACATCATCACTGGATTAAACTAATCCAATCCCATCTCTTTGTACTCAAACCAAACATGCCTAGTTTGAATACAAACAAAGGATGGGATTGGGTATTGGTTCCCATCCAATTCATACAAAATAGTACTATTTGATTCTATCATTTGTGTAACAAATTTGGATCAATGTTGGGATAAGATAAAAATCTATAATTATAATACCAAATTCATGTTTGGATTAGGTAATAGTATATATGGTATGAAATTGAATGACAAGACAAATATTGAGGACAAAAGTTTTTAAAATTTATAGCTCTTATATGAGAGTCTGAATTTTGATTTGCAAAGGTAACAAAGCCATTGTGTTTTTAATACCGAATCTATTATAAATAATACCACCTACCATATAGTATTCATTAATACCTAATATTATGAGTTAAATAGAAATAGTGAACCCGAGTCACTATAATCCAATCTAAACTTAATATTATATCATCATTGAATTAAATTAATCAAACCCAACCTCTTAATATCTAAACGAAACAAGAGTACTACATGCGTACAATATATCTATAATATAAAACAGGACAGATTTCAATAAGCTCATCCGACGGTATCAAATAAATTTATCCAATGGTATTAACATCCCTTTCAAAACTATTCACATTGCACCTTATCTTTAAGCACGGGTTATCCTAGTAAACATATAATATGAAATAGGCAAGCTTGGTCCCGGACATTTATCTGCGAAAAAAGTACGAGACGCTTGGATACCCAACGAATAAGTCCCTGGAGAAAGACATTTTGGTCCAACAATTCAACAAAAATAGAGAAGGGAACTAGAGAAGTGTGTTGTACATTTTATACAGAATATACAAATGTATTATCCACCTGGTTGCTGAGAAATCAGAAAATAAGAACCACTAGACTAGAAGACAACTTGAACTGATTAGAGAGAGAGAGAGAGAGAGAGAGAGAGAGAGAGAGAGAGGGAGAGGGAGAGAGAGAGAACGAGCTTTTGACCAATCACAAGTAGTTTTGAAAAGTTATTCCCAAATAAGAGTGGTTTTGAAAGTAATTCCCAAATGCAGGTCTTTTTTAAAAACGTCAAACCGACTGACGTTTTTATGCTAAAGACGTCAGTCCGTTTGACGCCTTTAGCATAAAAACGTCAGTCCGTTTGACGTTTTTAAGCCCAACCACACGGCTCAGTAAACCTCTAAAAAACGTCAAACCGTTTGACGTCTTTAATAAACACGTCAAACCGTTTGACGTCTTTAACTTCCCCCATATTTCACTCTGCTAAGTAAGCAACGTTTATAAAGAATGGGAGCCGCAATGTTTGACTAGTGTACAAAGAAGAAATAAATGGATTTATTTATCACTCAAGTAAGTAAGCCGTTTGTTTATGAGAATGGGAGCCGCAATGTTTGACTAGTGTACAAACAAGAAATAAATGGATTTATTTTTAATGTTTTATCTTGTTTTAATTTATATAATTATCATAACAACCCATTAGTTTAGATAATTATTATAACTGCCCCTTAATTTTTTTCTTGGATTTTAATTTAGTCCGTAGTGATAGGTTTTTTGACTTTTTTTTATGAGTAAAATGTTAAATGTTTAATTAATAAAAAAAATTAATTAATAAATAAATTGTGAAATTTTTAAAATATATAAATTTTTTTTGTTATTTATTTATAAATGTAATTACATTCAATAAATAAATAATTATAAATTAAAAATACATAAATTTCTGACGTTTAACACATCACTCCACCGCCAGTCCATATCATTCAAATTGGGTAATTTTTAAATTTTTTTTGCTCATTTTTTTGCAAAAAGTCACCTTATTTGTTTATCACTCCACTTGATTTGGGTAATTATCATAAGTGACCCCTAAATTTTGCTCTCTTGTTTTAATGTAGTCCATAAAATTGTAATTCTTTTAATTTATTCCATCAATTATTAATTTGATTTCAATTAAATCTTTCCATTAAATTTCGTCGTCATATTCAGGCAAAAGCTAAGGATCAAAAGCTTTTAAATATTGCCATTAAAAGCTCAAAATTTTTAGCTCCCTCTCTTTGTGAGATGATGAGTTTATTTTTATTGAATTAAAAATTTCCAATTACATTCAATAAATGAATTTTGATAATTTAAAAATACTTATATTTTTGAGCATATCAAACTTTAAAATTAAAAACATATACATGAAAATAAATTTAAGGTGTCATACAAACTGTAAACGTTACACCCAATACTTTTTCCTCAAGAAGTATACGATCTGAAAAAATATAAGTTATTAAGAACGTATAAATAAAAAAATAAGATGTCAAAAACGTGGTTGATATTCAAAACAACATAAAGGATTATCGAGTACACATAAACATGATGGGATAAAAGTATCAGACGCATCCTCGTCCAAATCAGAGAAATCAGAAAGCTCAGGATCAGAAACTAGTAACGGATCCTCTAAAATTTCAATTTCGGCATATTTAGGATCAAAATGCTCTATTTTAGCATAATCGAGTGCGTGAAAACGATCAAGACGACGCTGCATTTGATCATTTTCACGTTCAAGCCTCGAAATGACCTCGGCATGATTGTTTGAATTCTGTGAATTGTAAATATCAGCCGAACGTGCCTTTGGTACTGCAATTCCATGCCAACGACAAAATACTTCAAGGTCACAATGTTTGTCATATAACTTTCGCCATGTTGGTGTGGGTTCGATATGAGCACCTGGAGGTGGATAATCAGTTGCAGGCCCAACAATTACATGTCCAGCTTGTCCGAACGGGTGATAAGGGTCGATGGGCTCATTGCGGAATGAACGTTTTCGTCCATACCACGTTACACCACTGGAGTCGGTATATGATTCGATAGAAGAAACTTTGTTCAGCGATGTTGAGCTGTCTGTTGAGCGTTCATGTTTGTTACCCGAAGTTGAACTATCTTGGTGATTGCGTGAAGAAGAACTTGCAAGTGATGTGCTCCTATACATTTTGTTTGGTGGTGGTGTAATGACACAACTAAGTAAGATAGTATATGTATGCTCGGTTTGGCATAGTTTGGAACTGATTTGCTAGAGATGTAAAATGACAATGTAAAAGTTTGGATATGACAACACACTGCATAAATTGATTAAATTGACAACACACTGCATAGATTGACTACACATTGCACAGATTGATTAAAGTGACAGCACACTCCATACATTGACAACTACAAGATGTGACAATTAAAAAGTTTAGATATGACAACACACTGAATAAACTCATAAAGCAACAATGATGATTAAAGTAAATAGGACATAGACATAAACGTTATATGCTTAATAAAGTGAACAGTAATTAAAATTTTTAATTTTCATCAGACATATACTCATCTGATAGGTATTGCTCATTAGACAATACCTTTGATCGCTCAGTAGCTGTTAAATCCCTGCCAAATGCAGTTGTCACCATGTCAGATGTGATTTGGAGCATATAATATCGGCACTTACGCAACATCATCCTATTATTCTCCTTTCGTACACGTTTAACTGCTGCTTCATAGTTAACTCTATTCCTTCGCGGCATGGTAAGTGAAATTTTATGTGGCACCGGTATACCAACTTCTGTCAGATCTGTACATAATGATTGTGATTCATTAGCACGAAAAGCCCACTCTCGACGGAGTCCGGCATAATACTCTTTTGGATCAGAAAATCTCTCACTCTTGTAATCATCATCTCGCTCCTGTAATAACCATACTGGTTCATGTCTACGGCTGGTATCACATGCTCGTGCTCTTGAAGTAGACATAATGTGCAATACATGTTATATGACCCATTATATATTATGTTTTTATAGTGATTGTCATTGTATAAAATAAAATACATTTGTCAGCAGTGCAGTAGTGTGTAGTTAACTTTATGTTTGAGTTGATGGTAGAGCAGTGACAATATCATGGTACGACTGACTACACAGTACGCGTGACTACTGTGTAATCACGCGTACTGGTACGCTTGACCCACCCTATTTTCACGCGTACTGACATGTAATAATGTGTAGTAAGCGTGACTGCACACTATTACTTGTCAGCAGAATGTGACACCCCACTGTGCAGTGAATGTGACACGACACTGTGCAGTGAATGTGACACCTCACTGATAAATGTAGGCCATTGATTTTAATATACCCTTATTTATCCTGCGTCATAGAAATTCATAACCAGTGTTTCAGTGTAACAGTATTAGGGTTTGTGGCTAGTAACTACTGTGTAGTCACAAGATGTGGAATGTGACAACACACTAGTGCTGCTGAAAAAAAAAAAATAGTTACAGTGACTGACAATTGCATCATTGTCAGTCGTTGTGACAACACAGTAAGTTACTGTGACTAAACACTGGTTAAATGTCAGTCTGTGTGACTACACAATGGTTCACTTTCATTTAGTGTGAGTAGATATTATTGTGTAGTCCGTGACTGTGACTATATAATGTTATAATGTCATTCGCATACGCACATAAATAAATTGCCTATAAGTATGAACTCATGTGAACTGTTCAATGTACAGAATTCATCTTTAACAATGAATTTTAGTCCGAGAACCCTGTTTGAAACTTTAGGCTATCATTGGGCTTTAGAGGATGAGTTCTTTTACCCAACGAATCCTCAGTTACGCTATTCACAAACAGCTACGAACACAATGATGGCGGAATGGCAATATCGCTTAACGGAAAGAGAAAATCTAAGCTTAGATTTACGTTCTTGCAACTTAAAAAGGCCTCGACAGGTTGCCATTGGTATGCCTATTAACACTCCTCAACAATTAGAGCGAGCATTGTTTCGCATTCGAGTTGAGAACAATCGAATGGCAATCCGTTGCAATCGGTACAATCTGCGCCGTATTGCAAGCGACCGTGCTGCAGAAGGGAGGATGGAAGAAGCAATTTTAAGTTACCAATTGAGTGGTGAAGATGGATGTATTTCTGATCATTACCTGTCTGACGAAGATGAAGACTCATGAAGAAGTGTAATGAAAATCTTGTGATGTAATATTTACACTTTGACACGGTACTTGTGTTTGCAATATGTTTATGTATTATGTTTCTGTATTTTATTTTTATATCTACTTTCTATGAAATAGGGTGTACTACTCCAGTTTGTAATGTCCATCTAAATTTCAATAATTTATATTATGGAATTAAACAAACATGTGTTTAGAGTATTGAATAAATAATGTGAAATGCAATAATGAAATAACATTATATGAAACTATGAACACAAACAGATTATATATACAACAATAATATTTATAAATTTTATACAAACAAGGGTAAAAAAAAAAAAAATACTACGTCCCACAAGGTGGTGGTCTCCTCTGCCGCTTGGGCCGCTGACCATCAGGCGGAGCCTGTATATCTTGTGTCACTCCACCAGCTGCAGGATCATGTGTATGGTGTGTATGACGACCGAGTCCATGCCGACCTCTGCCTCGACCTCTGCGTGACGGTGATGGCTCCTGTGTAACTCCCTCAGCTGGAACATCAGCATCATCGGAACTGTCCTCGTATGGAATAGGAGAAGTAGATCGGGTGGGCATCGGTGGAACAACCCGTGGAATAACCATGTCTGCCAGTGGAAGTGATGCATCTGCTGTAACTACTGGCTCTGGTGTAGGTGTGACTGGAGTCGTCGATGCATCAACAGCTGCTGAGGTCAGCAATGGCTCACACGCTGAAACTGTAGGCCGATCAAGCGATGCTGCAGACTCATGGTGAACGATTGGTGTAGGAAAGTCAAAATCAAACACTGGGACATATGGGGCAGATGGGCCTGCGTCTGCAGCAGTCTGGGGAACATATGATGTAGATGGCCCTCCCTCTGATGATGTCACAGCAGTATCGACAGCCGGTGGGGGAGTATGATCATGTGCGCGTGCAGCTGGTGCTCGAGGTATGCGTACACCACGATGTCGTGCATGCACTGGGGCTGCAACAACTGGTGGCTCAATATCTGCAGGTGGCTGCACAAGTCTGTGGTGTTCAGATACAGCTGACAAACACCGGTAGCTGAGCTCCGCCATATGACTGATGGCCGCCTGATATCTCCCCATATCAGGCTCCCCACTAGCTGTATCACGAGCTGTGTGATATACCTGTGTCAGTGTATGTGCCTGCATCACCACAAAATAAGGATTAATTTGCGTACCAAATTTTATTAATATACCAAGTAAAGAACACATACCATCAGCTCGATGATACTGCCGACTGGCTGAAAACCAACGTCTGGGCGCGGCATCGGTGGTCCGATAAGAAGACGACTAATGCGTCGATACCACTCCATGTAGGGATCAGTGGCATCCATGATGTCGAGCGTAGGCTCGCCGTGAACAAGAAAATCCCGCCGCTGATCCCACATGCTGATGTACCGCTGATGAGCTATCGACCAGTCATAACTATGTCTGCCACGCCTATTGGTGGCATGCAACTCCCTACTGGAATCACATGCCGCTGGTACGGGCTGCCTGCATCCATACTGTCGCAGAACACGGTCTGGGAAATGCCACTCTACCACATCGAAACATATGAGCGGGGCCCGGGTAGTCCATAAGTCCCGATCACGTAAGCAATAATCTGGTAGGGTGGCCATCACATCAGCGGTGAATGGCTGCCATATCATCTGCAGTATAAAAATTACGATTTTTTGTTACATCTACACAAAAAATTAAAAATTAAAAATTTCGGCAGAGTTTCCCCTATATGTATGACCCCAATTTTTTTTCCAAAAACACCTGTTACATAATATACATTCAACATCATCCAACACCAACCAACATATCCAACACCAACAACTAGTAATTAAAAATAACATATCCAACACCAAAACCAACACCAACACCAACACCAACACCAACACCAACACCAACACCAACACCAACACCAACACCAACCAACACCAACAAATAGTAATTAAAATTAACATATACAACACCAAAACCAACACCAACACCAACATCAACACCAACCAACAAAACATAATATATTGCATACATAGACTAACAATACATCCAACAACAACCAGCTACATGTAGTAGTTAAAAATAATATTAATAACAATACCACCTTTGGGTGGACAACTGTATGGTAAACCCTCCGATCCATAATTTATTTGTCCACCCCAATATAGCAAAACGGTAACTTGTTTTCCCGCCATCTCATATAGATTCGGTTGTGGAAAAAGTTATGAATTCAAAAGAACCTGAGAGTAGATAGAAACGATTAATACTTGAAGAATAATAGATCAACGATTAATCAAAGTCCCATGTGAATCTACCACATGCGACCTAGAAGAATTTATCAATTAAACAACCTACAAGGATGAAGTGTACTTGTATGATACTAAAAAAGATGAAGATACAACTTTTATATGGAAGTTTGAATAAATAATTCCCACAACAGGGTTTATCCTAACATTTTATCATGTATTGAATGAAGAGGTGAAACATGTTATGAAGAAGGAAAACATTGTAGGATGACAATACTGGAGTAAATTGATTGATTCAAAATCAACATGCTGATTAAAAGAATGTATTCTTGATTTTCAAAGAAACATATAGAAAACCTAACATATGCGCGCAATTGTCTTGGCCCAATTTCTCGTGTATTACAATAACATGCACAACAAAAAACCTTTGTGGAAGAATAATCTAGAGAAGTATGAAAAAAAACCTCAAAATGGGAGTTGTGATTTGTGGTTTTTGGAGGTAGTCTGTTAACTACATATGTAGCAGCTGCAAATGCATGAAACTACAAAGAATAAGGAAGAGATGCTCCAGTTAGAATGTTGAGAGCAGTTTTTGTAATGTGCCTATGTTTCACCTCAACATTTTTATTTTGCCGAGGGGTATCGAGGCAAGACTTAGCATGATGAATTCCATGACTAGATAGAAAATATTACAGTTGAAAACTTGTGAATTCACCTCCTCCATCAAAATGAAACACTTTTAGCCTTTGAGACAATTGATTTTTAATATAGGGATTAAACTATAGAAAAATAATATTATGGTCAAAACCTCAACAACGTGGGATGGGATGAAAATACAATATATTATGGACAAAGTGCATTTCGATCCATACAATGCTACTGAAGAGCATGACATTACAATGACTTTACAGCTCATAAGCCATTTCAGTTCACCTAAATTAAATCATCCATAAAAAGTTTTTAACCCAAACAACAAATAAACTAAATCAATAACAGATACTTCTCAAATAAAACCATAGAATCATAATAAAAATGAGGCCATCAAATTATAGCAGAATTATCAATCACATACAAAAAAAAATCCCTTTATACCCATCTGTGAAGTTATATAATATATAATTAATACATTATGTCAAGCAAAGGAATAAACAAACCGTGTTTTTTGTCTAAAATTAACCGTTACATAATAAGTTTAAATTAATTTTTGAATTCTATATTAAAGTGGAGAAGATATATTAAAGTGATGTAAGGGTAGATGTTAGGATTTCTTAGAAGAGATAGAACATGTTAATTAAGAGTTGTTGCAATAAAATAAAAATTATTCGATATAACAGTATCTTATCTAATAGGACAATAAGCGCACCGACTAAGGTTTAATTGTAACCATTTTCTCACCCAATTACCTTATTTTTTTTTTTTTTTGGAGCTCAATCTCGACCCTATGTGTGGGGGGATGGCGATTATTCATGTCATTTAACTATAAGAGCTTGTGCTTAAAGATAAGTTTTTTAACATGTGTCGTACCATTGAATCATAAAAATTCCCAAAATATTACCATTAGTTTGAAGTGTTCAAAACTTATGGTCCTTCTATTATTATATAAGAGGAATTTGCTAAAACCTAGTGCTTGAGCAGAAATGAAGCAATTGAAAATCATTACTAGTATAAAACTTACCTGGTAATTATATGACAAACTTTTCGAAAAATAAGTTCATGATTATGGTAAGCGTTCGAAAACAGACTTTAATGCTGGTTTTTTTCTTTTGCGGACTGCCGATATTTGACATAGAATAACACAGTGAGGCACCATAACACACACACACACAAACACCTTAAATGACATAGCCAACCCATTAGTCTATACATTCTATCAAACACAAAGAAGGCAAACCACTGGACATTCTATCAAACACAAGGCAGGCAAGTCACTGCACATTCTATCAAAGACAAGGCAGGCAAGCAATTCAATGAATTCAAACCAAAAGGTTCAAGCTATTTAATAAATTTGAACTAGATACTATCCCATAGCATGGCTATCAAAATTACATCATTTCCAAAAGCACAGATATGTAACTTGCAAAGGAAAGTGAGAGACTCTAAACGACATGATGGAAATATATATCCATTCCCTTAACATACCCAATCACTAATAAAAGACATTGACATTCGATTGCATTTGAATCAAGGTTTTTGCCAATAATCATAAAGTAGTATTCTTGCTAAAACCTCTCCCAAATGTCAATGTTCGTCTCTATCCCTCCAAATCCACAATTTTAACAGTATGAAATGTAAAATCAAACGGTTAACACAGCAGTACCTACAAGTATTCCTTCCTATGCACAGATCCAACCCAGAATATTGAAGAGAACAAAGTGTAATACTCCCTACAACAGCATATCCACCAATAATGTATGTCAATTTGATTTTACAACAGCATGTTGAAAAATCAGAAATAAGTAGCGAGAGAGAGAGAGAGAGAGAGAAGCAAGAACCTGAATGTAAGGAGTGAGAAGCGACAGTTGCAAGGCCCAACCGAACTGAACTCCGGCGGCGACCGTCCAACTCAAAATCAACTCAAAATTGTGGATTTGGAGGGATAGAGACGAACATTGACAGTGGGTGGGCGTGGGTGGTCGTGGGTGGGGCTGGGTGGTCGTGGGTGGGGCTGGGTGGTAGTGGGTGGGGCTGGGTGGTCGTGGGTGGGGCTGGGTGGTAGTGGGTGGTCGTGGGTGGGGCTGGGTGGTCGTGGGTGGGCCTGGGTGGTCGTGTTTGGCGCTTAGTGGTGCTGGTTGGGCGTGGTGGTGCTGGTTGGGCGTGGTGGTGCTGCGATGGAGGTGGTGGCGCTTGGTGGTGCTGCGATGGAGGTGGTGGTCCTTGGTGGTGCTAGTTCAGCGTGGGTGGTGCTGCGATGGAGGTGGTGGTCCTTGGTGGTGCTAGTTCAGCGTGGGTGGTGCTGCGAAGGAGGTGGTGGCGCTTGGTGGTGCTGGTTCAGCCGCTTGCACGCTGGTTCTGCAATTGGTTAACCGTTTAGGGCTCACAATTTGGGGGAAATAAGGGAAGGGAAAGAAGAGGGAAAATAAGAATTATCAGATTCAATTTTAAAGACGTCATTCGGTTTGACGTCTCTTATAAAACGTCAAACCGTCTGACGTTTTTAAGGACTACTGGGCCAAGATTTGGGCTTAAACACGTCACTGATTTGGGCTTAAAAACGTCAAACGGACTGACGTTTTTATGCTAAAGGCGTCAAACGGACTGACGTCTTTAGCATAAAAACGTCAGTCGATTTGACGTTTTTAAAAAAGACCTGCATTTGGGAATTACTTTCAAAACCACTCTTATTTGGGAATAACTTTTCAAAACTACTTGTGATTGGTCAAAAGCTCGAGAGAGAACCACTAAATGAATAAATAAAGGGCCTTCAAAATCGTTTATGCTTTTCTTTACCCACAGTTTTCTCGAGAACCAAACACAACATCAGCAGTGAAGAAGATGAAATAAAGTGATTACCAGTTGTCTTTGCAAGGCGGTTGCTTCCAATGGCTCTCCGCCAGAGCATATGCAGTAGACTCTGCATGAGATATCCAAACATGAGAACCACATACATATAAACATATATAGAGAGAGATCACGAGGAATAAAATATGAATAACCGTTAATGAGAAATTAAAATAGTGGTTTTTACCAGTAGATTTCTCATCTTGTGAAGCTTCTTCTGTCTCTAGTTCCTCTAAACCCCTTATTTTGATGGATTTTCTGTTCATGTTTGTGATTGTCTGGAAACCTTGCATTCTCTACAAAATCTGATGCCCCAATTCGAATGTATCCTCGACTTCTAGTTTTGGAAGTAAAACCTCTCCCACCAATCATTAGACCTAGACGAAGAGAGGTCAAAGAATTGCTTGGAAGACCTCTCCTTCTGTTGCTAGCCTCTACTTCTTTGAAGGTGCACAATGGGATGCAATGATTTGGATCTCAAATTGACTAGTTTAAGCATGACGATGTTTGGCATTTTCTCCCATTTTGTGACTTGTGTTTTGCAGGTAAACAATTACTAAGGGAAGGTGCTGGAACCGTAATAGATCCGAAGGGCATCATCTTAACTTGTGCTCATTTCATGGGTTACCAGCAAAGTGCGAATAAGCCTAGATGACCACCCTCAAATTTGTCCTTGATTTTTTCGTCAAATAAAACAAGAAATCAAATAAATCCGATAAGAAATTTTTACTTTACAGTCAAAGCAAACAACATCCAATATTTCCCAAATAGAAGAAACTAGTAAAAAAAGAATCAACTGATGAATAGAAAACTTTTCTTAGTTTGATTACAAAAATTGATTATCAAAGACGGTATACTACTATCATGATTGTAGTAAATAGGTCTTTCCAATTTATTATAATTGCTCTTATTGATTCAGGAGCAGGTTTAAATTGTATCCATAAAGGATTAGTTCCAACAATTTATTTTGAAAAAATAACAAAATCTTTAAACACTGTAAGTAGATCAAAATTAAGAATTAATTATAAATTATTAGATGCAAATACATGTAACCAAGGAAGGTGCATTAAGACTACTTTTATCTTAGTTCAAAATCTAACTCAAGGTGTTGTATTAGGAACTCATTTTCTCACTTTAATACAATCATTTTTCGAAGACACTAATAGAATTAAGACCAATATTTTAGGATAAGAAATAATTTTTGAATTTATAACTCAGCCAGAAACTAAGAATATTAATAACATTAAAAAATTCTCTTTTTATGAAGAAAATAAAGTTAATGTTCTTTCAAGAAAAACAAAATAATTAAATTTTCTTAAACAAGAATTATATTTTAAAATAATAGATCAGCAATTAGAAGATCCTATCCTAATGAATAAGATTTCTGAGTTTCAAAAACAAATAATAAAAGAAATATGTTCTGATTTACCAAATGCCTTTTGGCATAGAAAACAAAACATGGTTGAATTAGCATATATCAAAGACTTTAATGAAAGAGATATTCCTGCAAAGGCTCGTCCAATCCAAATGAAGCAAGAATTATTAGAATATTAAAAAAATGATATTCAAGACCTCCTTAACCAAAAATTTAATTCACAAAAGTCATTCTCCTTGGAGTTGTCATGTATTTTATGTGCAGAAAAATGCTATGTTAGAAAGTGTTAGTTCACATTTTTTAATTGACTAATTTCGCATAGTCTATTGTAAATCTCAACTTTTTCTATTGTCATGATGTTATGAAGTTGAAGATCTGAAAACATCATTGAAGGAAGGAGATCAAGCGTTCAACATCATTTAACTTTCGTATGCACCTTTTTGCTTAGGACAAAAGTAATGATCTAGACACCTAAGATGAACCTTTAGTTATTTTTAACTTAGGATGATTAAGATAAAATAGAATTGAAAGTAATTCGTGTATGACTCCTAGGTGATTTCAAAAGAAAAGGTTTTCTAAACATTTTTGTGGTTTGAAAACATAGATTGAACCATTATCAGACCCCTCTTTAACAATGCCCTTTAGTGTTCAAGATGACTAGTTTTTTCTTGGTTTTGCTCACCAGCCTTGGCTAGAGTGGTCTCTTTATGATTTACGAAATTAGAAGGAAAAAGGACATAGGGGAACAGTACAGAGCTTGCTCTATGAGCTCACTCGAGTGGTCTTTCATGGTTGCTCGAGTGGTGCTGATCTTGGATAGGATGGAAACGTGTTTTTCATTCCAGTGCCAACCGCCCTATGATAACCCTCACATCGATCGAGCGGTCGTTAGCGAATCTGAGTTTTCTTATTTACGAAGAGTACCCTTATTCCAAACGTATCAATAGGTAGAGCCTTTCCCATAGCTAGGTTAAGTCTTTGGTTAGATTTCTAAGAGAGAAAACACTTCTTCCACCTTAAGAACTTCCACCACGAACCTAGATCCCTAAATCCAAAGGTTAATGCTAGAGATTCTACCTAAATTCACAACCTAGTATTGAAGATCTTGATGGTATAAACCAAACCCATTGGTGTGTGCATATCAGGGATCGTTTGTGTGCCATGATTGCTCGAGAACTAGACGAACCGTGTGGCATGGAGGTCCAAGTGAAGCTATACCAGACGTTGAATGAGTGCCTTTGACAGAGAGACAACAAGGAAAGAAATATCTAGTCATAGTATTGGTTAAGGTATAACACTCAAGTACTTGTATGTTGACTTAGAGAGTAGTGAATTAGGTTTTGGTGAACCGAGAAAGTTTCTCATGATTTTTGTCGAGTGGGGTTTTCTGCATCAACAAATCACTTGTGTTCCTTATTATTTATCGTACACAATTGTGATTGTGAGCACACATGCACATTGTGTTATTGAAATGATTGTTTGAATATCTATCCATACATAATTGTGCATTGGGTTTGGGATTTGTGATCATCGTGAAATTGATTGTGAGTGAATTAATACAAGGTTAATTAAAATCAATCGTCATGGTTAATTTGGGTTGTGGTGACTAAAAGGGTTCTTACATTAATCATTATATCTTTGTGAGAAGAGGTAATTGTTGTGGTTTAGATTTTTATTGGTAATTAATTGGGCTGAAATTGAAAAACATATTCACTTCCCTCTAAGAAAGTGTCTATAGCTCTACATGTATAATCGTGAGGGAAGATCCACATCGAGTTTACCCTCCTGGAGCAACAGAAGAAGAGCTCTAAGATTAGTAATAAATTAAAAATCACTTAAATGAGGCCTTACATTGGAAAAGGTATCCAATTCCAAATAAAAAAAAATTATTAGGAAGATTATACAATGCATATATATTTCCAAAATTTGACATGAAGCCCGGATTTTGAAAAATTCAAATAGCTAAAAAAGATCGATATAAAACAACTTTTACTTCGTCATTTAGACATTACGAATGGAATGTAATGCCATTTGGATTAAAAATGCTACATCAGAATTTCAAAATATGATGAACGAAATTTTCCTTCCTTACACTGATTTTTTTATTGTTTATATTGATGATGCAATTATATATTCAAACTCAATAGAACATTGGAAACATTTACAAATATTTTTCAAAGTAATTAGACATAATGATTTAGTTGTTTCTGCTTCAAAGATCAAACTTTTCCAATCTCGTACAAGATTTTTAGGACATTATATTCATCACGGAACTATTGTCTGAATTGAAAGATCAATTCAATTTGCAGACAAGTTTCTAGATGAAATTAAAGATAAAAAACAATTACAAAGTTTTTTAGGAAGCTTAAACTGTATTTCAATTTTTTATCAAAATTTGCATACCATTACATCAAAGGTTACGCAAAAATCTAGCTACATCGTCTAGTCAACATACTAAGGCAGTAAAGAAAATTAAAGCCAAATTTTGAGAACTCCTTTGATTTAGAATTCCCAATCCTCATGCATTAAAGATTGTGGAAACGGTTTCCTCTGATATTGTATATGGAGGTATTTTAAAACAAACTATTGATGGCTTTGAGAAAATTATCAAGTTCACCTCTAATGCATGGAATGAAACACAACAAAATTATTCTACCATCAAAAATAAATTTTTTTTATCAAGATGATCTTTTTATTTCAAGTGGATTGCAAAAAGCTGCAAAAAATGTATTAAAAATGATGTTCAAAATTTAGTTTTAAAATATATTTTTGCAAGATGACAAGAATTACTCTTTGAATTCGATTTTGATATAGAATATATTAAAGGAGAGTCCAATTCTATTTTTGATTTCCTAAGTCGTGAATTTCTACGAGGTAGGTAAGTAAGAGTTCTTCTTCTAAACCCAAACTTACTACCAAGGTCTCCTATGCCAAAAGCCCTTCAATGTAGGACCATAAAATACAAGTCTTTCAGCACCAAAAAAAATTAACCTTAGACAACATCTATATGGTACTGTAAAACAAATTCAACCTCTCCTTTCAGGAAACCAAATTTCCAATTCCCCTTCTGGGACTTACCAATTTTCTTCCTCTTTGGCAACTTATCCATATCCTGTCAAACTTACTCCTATGTCCCCATCTCAAAATAACAAAATGCCTATTCAAACATTTGCTCAAACTATTACAAGTTCTCCAATTCAATCTACACCCCAAGTTTCACAAGACAACTCTTCCCTTCGATCTTCCTACCTCATCAAAGCAAATCCAATTCTAATTTTTATTGCTGAAGAAGAGTTAAAATTTTCAAATCCACAACAAATTGTCCAAAAATATTTTTCAAAATGATGGAATTATTCTTGCCAACATCCTCTCATGGTTCAAGTATTTTATGAATTTATCCTTGTAGATACTGATTCTATTTCCCTCACCAAAACTCCTGACCAAGATGATCCAACTTGTTAGATCATATTTTGTAATTAACTAATTTCGTGGAGTCCATTGTAAAATCTCAACAACTTCCATTGTCATGATCCGAAAACTACATTGAAGGGAGGAGATCAAGCATCAAAGCTATATCATTCAATCTATGATTGCACCTTCATACTTAGGACAAAGGTAATGACCTAGACACCTAAGATAACCCCTTAGTTATTTTTAAATTAGGATGAAAAATGGAATTGGAAGTGATCTGAGACTCCTAGGTATTTTCAACGAAAAGTTTTTCTAAACCAATTTTGTGTTTTGAAAACATAGGTTGAGTCTTTTTGAGCAACAACCTTTAGTACTCAAGAGGACAAGTTTTTGCATGATTTTAGACTTAAAAAACCTTTATGGACCGTCCTATGTTCACTAGCCTTCGCTAGAGGGGTCTCTTGATGACTTAGGAGAAAATGGGGAAAGGCCACAGAAGGCAACATATGGCTCGCTTGAACGGTCTCCATAGTTGCTCGAGTGGTGCTTGCCTTAGTCGGGATTGGAATGCAATTTTCACTTCAGCGAAAACTGCCCTATGACCGCCCTCCTACCGATCGAACAGTAGTCCGTGAATCTGAGTTTTCTTATTTACTTAGACTACTATTATTTTGGACCTATAAATAGGGAGTGTCTTTACCACATCTAGGTCAAGCCTTGACAGAGTCTAGGTCAAGCCTTGACAGAGCCTTTTGAGAGATTTTTGAAGAATAAATGAGAGCCTCCAACATAACTTAGATCCCTAAGAATTCAAAGGTTACTACTAGTGATTCTTTTCATCTTCACAACATGGAGTAGGAGAGCTTGTTGGTGAACAAACCCATTGGTGTGTTCATACCGAGGATCGTTGGCGTGCCCATAATCACCAGAGGCCTAGACGAACCATGCGACGAGGAGGTCAAAGTAAAGCTACACTAGACATCGAAGAGGGAGTTTCGGCTAAGGCATAGCAAGGGAAAAAAGCAACTAACCATGGGTATTGGTTGAGGTATAAAACTTGAGTACTTGTATGTTAACTTGGCGTGTAGTAGATTAGGTTTTAGTGAACCACGAGTGGTTCCTTGCAATTTTTCCTAAGGAGGTTTCTACGTTATCAAATTGCTTGTGTCTCTTATTGTTTATTGTACACTTGCAATTGTGAGCACATGCGCGTACTATATATTTAATGTTATGATTGCTTAATATCATATCATCCACAATTGTGCAAATTGGGTTTGTGGGTCTTGGGATCACCGTGAGATTGATTTGAGCAAACTAATTGCATATTAATTTAATCAATTGTCATGGTTCAAAGGATTGATGGTTTTTGAAAGGGTTTCTCATCGTTAATTTTTATATTTGATAGAGAAGACGTAGTTAAAGTTGATATAGGTTTTAATTTGTAATCAATTTGGACTAAATTGAAAAACCTATTCACCCCCCTCTGGGTTAAGTGTCTTGGTCTCCATGTATATAATCATGAAGGAAGATCCACGTCGGGTTCCATCTCCCAGAACAAAAATTGGTATTAGAGGTGGTTGCCCTGAGTCCATAGACACTAAGTAAGCATATCTTATTTTTTCTTACTTGCCTACTTGTTTACCTTTAAGATATCTATTGTTGCTATGAGTTAGTATTCGATGGATTATCAAAAGGAAGGTGGCTCAATTGGATGGTCACCATTTTTCGATAGATTGAACTTTGCTTATTGGAAAGTTTGCATGAGAGCATTTTTTAAATTCATTGATGAGAGGGTGTGGACAACTGTTCTAAGGGTTGGAGCCCTCCCACCGCCACCACACAAGTCAAAAGTGGTGAAGCGGTGGTTGAATTGAAATTCCCAACAACTTGGTCAAAGACCAAGATCGAATCAGCGAGGTGGAACTCAAAAGGCTTGAATGTGATATTCAATGCTGTGACACCTAATGAGTTATGAAGAATCGCTAATTGCGAGACTTCAAATGAGGCTTGAGATATTCATGTAGTTTCACATGAAGGAACTATAATGGTCAAGATGTCCCGTCTCCAAAGATACACCTCACCATTTGAGATGTTGGGGATGCAAAAAGAAGAAATTTTTGGTGATTTTTATGCCAAATTGTGCGATATTATTAATTCTTCTTTTGCATTAGGTACCAAAATCAATGATACCATGATTAACTGTAAAATCTTGAGATCTCTATCAGAAAGATTTCATGCCAAGGTGACCTCGCTCGAGATGAGTGTTAATATGTCCACAGTGTCGGTCGAGGACCTAGTAGAGTCAATTTTGACTTTCGAGATGAACCTTTTTCCACCCAAAAAAGTGAAGGGGGTTGCATTAAATTCTAAGATCGAAGGAGGTAGATCCGAGTCACCCCGGTTAGGAGAAGAGGGTATAACCTATCTTGCTCAAAAATTCAACAAATATTTCAAGGCTAGTGGTGTCAAATCCTCAAGTTCAAAAGGACATTCAAGTAGATCTAGATCTCCTAGAAAGGAAAAAGTAAGTGGAGGTATAGCTTCTCAACATGAGGTTGAGAGGAGGGGACAAGGACTCCAATACTACGAGTGTCAAAGGTTGGGACACGTAGCTGTGGATTGTTCTAGTGCTAAAAAGGACATGGCCAAGGAAAAGAGGAGAGCCTTAAAGGCCAAGGTGAGTGAACATGAAAGTGAGTCCACAATGAGTTTGACTTCTCTTGAAGACCTCCAAAATGCTTATAATGAGTTATACAAGGAATGTCTAAAACGAGGGAAGAAGTTGCTTTCCTTGAGCACGAGGCTCAAAAATGAATGAAAAGGAAAAGGAAGCACTTCATGTGGACTTAGTTAAGTCCAAAGCTCATATCGTTGGGTTTGAGGAGGAGAAGAAGTCCCTCTTTGACAAGGTGAGCTTCCTTGAGAGAGAGCACAAAGGACTTTTAGAGTCTAAGAAATGTCTTGAGTTTAAGATTGTCAAACTTGAAGAGACCTTCATGAGTCACAAAAAACTCTCAAAAAGACTTTCCCAAAGCATTGAAAAGCTTGATAAAACGTTGGCTATAGGGAAAATTGTTGGTAAAAAAAGAGGATTAGGTTTCACAAATGTATATAACACCTCCACTTCTTCCAAGACCATGTTTGTAAAGGGTGATCCCAACCCTTCATCCCTGCGAGTGAGCACAAGTCCTAAAAAGATTAATAAGGGTAAGCATGAAAAGAAGCCAGTTAAAAAGAAAACCCAAACCAAGTCATTTGTGTATGTGATGAGCGTGGTCACTATAGTGCACATTGCATTCACAATAGGGAAATCTTAGACAAAAAGCTCATGCATTTGGCACACCAATCTAAAGCTTTGAACAATCAAGTTGTTAATATTTTTAACCTTTTGAAGAGGTCATGTGAGTCCAAGCATAGTCATGCATTACCATCTAACAAACTACAAACTAGAGTGCACAATGCTTCTCATATCCCTAAGGTCAAGATTGATCTACATACATCCAGGGAGAAGAAAACTAGTCCTCCACCTATTCTCTGACCTAACCTGAGTTTTAGGAAGAGAAAACAAGTATGGGTGGCCAATGAGGACTTTGAGAAACTCAATGTCTCAACCAAGTTGGAGGCCCTGAGTGCTTCTAATAAGGTCACGACTCCTTAGAAGTAGGAGGGGTAAGTAAATGAACCTAGGTGAACTTGCATGCATTCCATCAAACACTCTATGGTTATACTTGTGTATATATTGTTTTTTTTTTGTTTATTTTGTCATTTTTTTTATATATGAAAATAAAAAAACATTGAAAAAGAAAAAGGTAAACATATTTTCTTTTGTTTGTTTTACATTTGTTTATGATCATGGCAATTCACACTTTGATTTGCATTGAAATTGTTCCATCCTTAAATCAAAGTTGAAATGTGCATTGCTTTGAGTCATAGTAGGAGATAGAGAATTTAGTGGCATAAATATAATTACATGATTCATTAGCCAAAGTATCTTTCATCCTAATGTGCTTGGATAATATTTACCTTTGAAAGATTCAAAACCAAGTACACGCATGCCATTCACATTCACACTTAGGAGTTTCATTATTTTTAATTATTGGTAATCTTGAATGACCTTAAGTGTTGGTGATAGGTGAACACATGGTTAAATTTTAGTTAAAACCCCAATCCCTTAAAAGATGCCAAAGGCCAAATTGTGTGAAAAAAACCTAATGTGACCAAATCTAAAAAGGTGAGGCAAAAATAAATGGCTAAAAACAATTGCATTTGAATAGTGAGAGTACTTATGCTTATATGTTAATTGATCATTTCTAAATCTCAAGTAGCTCGTGTTTATCATGTTTAGAAGCATACATTAAAATACGGAATTCACAATCGTATTAATTGAAGTCATAGAGAAGAAGGTATAAAAGAGAGAGGGAATTGTCAAAAAGAAAATATTTAGGAAACTCACTAACTGGTCATGTATTCTTAGACAATGTATTTAGGATTTCATGATGAGCTTATTAATGCGTTAAATTAATCGAAATCCTTTTTGTGGTAGAGGTTGGTTTCACACACGATGTACTTGAATTAGTCAAATTTGAACAAAATTTGAATACGATTGAATGAAATTGAACCTAAGTGAGGAAATATTGCTCTAGGATGCATGCATTTGAGTTCAAAATCTTTGAATATGCCTTAGAGTAGTTATTGAAATGACGAATTTTGGATGGATCTTTTAAAATGTGAATTTGTGTAATTTTTATGATTATTTGTTCTAAACATTTAATGATTAAAATTGAAAATTTCATTTGTTTTAGACTTAATTTACATCATGCATGCATAATGGGACTAATTGGCAATGGTTTGCAGTAGGCTAAGCTGTAGAAAACAGAGGTGCTCTGTTTTAGGAGCCGCTTGAGTGACCTCGGATTTTTCAACAGTCAAGGTTTAAAAATCGTGATTTGAATGACTTTTGGTACTTCAAACCCACTCAATTACGTCTTAAGCCTCCCATAAACATCACCCAAGGTTTCTAAATTCTCTCAAACCTCTCCTATAAAGATCTAAGGTTTATTTCTTATTTTATATCGAATCCACACGAGTGAGACCTAGATTTTTTGAGCGAGTGTGTTGAGATGGCTCCAAGGAAAGAGAAAAGACCAAAGGTTTAGGATGTATATGATGATATTGATCAAAACTTTGATGAAGCTACTCGATTCATGAAAGTGGAGTTTGTAGAGAGATTTAGACGGGAATTCTCTCGTAGGCCAGTGATGATCGAATGGGGGATTGCTACCATGGAGGTATCCACTTCTTTAGTCTCTAATCTTACAAACCGTGGGTGGACTTGGATGTTCCATTACCTTGTGACATTGAATAATAGCTTGGTGAGGGAATTCTTTGCACACATTCAGATTGTTGATTCTGATTCACATATTGATCACTTTGTTACATATATTAGAGGGATCGAGTTCATCTTTTCTGTTGACCTCATAGCTACCACACTGGATCTACATCCTAAACATTGGGTCACTCAAAAATTCTTTCACAAATCATTGATTCTAGAGTATAGGATGCTTCACCTCATAGCAAACTACAAGATTGAGCCTAATAACCCATGTCTCAGATTTTCTTATTCCAGAACACAGATGCTTTATGTCATAGGTAGGGGATTTGGTCTTGATTTACCTATGATGATATTTGGGTATATACGTAGAGCCTTTTTAGAGGGACGAGTGTCAGATCTATTGCCTTTTGGATCTTTGATTAAATAATCAAGTGCATTATTCATTTTTATCTAATATTTTTGTAGCTAATAAAATGACAAAGACATGGGTAAATAACAAAGGCAAAACAATAGAAACAATATATCCTCTTTTAGAAGAAATTACTTTAAATATTACAAATTAATATCTTGAAACAATTAGTCTGTGTAGAAAATTTAATTCAAAAAGAATTACCAAAAGGAGATGATACACTATTTTTTAAAATATATAATAACCCAACTTTTACTAATGGAAAGCAAAAAAAAAAAAACCGCAACTGAATTATTAGAAGAAATCACTCAAAGATTACATAAATTACAACATTCCAAACCACAACAATTACTACTTCAAACCAAAACATATCAATCCTTACAAAAGAAGAAGTTGAGTTTCAAGATCTAGAATATGTCTTTCAAAATAATGAATATACAGCTGCTTCAATTAAATATACTAAGACATCTACACCAAAAAGATGGTATGATAACCTACATAAATTTCCTCATTTGAATAGTCTAGTCACAAGAAATTTTTATCCTAGACCAACTCCTCCCTACATATAATTTAAAGAAACATATATTATCTTGCTTGCATATATTATGGTGACTGATTAGTAGTTAAAATTAGCATATTACAATGCCCTTTTAAGACTAATTATACTTTGATGGAGTTTAAATGATGACATTGCAGGACATAAATTGTACAAGGGCCCAAAGGCAATCAATATCAAACTTTCACGCAACACCAGCATGTTCTGGAAGAAAATTGGAGAAGCTTGAAACAAGGCATGAACATTCGAACGCCAATCCACGTTCGAACGTTCTCTTGAATTATTGAAGACCAGACTGCTGAAGTGCTGATACATGGCGTGTTGCAGATAGGAAGGAAAAAACAGATGCACTTGAGTGCCACGTTCGAACGACAATACACATTTGAACGTTCTCCTGAATTGTTGAGGACCAAGCTACTGAGTGCAAGGGCAATGGTGCATGGCGTGTGGAAGTTGCTCTCACAGAAGAACACATACCACTTGAGTAGGAGGTTCAAACTCCATCTGGCGTTCGCACGCCATCAAGCAAAGACAGGAGACAATGTTAGAACGCCAGACAACGTTCGAACTTGGCCCCAGACAGGCTGCAGAGTAGTTGATTTTCTATCCGGACCTTGGGGCTTTCACTTAAACTTTCAAGACTTTGTACTATTCCTCCACACTCCCTTGCCCCCTCCTCTTTACCTATAAATACTCCCATTGTGGGAGCTTCAGGGGGGGGGGGGGGGGGGGAAGGGGACCAACACTTAGAGTAGAAAGTTGTAGAATTAGTCTTAGACTTAGGCGTACATTTACTTGCATAGAGGAAGATAGATCATCTTTTTGTTGCGGCGGAAACCCTCCAAAAGTGACTAGCTTTCTTCTACTTTTATTATTAGTTTCATTTGCATCCATTGTTTGAGCTTCCTTCTTCCCTTAGAAGAGTGAAACTCTTCCACTTTTCTAGAGCTTTACCAAAGCCGTGAAGGGTGGAACGTGATTCACTCATTCTTCGTTGAAGATCGGCTGCTTGTGTAGTGTGTTTTATCTTGTAACTCCTCTACTTAGAGGGATGAACATCACTCACTTTTCTAGCTTTACCAAATCCATGAAGAGTGAGTAGCTTCTCATTTACTCTTTAGTAAGAGGTGATGGACATGTATGAATCATCCATAAGTTATATTTGTGCATTTCGTTTATACTTAATGTTTTATATTTCACTAATTTATTGAACGATTGAATGCATCTAGCAAAGGTAAGGTACTTTGTATAACCGTGAGTACTTTCTATGACACAGATAACTCTTGCATAGAAAGACTCATTGGTTCAAGGCAAGTACCCCGGCTAGATCATCATGACTACATTTTAATCTTCACTATTATTGTGCTTCATTTAAAGAATGAAATATTAATGCCATGGTTGGATGCCTTGTAGAAACATTTGCTTGTTTGTAGACGGGTTGAGTCTTGGCACAGAAAATTCTTGTAAACTTCTACAAAGACATCGAAACCATGCTCTTAATTCTCACAATCCATCTTTATTTTTTGATTAACTTCATGTTGACACGGTGGTTAATTGAGTTCCCAAGCACAAGTATAATAAACCGGATGGTTAACTACATGTCCAGAACCTCGAGCTAAAGGGTGATTGTTACATTTGAGAACTTATTATATTTTGTCTAGAAAATCCCCTTGGAAAGAATCTTCTATTTTGTCCAAGAAAATCCCTAAATATCACAACTTTAAATCTCAAGGGTTGCAGTCACTTGGTCTCTTTCACTGCTTACTTCGAAGCACCAACAATAGTTCCCTATGGATTCAACTCCGTACTTAACCGGATTATTACTACAACTTGACCGCCTGCACTTGGGTGTACACATTTCGGATCAAGTCAAGTTTTTGACGCCATTGCCGGGGAACCAAAAAAGTGTTTTAAAGTAAAAGGTAAAAAGACCTTCATTTGTATATATATTTTTGATTTACTGTTTATAATTTTTCTTTTATGTTTGAGGACGATCCTCACTTTTAAAATTTGCCGGTTGAATCTGTTGGGTCTGTGAATCAGTCTGAACCATCTTCACCTAGATTAGTAGTAGACTCTTTTGACAATAGTATGACAAATAATGAGAGACAAGGAGAAGTTCCTGTAAGAGAGGGGGAAGTGCCTAACATTCGCACTTTGCGGGATTACTTACATCCCATACGAAATAGTGTCCCATCATGTTTTGTCTTTCCTGTAGATGCGCCCCTCTTTACTGTAAAGACGGAGACAGTGCAACTACTACCTCAGTTTCATGGACTCGAAACAGAAAATCCATATCTGCACATAAAAGATTTTGAGGAAGTATGTGGAACATTTAAAGACAAATCTGAGCTGGCCAAGATGAAACTTTTTCCTTTCTCTTTAAAGGAGAAAGCTAAACAATGACTAAATTCTTTAAAAGCCCATTCAATACCTCACTGACAGGCATTACATAATGAATTTTTCAGAAAGTTTTTGTCCTCTGCACTGCACTAATGCACTCAAAAGGCAAATCATGAATTTTTCGGTTAAAGAATGAGATACCTTTTGCCAATGTTGGGAGAGATTCAAGGATCTTCTCTAGTCCTGCCCACACCATGCTTTTAAGAATTGGACTTTGGTAGGATTTTTCTATGACTCCTTGCCCACTAGACTACGTCAGTTTGTCGAGATGATGGCCCAAGGAGAATTCACGGGAAAGAGTCCGGAGGAGGCATTCAATTTTTTTGACACCATATCTGATAGTTCTCAGATGTGGGACTCAGCCTATCCTACCACTGTTGAAGCCAGACCATCTACTTGCCAAGGGGGTAAGTATGTCTTGAAAGAAGATGATGACCTAAGAGCAAAAATGTCCACCCTGTCTCGAAAGCTTGAAGCTTTAGAAATGAAAAAGGTCCATCAATTTTATGTTGGCCCTCCCACAGAACAAGTGTGTGGGATTTGTGCGCTGACAGGGCACCCTACTGGAGAGTGTCCTACCATTCCAACATTCAAAGAGGTCTTGTTGGAACAAACAAATGCAATTTCCAACTTTAACAAGCCCTACTCCAACCCATATTCTGAAATATACAATCTAGGGTGGCGGAATCACCCGAACTTTAGTTGGAGAAACACACAACCAACTCCCATGAACCCACAACAAGGTTCACACCCACCACTTCAAGGACCCTCCACATATCAACCATACCAACCACCACAAAAGAGGAGAGTTGAGGACACACTGAATCAGTTTATGCAAATCCAAATGAACTACAACAATAGTTCCACTCAGGTTTTTACTGATTTCAAAGCATACACCACCCAATCTTTCGAGGATCTTAAAAGCCACATCCAAAAGCTGACCCAATCCATGAACACCGATGAGAAAGGCAGGTTTCCTGCCCAACCAAAACAACCGCAAGGCCAATTCCATGTGGAAAATCCTTCAATCATAGAAAACCCACAAGACCTAGCCCAAGTTGTCATTACACTGAGAAGTGGCAAGGTGATTGACAAAACCATAAGAGACATGTCAATTCCAAAGCCAAGACTTGAGTCCATCCTAGTCACTGCACCAGTCGAGGCTGAAACTGTGACTAAAGAAGAACCTGAACCTATGATTGAACAGGACCTAGAGCCATCAAAGGAAAAAGAACCTTCGTGTCCTATTCCAGCTCCTTTTCCTCATAGACTCAAAACTGTACAGAAATTGAATAACCAGCCAGAAATTTACGAGCTTTTTAAGCAAGTAAAAATCAACATCCCACTTTTGGATGCAATCAAGTAGGTTTTGTCTTATGCCAAGTTTCTGAAAGATTTGTGCACAGTCAAACGAAGTCAGAATGTTCAAAACATAGCCTCCTTGACAGAACAAGCCAGTGCCCTACTTCAACATAAAACCCCTCCAAAATACAAAGATCCGGGGTGTCCAACTTTGGCATTTGGAAAACTTCAGAATAGAAAAAACACTGTTAGATCTTGGAGCCAGTGTCAATTTGCTCTCGTTCTCTGTCTACCAGCAGTTGGGTCTGGGTGAACTCAAACCCACTTGTGTCACACTCCAGTTGATAGACAAATCTGTCAAAGTTCCTAGGGGCATTGTTGAAGATGTACTTGTCCAAGTGGACAACTTTGTCTTTCCTGTTGACTTCATTGTTCTAGATACTCAGCCAGCAATACATTCAAATAATCAAATTCCCGTTATCCTTTGTTGATCCTTCCTAACAACTTCAAATGCACTAATCAATTGCAGGAATGGACTCATGAAATTAACTTTCGGGAATATGACTCTTGAGCTGAATATTTTCAATATTGCCAAACACCCAGGAGAAGACGAGGAAGTGAGAGAAATAAATTTCATTGAGTCTCTAATACAGGAACATTTGGATAACACATTTTGTGAAAACCCTACTGAATCGTCTCTGTTGGAGCCTATCACATATGTGACAACAGATGATGATCAAAACCGAAAGAATTACCCTGCTCACACAGTCAGGACATGGGCACCCAAATTCGAAGAAATCTCACCAAGTGGCACAAAACCACTCTCATCAAGTGTCAAGCCACCAAAGCCTGAACTGAAACTACTCCCATCTGACCTCAAATATGTATTCTTAGGGGAGGACGAGTCATACCCAGTGGTAATTTCATCTAAGCTTACAGACTTGCAAGAGTCTAAGCTGATTAAAGTTCTCAAATGCCATAAAAGCACCATTGGGTGAACCATCGCTGACTTGAAAGGTATAAGCCCGTTAATCTGCAATCATGATATATACCTTGAAGAGGATTCAAAACCCTATCATCAAATGCAGCGACGACTGAACCCTCACATGAAAGAAGTTGTGAGAACTGAAGTGCTTAAGCTATTAGATACAAGGATAATCTTTCCCATCTCTGATAGCAAATGGGTTAGCCCAACCCAAGTTGTGCCCAAAAAGTCTGGGGTCACAGTGGTCAAAAATGATGCCAATGAACTAGTACCAACTCAAGTTGTCACAGTATGACGGATGTGCATAGACTATCGAAAGCTCAATTTGGTAACTAGAAAAGACCATTTTCCTTTGCCTTTTCTTGATCAAGTCTTAGAGAGAATTGCAGGTCATGAATTCTACTGTTTCCTGGATGGATATTCTGGGTATAACCAAATCGAAATAGCACTAAATGACCAGGAGAAAATAACATTCACATGCCCATTTGGCACATTTGCATTCAAAATGATGCCGTTTGGACTTTGTAACGCTATTGCAACATTCCAAAGGTGCATGCTGAGTTTGTTTAGTGACATGGTTGAGAAATTCTTGAAAGTGTTCATGGATGACTTCTTTGTATATGGTGACTCGTTTGATTTATGTCTAACAAACCTAGAGAAGGTGTTGATAAGATGTAAGGAAGCTAATCTCGTGCTCAATTGGGAGAAATGCCATTTCATGGTAACACAAGACATTGTCCTAGGTCTCATTGTGTCGTCTGAAGGTATGAAAGTTGACAAGGAAAAAATAGATCTGATTGGAAATTTACCTGCTCCCAAGACTGTTAAGGATGTCCGCTCATTTTTAGGACATGCATGGTTCTATAGGAGATTCATAAAAGACTTTATTACTATAGCTAAACCCATGTGTCATCTCCTAAGTCAGGATGTATCTTTTGTGTGGAGTGAAGCATGCCAGAAAAATTTTGATAAGCTTAAAGGTAGGTTAATTTCCGCCCCAATAATGCAACCTCTTGACTGGACCTTGCCGTTTGAATTAATGTGTGATACAAGTGATTATACTGTAGGAGCTGTGTTGGGACAAAGAAAGGATAAGAAGCCATATGTGCTTTACTATGCAAGGAAAACGTTGAACGATGCTCAAATGAATTATTCAACGACTGAAAAAGAATTGCTTGCTGTAGTTTTTGCTTTGAAAAATTTTCGTTCTCATCTTGTTGGTTCTTCTGTTCTTGTGTTCACTGACCATGCAACATTAAAATTCTTGCTCACAAAGAAGGATGTCAAGCCAAGGCTCTTAAGATGGATACTCTTACTCCAAGAGTTTGATCTGATCATTAAAGACAAGAAAGGTGTTGAGAATGTGGTGGCAAATCATCTGTCCAAGTTAACGTATGAATTTCATGAGGATGGATTGTCAATCAATGAAAATTTCCCTGATGAACAACTATTCACAGTCATGGAAACGCTATGGTACGCCGATATTGCTAACTTCCTTGCTACTGGTACATTTCCTCCTTTATTTACATTGATGGATAAGAAGAAATTTGTGAGGGAGGTTTATAATTTCTTTTGGGAGGATCTATACATGTTTAAATACTGTAAGGATCAAATCATAAGGTGTTGCATCCCCGAGTGTGAGAGCAGACAGGTATATCATTTTGTTATTCTGAAGCATGTGGTGGCCATTTCTCATCAAAGAAAACCGCTGTGAAAATCTTGTAGTGTGGATTTTATTGGCCCACAATTTTTAAAGATTTCCATGCCTTTTGTCTAACATGTGATAGATGCCAAAGGTTGGGAAGCATTTCTAAAAAAAACATGATGCCCTTAAACCCAATTCTGGTAATTGAAATTTTTGACTGTTGGGACATTGATTTTATGAGACCATTTCTCCCTTCTTTTGGCTATCTATATATTTTAGTGGCAGTTGATTATGTGTTCAAATGGGTTGAAGCAATTCCATGCCAGAATAATGATCACCAAACAGTGATCAAATTTCTAAAAGAAAATATTTTGTCCCGGTTTGGAATTCCGAAATCCATCATAAGTGATGGGGGTGCTCATTTTTGCAATCATCCTTTCTGAAATTTGATGAAAAAGTACGTAATTTTTCATAAAATTGCAACCCCTTATCACCCACAGACAAGTGGACAGATTGAATTAGCTAATCGAGAGATCAAACTAATTTTAGAAAAAATGGTAAACCCAGATCGCAAGGATTGGTCGTCAAGACTAACTGATGCACACTGGGCATATCACACTGCTTTCAAAAAAACTTTGGGTATGTCTTCCTATCGATTAGTCTATGGCAAACCTTGTCACCTACATGTGGAATTGGAACACAGAGCATACTGGGCCATTAAAACAATGAACTTCAACCTAGACAAGGTTGGAATCTCAAGAAAACTGCAGATTAATGAATTAGAAGAGTTGAGAAATGAAGCATATGAGAATGCGAAAATTGCTAAGTCCATAATGAAAATTTTTCATAACAAGAATATTGTGCGGAAGTCTTTTAAACCTTCTCAAAAATTCCTGTTATGCAATTCAAGGCTCCACCTATTTCCTGGTAAGTTGAGATCAAGATGGACTGAGTCTTACATTGTCAAACAAGTGTTTGGACATGGAGCAGTGGAAGTGAAAAACCCATCGAATGGTAATACTTTTACGGTCAATGGTCAGCGTTTGAAACCATTTTTGGAAGACTTTGTTAAAAATGTGGAAACCATTCTTTTGATGGATGCAGAATATGCCTTCGAGATTCTTGTCTGCCGACACAAAAAGGGGTCGGGTCAGGAAAAATCCAACCCAATCCGACCCGCGGGGATGCCTTTATAAGGCCCCCAACCTTTTTTTCCCTTTTTCCACATCCACCGCTTTTGGCCCCCCCTTCTTCTTCTTTTTCTTCCTTATTTTTCTTCGTTTTCGCTGTTCTCTGTAAAAACGACCCACCCCTGCAAATCCATGGCCACACACTCCACAGACACCATCATTTGTTTCATGTTTTGCATTTTAATTTTGTATTTACTCATGGGCATTCTACTTTTGTTTGCACTCATGCACAAGGGTTTCTATCCTACCCGAAACCCAGATCTTCGTAAAGATGATTAATTTGTGTATTTTGTTTGTAGGCGTCTGCAGATGAACAAGATATCTACTTTCAATCCCAAACTCTACTTTGAGTACACTAGTAAATTCAAAACATTGGGGACAATGTTGAGTTTAGGTTGGGGGGTGAGAACTACAGTTCATATTTTTCATATTTTGTGCTCGTAAATTTTTTTATTTTTGTTGTTATTGTTGTTGCTTTTGATCATATTGTGTACTCTGTCTCTTATTTTGTATAAATTGATAATCATGTCTTTGAGTCAGCTTCAATCGTCTTTGTGACTGACAGAGGTTAAACAACCAAATAGAGTGTCTTAAAGCTTAGCAAACATGGATAGTAAACTTTTTTGGTTCAGTCTGAGAGTTTTACGCACTTTTCCATCTGATGTGCATTCTGTGATAATGAGAAAGGCAAGATTGATAAGAAAAATCAAAATCCGAGAACAGCAAGCGAAACCACTGTGTGGTAGAAGCACTTTTGCTAAACGTCGTCGTGCCAAAAGACTTGGTGCCTGTAAACAATGTGGCCGGATCTTTCACATGAAAGAATATAATCAATGTGCTAAACCAATTTCTGATCGCGCACTCGATCGATTAGACTGGATAGTGAATGGGTAGAGTAAGGATTATCTTGACATGCCATGCTATTCCGGTACTTTGCTTAACCGATTTGTGCGACAGGAAATTAGAAGAGTCACTGATGGTTCAAATGGCACAGAGACAGGGGAAGACTCAAATTAGATTGCTTTTTGACAAATCTATGGAAAATTGAGTTATTGGGATGAAAGCCAAGGGTCCGAATTTTTGTAAAAAGTGTAAAAATCTTTTTGTACAAACTCTTTCAGCTGAAATGAAAAATGTGGGCTGAGTAAGGAATGTCCTAGAATACCAACCTTAAGCGTGGGTAGGGACTTATCGTGAGACGCCATGAATTTTTTAGTTCAAATTTGTGTGTATAGTCTTTTTTTTTTAATGTGTGTATATAAAGGTCCATATAATTGTGATTTTTTTTGATTTGGCGTTCGAACGCCAGGTAACGTTCGAACATTTGCTGCTTGCAATACTTGAGCCTCCGATGAAAAGTCAAAGTACAAGGAGCTCTCCACGTTCGAATGCTAATAAACGTTCAAACGTTGGATGCTTACAGCACTTTGGACCCTACATGGACCCAAAAAAGTATTGGGAGCTCTCCACTTTCGAACGCCTGGAGAACGTTTGAAGTAGAACCAAACGTTCGAATGCCATTTGACATTCGAACGACAGTTGCTCACAGTACTTTGGCCTCCGACGGAACCCAAAAATACTGAGAGCTCACCACGTTCGAACGCCAGGTTCACGTTCGAACCATCAGTTTAAAATCCTTCTACACACGTTCGAACGTCAGTAACGTTTGAACGTTGACACCCAATCTATAAAATTCTAGTTCTTCTTCTTCATTTCAAAATCACCCAAAAACCCTCAAACCCCCCCCCCCCAAAACCCTCGGTGACCCTTCATTACCCAAGCCCCAAAAATCCATCCATTTCCATTTTTCACTCAAAATCAAGCAATCCAAACACATTCCCCCTCATTCCTCACCCTTTTTCACCAAGAAATCAAAATTTTCAATCCCTAATACTCCCAAACCCGAGAAACCATGCCTCCAAGGATGAAGCTCCCCGCTAGACGCAACACAGTCAATCAAGAGCCCAACATGGTGGAGGAGGTCATTGAGGAAAGAGAGGGGAGGCCTATTGTCCGAAGGTATGATCGACCCCGCTTCCCCAACGCCTTCAAGGCAGATAGGTGTGAAATTTTTTTTCGAAATAAAGCTATAGTTTGTGAGCAGATAGTGGAGTTGACTGATTTTGCGGATTTGGAGATTTTGAGGACATGGAGGCGAGGGGGTGGATGTTGTATTTTAGAAACGGTGGAGAAGCTGTGATTGATTTGGTGCAGGAGTTCTACTCCAACGTCGAAATTGTCATTAGGGAGATCAAAACTTATGTGAGGGGGGCCCATATTGATGTGGATGAGAAGTACATCCGAGAGATTAGGCAGGAGGTACCACGGGTACGAAGGCCAACCTACCCCCCGGGGAAGAAAGTGGGGATGGACGTGGTAGGGGCGGAGTTGACATGATTGGCTACATTTTCTTGGGCGGGGCAGAGATTCTTTCGGCAAAGGGAGTTGACTGACAAGTACAAGATGTTGAATTTGATTGCCGTCTCAGACTTTGCCCCCATCGGATGCAAGAACGAGATCCTCCCCGATATGGTCCGATTGCTATGCACAATCGGAAGGGGCCAAAGCATAGACCTCCCCTCATTGATCTTGACAGAGATGATGAAATGGTGTGACGTGAAGAGAAAGTCACTCCCCTTCAGCACTCTAGTGATATAGATGTGCATAGACCATGGAGTTAGGGTGAGGTCGAAGATGACAATATAGAAGCCGATGGGGCCATTGAACAAGGCTTCCTTCCGAAGGAGCCAAGGTCATAATGACGGCCCGGCAGCTAAACGGGAGGTACCACTAGCCCGAGGCACTGATGAGGTGCAGGATGTCCTCGATGAGGAGGAGGAGAGAGAGCTAGAGGCTAAGAGAGCCCATGAGCAGACACAGGATGAGATAGGTCCAAGCACTAGCACCCGGTGATCTCTGAGAGAGATTATGCTTGGCATCGGGACCAAGCAATCTGAGATTCTCAGACAGCAGGAGGAGATTCTCAGCTTTTTGAGGGGTGGAGCGAGAGAGTGAGAGAAATTTCTGTTCTTGAAAGTGATTGTGAATACGTTACTTCTTTTGTGGATGTTTTGAATTTTTTGTGCTAAACTATAATATTTTGTGAAGTGAATCAAGCTTTTTATCCCATTGATCTGTTTAAATGCATTTGTTAAAATTTAGCATTACATTGATAAATTTTTAAGAACATATGTTAATGTTGAGATTGATTGTTCAAAGTGACTGAAACACATGATCGATTTAACACCTCACCTAACAATCTAGACTTAAAACCACATATCTTTGAAAAATGGTATTTTCTCTATGCTTAAATGTCAAATGTACATTGGTATTTGTTATTCTTAAGGTACAAGATAATCAATCTCAAAAAATTGGAATCGATATATAACCAACATTTCCTGAAAAAAACCTGACATAACTAGTGGAGATAACGAAGAATACCACGGTAAGTTTTGAGCCTTGCGATGCTTTTGAGAGAATATCAACATCTACTCAAGTAAGGTTTTTCACTATCTATCCTTGAATAATCTCATTAAACTTGTTTTGATTGACGTAACTAGAGCAATCTATTGATATATCCCACAAGGAATCTGTTCATACGACACATACATATGCACATGCTTGAGAAAGGATTTTAGGCCATCTTTGATTCAATTTTGAGCCTTAGCCATTTTTTTTACAAAATTATATCCCTAGTTAGCCGAGATTGATTCTTTAATGTATGATCTCTTTTTCAAGTAACCCATTTGATAACCAAGCCACAAGAAAATATACTTGACATACCTTTGCTATCTAATTTTCTTGCACCCTCTTATAAATCAGTATGATACAGAAATGCAAGAGAAAAGGAAAAAGACGATGGTGGCTACTGTTGAATGAAAGAAAATTCGGGGAAAACAACCGAAAGTGAAAAAGAGACAGAAAAACAGAAACTAGCCAAGAAAGTGAAAAATGAGAAAAATGAAAGAAAGAAATACCATATCTGGCGGAATTTCGAAAAGATAGAAAGAAGTATGATACACTATATAAAGAAAGGATAGCGTTTGAATACCATTGATGTCATTTTCGTTAGCCACTGACCTCTGGCCACATTACAACCTATAGAAAGCCCTAATTGATCTCAAGTTTGATGTATGTGTAGGTCGTCAACCAAAAGTTGGGGTATGTTAAATAGTATTACTCTATTTGTATCAATATTCTTCCATGAGATTATGCCAAAAATGATCAGTAAGTTTTCTTAGATTTCACTCCCATACTAATTATGCATGTGATGTTTCAATGTGTCCTCTTCTGATCACATGCCATTTGAGAGAAATGTCACTATAATCGGAGGGAATTCTTGCTGAGAGCATTCTAAGAGAGGTTTGTGAAATCAAAACTATCCATGGAAGGTGGTAAAATGAAATGTTTATTATATAACAATTCTTGTTGCTAGAACGATCATTCCTACTACACAGGAAATTCCAAATACCAATGTGACAGATGCTTATTTTTGCATAGAATAAACACCTATGGAAAAGAAGTGTGCGGGAGATAAATCGAGATTGAGGGTTGGGTGTCCCAACGACCAGGGTACTATCTCACTTTAACCAACAATCTCACATACACATCTATTCGACTGAAGTTTGTGGGTAGCTTCATTGAAAACCCTCACAAGACAGCACTCGTCCGCTAGGGTAAACCTAGTGGTTTAACGACTTGTTGCATATGCTAAATGCAACCAGATGACCAACAAAAATGGCATTGTAAATAAATTCGCATTCAATTGTTGTTTTATTACTAGAGACTAGCAATATTTAGGTTGGGGGGTGTGATTAGTAGTTAAAATTAGCATATTACTATTCCCTTTTAAGACTAATTATACTTTGATGGAGTTTAAATGATGACATTGCAGAACATAAATTGTACAAGGGCCCAAAGGCAATAAATATCAAACTTTCACGCAACACCAGCATGTTCTGGAAGAAAATTGAAGAAGCTTGAAACAAGACATGAAAGTTCGAACACCAATCCACGTTCGAACGTTCTCTTGAATTATTGAAGACCAAACTGTTGAAGTGCTGATACATGGCGTGTTGCATCTAGGAAGGAAAACACAGAGGCACTTGAGTGCCACATTCGAACGTTCTCCTAAATTATTGAGGACCAAGCTGCTGAGTGCAAAGGCAATGGTGCATGGCGTGTGAAATTTGCTCTCAAAGAAGAACACATGCCATTTGAGTAGCAGGTTTAAACTCCATCTGGCGTTCGAACGCCATCAAGGAAAGACATGAGACAACATTCGAACGTTGTCCCTAGACAAGCTGGAGAGTAGTTGATTTTCTATCCAGACCTTGGGGCTTTCACTTAGAATTTCAAGACTTTGTACTATTCCTCCACACTCCATTGTCCCCTCCTCTTTGCCTATAAATACTCTCATTGTGGGAGCTTCAAGGGGGGGACCAACACTTAGAGTAGAAAAGTTGTAGAACTAGTCTTAGACTTATGCTTACATTTACTTGCATAGAGGAAGATAGATCATCTTTTGGTTGCGGTGGAAACCCTCCAAAAGAGATTAGCTTTCTTCTACTTTTATTATTAGTTTCATTTGCTTCCATTGTTTGAGTTTCCTTCTGCCCTTAGAAGAGTGAAACTCTTCCACTTTTCTAGAGCTTTACCAAAGCCGTGAAGGATGGAATGTGATTTACTCATTCTTCGTTGAAGATCGGCTGCTTGTGTAGTGTGTTTTATCTTGTAACTCCTCTACTTAGAGGGATGAGCATTACTCACTTTTCTAGCTTTACCAAATCTATGAAGAGTGAGTAGTTTCTCATTCACTCTTTAGTAAGAGGTGATGGACATGTATGAATCATCCGGAAGTTATATTTGTGCATTTCATTTATGCTTAATACTTTATATTTTACTGGTTTATTGAATGATTGAATGCATCTAACAAAGCTAAGGTGCTTTGTATAACCGTGAGTACTTTCTATGACACAGATAACTCTTGCATAGAAAGACTTATTGGTTCAAGGCAAGTACCCCGGCTAGATCTTCACCATTATTGTTCTTCATTTAAAGAATGGAATATTAATGTCATGGTTGGATGCCTTGTACAAATACTTGCTTGTTTGTAGACGGGTTGAGTCTCGACACAGACAATTCTTGTAAACTTCTACAAAGATATCAGAATCATGCTCTTAATTCTCACAATCCATCTTTATCTTCCGATTAACTTCATGTTGACATGGTGGTTAATTGAGTTCCCAAGCACAAGTATAATAAACCGGATGGTTAACTACATGTCCAGATCCGCGAGTTAAAGGGTGATTGTTACCTTTGAGAACTTATTATATTTTGTCTAGAAAATCCCCTTGGAAAGAATCTTATATTCTGTCCAAGAAAATCCCTAAACATCACAACTTTAAATCTCAAGGGTTACAGTCACTTGGTCTGTTTCATTGCTTACTTCGAAGCACCAACAATAGTTCCCTGTGGATTCAACTCCGGACTTAACCGGATTATTACTACAACTTGACCGCCTGCACTTGGGTGTACACATTTCAGATCAAGTCAGTGACACCCTCTATGAATGGAATATAGATGGCACGAGTGACTCCCAAATATTAAATACTTTATAAGAAATGAGAATGATGACAACTGCTTATAAAACTATTAATAATAGCACTGATAATCAAACTGTACAAACCATAATTTCTAGTTTTACTAGGCAATTTAAAAGATGGTGGGATAACCTTCTCATTGACCAAGAAAGACTTCGAATTGAAACTGTTGTCAAAATACAAGGAGACAAAACTATAATTTCTTATAGTTTGTTTGGATGGAGCTTGAATTTTTTTTAGAATTTAATGAAGATCATACCCAGTATTAGTGTGTAGCTAGTAGAATCTTCTTTTGCAATTAAATCTTTAAATTTTAATAAATATTATGCTTTCAATTTTGGATCATCAATTTTTTCAATAAATTCAAGATTAAATTTATGATCTTTGGTTAAGACATTAATATTTTTATTTTTACAATCAAAATTCTGAATTATTTGCTTTAGGTTTAGGTGTTGAAATTTCAGAATAATCTTCTAATTCAAAACTTTGTATATCATCATCTTGAATTTCGTTTAATTGCTCATCTAAGTCATAAGAAGATTCATTATTAGATTCTGGGAGACTTGATTTTCAAAAAAAATGTGAGAGTATCTCTCTTAATTCATCAACTAAATCAATTGAATTAATTATTGTTTGTATTTTTTGTTGAAGTTTACATTAATTTTTGTAATGTCTTCTTTACCACAATTATAGCACTTAGGTTGTAGTTTTGATTGATTCTTAGGTTTTGATGGTGCTCTTATTGTAGATTTTGTCTTAAAATAATTTTTTCGATGGGGCCTAGAAAAATGTAAATGAATTGAGGAGGATCGTAAATAACCATGGTACAACCTTTGTTAATTATACATTCATGATACGTTGGGGTGTCCCATTTCATTCATTATTAAGAATATTATAACAACTCGAAGGGACATAAATCATCAATGACAAGAATTGTTTGAATTAATCAGCACTAGCCAAGAATAACTCGTTTAATTGGTATTGTAAAATAAAAATATGTATTTTTTAATATAGTATCGTACAAAATTCTATATAATTGAATGACTTTTTATTTGATTTTTTAAAAGTTGTACGCAATAATTTTTCAACTATAGTCGTGGTTGAGAGATGAAAGATAACTATTTTTTTATTTTTATTTTAATGGTATGATTTATACTTACACATTACTACTAGTGTATGTATTTGTAAACCCCTATATATTTATAAGAATGCATATTATGTACCACGTATTGCATAAATAATAAATGATTTAAAAATAGGAATATAAGGTGTATTAGAGTTGTTTTGAATCTTGGGCAGCATCGTTGGGAGAAGTTAAGAAGAGAATAACTAGATATTGTCTTGGTATTTTACCCATTACTTTTTATTCTGACATTAGATTGACTTGATTTTTGGACAGTAGAAACTAGATTCTAAGAGATATAAAAGTGTATTTCACAAAAATTTCGTGAATCGACTTTTATGTAGGTCAAACTGTTTGGAAGTTCAGACAAGAAATGAGAGTTACATTTGAATGCAAAGTCATGTTCGAACAGAGCATAGCTACAATACTTTGATGTCTGACAGAAATCGAGATACTTGGAGTAAGGAACATTTGAACACAGGTCACATTCGAACGAGGTACGCTCAAACGCCAATCTCCGTACGAACTCAAGTGTGATTTTTTCAACGATTAGGCTCGCGTTGACTATTTAAATTCTGAACTTATAAATACCCTAAGGATGTCTCTTAGGTCAATTTCAACAGAAAACCCTATAGAGTGAGAGAGAAGGAGAAACACAAGATTCATAGGGATTTTCATGTTGAGAATGAATCGAACTCACTAGGGTTGCATCAAACTACGGATATGATGTTTTTATGTTGATTTGATTCTAGGTTTCATTTATTAAACAAAATATATGATTTTTTTTACAAAATTTACTCATTTTGATGATGAAACCCTAGTTCTTGAATTACAATTCGAACGTATAATAGAAAAACAATGCTTTCATACTCTTTGTGAGAACATGATCGTTTTCTTTGAAAGATTGTCTGTTTCTAATTCATAAATATCATGTTCTTGATTTCAAAAACCCTAGCTCTTTTTTATGTCCAATTTAAAAGTGATTTTGGGGATGTCTTGCATATTTTTTTGAAATTATCATATTTGACAATTGTGAAACTGTGAACTGTGACTTTATGTGAGAGTTATGAAACTATCTCTTGTGTTGGTGGGGTGATGAAGAACATGGATTACCTTTGACTGGGTATCGTACAATGCATAGATGTGTTTCTTAGCTTGAGAGGTTTGAAGGTTCCCTATCACTCGTAGTGAGATTGTTTGATTCCTTGTGAGATTTAAGAATTCGCAGTATTCGCTCACGGGGATCGAGGTTGGGAACTAGTATACTATTCTTGGAGAGGATTCGTCACTGTCGATGCGTCGGTATTGCCATTTTTAAAGTATTGTATCCTTATGAAGATTGGGTGTGTGTTAGTGTCGGCCAAGATATTCTTGATGTGTTTATTGATGTTAAGTTTACCTACGTACGTGAGATATATTTGTGAACTTAAACAATTTCTTGAGAATTGTTCTTTTCTATATAGACTTTACTATTTTGATATTGTACACTTGAGATCTCATAAATTGTTCTTGTTTTACTTCGTAATTACGTAATGTAATTTTATCAAATGAGACATATCAGTTTAACTGTTTTAAAATCTTTCCTGGGCTTGAGGAGGTTTTCTACTGGGCTTTTTGCTCATCCTACGATATAAATCTATTTTTCAGAATTTTGCATTGAGGACATCACATTAGGTGAACATGTCGATTGGGATGCTGAGGCGAATCGGTATGTGGATGTCTAGTGATTTTTTGTTGTAATTTGAATTTCTGAATTCTGTTTGATGTAAACATTGTTTTAGATTAATTCTTTTATTAGTTAGTGCAGTATTCTTACTCGGGTTTTGAATGTAACTCTATTAATTTTTTTATGTTGGTTTTTGGATTTGGATTCCTATTCATTTGATGAATGTATGGCCTTTGATCACTTGTGGATTATTTTAGATGCTCCCATGTTTGGATGTTGTATAGATAGTTAATGTTTTTCAGGGTGGACTTTGGGGCATTACAATATTCATCATTACTTGGGCTTGTTTAAAGTAGAAACATGTTTAAAGCAGTGTGTGTCATTGGGCTTGTCATTAGTCAACCGAGATATTCGCATAATGCTATATCTTGTTAGACAGATAAAGGCAATTGCTTTCAAAAAATAGCAATTTTCTTTGTTTCCGTACAACAAAATAGTTTCCACTATTACAAGTCCAATCAAAAAAAAATTTCTCTTTCTCTTCTTCTCTCCCACTCTCACTCTCACTCTCACATATCCAAACTTTCTCAACCCTCTCCATACCTTCTATATATTCTTTGCATTGCTATTTTGTTAATGAGAATTCTCTAAAATCAAAAGAGTTTGTAGAGAGGGAAAGAGCATGAGATGAGGTAGACAAAATTATCTGTATACTTGGCTGATGAAGAGTAGATTGGGGTCGTAGATGTCTTACTTGATTTGCCGACTCTAATCTATGAATCCAAATATAGATCTATTAGTATTTCAACCCCACCGCCAAGATCACTGGTCAAGTTGAGAGTGAAGGGAGAAACCCCAAATTCGAGGCTAATGCTATGAGTCTTGCTCTCAAAATACAAGGAGACAAAACCATAATAAACAATAAATTTGGCCAAGATATTCAAGATGTTGTATCAATCCTAATTTTTGCAATAGTCAAACATTTTATAGGCGACCTTTCGAGTGTTGGAGACAAATCTTTTGAGCTTCTTTCAATTTTACGATTTAACAAGATTTATATGGTATAAATATTTATTTATTAAAAAAGTTATGATGAGCTCCGATTGTTGTCAATCTTTTTGGAAAGAAAAATTTATTAATGGATTACACCCCCTTTTTGCTAAAAGAGTTAAAGCCAAAATAAAATAACATATTGATTATCAAATCTCATATGATGCCCTTACTTATGGAAATATAATCAATATTATTAATATGGTAAGATTAACCTCATGTTCAAAATAAAGACTTCAAGCGCAAGCTACAAACTTAATTTAACAAGCCGAAATGAATTAGGTTATTTTTACGAATAATTTGGATACATAACTTTAATGAAACCTAATAAATCTAAAATAAATTCTTCCAAATATAATATAAAAAGGCCCCAAGAGTATCAAAAAAATTATTCTAAGATAAAATCTACACCTAGAGTATCATTATCAAAACCTAAGAATTTGTCAAAATTACAACCTAAGTGTTATAAGTGTGATAAGCTAGGACATTACAAAAATCAATGTAAACTTAAATAAAAAATACAATAATTAATTCAATTGATTCAGTTGATGAATTAAGAAAGACTCTCACATCTCTTAGAAAACTCAAGTCCCCCAAAATCTGATAATGAATTTTCGTATGACTCACATGGGCAATTAAATAAAATTCAAGATGATGATATACAAATTCTTGATTTAGAAGATTATTCTGATACTTCAGCACCTGAATTTGAAGCAAATAATAAAAATTTATTCTTGAATTTATTGACCAAATTGATGATTCAAAATTAAAAGCAGAATATATATTAAATTTAAAGATTTTATTACAAAATAAGATTCTACTTGTCACAACACTAATACTGAGTATGATCTTCATCAAATTCTAAAAAGGTTTCAAGCTCATCCAAGCCAACTGCAATTCGAGAAATACAACAAGAAACTAGTCAAATAAAACAAGAAATTAAACAAATCCCACAAGAAATTTTTACTTTACAGACAAAGCAAATAACAACTAATATTCCCCAAATAGAAGAAACTAGTAAAAATGAATCTACTAATGAACAAAAAAAAAAATTCAATTTGATTACACAAATTGATTAGCAAAGATGGTATACTACTATCGCGATTGTAATAACTAGGTCTTACTAATTTATTACAATTGCTCTTATTGATTCAAGAGCAAATTTAAATTGTATCCAAGAAGGATTAGTTCCAATAATTTATTTTGAAAAAACAATAGAAACATTAAGCACTACAAGCGAATCAAAATTAAGAATTAATTATAAATTATCAGATACACATATATGTAACCAACGAATGTGCATTAAGATTACTTTTGTCTTAGTTCAAAACCTTACTCAATGTGTTATATTAGGAATTCCTTTTCTCACTTTAATACAACCATTTTTCGTAGACACTAATGGAATTACGACCAATATTTTAGGATAAGAAATTATTTTTGAATTCATAACCCAGCCAAAAACTAAGGATATTAAGAACATTAAATATTTTTATTTTTTTGAAGAAAATAAAATTAATGTTCTTTCAAGAAAAACAAAACAATTAAAATAATCATCATGTGCAAAAATGGGTTATGGTGACTAAAATAATTCTCACATCAATTGTTATATCTTTGTTATATGAGATAATTGTAGTGGTTTAGGTTTTAATTGGTAATCAACTGAGCATTAAATTGAAAAGCCTATTCACTCCCTCTAGGTATAGTGTCTATTGATCCATGTGTAAAATCGTGAGGAAAGATCCAAATTGAGTTCCCCCTTTCAGAACAAAAATTAGTATCAGAGCGTGGTTGCCCTGAGATCATAGACACTAAGTAGGTATTTCTTATTTTTGCTTACTTGCCTAGTTGTTGTCCTCTAGGAGATCTATCATTACTATAAGTTAGTTTTGAATGGAGTCTCAAAAGAAAGGAGACTTTATTACACGACCACCTCTGTTTGATGGTTCTAACTTTGCCTCTTGAAAAGCTCGCATGAGAGCATTTTTAAAATCAATTGATGAGAGAGTTTGGTTGACCCTAAAAGAGGGTTGGAGCCCTCCCACCACCACCACACAATTTGAAGGTGGTGAAACGGTGGTTGAAGTGAAATCCCCGAAGGTATGGACTAAAAATGAGATCGAGTTTGCGGGCTGGAACTCAAAAGGCATAAATGTGATATTCAATAACGTGACACCAAATGAGTTTCAGGGAATCGTAAATTGCGAGACCCCCAAAGAAGAATGAGATATCTTGGTTGTTTCCCACAAAGGGACTTCCATGGTGAAGATGTCTAGACTCCAAAGGTACACCTCTTAGTTTCAGACTTTAAGGATGTAAGATGATGAAACATTTAGTGAATTTTATGCTAAATTTTGCGATATTGTAAATTTATCAGTTGTATTAGATACCAAGTTTGACGATGTGGTCATCAAGTGCAAAATCTTAAGATCTCTACCTGAGAGGTTTCGTGTTAAGCTAACATCCTTGGAAACAAGTGTCAACATGGAGTTGGTGTCGGTTGAAGACCTAGTTGGATCGATATTGAATTTTGAGATGAACCTTCCATCCCTAAAGAAAGAAAAGTGCATTGCCTTGAGCTTAACAAAACAAGAGGAAGGTAAATTTGAGTCACCCCAATTAGGAGAGGAGGACTTAGCTTTAATTGCTAAGAAGTTCAAAATATTTTTCAACAATAGAAATCTTGAGTCTTTAAGGTCAAAAGGAAAGTCTAGTAGACCTAAAACTCCTAAGGAGGGAAGAGAAAAATGGGGTAGAGACTCTCGATAAGAGGTTGGAAAAAAGGGGCAAGTCTTCCAATGCTATTAGTGTCAAGGGTTTGGATACATAGCTTCGGAATACCCGAATCGATTAAAGAAAGATTCTCCCAAAGACAAGAGTAGAGCTATGAAGGTCACAAGGAGTGATAGTGCAAGTGGTCAAACCAAATTGTTAACCCCTCTTCTAATGATGATGAAGAGAACTTTATGGCCTTTGTAGGTTCATACTCCTTTCCCCCTAGAAATACTTCAACAAGTGAAGTTGAGGCAAGTCCTACCACATCGGTAGAAGACTTGGAAGAAGAAATCCGCACAAGTGTGGAGAATGAAGATTGTTTTGAGGACATATACAATATGTATACAATCAATTGTATGTACAATTCCTCAAACAACAAAGAGAAAGTGCTATCCTTGAGTGGTCGGGTTAACACAAGTGATGAAGAGATAAGAGCACTTCAAGTGGACTTGGTGAGGTCCAAGGCCCGAATATGTGGCCTAGAGGATGAGAAAAAATCTCTCCTTAATCGAGTAAGCTTTGTTGGGAGAGGTTGTCATGAGATTGTTAAGTCCAAGAAGAATCTTGAGTCAAAATGTGTCAAACTTGATAAAAATCTTCATGAATCAAATAAACTCTCAAAAAGACTCCCTCAATGCAATAAAAAGTTTTATAGGATGTTATCTATGAGAAAGAGTGTGGGTGATAAGCGTGGTTAGGCTACAAAAATTAATACAACAACAATTCTTCCAAGACCATATTTGTGAAGGGTATCACCAACCCATCACCCCCACAAGGAAGGACAAGTCCTAAAATGACTAGAAATGGTAAGGGTAGGGATTCAAAGAAGAAGGTTTTAAATGATTCCCAAACCAATCATGGTGTGTGTTATGCTTATGGAGAACATGGTCATCATAGTCGACATTGCATGAAAAATAGAGATGTCTAAAGCAAGAAGTTTGTGTATCTAGCTAACCAATTAAAAACCTTAAACTTTTAAGTCTTAAATTTTTCTAAGCTTTTGGAAATGTCTTGTGAGTCCAAGTATATGCATGCATCATCTTCACATGGACCACATGCTAGAGTGCCTAAAGCTCCTTCTTACCCTAAGGTCAAAATTGATCTACATACATCAGCGGAGAAGAGAGTGAGTCACATACCTATTCCCCGGCCTAACCCGAGGTTTAGGAAGGAAAAACAAGTATGAGTGACTAGAGAAGAGTTTGAGAAACTCACCATCTCAACCAAGTTAGAGGCTCCAAGTGCTTCTAGCAAGGTCATGACTCCTAAGAAATAGGAGAGGTGAGATTGTATGAACCTAGGTGATCACACATGCGTTGCATCAAATACCCTAGGGTCATCCTTTGTTTGTATATATTTTTTGTGTTGATATTTTGTCATTTTTTTTCCTCTCAAGTTTGGCATTCAATTTTAGGATTTATGGTAATAGCTTTATTTTGCTTTTCCTTATTTTGATGCGTCTTCATGCATATTTTTTTATTTTCTTTTTTTCTTTTTCTTTGTTTTATGATCATGGTAATTCAAACTTTGGTTTGCATTAAAATTGTTTAATCCTTAAATCAAAGTTGAAATGTGCATTTCTATGAGTTATATTAGGAGATAGAGAACTTAGTGGCATAAATCCGATTGCATGATTCATTAGCCAAAGTTTCTTTCATCCTGGTGTGTTTAGATAGTGTTTACCTTTGAAAAATTCAAAACCAAATACACACATGTTATTCACCTTCACACTTAAAAGTTTGATTAGTTTGAATTATTAATGATCTTAAATGACTCTAAGTGTTAGTGATAGGTGAACATATGGTTAAAGGTTAATTAAACCTCAATCCCTTAAAAGATGTCGAAGGTCAATTGTGAGGAAAGAACCCAATGTGCCCAAAACTAAAAAGGTGAGGTCTAAATAAATGCCAAAAAATAATTGCACTTAAATTGTGAGAGTACTTATGCTTAATTGTAAATTGCTAATTTGTAAAGCTTTTGTTAACCATGATTAGAAACATACATTAAAAAGTACAAAATTTACAATTGTGTTAATTGAAGCCATATAATAGAAGAGATAAAAGAGAGGGAGAGTTTTCAAAAAATAGAATATTTAAGACACTCACACTCACTAACTGGTCATGTATTCACTTAGACAATTCATTAGGATTTCATGATGAACTTATTAATAATTTAAACTAATCGGAATCCTTTTTGTGTTGGAAGTTAGTTTCACACATGATGCACTTGAATTTATCAAAGTTGAATAAAATTTGAATACGTGAGTGAAATTGAACCAAGTGAGGAAACATTGCTCTAGGATGCATAAAATTGAGTTCAATACCTTTGAATAAACCTTAGAGTAATGTATTGATATGATGAATTTTGGATGGATCTTTTAAAATATTAATTTGTTTAATTTTCATGATTATTTGATGTTTGAGCATTTGATGTTTAAAATTGAAAATTGCATTAATTTTGACCCAAAATTTATCCATGCATTCCACTGAATTGCATTTACATAATGTATACATCATACATGCATGATTGGATTAATTAGAGAAGGGTTGAAGTGTACTGGATTGCAGAAAGCACAAGCGCTCTACTTCAAACCATGCTCGAGCGACTCAAGACCTCGCTCGAGCAGTCTACATCGGGATTCGGCATTGCTTACTTAAAAGACCGAACTTTGACTGAGTTGCTCATATTCACCACTTCCAAGCTCGAACCCACTCATTTTCTGGCCTACCCAACACATTTTCTAGGCACCAAAGCTTAGAGGACAAATGTATTTTGAGCTTAAATCTGTCTTCTTCATACATTCGTACATTGCTTCACCAATCATCTATTAGAGAATGCCTCCCAGAGCTGAGAAGAGAGCTAGGGTTCATGGAGCTAGAGGGAGAGGTCGATTCTAGACTCCAAAGTATTGAGATTTGTATAGGAGATAGTTCTCATCCAGACCTGTGTTGATCAAGAGAGGAGTGGACACCATTGGGGCAAGTTATACTTCTATTCCTTCGAACTTCGTGTCCAGAGGGTGGAGTGACCTATTATTTGTAGCACCTATTCTACAAATATGGATATGGTCATGGAGTTTTATGAACACATTTGTAACACTACTGAGAATAGTGAGCACCTCATGACCTATACCCGAGACCTTATAGCCACCACCTTGCATTTTCCCCGAGTAACTTGAGATGCTGTTCATAATATATTTGAAAGGGTCTTGTTGGCAATGGCTTAAATTTCATAATAAACCTATATGTAACACAATTCGTCTGTCAACGCCAACGCTCTCAAGCTCCAAGCTTGAATTTGCAAATTGAAAGAAAATTCGTCCAAAATTCGCAAACTAAAAAAATTGAATTCGTCTGTTCCAATTAATTACAACAGAAACCAATTTAAATGATATTACAACTTGCAGGTCTCAAGCCTGATGTTTAAAAACTAGCTTCCAATTGGCATGCCTTTAAATTCCAACTGTGCTGTTCCTTTTGTACCTAAAGACCTAAACTTCTCAAGTCTTATAGGCTTGTTGAGCTTCCCCTTTTTCATCTGTAGTCGATGTGGGATAGCATCCACTTGAATAAATGCCTTAAGGCTTTTTTTTTTTAAAGTAAGTTTCAACAGCCAAATTTATAATTAACAAAATTTAAATAATTTATCATATTTATATAAAATTTAACTCTTTAAAATATATTTTTAATAATTTATATATATAAATATATATGTATATATAATATGACGCTCTCACGGTGCTCCCGTTCTAAATTTTTTTTGAAATTATTTACTCTTACGCTCTTGCTCCTGCTCCCGCTCTCGCTCTTGCCCGCGCTGCCACCGTGCTTCGTGTGATCTAGTAACAGACGATTACATTAAATGCATTGCTTCCCATGGAAGCCTTGCATTTTATGGCACATGTATCTTCTGGTTAATGCCAGTTTCTTGAACACTATGAATTGCAGCTTAATTGACCAAGAGTTGATGCAGCTGCATTGGCTGAATTGGTGATGACTCACGTGCAAAACAACATGCTTTAGTATGGAGCATTTAATGCTCTGTTCATTTGTGAAGAAATGCTACATTCTATTGGTCTGGGATTTCTGCCAATTGCATTTCCCGTTGCGGCGCCAAAAGTCTTCAAGGTGAAGTTTATTTGACGTAGGACAATGCTATGTATCTTAAATTTTTAACCCAAATTTTCATCCCAAATTAAGGGAGATCATTGGATTAGTGGCTCCCATTTAAAAAAGTTGATGGGACCCACTCATCCAATGATCTCCCTTCATTTGGGATGAAAATTTGGGTTAGAGATTTGAGATACATAGTATTTCCCTTTGCGGTATTCGAATTCCTTTCCACCGCCTTGAAATGTCTATAAATAGGCATCAGGTCTCCCCAATTCAGACATCCGAAAAATATATTTTTATTCAAGGGATAATCTCAAATTGTACCTTAAAAGATCATTTGAATCTAAATATGTACCTTCAAAAATAAAAATTTGTATCAATGAGCACCTCAAACTAACAGTCGTCAGTTTGCCGTCTAAAACTAAATAGATAAATTACACCTAGACCCCTTCATACTTGTAACTTAATCATCTAGACCTCTCACATTTGAAATATTACACCTGTATTCTTTGAGAATCTAAATATGACTAAAAATGTTTCTCTAATTGGGCATTCAAATAATTCTGTTTAAGTGATGTATTGCATTGGATATAAAGAATATTATATAAATACTTGTATTTGTAATGGACATTAAAATGATAAGCTTGATTTTGAACTTTAGAGTATAACAAGCCCACAAAATAAAATGTAGTATGAAATTATAATTTTTTATTAGGATGAAATCATATTTTTTAACGGTTATATTAATAGATATCAACAACATGGTGCTATGTGTTATACGTACACAAACGTCAGGAGGTGTAGAAGTAGTATTTTAAATATGAGAGGGTCCAAATGAATAAGTGACAAGCATGAGAGAATCTAGGTTTAATTTATCCATTTAGTTTTAGACGGCAAACTGGCGGCTATTAGTTTTAGGTGCGCATTGATATAAATTTCTATATTTGATGGTGCAAATTGAGATTTTTTATCTTTGATGGTTCAAATTGAGATTCGAACCATCTTATAAGGTGTAATTTGCAATTAACTCTTTATTCAATTTTTATTCTCTTGTCGAGAGTGCGAGATTTTTTTTACAAGGGATTTTGAGAGATTAAAGTTAAGTGGGTTATAAAAGGGGTTAAGAGCTTGAGTTTGAGAATTAAACTTAAGTGGTAAAGTTTGTACCATTGTACTCATTTTCTCTTAATAGTACAAAAAGAGACCGAATCACGCCTTGTGGACGTAGGCAAAGTAATTTTGCCGAACCACGTAAATTTTGATATTGTGTGTTGTACTTTAATTTTCTTTATTTCGTTATTTAATTTTCTTGTTATTGTACTGACCAAATTACTACAAAATTTATTTCCAACAGGTCTTGTTCCAAACTTTCACTTAGGCCCTCAATTCTGTCTAGTGGGCCGTGAGGACATCTAATCCTTTGCAAAAAAGTTTATGTGAGTGGTGCAAAAGTCAAAAGTACATATAAAAAAACATGTTAAGGAATATATATTGTCACACCCTCAATATCTGCACAAATCTGGAGTGTCGGGTAAGCGATTTTCTATATTGTGATTCATCAATACTTTTTGTAGACTTTATACACAACTAGTAAATATGGTAGGTGGGTACTCAATTTGTTAGGTGTCATTCCTATAATAAAGCGTGTCTGTTGATAGATTGTATATAATTGATGTATAATGGAATCCAACGAGGAAGTTTTTGGGCCTTAATGTGTGAAACACTTTATTGCACCTGTCTTTTCTTTAAGTATCTTCATTGCAGAAAATAGAGATACAAGAAATTTTAATAGGAATGTGGAATTTATCCAACTTGGAATTTATCAAGATCCCGTCCAAACACCGGGCCACCAAATGGAGAGAATATTGGACGTAACGGTTACACTAGGTTAATAAGTGAGTAAGTGAATTCTACATGAATAATTATTGCAGGACTCGATGAAGTATTGAGTGTTTGCCCTATTGAGAGTATCCTTCATTCTCTCTTCACCAGACAGATAGATAAATAAACAATCCGATAAATAGATTATGGCTTCCTCACTATCAACAAGTTCCTACGGGCGATGAACTGCTTCCGACTTCTTCATTCGGTTTGTAGCCATATAGATGAATAATTATCTATATAATAAAGTAGAACGATTTTGAATTTAAGAGACAAAGAGTGGCTCAGATCGTTTCGTGACCAAAAAAGATATCATCTAAGGAACGACGTTATTCCAAACTGTCTCGAGCTATTGACGTCTCAGATCGTTTCGATCCGACGTACCACATTAGCTATTAAAAAAATTTTACTCCTCAAAACTTTTAATTTCCAAAACTAACATGCCTAAATTTAATTTTCCCCACCGGTCAACTCAATCAAACCCAACAATTACTGCTAGAATATGTGCCCGCAATTACCCTGCCAGAATATTAATTTCCATAATTAATATCTCAAAATTTTATTCCGGCAATACTCTGCCCTCCTCTCTCTCTACTCCCAATTAGTCTCACTCATGGCTTAATTTGCTCACCCTCCCTATTTCTCTCTTCCCCTGCTTCTGTCTCTCTCCTTTATTAGTCTCTCTATCTCCCTCTCTCTCTTCCCCCTCCCTCTCTGGACACATCCGACCAACTCACCACCGCCGAGCGACCCACCACTGAGAGATACATCACTGAAAATACAGTCCAGGTCCTCTCTCTCTCTCTCTTCAACTTTCTGCACAAACACACAAACTAACACACAGCATAACGCACGCACACTGCACATGCAAATCACACGCACAGCCACTCACTCACACATTCTTTTACATTTTTATTGTATTTGACTAATTAGGTTTGGTTTGAATCACAACCACCACAATGTATATCAAGTGTTGGACAAAAATTCTCAAAAGAGTTACAAACATGAAGAGTTCGAAATGATGGGTTTGATAGGATTTTCTTGGATGAGTACCGTTCATGTCGTGGATGTTTCACAATACTGCATGTGATACTTGGTTGAACTTGATTTTTGCATTTCATTTTTTAAAATCTGCACATTGTTTGGAGTGATGGTATACTGTTTTGATTGATGAATCTATTTTGAAACTTCGTGTCAGGCATTGCTTGGTCAGTCCCTCTCTTTGGTAGCTGAAAGGTATACATTTGTTGTATTTTAATCATATGGCAATAAAACTTTCTCAAAAAAAATCGTATGGCACTAAAATTGCAAACAGGAACACCATTCCGGCAACATCCAACCAGTATGACAAATATTTCAACTCCAGTCAGAAACTTTACTTCTCCTGTTAAATTTTCATTTTGATATTACTCTAATTTTGATGTCATATTTTTCTGGGTTTTTATTTTCGGGTTCTTTTCAAGTGGACTATTTTTTTCAATGCAAATGTTCTACATTGATTGTTCAATGCGATTCTATTTTGCTGCTTGAATGTATAAACTATTGATACTATATGTGGATTTTTCATTTTTCAGTTGGTGTTTTTCAAAATTCATTTTTCAACTGTTGTATTACAATTTAAATTCAGTACTTAATTTTTAATATAACTCGATTCTTTGTTAATTACTTTTGTATACTTTTTTTAAAAAATTTCTCTTTTTTGGTCCTCCGTGTCCATAGCAATTCTCTTATTTATTACAATATATTGGTATCTATTCAACTTTTTCTTGGCAATGTGATGTTTGGAAGTTGTTCAATGTTTTAATCTTTGGCAATGTGTCCGCATGTTTATTTTGCAGAATAGGGATTGTAAAAGAAGATCTAATTGGTTCATATTAGCCTAAAAAAAACACAAGGTGAAATTATGTAAACAATATTTTTTTTTATACTCAAGTGCTTTGAAATGATAGTGATTGGTTCAATTAGATGATGTTAAATGTTAGTAGTTACTATTAGGACGTACATTTCTATGAGTAATGCTACACTGACCAAATTTTGGGATCAAATTTGAAGCTCAAATGACATGGCAGCATATTATTTGGAGTCTTTATTGGGACCCAAATGACATGGCACCAAATAAAGAAGTCCAAGTCAGTTGCCATGTCATTGGTCTCCAAATTTAGTCTCAAAATTTGGTCAGTGTAGCATTACTCCATTTCTATAGGTATACAACATGATTTGATCATTAATTGTTATTCATATTCAGCATTGACATCAATCACAGTCTGTAAAGTTAATCAATTTTTTATGAGTTTGATTTCTGACAACTTCTTGAGTGCATCATGTTTTCAATTTAAAGTCCTGAGTCTATGATCTTTGGTTGCATATCATCCGTTTTGATCGTTATTAGCATCAGTCATTCATTCTAATGCAATCAGTTAGTTTTGTGAACATTTTCTTCTTGCCTACTTTAGATCCTAATCCTGTGGAGGCTGATGTTACTCTCTAGAGTAAAGTCTATCGTCGACAAATGCATACTGGTGGGTGTTTTGAGTTTCACTTCTGTTGTCTTTTTTGTTTGCTATGAAGATTTAGTCAAAACTTTGATATTGACCATCTAGATTGGCATCGATGCAAGTGGGATTTGGGCATCCAGTGGAGTGGAAGTTCTGCAAATTTGTTGAGGAACCTTAATTTGGGCCAAGGTTTCGATACTAAAGACAATGTACAGTGTCAAAAATTTAGGTATTGGTATATGTCCTATGGTTGTAATATTACCTCTAAAAACTTTGTTATTATTTGAGATTGTAAAGTGTAGTACATATAAACTTCTCTTTGGCAGGACGATAATACGAGACTAGAAATTATAGCTTTGAGGAAGTAAACCATTTTGTGGCTGAACAACTTCAAATGGTAGGTTTATGCCTTCACTTTTTCTGTTAGAAGGTAGAATTCAGAATGTTGTGTTTGGCCAACGAGTTGAATGTTGGTTTCTTTTGATTGTGCAATAGGTTTGTACTTGAAACATATTATAATATATATATTATTTAGATCAATAAAATTTTTGATATTATAATATCTTTTGATAGTGCGCATAAGTAGTTGTTTGCAATTTTTTGTTTTACATAATGCCTTCAGGCACGGGCAATTGCTAGTTTAATTATATAGGATCCACTTGTCCACTTATTATCTTATCATTGACGGCGTCAATGTAATGACATGATATAATCATTACACTCAATGCTCGAATGAAAACATGACCCTCTTTTGTTATTGGAAAATATATATCCCAAATTTAGGATGCTAAATTGGATTCCAAATGAGTTGGCACTCATGAATGAGTGCATCTCGGTTAACTTTTTTCAAATCCACTGATCCGAAGTACCTATTGATTTGGTGTAATATTTGGGATAACAAATGTAAGATCTCGAGCATTGCTTTTTATGTTTCCTGTTCCCACAAGTTTCGTATTCTTTCAAATTTCAACCTCTTCCCTTTTGTTCTTCACTCACGGTGGGCCGTGAATGGTTTACATTTCCATCTCCGGTGATGGAACTAGGTCATCGTCCCCCATGACACTTTATAAAATTCCTATAGTCCCCATAGGTTTTCGAAAAAACTCCTATGCTTCCCCTTAGGTCTAAAAAATCTTATATATAAGTAATTTACTTAATGTATGATGGGCCAAGCCCAAGGGCCCAACTCCAAGAGATCCAGCGCCCAAAGTGGTCCACGTCCGGTCAAGCTCATCAGGAGGAGTTACGTCAGCAGCTACATCAGGGGAGCATGCAAGGCAGCGAGGGCCATCCAAGAGCCTCCTCCTCGCCACCTTAGAGTAAGGGTCATCCAAGCCGTCTTGGAAGAAGTCAACCCCTCACCTCATCCTTTGATCGAGTCTCATGGAGAGCACCGCAACTGTCTCGCTCGTTGAGAAGAAGTCGCCAGTTCCACCACAATAGCTATTTAGTTACTATTAAGTCGCCCCAGTCTGTTAGGAGACAACTATAAATTGTAAGCCCCACCAACACTTGGGGGGCAGATCAAATCACATTCATTCAGGCAAATCTCTCATCTCCCTCTCCAAACTTGTAATTCTCTGCTCTCTCTCCACACCGGAGTTAATAAAATTCTAGCGACCCTTGCCATCCAAAGTGGATGTAGGTCACCTTGACCGAACCACTATAAACTTTGTTTTCTCTCTCCCTACTCTACTGCATTTTATATTGCTTACTTGACTAATGGTGTGCAAACCTAATTTGTGCATCATCAGTTTGGTGCCGTCTATGGAAACGACAAAATTCTCACCTAAACACTTTCTCTAATGAATCAATTGTGATCACCACCAGATCCATGAATTAGCCTAAAGACAATCCAGTACGAGAGCAGGAGGTTGCTCCTCCACCTGCCAATCCCGTCCCAAATGCACAGCAGATGCTGGACACAATGCAATAGTTTATACCCAAACAAGGAGGAGCACAACCTGGACCTCAAGCCAGGAGAGCTCCACTCCCTGGTTATCAAGGAGCTCCCCACCTAGGCGCTCCCCATCTGGGCGCCCAACCTTTGGGAGATCCCTTGGGCGCCCCACAAAAGGGGGCCCACCATAGGGGACCTCCTCCTCCAGCCCCTTACTCCTGCACCTACTCCCCATGGTGGAGACTCTCCTTTCCAAGAGGATGAGGGTGAAAACCAAAGCATGGAGCATAAGAGCCATTTCCATGATAATTCTAGGGGACCTCCTCCCAATCATTGAGACGAAAAAATTAAGGAGGGGCAAAATCAACTGGGTGACGTTTTCAACGCCATGAAGGTGATTAGTACTTAAAGTTGACATATTATTATGACATTTTAAGACTAATTGTACTTTAATGGAGTTTAAGTGATGTCATTTCAGGCCCTAAACTGAACAAGGACCCAAGAACAACAAGTACCACACTTGGATGCAGCACCAGTACATTAGAGCCCAAAATTGGAGAAGCTTGGAGCACAACCAGAACGTTCGAACGCCGACTCACGTTCGAACGTCCACATTGCACTGTAGCAGACTCAACTGTTGAAGAGAAGGCGCGTTGCAGTTAGGAAAGAAGACTGGAGCTCTGAAGTACTTGAGTGTCACGTTCGAACGCCAACTCACGTTCGAACGTGCACTTGAGTTGATGGAAGACCAGACCACTGCAGAGAGTTGGAACTGAACTTCACAGAAGACCAACAGATCACTCGAGTGAAAGGGGTCAAAGCAAATCTGGCGTTCGAACGCCCTTAGTGCAAAAACAAGAAGAAACGTTCGAACGGCAGTCAACGTTCGAACGCCCTCAGTGCAAAAACAGAAATAACGTTCGAACGCCAACTCACGTTCGAACATTATCCACAGACTGGCAGCAGAGTTGTTGACTGTTCACTTGGACTTGGGCGGCAAACACTATTCTTTCACCCCCCTTGTCTCCTATTCTTGCCTATAAATACTCTCCTTGTTGGAGAGCTAAGGGAGCCAAGTAGGAAGTAGAAAAGTTGATGGAGGCTTAGACTCCCACTCTCATTGTAGATTTAGCTCATTTTTCCTTGTATGAAGTCTTTATTTTAGAGATTAGTTTGGCTTTAGTCCAACATCTCTTGCTTGTTATAACAGTAGTTTTGTGCTTATGCTTATGTTTATGCTTTCATTTTTCATGTATAGAAGAGAGATAGCTCACCTTTTGGTTGAGGAAGCAACCCTCCAATTCTTGGTTGAGGAAGCCACCCTTCAAATGTGACTAGCTTTCTTCTACTTTTATTGTTCATGCATTGCACTTCCATTGCTTGAGCTTCTTTCTTTCTTAGAAGAGTGAAACTCTTCCACTTTTCTAGAGCTTTATCAAAGCCGTGAAGGGTGGAACGTGATTCACCCATTCTTTGTGAAAGATTGGCTCCGCGTTTGTTGTTACGTTATCTTTTAAAGTTCTCCACTTGGAGGAATGAGCATCACTCACTTTTCTAGCTTTACCCAAGTCATGAAGAGTGAGTAATTTCTCATTCACTCTTTAGTAAGAGGGGAATGGCATGTATAAGTTATCCGGGAATCATATTTGTGCAATGTTTTTTTATGCTTAACGTTTATTTCTTCTTGTTATCGGATGATTGATTGCATCTAGCAAAGCTAAGGTACTTTGTATAACTGTGAGCTCTTTCTATGACATGGATGACTCCTGCATAGAAAGACTCATCAGTTCAAGGCAAGTACCCCGGCTAGATCCTCATGACTACCCTTCAATCTTCCCCCCTTATTGTACTTCATTTAAAGAATGGAATATTAATATCATGATTGGATGTCTTGTAGAAACACTTGCTTGTTTGTAGACGGGTTAAGTCTCGGTACAGGCAATTCTTGTAAACTTCTAGAAAGACATCGGAATCATGTTCTTAATTCTCACAATCCATCTTTATCTTCCGATTAACTTACTGTTGACACGGGAGTTAATTGAGTTATCAAGCACAATTATGACAAACCGGATAACTGACTACATGTCCAGATCCTTGCACTAAAGAGTGACTCTTTTTAATTAGCATTTATCTCATATTTTGTTAAGAAAATCCTCTTGGAAAGAATCTTATATTCTGTCCAGGAAAACTCATAACTCACAGCAAATCTCAAAAGTTACAATCAAAAGGTCTCTACCACTGCTTGCCTTAGAAATATCATCAAAAGTTCCCTGTGGATTCGACTCCGGACTCAAACCGGATTATTACTACAGCTTGACCGTCTGCACTTGGGTGTATACATTTTGGATCAAGCCATCAAGTTTTTGGCGCCGTTGCCGGGAAGCCTTTGAAAGGTGTTTTAAGGTAAAAGGTAAAAAGATCTTCAACATTGTGTATATTTTGGTTTACTGTAAATAACTTTGTTTTATTTTCTTTATGACTGAGGGCACTCCTCACTTCCAAAATTTGCCAGCAGAATCGTGTGAGTCGGTGAATCAGCCTGAACCTAATTCACCTAGATCAGTAGTAGACTCTTGTGAAGGTAGTATGGCAAATAATGAAAGAAATGGAGAAGTCCCTATGAGAGAGGAGGAGGTCCCTAACATTCAAACTTTGCGGGATTACTTGAATCCCACAAGAAATAGTGTCCCCTCTTGTTTTATTTTTCCTGAAAATGCTCCCCTCTTTATTGTAAAGTCGGGGACAGTGCAGTTATTGCCCGTGTTTCATGGATTGGATGCAGAAAATCCATATCTGCATATAAAAGATTTCGAAGAAGTGTGTGGAACATTTCAAGACAATTCTGAATTGGCCAAAATGAAATTGTTTTCTTTCTCCTTGAGGGATAGAGCCAAACAATGGTTAAATTCTTTAAATGCTTTTTCAATACCCAATTGGCAAGCATTGCAAAAATGAATTTTTTAGAAAGTTTTTCCCTTTACACCGCACAAATGCACTAAAAAGGCAAATCATGAATTTTGCGGTCAAAGAAGGAGAAATTTTTTATCAAAGTTGGGAGAGATTCAAAAATCTGCTCTAATCTTGCCCACATCATGCTTTTGAAAATTGGACTTTGGTAGGATTTTTCTATGACTCCTTACCCTCTAGACTACGTCAGTTTGTCGAAATGATGGCCCAAGGAGAATTCATGGGAAAAAGTCCGGAGGAGGCATTCAATTTTTTCGACACCATGTCTGACAGTTCTCAGATGTGGGACTCAACCTCCCCTACCACTGTAGAAGCCAGACCACCTAATTCCCAAGGAGGAAAATATGTCTTGAGAGAGGATGATGACTTGAGAGCAAAAATGTCCACATTGACTCGAAAGCTCGAAGCTTTAGAGATGAAGAAAGTCCATCAAGTTGATGTTAGCCCTTCCACTGAGCAAGTGTATGAGATCTGTGTGCTAACAGGACACCCTACTGAGGAGTGTCCCACCATCCCAGCATTCAAAGAAGTCTTGTTGGAACAAACACATGCAGTTTCCAACTTCAACAAGCCCTACTCCAACCCATATTCTGAAACATACAATCCAGGGTGGCGAAATCACCCTAACTTCAGTTGGAAGAACACACAACCAATACCCATGAACCAACAACAAGGGCCATACCCACCACCTCAAGGACCTCCTGCATATCAACCATACCAACCACCACAAAAGAGGAACCTTGAGGAGAGAATGAGTCATATCCAGTGGTAATTTCATCTAAACTCACAGACTTGCAATAGTCTAAATTGCTTGAAGTTCTTCAAAGTCATAAAAGTACCATTGGATGGACCATCGCTGACTTGAAAGGTATAAGCCCGTTAATCTGCAATCATGCCATATACCTTGAAGATGACTCAAAACCCTCTCGTCAAATGCAGCGACGATTGAACCCTCACATGAAGGAAGTTGTGAGAATTGAGGTACTCAAACTCTTAGATGCAGGGATAATCTTCCCTATCTCAGATAGTAAATGGGTCAGTCCAACCCAAGTTGTGCCAAAAAAATCTGGGGTCACAGTGGTAAAAAATGATGCAAATGAACTAGTACCAACTCGAGTCGTCACAGGATGGCGAATGTGCATTGATTATCGAAAACTCAATTTGGTCACTAGAAAAGATCATTTTCCTCTCCCGTTTCTTGACCAAGTCCTGGAGAGAATTGCAGGCCATGCATTTTACTGTTTCTTGGATGGATATTCAGGGTATAACCAAATTGAGATAGCCCTAGATAATCAGGAGAAAACAACCTTCACATGCCCCTTTGGCATCTTTGCATTCAAAAGGATGCCATTTGGACTTTGTAACGCTCCTGCAACATTCCAAAGATGTATGCTAAGCTTGTTCAGTGATATGGTTGAAAATTTTTTGGAAGTATTTATGGATGACTTCTCTGTCTATGGTGATTCCTTCGATTTGTGTTTAACCAATCTGGAGAAAGTACTGATCAGATGTAAGGAAGCCAACCTAGTGCTCAATTGGGAAAAATGTCATTTTATGGTAACAAAGGGCATTGTTCTTGGTCACATCGTGTCGTCTGAAGGCATGAAAGTTAACAAGGCAAAAATTGATTTGATTGAAAATTTGCCTGCCCCTAAGACTGTAAAGGATGTTCGATCATTCCTAGGACATGCAGGGTTCTACAGGAGATTCATAAAAGATTTCAGTACCATAGCAAAACCAATGTGCCACCTCCTAAGTCAGGATGTAATATTTGATTGGAATGAAGCATGCCAAAAAGCCTTTGACAAGCTAAAAGACATGTTAATTTCTGCACCAATAATGCAACCTCCTGACTGAAATCTTCCTTTTGAACTAATGTGTGATGCAAGTGATTTTGCTGTAGGTGCTGTATTGGGACAAAGAAAAGATAAGAAACCCCATGTGATTTACTATGCAAGCAAAATTTTGAATGATGTCCAAATGAATTATTCAACAACTGAGAAAGAATTGCTTGTTGTAGTTTTTGCACTGGAAAAATTCCGTTCTTATCTTGTTGGTTCTTCTGTTACTGTATTCACTGACCATGCAACTCTAAAATTTTTGCTCACAAAGAAGGACGCCAAACCAAGACTCTTGAGATGGATACTTTTGCTCCAAGAGTTTGATCTTGTCATTAAGGACAAGAAAGGTGTCGAGAATGTGGTGGCAGATCATCTGTCCAGACTAACCTATGAATTTCATGAGGATGGACTGCCAATCAATGAGAAATTCCCCGATGAACAACTGTTCATGATTGATAAGACACCATGGTATGCAGACATTGCTAACTTTCTTGCTACTGGTACACTCCTTCCATCTTTTACCATGTTGGACAAAAAGAAATTTCTGAGGGAGGTTCGTAACTTCTTTTGGGAGGATCCTTACGTATTCAAGTACTGTAAAGATCAAATCATAAGACGTTGCATCCCTGCTCATGAAAGTAACCAGGTAATAACATTTTGTCATTCTGAAGCATGCGGTGGCCACTTTTCATCAAGAAAAACAGCTGCAAAAATATTGCAGTGTGAATTTTACTGGCCCACACTTTTCAAAGATGTCCATGCCTTTTGTTTAACTTGTAATAGGTGTCAAAGGTTGGGAAACATTTCTAAAAGAAATATGATGCCCTTAAACCCCATTCTGGTAATTGAAATTTTTAACGGTTGGGGCATCGATTTTATGGGACCATTTCCCCCTTCATTTGGCTATCTATACATTTTAGTGGCTGTAGACTATGTATCCAAATAGGTTGAAGCAATTCCATGCCGAAACAATGATCACAAAACAGTGATCAAATTTTTGAAAGAAAATATTTTGTCCCGGTTTGGAATTCCGAAATCAATCATAAGCGATGGGGGTGCTCATTTTTGCAATCATCCCTTCTGGAATTTAATGAAAAAATACTTGATTTTTCACAAAATTGCAACCCCTTATCACCCACAGACCAGTGGACAAGCTGAGTTAGCTAATCGGGAGATCAAATTAATTTTGGAAAAAACGGTGAATCCAGATCGCAAAGATTGGTCATTAAGACTAACTGATGCACTCTGGGCATACCGAACTGCTTTTAAAACAATTTTGGGCATGTCTCCTTATCGATTAGTCTATGGAAAGCCATGTCACTTGCCTGTGGAATTGGAACATAGGGCATACTGGGCCATTAAAGCAATGAATTTTGACTTAGACAAGGCTGGGCTAACAAGGAAACTTCAGATAAATGAATTGGAGGAATTGAGAAATGAAGCATATGAAAATGCTAAGATTGCTAAAACTAGGATGAAAATTTTTCATGACAAACACATTGTGCGGAAATCTTTTGAGCCATCTCAAAAAGTCTTGCTATTTAATTCAAGACTCCGCCTCTTTCCTGGTAAGTTAAAATCAAGGTTGACTGGGCCTTACATTGTCAAAAAGGTGTTTGAACACGGAGCAGTTGAAGTGGAAAACCCAACAAATGGTAATAATTTTACTGTTAATGGTCAAAGGTTAAAACCATTTTTGGAGGATTTTGTTAGAAATGTGGAAACCATTCTTTTAATGGAACCAGAGTACTCCTCCGAAATTCGCGCCTGCCGACACTCCAGTGGATCGGGTCAGGAAATATCTACTCCAACCCGACCCACTGGGGCACCTTTATAAGGCGTCCACTTTTTCCCCAGCCGCCGCAGTTGGCCCCCCCCACTTCTTCTTCTTCTTCTTCTTTTTCTTTTCTTCTTCTTCCTTCTGTTAGCCTTCGAGTCTCTGTTACCCGAGAAAACACCCGTGACCACACACTCCACAAACACGATATTTTGCTTCATGTTTTACATTTTAATCTTATATTTGCTCACGGGTGTTCTTCTCTTGTTCGCATTCACACATAAGGATTTTCAGCCTACCCGAAATCCAGATCTGCGCACAGATGAGTAATTTTTGTGTTTTTATTTGTAGGACTCGACGGTGAACAGATCTCTACCATTCAACCTCGTCTCCACACTCCATAAACTGGTAAATTCGAAACATTGGGGACAATGTTCAGTTCAGGTTGGGGGGTATGATTAGTTCATCAGTTCATTAGTTCATGTTTTCGTAAATTTTTAAATTTTTTTTTTATTATTGTTGTTAATCATGTTTGAACATTGATTGTATAAATTGATGATTATGCTTATGAATCAACTTCAATCGTCTTTGTGACTGGCAGACGTTAAAGAACCAGATAGTGAGTCTTAAAATTTAGCAATCATAGATGTAAATCTTTTTTGGTTTAGCCTAGGAGTCCTACGTACTTTTCCATCTGATGTACATACTATGATCATGAGAAAAGCAAGATTAGTAAGGAAGGCTGAAATCAAAGAAAAACAAGCGAAACCCCTCTGTGGCAGAAGCAGCTTTGCCAAACGCCGTCGTGCCAAAAGGCTTGGTGCCTGTAAACAGTGTGGCAGATTCTTTCACGAAAAAAGGTACAACCAGTGTTCTGAACCAATTTTCGGTCGCGCACTTGATCGATTAGACTGGATAGTGAATGGGCTGAGTAAGGATTACCCTGATACGCCATGCTATTCCGGTACTGTGCTTAACCGATTTGTGAGAGAGGAAGTTGGGAGAGTTACTGGTTGTCCATTTTACACAGACACAGAGGGAGACTCGGATTAGATAATTTTCTGTAGGAAATGTGTACTTTTGTTGGGGGAGTGAATGCCAAAGGTCCGAATTTTTTGTAAAAAGTGTAAAAATCTTTTTGTATAAATTTTTTTGACTGAAATGAAAATATGGGCCGAGTAAGGAATGCCCTAAAATACCAACCTGAAACGTGGGTAGGGGTTCATCCTGAGACGCCTTAAGTTTTTGATTTTGTGTGTTTTGCCTTCTTTGATTGTATATAGTGTAGTGGAGAAAAAATTTTAATTTTTGGTTCAACGTTCGAACGTCAGGTAACGTTCGAACGTCAGCTGCTTATAGTACTCAGCCTCTGATGAAGCTTCTGCTGGAACTTAAAAGTACTGGGAGTTCAGTTCGTTCGAACGCCAATAGACCGTTCGAACGAAGAGAACTTACAGTACTTTGGCCTCTGACAGAAACACAAAAGTACTGAGAGCTCACCACGTTCGAACGCCATACCACGTTCGAACGATCTGTTTAAAATCCTTCTATCCACATTTGAACGTTACCAACGTTCGAACGTTACAACTCAGGCTATAAAAGCCTGGTTCGTCGTTTTCAGCCAAAATCCCCAAATTCTTTCAAAACCCTAGAACTCATTTTCACTCCACAGACCTCAACTTGACCTCATTCCCCAAGAATACCCAAATTCGACCTTCCCTAACTCCTCCCCACATCAAAATCATCAATCCTAGACCTAGAACCCTAAGTTCCAGCACTTTTCAGGACCCTCCCAAATCAAAACCCACGTTCGAACGTCATGCCAAGGATGAAACTCCCTGCCAGGCGTGCTCCACCAGTGAACCAAGACCCAAACATTGTAGAAGAGGTGATAGAAGAAAGGGAAGGAAGGCAAAGGACAAAGAAATATGACAGAACCAGGTTTCCCAATGCCTTAAAGGCTGAAAGGTATGAAAATTTTTACCATAAGCATGCAATTTTTTGTGAGAGAGGTGTTGTAATTGATGACTTTGCTGGGATTGGAATAAGGCAGGAAATGGAGAGGAGGGAGTGAGTTTGGTATTTGAGGAATGGTGGAGACGCCGTTGTTGACTTGGTGCGGGAGTTTTACTCCAACGCTGAGATCATCAACGGCGCAATCCGGACATATGTTGGGGGTACCCACATTGACGTGGACGAAGCATACATTGTAGAAATAAGGGAGGAAATACCTCGAGTGAAAAACCCTACCTACCCACCAAAGAAGGATATAGCAATGAATGTGGTAGGAAATGAATTGACGGGGATAGCTGACTTTTCATGGGCAGGGCGGAGATTTTTGAAGCAAGGAGAGCTCACCGACAAGTATAAAATGATGAATTTGATTGCGATGTCCAACTTCGCTCCCGTAGGAAGAAAAAATGAGATTTTACCCGACATGGCCCGACTTATGTATGCCATTGGCAAAGGACATAGCATCGACCTCCCCTCTCTCATCCTGAGTGAAATGAAGAAAGGGTGTGATGTAAAGAGGAATGCACTCCCTTTTGCTACTTTGGTGACTGAAATGTGCACGGAACATGGGGTGTGGGTGAAACCCGAGATGGAAATCCAAAAGCCAATGGGGCCACTGAACAAGGCTTCCTTCCAGAGAAGCCAAATTCATAGTGGCGGCCCAGCGGCAAGGCAAGAAGAGCCCCCGGCCCACGGAGTGGATGAGGTACAAGAGGAGCTAGATGAGATGGATAGAGATATGGAAAGAGAGATGGAGAGAGAGAGAGATCAGCCACCGGAAGCGGGACCTAGCACCAGCACCAGCACCCGACGCTCCTTACGGGACATCATGCTTAGCATTGAAGCTAAGCAGGATGAGATCCTTAGGTATCTGAGGGGTGGACATGGTGGGCATGGCGGAGCTAGTGGACAAGGAGGAGAGTGAGAGAGAGGGATTTCTTTTTTTGTTCTTGTTTTTATGTTTGTTTAAAGTGCTTCTTTTTATGAACTTCTTCTTTAATAGTTGTAAGTTTTTGTGTGGTTGTGAATGAATCGAACCGTCGATATTAAAAGATGATATTTTGAAATGAATAGTTCTATTTATCACTTTTATTTGTTTTAATGCATTTGTAGATTTAGCATAAAAATTAAAAGGTGATGGAACAAATGTGGATGTTAAGAATGCTTGCTAGAGTAAATATGCACATGATCGGTTTGACACCTCCATTTATCAACCGAGACTTAAAACCACATTTTTTGAAAAAATGGGTATTCTTTCTATACTTAAATTGTCATATGTACATCGATATTTGTTATTTTAAAGGTACAGGAGGATCTGACTCAAAAATGGAATTGGTATATAACCAACACCCCCTGGAAAACCCGACATACACAGTGGAGATAACAAAGAACACCAGGGTGAGTTTCGAGCCTAACGATGCTTTCGAGAGACAATCAATGTTTACTCAAGTAAATTCTTTTCACTCTCAATTTTTGAATGATCTCATTAACCTTGCTTTGATTGACACACTTAAAAGTGATCTATTGACATATCCCACAAAGAACCATCGTACACGACACATACATGTGCACATGCTTGAGAAATGATCTTAGGCCATCTTTGATATAATATTGAGCCTTAGACCTTTCTTTGGAAAAAAATTTTATCCCTCGTTAGCCATGTTTAAGCCATCAATGTATAAATTTTTCTTTGATAAACCTACATGATTACCAATCCACAGGAAAATATACTTGACATACCTTGGCTATCTAATTTTCTTACATCCTCTTTGTAAGATGATACAGAAAAAGGAAAAGAAAAAGGAGCATTCGAGATTATCATCCCAGAAGAGTTGATTGGAACAATTGAAACAAAACAAGAAGCAAAAAGGCAAGAACTTGCCAAGAAAGTGGAAAAAAAAAAATGAGAAAAATGAAAGAAAGAAATGTCATCTCTCGGCAAAATATCAAGAAGTTAGAAAAATGTGTGCTACAATACGCAAACAGCAGATAGCTTTTGAAAATCCCTGACGTCGTTTCGTTAGCCACTGACCTCTGGCCACGCTACAACCCATGAAAAGCCCTAATTGATCTCAAGTCTGTTACATGCATGTGTTGTTAATCACAATTGGGATATGGTAAATAGCATTCCTTTTAATTGCGTTAATATTCTTTCATGAGATTATGCCAAACATAAGTAGTTGCTTCCTTAAAATTTCACTCCTTTCCTAAATTGAGCATGTGATTTTTCGATTGGCCATCTTCTGATCACATGATCTGTGAGAAAGAAGTCACTATAATCAGAGTGAACCTTTGCTGAGGGTATACTACGTGAGGTTTGTGAAATCGAAACTATCCATGGAAGGTAATAAAATGGAGTATTTGTTACATAACAATTCCTGTTGCTGGGATGATCATTCCTACTACATTGAGAATTTCAAATACCAATGTAACAAATGATAATTTTTGCATAGAATGAATACCTGTGAAATAAGGACGAGTGAGACATAAGTCAAAATTGAAAATCTGGTGTCCCAACGACCATGATGCTAATTTACTTTAGTCAGCATTCTCCTATGCACATCTGTTCGACTGAAGTTTGTGGGTAGCTTCTCTGGAAACCCTCACGAGACAACACTCGTCCGCTAGGGTAAACCTAGTGGTTCAACGGCTTGTTGCATAAGCTAAATGCAACCGGATGACCTACGAAAATGGCATTAGGAGTATAATTTTCTTTTTCGTATTACTAGAGACTAGCAATATTTAGGTTGGGGAGTGTGATTAGTACTTAAAGTTGACATATTATTATGACATTTTAAGACTAATTGTACTTTAATGGAGTTTAAGTGATGTCATTTCAGGCCCTAAACTGAACAAGAACCCAAGAACAACAAGTACCACACTTGGATGCAGAACCAGTACATTAGAGCCCAAAATTGCAGAAGCTTGGAGCACAGCCAGAACGTTCGAACGCCAACTCACGTTCGAACGTCCACATTGCACTATAGCAGACTCAACTGCTGAAGAGAAGGCGTGTTGCAATTAGGAAAGAAGACTGGAGCTCTGAAGTACTTGAGTGTCACGTTCGAACGCCAACTCACGTTCGAACGTGCACTTGAGTTGATGGAAGACCAGACCACTGCAGAGAGTTGGAACTGAACTTCACAGAAGACCAACAGATCACTCGAGTGAAAGGGGTCAGAGCAAATCTAGCGTTCGAACGCCCTTAGTGCAAAAACAAGAAGAAACGTTCGAACGGCAGTCAACGTTCGAATGCCCTCAGTGCAAAAACAGAAATAACGTTCGAACGCCAACTCACGTTCGAACGTTATCCACAGACTGGCAGCAGAGTTGTTGACTGTTCACTTGGACTTGGGCGGCAAACACTATTCTTTCACCCCCCCTTGTCTCCTCCTCTTGCCTATAAATACTCTCCTTGTTGGAGAGCTAAGGGAGCCAAGTAGGAAGTAGAAAAGTTGATGGAGGCTTAGACTCCCACTCTCATTGTAGATTTAGCTCATTTTTCCTTGTATGAAGTCTTTATTTTAGAGATTAGTTTGGCTTTAGTCCAACATCTCTTGCTTGTTATAACAGTAGTTTTGTGCTTATGCTTATATTTATGCTTTCATTTTTCATGCATAGAAGAGAGATAGCTCACCTTTTAGTTGAGGAAGCAACCCTCCAATTCTTGGTTGAGGAAGCCACCCTCCAAATATGACTAGCTTTTTTCTACTTTTATTGTTCATGCATTTCACTTCCATTGCTTGAGCTTCTTTCTTTCTTAGAAGAGTGAAACTCTTCCACTTTTCTAGAGCTTTATCAAAGCCGTGAAGGGTGGAACGTGATTTACCCATTCTTTGTGAAAGATTGGCTCCGCGTTTGTTGTTACTTTATCTTTTAAAGTTCTCCACTTGGAGGGATGAGCATCACTCACTTTTCTAGCTTTACCCAAGCCATGAAGAGTGAGTAGTTTCTCATTCACTCTTTAGTAAGAGGAGAAGGGCATGTATAAGTTATCCGGGAATCATATTTGTGCAATGTTTTTTTATGCTTAACGTTTATTTCTTCTTATTATCGGATGATTGATTGCATCTAGCAAAGCTAAGGTACTTTGTATAACTGTGAGCTCTTTCTATGACATGGATGACTCCTGCATAGAAAGACTCATCAGTTCAAGGCAAGTACCCCGGCTAGATCCTCATGACTACCCTTCAATCTTCCCCCCTTATTGTACTTCATTTAAAGAATGGAATATTAATATCATGATTGGATGTCTTGTAGAAACACTTGCTTGTTTGTAGACGGGTTAAGTCTCGGCACAGACAATTCTTGTAAACTTCTAGAAAGACATCGGAATCATGTTCTTAATTCTCACAATCCATCTTTATCTTCCGATTAACTTACTATTGACACGGGAGTTAATTGAGTTATCAAGCACAATTATGACAAACCGGATAACTGACTACATGTCCAGATCCTTGCACTAAAGAGTGACTCTTTTTAATTAGCATTTATCTCATATTTTGTTAAGAAAATCCTCTTGGAAAGAATTTTATATTCTGTCCAGGAAAACTCATAACTCACAGCAAATCTCAAAAGTTACAATCAAAAGGTCTCTACCACTGCTTGCCTTAGAAATATCATCAAAAGTTCCCTGTGGATTCGACTCCGGACTCAAACCGGATTATTACTACAGCTTGACCTCCTGCACTTGGATGTATACATTTTGGATCAAGCCATCAGAAGGCACAGGGACCCGAGACAGTGGACTACCTCGTAAGGCGAACTGACACACATTTTAAACTTGACGTGGCGAACTACCCACTTCTTCATAAATTCAAGATGCCATCCGTCGAGACCTTTGACGATACGAATGATCCACTGGACCACCGTGAAACTTTTAAGACCTTGATGCAGCTGCACAACGTCACCAACGAAATCATGTGGAGAGCGTTCCCAACCACCTTGAAGGGATCCGCTCGACAGTGGTTCACCAAGCTCTCCCCAGTTTTCATTGGCTCATTTGCTGTGCTGAGCATGTCCTTTGTGTCTCTCTTTATTGGAGGACGCCGCCACCAGAAACCTGCCACCCACCTGCTCAGCATAAAGTAGGACCTAGATGAGAGCTTAAGGAGCTACCTCACTCGTTTTAACGAGGAGGTCCTTCAGGTCGAGGAGCCCGATAAAAAAGTCAGCATAACCGCTTTCTTGGGATGCCTCCGGTCATCAAGCTTCATTTTCTCAGTGATGAAGCGCGCACCGAAGAACATGCTAGAATTATTGGCAAAAGCTCAAAAATATATGAATGCTGAGGAAATCAACAGTGCCAAGCAAGGTAAATCATCTCGCAGATCACCAAGAGCTTGACCTGTCTCTACACTGCTCTTAAGTAGGCAGCCTATCTCCAGCTTAGCGGCTTTCTTGTGGGTCGCCAAAAAATCTTGGCATAGCTCTGCTCTGCTTTTAAGCAGGCAGCCTATCTCTGCACTACTCTTAAGCAAGCAGTCTATATCCAGCTTAGCGGCTCTCTCGCGGGTCGCCAAAAAAGCTTGGCATATCTCTGCTATGCTCTTAAGCAAGCAGCCTACCTCTACACTGCTCTCAAGTAGGCAGCCCACCTACCTCTGCATTGCTCTCAAGCAGGCAGCCCATATCTCCAGCTTAGCGGCTCTCTCGCGGGTCGCCAAAAGTTTGGCCTGTACTCTGCTCTCAAGCAGATAACCTAAACCTGCAACTTATGGGCTCTCTCATGGGTCCCCAAAAGCTCGATCTCAAAAGGTGTAGCTCTCTCACGAGCAATCCTCATACTCTATCTTTGCTCTCATGCAAGCAGTCTGTCTTTCTCTCCAGGTAATCATGTGTAAATATTTTAATGTTTGAAATAACATTATTTTTGCCATCTCTAGGCAGGATCTTGAAACTTAGGTCGTCTGCAACCTGAGGGACTACGTTAGATCAGTGTACCCAGATGCGTGGCCGCTCAAATTAGCGTACCCAGTTGCCTGGCCGCTCATATCAACGTACCAAGCTGCCTGGCCGCCCTAGTCAGCCGCCCTGGTCGCCCAAATCAGCCTCTGCACACCCCTTTACGTAGGCCTCCTCTCCAAAATTCCACCTACCTCAATAGATCTCACTCGCAAGGGGCCTCCATCCATACAAGCATGGGCGCCCACCATGCCACCTACTTCAGTGGAGCTTGCCCAAGGGAGCTCGCCAGGTCCTAGGCTCGCCCAAGCTCCCCAAAAGGCCTCATGCTCGCCCAATGCACCGAAGGAAGCCCCAAGCTCACCCAAAGCACCCAAGGAAGCCCTAGGCTTGCCCAAGGCACTAGCCTACTCGCCAAAACAGCCCATATCAGCCGTCTGCTCGCTATTTTAACTGTAACTTTTGCTCTATTACTCCAAATGGGGCCCATAATATATCAAATTGAAGCTCTCGACGAGCCCTACAAAACTCACTGCTTATGGCAGTGATTGATGCTGTTAAAAGTCCAAAAAAGGCCCAGAAACAGCTGTTTTGGCCTCCCGAAGTTATAAAAAAAAATTACTCGCCCAAAACAGTGCTGCTCGCCCAAATAGTGTCTTGCTCACCCAAACCACTTGCCTAATTCTCTGCTCGAAATTTTGACAGTAACTTTTGTTCCCTTACTCGAAATGAGGGTTATAATATATCAAATCAAAACTCTCGGCGAGCCCTACAAAACACACAGCCTTTGGCGTCCAAAAAAGACTTAGAAACAGATGTTTTGGCCTCCTGAAATTTTTCCAGTTGTGCGTTCAATCGAAATTCAAACTCAACCGAATACCCTCCTCTCCGAAGTTCCATTGGACACAGGGCATTGGGAGGAAAATGATGGGCCAAGCCCAAGGGCCCAACTCATGTTACAACCCCAAGGGCCCAACTCCAAGAGATCCAACGCTCAAAGTGGTCCACGCCTTGTCAAGCTCATCAGGAGGAGCTACGTCAGCAGCTACCTCAGGGGAGCATGCAAGGCAGCGAGGGTCATCCAAAAGCCTCCTCCTCGCCACCTTAGAGTAAGGGTCATCCAAGAGCCTCATCTAAGCTGCCTTGGAAGAAGTCAACCCTTCACCTCATCCTTTGACCGAGTCTCATGGAGAGCACCACAACTGTCTCGCCCGTTGAGAAGAAGTCGCCAGTTCCACCACAATAGCTATTTAGTTACTATTAAGTCGCCCCAGTCTGTTAGGAGACAACTATAAATTGTAAGCCCCACCAACACTTGGGGGACATATCAGATCACATTCATTCAGGCAAATCTCTCATCTCCCTCTCCAAGCTTGTAATTCTATGCTCTCTCTCCACACCGGAGTTAATAAAATTCCTACGACCCTTGCCATTCAAAGTGGATGTAGGTCACCTTGACCGAACCACTATAATCTTTGTCTTCTCTCTCCATACTCTACTGCATTTTATATTGCTTACTTGACTAGTGGTGTGCAAACCTAATTTGTGCATCATCAATGTACATAAAAATCTAAATGTTTTGACACTAAAATATTAATTTTGATGAATCTGATGACCAACGAAAATAAGTGAGTTAATGTAAAATTAAGCTATAAATATGGTTTATATAAAATATAATTATTTTTTAATGATAATTTATTATTAATCATTATATCATATCTTAAACAAAGATATAAATGAATGGTGAGATTGTCACTGTTGGGAATCATATACATATTGCGGAAGCATAGGATCAAAAACTTACTTTATTCGCTTTAATCCTAACAATCGTTTGAGGATGTTCCACGTACTTTAGAATCTGAAAATTATTTTTTCTCCGATTACTCGAGCAGTATGGTGTTGTTACACAATAGGAATCAACACCGAGTTTTCACAGCACAAAAACCTTTCAACGTTATGTAGGGAGAGAGAGAGAAATAGAGTATGGGACTTTAACGTTTTATTATTATTTTTTTAGAGATCTCATCTATTGGATTGTCTTGGGTTTATATACGCAACCAATAGGTGTCATTAAGAGACACATCTTATAGGGACATGGCTGTTAATATTTAACAGACATGTATTTTGGGTGAAGAATACCTCTTGGTAAAAGATACCTCCAAAAGACATGCCTCTTTGGGCATTCTTTAATTTGGGTCAACCCACCATGGGCGCCCCGGTTCGGGTCCATGAACCAACCAATATCTAACATCTCCCATTCGCACGTGGTGGGTACGATACTGTCATCTCTGTCAATCCATTATGTACATCAACATCAATTCATACAGGCTAATGGGTCGTGCGACTGCTGAGCACACCTGCAGTTTGGGAGCTCTACACTAGAAACTTTACAGAGCCAGCATAGAGACATTAACCCTAAAAAAAATGAAAATGGTGTCTCAAGTACTCTAGACCCATTCGGATACACCGGTTCAAACATCTCTAATCCCTCACAATATAAGAGCATGCATAACCCCTTGAAGCTTTCGCCTATACATTCACACTTTGTCATTATCTAAACTAGCACTCAAAGTTATTGACAGTGAATATATTGCGGGATGTTCCAAATGGTCTTCCTTTCGCCCTCATGTCACTTAGATCAAAATTAACCGCTTTCCCAACAATGTCCCGGAAGGCCGAAGCACTCATGGTCGTAAGTAACATGCCAAAGTAGCTGAGCATTAATTCTTTCATTTTATGACATAGTCAAAAGTCAGAGAGCACATAGAATGTTTGGTTAAACAAAATAACTTGGTCATGTAAAAATGACTCGGAGGGCTCACACAATGAGGAAGCAGGGATCCATTCCTTCACCTCCTTAATTGTCGCCAAGCATATGTAGTATGAAATACATGCTACGGTGGAGTGTCTCAATCCTAATGAGAGCGTATGTCATACTTAGACACTGTACAAATCTTAGTCTAGTCGTCTACAAGAATCTAACCCGAGTTCTCTGTTTGCTCGCCCTCCAAAGACGCCAAATTGAGATCTCGCATCTGGCTAATCAACAAACTCAGGCATAATGGACATGGAGTTGTGTCTATTATCAATCCTCAAATGTCAGATCTCATTCTGTGTACAAAATAGAGCGATACTATATGCTAGAGTATCTCATCTTTGCTCGCCATATCAAACGCCAAAGGCGATTGCTCGTGTGAGTGAGTCAATCATGCCCGCTGACATACTTAATGTGTGTGCTTTCTCAAATATCAAGGTAATCAAGCAATATAACATTTAATTGCAATTAAAACCATGTATTAATATCCCAAAAAATATCAATACAAATGACTGTGTGATCCATACAATCTCTAGCACATAATCAATACATACGAAGTTCTAGATTTCTAACATGAGCCATATATACATCTCTACCTATAGACTTAGTTAGGTGGTCTGCAACCATCTGAGTTGTAGGTATGTGTTTCAAGATTACTTCTTTTTGTGCAATCATGTCTCTGATGTAATGATATCTTAGATATATGTGTTTGGTTCTTCCATGATACTTAGGATCCTTAGTATAAGCTAATGCAGTCATACTACCACAATGAATCGTCACTGGACCCAAGGTATTTGTGACAACTCCTAGATGTTGAAAGAACCTTCTTAACCAAACAACTTCTTGTACAACAGCAGAACAAGCCACATATTCTGCTTCCATGGTGGATAAGGATATGCATGATTGCTTTTTACTACTCCATGTAATGGCCATACCATTAAGTAAGAAAACATATCTTGATGTGGACTTGCGTTCATCTATATAACCACCCCAATCCACATCACTATAACCAACCATCTGTACATCTAAAGACTGGTAGCATAAAATATAATCTAAATTCTCATTGAAATATCGTAGTATCATTTTTATTTTTTTCAATGAGCTAACCTAGGATTTGACTAAAAACAACTAACCAAGCCAACCACATAGTAAATATCGGGATGAGTACACATCATAGCGTACATTATGCTACCTATAACACTAGCATAGGGAACACAATCCATCCTCTCATTTTCCTCTAGAGTCTTTGGGCACATCCTTAGGCTTAGGCTCTCGTCTTTCGCTACAGGAGTGTCTAGGATTTGCAATTTTGCATCTGGAATCGTTCAAGAACCTTCTTAATGTAAGTCTCTTGAGACAAACCAAAAAGTTTCTTATAACGGTCCCTTAGGATCTTAACTCCGAGCACATAACTTGCTTCGCCCAAGTCCTTCATCTCAAATGTTGAGGACAACCACTTTTGAGTAATGATAATCATCTCCTTATTATTTCTAGCCAATAAAATATTGTCAACATACAAAGATTGAATCAATAAGCTATCTTTAGACCGTTTAACATACACACAATGGTCTTCATTGATCATCGTAAACTCATTAGAAGTGATAGCTCGATGAAACCTTAGATACCACTGTCTGGATGACTGCTTCAGGCCATAAATGGATCGTTGGAGTTCACAAACTTTGTTCTCCTGACCCACCACCACGAAGCTTTCAGGTTGATCCATGTAGATTTTCTCATCTAGTTCTCCACTAAGAAATGCAGTTTTAATGTTCATTGGATATAATTCTAAATCCAAATGTGCGACAATAGCTAGAATTGTGCGAATCGAGACAAACCTTACAATTGGAGAAAAGGTTTCCTCGTAGTCTACATCCTTTCTCTGGTTGTAACCTTTTGCCACTAGGCGAGCCTTATATCTTTCTATGGATCCATCCGCCTTATGCTTAATTTTGAGAATCCATTTGTTCCCAATGGCCATGCGCCAGGGCGGAAGGTCAACCAAGTCCCAGACTTGATTAGCCTGATTATTCCTTTTTCTTCACACAACTCTTTAAACTGTTTGAATAGATACTTGCAACCACAATCAGTTCTAAGAACCTTAATGTTATTATCTCGCTGATTCTCAACCTCTTTAATGTAATGTTTGAAGCAATCTAATGCTTTGGACTTGTGAGAAATCAAATAGACATGACCGAAGCGCGTAAAGTCATCTATAAAGTTAATGAAATAGGATGTACCATGTCTTTCCTTCACATTCATTGGGCGACATATATCTGAGTGTATTAATTACAATGGAATAGACATTCTTTTGGCCTTACCAAATGGTTTTCTAGTTGCCTTACCTGTGAGACAATTTCACATGTGGGCAAGTTGATTTTTGCGAGTGGGCCCAAAAATCCCTCTCTAGCTAATCTATACATTCTATCCTGCCCAATATGACCTAATCTAGCATGCCATCTAATAGAATCAACATAATCCATAGATGCAATATAAGAGTAAGATTCATCACTAGAATGATCAATATCTAATAAAATAAAATCATTTGTGATATGACAAGATCCATAAAATGTGATTCCCTTATAATGGCAGCATGATACACTTAATGATCTTTTGTCCCGCTTATGCTTGTTAAAGCGTGTGACCAATCTCAATTTGTGCCTCATGATTTTTTTTTCACCTCTCTTGTGCTTGGACCAAAAAAATCTGGCGCGAGCCAACTTTAGCCACATAAGAGCTACTCTCAGTTTTGGTAGCCTCCAAGTGCTTAGCCTTAAGCTCAAGGTGACACGATACATTCTGTTCATTAATCAACACATGACCAACAACGCCTAAATCATGTATCATAGAGGCCATAGCCCTCAAGTGTTGTTTCATTGTATGCTCTGGCTTCTTTTGATACAAGTCAAATCTCATGGTCAAACTACGAATCCTAACAAGATGAGTAATACCAAACTTCACTTTGAGGGCCTTTCACATGGCGTGAACTGTGGAGTAATTCTCAAATTCAGGAATAAGGTCATCTTGCATGCTCGCTTGCATGGTATAGTGCGCAAGTCGATCCTTATTCTGCCAAGACTGGCAATTCTCTTATTCTTGGCGGTTCTGAGGTCGCTCAAGCTGTGGTAGCATAGATTCAAGGGTATTCAAGACTTGTTGCTCATACAGGACAAATCGAATCTTACGACGCCATATGTCATAGTTATCGTCGTTCAATTTGTCGTCTTTAGTTAATTCAGCCACTATTATGCTTTTAGTAGTCATTTTGATTTAATCTACATCCAGAGATAATGCGTATGAGATATTAGCACAACACATTCTATAATTTTGCCACAAAAATCTAAATTCAAGTATTAACAACTTTCACAAGTCGCGAGATCAAAAGTTCACTAAGTTCTCAATCATCTCCCGCACCACAGGTGATTATTAATAATACTTAATTTAATTAATGCACAAAATTTTGATTTCCTAATTCCGAACAAAATAAAACTCCCACTAGATCTAGTATCTCTAGGCATACTGATCATCTCTAATTTCATATCATGCATGTTTCCACTGTAAATAAAAGAAATATGCAATTTAAATAATACTAGATATGGAATTCTAATTTAGATCATACTATACAACGAAATAAATACAATTAGTATATCCATCATGCTAACATTACTCTATGCATAATATCGGTATATCTCATAAACAGATATTATTTCAATATTCATAATTTCAACCGATTAAAGTTCGATCTCATATATTACCGTACGTGTCCATAAATACCAAAATAAATAAATAAATAATATTTTTTCTTAAAGTCATATGGACCAAACCCGTAGACCCAAAAATTTGGGTGAGAGATATGAAATCTAAATATTTAACGATCTTAACCGTTAAACATAATGTCCAAGATAAATTTCTCATAAATTATCTTGTCCAAGCATCATGTCGCAACTCGGGGGTCGTAACTTTGCATCCTGTGAGGTCGTTAGGTTGAACCAATTGTTCAATTAAATTTTTTTTTCAACATACCCATATGTATGTGTAAACAAAATTGTAATATTACTTTTGTCTTTTGTACGTCATCATGGAAAAGAGTAAACAACAAAATTCCTTGGAACCAGATTTGACGAAGGGTCCACAACAACACATGATTCCTTCCTTATGTAGAAGAAATTAGATTTAACAAAAACCCACAGCAATAGAAGCCACAATTTCATGTCGAATTTGAAAACTTAAAAAATTGGTACTGTTAAACCGTGAGATCGCTTCTCACTATACTTTCCAGATTGATTCATGTTTATACTGACTACCATATATTTAAATTTCAAGGTATTCGGAGATCGTTTGTTTGAGATGCCATTAAAGCCCGTTCGAAGTTTTTATGCAAAAATAATATTTCTAAACAATTGATTATTAATTCCAAAGGTACGAGAACACCCTAAATGACTCTGATACTAATTTTAGGAATAATATACATATTGCAGAAGCATAGGATAAAAAACATACCTTATTTGCCTTAATCCTAAAAATAGTTTGAGGATGTTCCACGTACTTTAGAATCTGAAAATTGTCTTTTCTTCGATTGCTCGAGCAGTATGGTGTTGTTACACAATAGGAATCAACACCGAGTTTTCACAGCACAAAAGCCTTTCAACGTTATGTAGGGAGAGAGAGAGAGAGAAATAGAGTAGGAGACTTTGAAGTTTTATTAATTTTTTTTAGAGATTTCATCTATTGGATTGTCTTGAGTTTATATACGCAACCAATAAGTGTCATTAAGAAACACATCTTATAGGGACACGGTTGTTAATATTTAACAGACATGTATTTTGGGTGAAGGATACCTTTGGATAAAAGATACCTCTTGGTAAAGGATACCTCCAAAAGACATGCCCCTTTGGGCATTCTTTAATTTGGGTCAACCCACCATAAGCGCCCCGGTTCGGGCCCATGACCCAACCAATATCTAACAATCACAAACTAATTTTTGTATGATAAGTAGCTAAGAACTCAATTTTGGATATTATGAACAACTAGTTTCTAGTATAGTGTTGTATGAGAATTGATTGTAATAGTGTAAACCCCCACACTCTTATCTTTATATAGCAAGTAATTATTTTTGAAATGCTAATATAGGTGATGAGGTATGCATGAACCCCTATAGATTTCAATAGTATGAATAAATACTAGGGAGACAAATTGATTGTGAAATTTAATTTTTTGGAGGTGTTTAAGGTTGATAAGGGTAACTAAGTAAACATATTATTTTTTTTAGGTCAAAATAATATTATCATTGAACCTGGGAGATTCAAAAGACTTGGAATAGCCGTTTAGCACATATAGCGGTTCGGAGGAATAAAATAGTAATTTCAGTGTTTCGAGTGTAAATTTATTTTAGTTTGAGATAAATCATAAAAATAAATGTTTTTAGGTTAAAATAACATTAAAAATGAATCCGGAACGTCGAAAAACCTTAGGATAGTCATATGGATCAAATTGGAGATTCTTAGTGACAAAACCGTAATTTTGGAGAACATCAAAACAGCCTGTGAACAGTAACTTCGGGACTGCTGTGTTTAAAACACAGATTTCAGCCCCTTTACTCCCATTCTTTTCACTCCACTCTCACCCCAAACCTCTTAGCACCCTAGGAGAAGATAGAGGAAATGAGAAAAGGGAGAAAAGAGGTCTCTAGAGCTTGGGTTTTGGTTTGGAACTTGGATTCAAGGTAGGAATTTCTTCTCATTCTCCTACATTGAGGCTAAGGCTTATGTATATATGTACTCTTTTTACTCTAAATTCAATATGTATGTTATAAAATCTTTAATTCTTGCTATTCTTGCAATAAATGTCATATTTTAAACAATGTGATGGTTAGGTAACCATTAAAGCTCTCTTTTTCATCTTAAAACCTTAGATTTTAAGAAAAATGGTTTTTTTCTCTCCATATTTCATTTGTTCTTGATTTCCAAACTTTAGGCTTTCCATTAAACAATAAAATGTTATTGATGTTGATCTTTTGTCTATTTTTCTTACATGGGGCTATTGGATAACATACGAGAAATTTTGGGGATTTTGGGAATTTATGAACTTTTGTTGAGAAATTGTTGGTGATTGTATCTCGTGGAGGTGTTTGGATGACCATGGGTGGCCGTGGACCGGGTATCATAGAGTGGGTAGATGTGTGTGGTTCTTACTCCGTGCGGGTTTGAACTTTTCCTACCACTCGTAGTGGGGTTGGTGCCTTGCGAGGACCAAACCACTATTAGCTCACAGGTGCCGTGTTAGAGGATTAGTATACTATGCCTGGGTCAGATTCGTTATTGCCGGTGCATTGGTGTGGGACAATGCATCGGTAGGCGCCCTTCCCGAAGTTTGATATCCTTGCGAGGATTTGTGTGTGTGGGCCAGAATATTCTCTATGTGTTTATTCATGCGATTATCTTACATCAGACTTGAGATACATTGTGGTTATTATTTATTGTGTTATCTTTTGGATATGATTATCTTGGAAATTGTTGTGGGAATGATTACTCTTTAAAATGGTTATTTATGGTGGGATTGACTTTACTCTTGTACTTAATTATTGTTAATGTCTAAACTTGTGATCTTTTAAAAATATCATGTTTTCTTTCAAAATTTACGTATGCTATTTGTGAAATGAGACTGACCGTTTTCTACGTTTTCCAAACCTTGTTAGAGTTTGGGGAGAATTTTCCTACAGAGCTTAGTGCTCACCCCCTACCAATAATGTTTTTTTTCAGACTTCGTGCTAGAGGAAGATCCCTGAGTTGACGAGCCGGGAAATTGGGAGGCTCCACCAGAGGGAAACCTAGATCCCGATGTGGACGTCTAGAGCTATAGTTTATTTTTGTGCTAGACTAGGAAATTTATTTACGATCATGTATAGTCTAGTATTTTGTTTATTCCGCTGCTAAGTTGAAATGTAATTCTTTTGGAATGTAATTGTCATAGCTTGGCCTATTCTTTTGGGATGATATTGTGGATATTACATATGGTGAATGAAATTTTATTATTTGATGGATTTATTTAGTGCTATCATGATGTGAATGGTTTTAGATAGTAATGTCGTCCAATGGGGCTTTTGGGGTATTACAAATCAAACTCATATGGACTGTTTTAATGTTCCCTTATAAATGGACCCGGTGTGGTCAATATAGTATAATTGCACAAGTTTTGTTTTGGGTAGAGCTCCTCGTACAAAGGAGACTCTGCCCGAATTTTGTTAAATTAAGGGCCCCTGATTTTTGGGGCGTTACAAATAGACTATGCCACTATTTTCCCTCTTTGGGAATAAAATTTTGGTTTCGTTCCTGTCCATCTCGTTCCATTATCACCACCCTACTATCATCCTGCAAAGGGAGATAGGGAAAAAAAAAAAAGAAACAAAATAAGATGTTAACAAGAAAATGAAGAATGACAAGTTGTACAAGGTGTGAGAAGTTGTGGAAGTGGTTCTATATAAGAGCAATTCTACATGAATTTTATTTAGTGATCTTATTTGGTAACCTTATTATTCTGTGTCATTAGATTGACAGTAAATTCTACTATCAATTCAGTAACTATGATCCATCATGTCATCAAATACGGCCACTAAATTAGGTACACATAACATTTCTTTATATATAAATGTGAAACATTATTATTGGAAGACCTATCAGATATTCTCCCATCCAACTTAGATTGTTATCTATACTATTAATAAAGAATAACGTGGGATTTTGTGGGTACTCTTGAAATATCTATAATACTCTAAATTCATTCTCTTTGAATTATTATGGGTCGTGCGTATAGTACTCTGTGTAGATAAGAAGAAGAAAAAAATTGAAATTGAAATTGACAAATTTAGGTAGTCATGGAAGTTATGAGTAATTAAAGGGTGGTTAAGTCAATTATGTGTAGTTAAAAGAAGATCATATAGACATTTAATTAGTGGACACCAAGTCTCACCTTCTCATTTTAGCTACACTTAACTATGCCCAATTACTTATATAATTATTTTAATTTTATCTTTCTTAGTCTCTTTACACTCTAATATGTGGCTTTCTCTTTATTTTTCTCAATTTCCTTTCTTTGCAATGATGCAAGCTGCTAATCATGTGGTGGACCCACCATAAGATACACAAGATTTATATCCCACACACCGTATATTTCTCCTTTTTTTGGTCATGAATTCTATAGTCCATTTATCCAGTTCTTTTTTTTTTTTGTCAACTCCATTTCAATTGAACAAGAGAGTTTTTATTCAAGGGAAAAATGGAAGTCGGTATACAAATATAGACTTATTTGAGTAAAAAGGTACTAATAAAAATTTATTGGGACATAAGTGCATTTTGATGAAAAAAGTTTTTGGAAACAATTATATCAAAATCCCTCCCTATTTTCTCCTTCTCTCTCTCTCTCTCCCTCCATTTACTCTCTCACTCTCTCTCCTCTATTTTCTCTTTCTTGCTCACTTTGTTACCTTCTCACTCTCTCTCTCTGTTATTCTCTCACTCTTTCTCCCCTATTTCTTCTCTCTCTCTCTCTCTCTCACACACACACTCTCTCCCCCCCTATTTGAATATTTTTGTTTGAAATTACAAAATTTTGTGATACACCTTATTGATGTATCTCTTTGGTTAACTTTCTTGTACCAATTTTGTGCATCAATTAGGGATATCATTTTAGTATTTTTGTTTTGGTGTATCTCTTTTGTGTATCATTTTCTTGTATCAATTTTGTGCATCAATTAGGTGTATCATTTTAGTGTTTCTCTTTAGATTTCACTGTGTACTTCTTTGGTGCATCATTGGTGTATCTCTTTGTAATCACTGTGTGCATTGAATAACCAATACAACTCATACCTATTAGGTGTATCTCTTTTGAGAAAGTAACATTTGGAACAGAATCAGAAAAAACCACGTTTAGAGCTGTATCGTAATACCTTCAACTGGTTTAGAATTGAATCAAAAAGTCCACAACTAGAGAATATATGAAATAACAACGTTTGAAGGCAACTGTTGAAGAATATACCGTAAATTTATTTAAGAATAAATGTTCAAAATTCAAATGAATGAAAAAATCAAATCAAATCTTTATATATTTGAAAATAAAATAAATTATCAAATGGTGAGAGAGAAAAAAAATAAAGAGAAAGAGTAACAGTAAGATAAAATAAGGGGGGAGAGAGAGAAAGAGAAATAGGGTAGATAGAGTGACGGTAACAGAAAGAGGGAAAAATAGTGCAGAGAGAGTACGAGAGAGTGGGAAAGAGAGAGAGTAAAAGAATAAGGATAAATGTTTAAACAAATGATAAAATCAAATCAAATCTTTACATATTTGAAAAGAAATAACAGTCAATCAGTTATGTATTATTTAAGGAAGGATTATTAAGTAATATAGAAAAAAGATAAACTACATTGTGTAACTAATAATAAGAATTTTATGTATAAATAAAACTTAATAGAGTAAAAATCTTATTAATAATTTTTTTTCTTAAATAAGTCTTAAACTCAATTTTCTCTTAAGAGCATCTCCAAAGGTGGTGTTTGATAAAACTGAAAGCTGAATATTGAAAACTGAATGCAGAATTTTAAGTGTTAAATGTTGAATTTTTTAATTCCCAGACTACTTAGTATCAATTGAAATTTAAGTATTGAATTTAATCAAATTATTTGACAAATATAAGCAGCTCGAGTATGGAAATTATTATTATTCTACTATTACCCTTCTCTTTAACCATCTTTTCGAAATTGCTTTATTCCTTCCACTACCATCACAATGGTGGTGGTAGTGACGGTGACGACGATGGTGGTGGTGGTGGCAACACAATGGTAATGGTGGTGACATAATAGTGGTGGTGGTGACATAATTGTAGTGGTGGTGGCGACACAATGGTAGTGGTGGTGGTGGCGATGGTGATGGTGATGGTGGTGGTGATGGCAATGACAGTGGTAGTGGTGGTGGCAGTGACACAATGGTGGTGGTGGTGGTGACAACGACAATGTTGGTGGTGATAGCGGTGGCACAATGGTGGTGGCGGCGGTGACATAATGGTAGTGGTATAGACAACGACACAATGGTGGTAACGGTAGAGGTGGTGGTGGTGGCACAATGGTAGTGGTGGCAGCAGCGATGGTGGTGGGGATGGTGGTGGTAGTAGCAGCGACAGTGGTGGTAGTGGTAGCGGTGGCACAATGGTGGTGGTGGCGGAGACATAATGGTAGTGGTGGTGATGGTGGAGGTGGTGACAACAATGGTGGTGGTGGTGATCGTGGTTGTGGCGGTAGCACAATGGTAGTGGTCGTAGCAGCGTTGGTGGTGGCGGCGGCAACACAGTGGTGGTGGCGGTAGTGACGATGGTGGTGGTGGTGTCAATGGTGGCGGTGGGAATGGTAGTGGTAGTGGTGGTGGTGGTGACAGTGGCGCAATGATGGTGGTGGTGGTGGTGGTAACGGCGACAGTGGTGGTGGTGGCTTGCAACTTAAACATTAAGTGAAAAGTAGGTAGCTTGCTACTTAAAATTTTAGTCTATTTTTAAGAAGTGCTTAAAATATTAAGTAGTATGAGTTTTAGATTATCAAACGGGTTTAATTTATTAAATGCTTAAAGTATTCAGTTTTAAGCCTTAACTGATGTTATAAAACAACTCTGACTCTGATTTAGGGACTGTTTGATAAGACCACCTAAGACTTAAAATATTAATCCAAAACTCATACTACTTAATATTTTAAGTACTTCTTAAAAATAGGCTAAAATTTTAAGGAGCAAGCCACCTACTTATCACTTAATATTTAAAATATTAATCAGTAAAGATTTTATCAATTTCTCATAATGGACAAATATACCCTCACCACCATTGTGTCATCACCACTACCACCAATATTATCACCACCACTACCACAACCATTGTGTCACCGTCACCACCACCACCGTTATTGCCACCACTACTATTGTGCCACTGTCACCACCACCACCATTGTTGCCACCACCACTATTGTCGCCACCACAATCACCAACATTGTGTTGTCATCACCACCACTACTATTATGTAACCGCCACCACCATCGCCACCACTGCCACTATCATTGTGTTGCTGCAACCACCACCATCACCATCGCTGTCGCCACCATTACCATTGTGCCACCGCCATCACCACCACCACTATCATTGTCGCCACCATCACCATCATTGTCGCCACCACTACCATTGTGCCACCACCACCATCACCATCGTTGCCACCACCATTACCACCACCATTTTGATGTGGTGATAGGAATAAAGCAGTTGTGGAGAGATAGTTAAAGAGAAAGACAAAATTAGAATAATAATAATTTTTAAACTTCAGCTCCTTATATTTATCAAACAGTTTTATTAAATTTAATACTTAAATTTCAGTTGATACTAAATAGTCTGCGAATTAAAAAATTCAGCATTTAGCAATTAAAATTCAGCATTCAGTTTTTAGTGTTCAGCTTTCAGTTTTATCAAACACCACCTTAGACTCAAATTTAAATTTTACTCTAAATGGTCTAAAAATCTTCTCAAACCATGAATCAAACGTATACCAAATTAAGAAAAAACTTATTTTTAACCAAAATTGAAGGGGACTCAAATTCTATACCAAATTTCTAACGATAACTTTTTATCTGATCCAAAGCCAAAAAACTTCTTCGACTACTTGCTCTCTACCTCTTCTGACCTTTCTCTTCTACGCTGCTTCCATTACTGACTACCACCGAAGTACACGTAGATCCTTTAAAGACTTATAGATAAACTTTTTCATTTTCATCTTTCATCTTTTTTAATTTTTGGTATTTTTTAAAATCCTAATCTCACTTAACTTTCAAAATCCTAAGCCTACTCATCAACTTTTATTTTGATTTTTTTGAGTTAAAGTGCAATTTGAGGCCACTGATTCTTACTGAAATTTCAAGTCTTCACTACTCACAAATTTAGGAAATTTGTTAATTTATTTCTTCAATCATCAATTTTTGTTGAAAATGATCCCTTTTTTGTATTCTTCATATCAAACCCATGTCAAAGTAACTGTTTTTTTTATCTGAATTTATAGAAGAAAATAAATTAGAATAATTTGAGAATTCTAGACTAGTTTTTTATTTTTTTTTGTTTTTTTTTTTGTTTCTTTTTATTCCCAGATTGTATTGTTGTATCCATATTCAAATTTTTTTTTTTGAATTACTCATTTGTGGAGAAGTATGAAAGTTTCATTTATTTTATTAAATTTCATGATTTAAATGACACAAAAAATAAGTTTTGGAACAGGAAGAGATTTTTTTTGAAAATTTTGAATAAATATTTGAATTTGTTCATTAGAATACTCTATATCAAATCAAGTTTTTTACTCAAATATAAATTAAAATTTAAGTTCAAATTTGAGTTTAAATTTGAATCAAGATTGGAAATACCAATAAATCCAAAATTGATTGAGACCCCATCCAAACAAGGGCCCACTGGCCCACACCACGATACTTCGCGTGACTCTGGTCTATAACAATTCCTACTAGGGGTGTTAATCGAGCTGAATTCGAACATAATTCAAACCTAATTTACACATAAACGAGCTGACTCATTTGACTATTTACACATAAACGAGCTTAAAAAAATGTTCAAACTTGGCTTGATTAACAGCCCTAATTCCCACCAATACAACAATCCCCTTTTGCAGTTCCCTCTGTTCCCTTAACTTCCGGTATTCTGTCACAGTTCAAACCTCTATTTCCTTTCCTCCTCTCCACTCAGAACCCCTCTTCTCTCTCCTACTCTCTCTCTTTCTAAAATTTGCAATCATCAACCATGACTATCACCATTGAAGACTACCAGTTACCCGACGAAACCCACAACCTCTACGATGTCAACTTCTTCAACGACAAGATCCACACACTGGTCACACACTCTCCCTCCTACGTCGATATGTGGATTTCCGAGACTGAATCGATCCACCACCGCCGTCTCCACCGTCTCATCGTCGGCCTCGACGTCGAGTGGCGTCCCAACTTCAGTCGCAACGTCGAAAACCCAGTCGCCACTCTCCAACTCTGCGTGGGTCGTCGCTGTCTCATCTTTCAACTGATCCATTGCTCTGAAATTCCTCAGTCTCTTGTTGATTTTCTTGGAAATTCCAACTATACTTTTGTGGGTGTTGGGATTGAGAGCGATGTTGAGAAGTTGATTGGGGATTATGGTTTGGAGGTGCCCTGTACTGTTGATGTGCGTGGCTTGGCGGCCAATGATTATGGTAGGATAGAGCTTCGCAATGCTGGGTTGAAAGATTTGGCGAGACAGGTGCTTGGCAAGGAGTTTGAGAAGCCGAGGAGGGTGACTATGAGTAGGTGGGATAATCAGTGGCTCACCTCTGAACAGGTAGGGTATGCTTGTGTTGATGCTTTTGTTTCTTTTGAGATTGGGAGGGTTTTGAATGCTGCAGGGCATTAGGGGTCATTCCTGCAGGAAGATTCTGATGAAGATTTGGGGTGGTCTTGGTTTATTGGGCATTGTTAAAAATGGATGTTGACTGGTAGACTTATTAGTTGGGAAAACTTTATTATTATCACATCGGGATATTTCTGATGGTTTTAGTGCATATTAGCTTAACACTTCTAATGTTACATTTTTGTCTGGCTTATGGCAAGGACATTATTGTTGATGCAGGGCCAGGCATTTGTAGTTTACATTAAAATAATTAGCATTATTAGGCCTTTGTTTTCTTAACTAAAGTAATTAGCATTATTAGATTGTTGTTAGGATTTTTTAAATCATGGGTTTGCTTTACAAATTTTTTAAAGGTAATGGGGGTATGAAACCTCAATAGTTTCTAATTTTGTCAACTTTGGGAAGGATCCATAGTTGCTAGGGCCAGTGGGACCCAAATCTATTAGTTGGACTCACTTATTTAACGTTGCATATTAATATATTTTCATTATATGTTGTGGACATTATTGCTGATGTGGGGCTAAGCATTTGTCGTTTACATTAAAGTAGTTAGCATTATTAGGCATTTGTTGTCTAAACTAAAGTAATTAGCGTTATTAGATTGTTGTTATGATTTACTAAGTCATGGGTCTGCTTTACAAATTTTAATTCATATGGGGTATGAAATCTCTTTGGTTCTAATTTTGTTAACATTGGGAAAGATCCGTAGTTATTAGTGGAACCCAAACCCACTAGTTGGACCCACTAATTTAATAAAGTATATTTGAACTTGAGCAAAATGGAAGAATTTTGAAATATTATCGAATTGTGATCTAAATTGTTTAATTTGTCAATTTGGTCAGCTACTAAATTGTTATTTGGAAACTGGGGCTGGTACCCAATTCTCTGTGCCAACTACATTGGCTGTGGAGGAACTGTAGGTGATGGCGGTAAATGGTACCATAGCATCAGTGGTTCAGGGTCGAAGAATTGGGGAAGGGTCGCATGGGTAGCAGCCAGGGGAGGGATAGTGGTCTAAGCAGGTTGATATTGGCAGTGGCGATGGTTTAGTTGCAGGATTATCGTAACGGGTCACAACAGGCACACAGTTTGTTTTCATATGTTTGATAGGTGTGTGAGAAACTTAGAGTCAAAAGTTTGAAGCAAGGGATCACGATAATAGGTATATGGAGCAATAATGGCATGCTAGTTCTTAGTAGAATCATTTGGGAAGGGATGTTGGATGGATGACTATTTTGAATTGGCTTTGATGACTTTGGACGAAATATTTTGTTTTCCTCTTGGTGTTTTTTGGTTGGAGTAGGATGAAGTTTTGCCCCATTGGATAGTTTCCACTCTTTATGGTCTGGCTTAGTGTCATTTTCGTAGGATATGTAAGATTTTCATTTTTCTATTTATATCTCATATTATTGCAGTGTTAAGCCTGGCATGCTATTCATCTGAGGGGTGGGTTATAGTGATAACAGATGGCAAGGGCGACAATGGTTCAATGGCACTGACAGTCTTGCTGTTGGCCACAATGGTTCAAGGGCCCTGGCATTGGTGTTGGGATAGTGGTGATATATAGTTATGGAAGCTTTGTAGAAAATGTATGAACTGGCTTGGATTACAAGGCCAAGTAACTTAATAGTATTTCCTTGCCATCCCAGATTAGAATGTCCAAGGATCAGTATGGATATCTACTTGTAGGAAAGTTACACGACTTCTACTCCAGTTGACTTTAGATAGTTGAAAGAAGTTGGCTCTTCAGTATGGTTTTAATTATCTACATGTATATGTCTGGTTAGTTGGTTTTTGGTTCTAGATCTTTTTTGTTATTAATTAATGTTCGTAGCCTAGGAAAATTTTGATTTTGCTGGGAAAGATGTGTAGTTTATTGGGGTGGGGTGTATTGCAATTTTGTTATGAATAGAATGCCAGAGTCAATTCACCAAAATTGACTTAATTTGTCGATCTAATTATGTGATTTTATTATGACCATTGGATTAATATCAATTTTCAATGTTTGATTGTCCTCAGAGTCAATTCAAGAAGGGTTATAGTAAATTAAGTCTAAATAGTATTGATCTAAAACAATATTAGAAACATTATATTCATTCGTGGGACATCTTCAGGATGTCAAGCTTTTGGTTGTCATTGTTAGAGGGATTCAAATTTTCGATTACTCGCAAATTTTGATCCTACCTTATCCGACTCTATTGTTCGGCTACTTGAAAGATTCGGGTAGGTCAACAAAAGATTTTTTGATATTTTACAAAAAATCGGATAAGAATACGGAATATTTAGTCGTTGATTTAGGAGGAAGAGGAGGGAGGACCTGAAAAGCGAATGGGTCGGTGAAATGGTGTTTCATTGCAAAGGGTGAGTGAACTGAAAACTAAAGAGAGTTGGGAGATTAATTCATGTGAGGAATGCTAAAGTCAAATTGTTTTCACTTATAAAGAACTCCCCTTATTTTTTTTTAAAACAAATTACCCTGAAATGTTTGTGATTTTTTTTAGAGAGAGAGTCAAGTTCTAAAACAAAGTTAAATTTCTCAAAATTTTAAATAAGTTCCAAATCATTATAAAATTGTGGTGGAGGTAGGTGTCTCTATTGCCCCCCACTGCAAATTCGACCTTGACTCTAACTTGTTAGGCTTGATCACAAATATTTGGACTTCATTAGGTCGTAATTTTTTCCAAAAGTTTTTGATAGAGTTTGGATTTGGTACCATATATTTTTCCGTGAAAGCATTAGGGTAGGATTATATTCTAGGAGTTGGTTACAAAAATACTTTGGAACGAGTAAACCGCGAAGGAAAATCCTCAGGTGATTTGGGTGGATGAAATTGGATCATGGGAAGATTATGTAGATAAGGCAAGGAAAATTATCAATAAGTTTTATTTTTTCACCAAAAGACCCATTAAGTCCTATCATCTTTACTGGATAACCAAGTCGTACTTTTAGTAATTTATTCTCACGAAGTTCTAAACTCTATCAATGGTATATTTGCTTTTAATTTTATCCTGCTCGTCAAGACACCAATTACAATTTTACCAATAATATTTGTTATTAGTATATCAAAGCAAATTAATTTTTTTCTAATTAGTGCATAACATCCAAAACACGTAACTAACAATAAAGACTTATAGAAATGATAAATCATAGAATTCTATTTTTCTTATATTTAACTTTTTTAAGCATACAAATTTCAACTTATCTGACTATCAAATGTAAACCATAATGACATACAATTACATAAATTAACAATGTAAAGCCTTCATCTTCTCAAGTGGAACAATGTATTGCTTTATCTAAAAAGAAAAGGAGTCTTCGTTGAAGATGTCATCATACACGCATGTTGCCGTCTGCTTCTGGAGGTTCCTGTCTTCAACCATCGACTGTACTTGACATGTGGGTGCTTCTATCGGCCTTTGTACTTCCACTGTAGTAATGCTTTGGGCCTTTCTCACAATCAGCGGTTCCTGGACTGAACAATTTCAATTCTTTGGTCTGTTCACATAATGTTTGGTAATCTGGCAAAGGGTTCTCATAAATTCTTTGATTCTGCCCTGTCACATGTGCCTCTATTTCCTTCCAATTGAGACGATTCTGATCATTCAAGTCATAAATCAAATCCTTGAGAGTGTAACATGACTCTAAGTCATGACCGGGATATCTGTGGAAAGGACAGAACTTGGAGTAGTTCAATCCAGGAGGCCAGGGCTTCAAAATGAAAAGATTACCTTTAACATTTGGGAGAAATCCAATCGGTGCTCATGCCATGCTTATTTTTTGGGTGTTCCTTATTTAGCGATACCATTATAGATGTAGGACAAGCAATACAGCAAAGCCTGCTGAACCTAGAGATAGAAAGACTACTACAGGATGCAAGGGAAATGATCGCGAATGCAGAAGAAAGAGGGAGTGAAGCAAACAAACGGATCGCAAAAGCTATCTTACAAGTAGCGGAGGAAAGGCAAAAACAGGAAGCTGTGGAAATGATAACAAAAGCACCAGAGATAAACAAGAATTTGCTTTTAGATGGGGGCATAGTACTCAGACTTATGCTAATCGCAGCAGCCGCGAAAGCAGGAGGAAAATCATAAGGAGGGAGATCCTATGTTCGATAAGGATGGCATTGAATGTAAATCCACGAGCTTGTTTTATAGTAGTAGTAATTAATCGCTGTTGTTTCAAGGTCAATCTATTCACTCGCCTAGACAATATTTTTCCTTGTTCACTAATAAATCGACTAATTAAACTCATGTTTCTATAATCAATTCGATCCCCCGATTGAATTGGGGGCAAACGCCTACGAAAAGATCGCTTGGATTTAAAAAAAGGTCGCTTGGATTTATCCATGGTTTGTTTAGCTTATTTCTTATCCTGAAAATCCTATTTCTCGGATCTAAAATGAATTAGAAATAGGATTTTATTTGTTTATATTTAAATATGTTATATATAATAGAATGTCATTTTTTCCCCTTCCTTGGAAGGGTGACATACAGGTGCTTAGTTTGATCTATTTCTTTATCTCCACATGTTGAATTAATTAGAAAAAAATTACTGTTTTAAGACATAAAAAATAAAAATAAAAATTCAAGTATCCAAAGCAACAATGTTGTTTTTAAGATATAAAATATTTATGTATCTAATAATTTTTGTAATATGTATGATTTACTCGTATATGAGCTCTTACAAGTCATTAGGGTGGATGCTTTGATAATTAAAGATATTTATTTTGGATTTTAATTTTAAATAAAACAATCATATTTCAGTAAATAAAATTGAATATAAATTATAAATTATAAATAAAAATGTAATTTGTGTGTTCATGAAAAGGATAAAATTAGAACAAAACAAATCATTAATTGAGTTTAGGACTTCTTGGAGAGTAAATTATCAAAAGTAAGACTTAATTGTCCTAATGTAAATATGATAGGACTTAATGGTTCTTTTCAAAAGAAAGTAAGACTTATTGATAATTTTTCTAAATACCTACATATACAAACACACAACATAACACGATTTGTAATTTAATTCTTGAACAAAAAAATTGACATAATTTGGATGAATTCGAGATTATGTTGGGAGAACTTAGATATCGGAGCAAAGGGAATTTGCACAATTGCATCGGAGGAGGATTAATATAACACCACTAAGATAATGATGTTGTTGGTTTTGCATAGCAGATAATTAATACAAATAATACTTGTTGGAAGATAGAAATTCAAAGATAAGAAAAATAATTAAAAAAAATAAAAAGATATAACGTGGTTCAATACAACATACCCACCATGTACACTATACCTATATCCATGGACAAAAAACCTATATCGATGTATTATTCACTAGAAAATTAGTCATCTGGTAACTGATTACACAATACTGAACCCTATTTATAGGGATAAAATACTATAACCCAAACCTATTTAGATACAACTTGATCTTTATGTTTCCTATTACATGTCTAATATACCTATTCATGGTATATTAAAATTCTTCCAATTTATTTCCTATCTAATATACCTATTCATGATATATTAAAACTCTTCCAATTGATTTCCTATTTAATTAGGTCATTAATAAATCTATCAATGGTTTATTAAGACTCTTAAATTGATTACCCAACAGACTCTCCTTCCTGACAATTAGAGAGTTTGGGTTAAATTTCAACTGTCTTCCTTGAACCAAACTCTTCAAATTTGGTAATGCCCAAGATTAGGCGTAACAACTTTGATTTTGATCCTCAAATTTTTTCAAGCACCAAGTGCAAACCTGCTCTTCTGAGTCGTCACAATCCTCTTTGTCTTTCAAGAATCTGCGTTTTGGCCTGCATCAACTGTGCATCTTTGCCCGTGTCTTCCTTGTTCTTAGGAGGTTTCAATGGCCTAGTGACTCGTATCCCACGAGACACTACATCATCACTATTGAGTTTATGTCAGCCCAATAGCTCCCAAACTATTGAAATACCACAACTTTAACTCAAAGAACCCAAAATTTTGAAAAAACATCTTCAACACAACACGTGTGGTAATTCTTGAAATCCAAACAATCAGGAATCAACTTCATCTTCCGTTTGATTTTATACCAACTTTAAATTTTTCCTTGTGGATCCAAACAAAACATGCATCAACCAATTTTTCAATATTACGTCCTTAATGTACGTTAGATGAAATCAATCTTCACACCATGTCGTACACATATGGCAATAAAGTCTTCTTCAACATGAACACCAACTTGATCATTGAATCACCAATAACTTGCTTTGATAGTTGCACCAAGATCGTCAATCTAGCACTGATTGTTCAACCAGGATCATGAATCTAGCTTTGATTGTTCTACCAAGATCGTGAATCTAGCTCTGATACCACTTGTTGGAATATAGCTCTGATACTACTTGTTGGAACATAGACACAAATAATACTTGTTGGAAGATAAGAATTCAAAGATAAGAAAAACAATAAAACAAAACAAAAAGATATAACGTGGTTCGATACAACATACCCTTCCGGTACACCATACCTACATCCACGGACCAAAAACCTACATCGATGTATTATTCACTGGAAAACTGATCATCTGGTAACTGATTACATAATACTCAACCCTATTAATAGGGATAAAATATTATAACCCAAACCTATTTAAATACAACTTGATCTTTATGTTTCCTATCACATATCTAATATACCTATTTATCGTATATTAAAACACTTCCAATTTATTTCCTATTTAATTAGGTCACTAATAAACCTATCAATGGTTTATTAGGACTTAAATTGATTACCCAACAAACTCTCTTTCTTGACAATTAGAGAGTTTGAGTCGAAATCCAACATATGTCATTGACATAGCAGATTTAAATGTCTATGTTTGCTTTAACTTAGGGGTCCTACTATAAGTGGGGCCTTAGGCGGACACCTGAATGGCGTAAGCTTAGGGCTAGCTTTCGATTAAAGGAAATTTTGCTCTACTCTCTAGATTTTCACATTCTGCCATGCCAATTCCCCGTTATGATACTCCTCTAACATCTCGAAAAACAACTGGCTTGAATTTTAATAGGGGATGACGAGACCTGGATGACACCTCTCATCTGGCCATGGGACTGATTTGATAGTAAGATGCATTTTAGGATCATTTTCATTTTAGCATAATTTTAGTTTGGGACTAATATTTCAGGAGCTATGAGGTATAATTAACTTTTTTGGGTTTTAATTTAATCTTGAATGAATTGTATCTAACTTCAATTAATTATATATTTAGGTACGCTACTATTTCGCGTATTTTCGGATTACAGGCATGCCAAAGTTCGATTCGACCTTACCTACTCAAACAGGTGTGAGGTTCTAAAATCGTGACTGTTTAAGTGATTGTAGAGAGACGTAAGGCTACATCTGAGTTCTTTTCTTTTACTTTAGGGTTCTATGACTTTAAATAATTTTTCAATTAACAGCATAATAGAATGGAATGTAGAAAGAAAAACTTGAATACAAAGCAACTAATAAACTAAGTTTGGAATATGAAATGAATACTATACTTAACATTAAATGTAGTAAAGATCATCGGAGTGATGGAATACCGGAAAGATTAAAGTTGTTCGGAAGTGAAGAATAAGTAAATAGCAAAGAGACTGGCTTTGTGTAGAGTTTGTTTTGTTTGATCATAGATTTTTTTTTCTATAGCCTAGCCTTAGTTATTTATAAGGATGACCTTCAATTATCGAAGCCATCTTTTTCGGCCATGATTGTAATCATGGCCTTTTCCTCGAGACGTGCAGACGTGCGCTGAACCAACTCCAACTGATGGCTCATGAAATCACGTCTTCCCGCTTCTTGGGATTCTTAGAGTCCCACTTCCTTAACCACTCTGTCAATTTTGGACTCTCAAAAACTATTTCATGACCATTGGATCTCTTCCACGTGTCACCCTCATATTTTGCTATTTTTGGGTGTAAACATTGCCCCCCCCCCCCCCCCCCCCCCAAAAAAAAAAAAAAAAAAAAACTATGCGACTGAGCACTCTATATTTGGAGCATCGCTTTGGCTCTTTGAATTTAAACTTTTGCCGCTACACTTGCCCTGCTCAACTGTCATTCCTCCATTGGCCGTGAAGCTTAGGTATTGCGGTCGATGTTCCATGTGTAGCCTTTCGGTCTATCCTTTGTCTTTTCAAATCTGCAAGAAATGGTTGGTATGCGATCCATCCATGTCTTTTCATCATTGTAACAACTCATTATTCTCGCCTATATAATTTGTTCTCAAACTTTCCTTTTTATCATTATTCTGACATTTCCTTCTTCAATGGAGCCCTTTGTACTATTGCTCTTGAAGCGGCTCTTTTACGAGTTCAAGTTACTCATGTTACTCTTCATACCTTTAACCTAGTCTCTGAGTCTTTGATGAGCGTGTAATATTGCATATTTAACGGTCACATTACATGCATTTTAACTCAACTTTGCGTTTAATTACTTAGAGTTAATCGAATTTGTGAACAATGTAAAATTTTTAATGTTGTAGGTATTCATAGGGTAATTGATGGCTTTCGGAACCCTACAACTAAGTGTGGATGAGTGTTGAAAAGATGGACACATTATGTGAGGATTTGGAGGCTTAAAATTGAAAGAAATCAAGGAGGTATCAGTACATGGTATCATAGGTACCGGTATTCACACTATTTGGTATCGGTACCCCGGTATTTTGTATTTTTGACCATGATCCACTTCTAATCTGAAAAGGTGCAAAACATAAAAGTTGTATATCTGGATATCTTCTATCTTGTGTCAAAATTTTAGCTCAATCGGACGGTGGGATCAAAACTTATGACAAATTTACGAAAAATAAAAATGAGCTGCCGGTAGCAAACCCTTTACGATCTACCGGTAGGAGCTTACAACCTACCGGTAGAATACTCTACTGGAAAATACCTACCGGTAGGTTACCCACGACCTACCGGTAGAATATGCCTAGAAAGCCCAGACACTTCTCCACACGACTCCACCAACCACGGGGGCCCACCTTTTGTCCTCTAAACCTGGCCTTGACATTTTTAACACCCCATGATGATCTTCTAACCCCAAAATCTCAGATTTGAAGCTTGAAGGAGTGGGGAGGAAAGAGAGACAGAGGGAGTGGTTGGAAAAGAATGGGAGGACCATGCTTTGACTGATTTTGCTTGCTTCTGTGGACAACCTCTCTCCAATCACTTCATGTTAGCCACTCATGCCAAGAGAGAGGGGGATGAATGAAAATAAAGAGCTCCTACATGTATTTTCAGATCATGAAGCTTTTAGGAGGAGAGAGAGACTACCTAAGCTTAGGAGTAGTGTACAGATAGAAAGCTAGGGTTCTTGGTTTTTCTTTACCATTTTCATTCTTGCAAGCTTCAATCTACATGTAATATTTCTTTATAGCACTTTAATCTCATTTATTTTAAGTTTTATTGAGTTTAGCTAGGGTTTACTAGTTCTATTGCTTGTATTTGGGTATTTTCTCTTTAAGCTTTACATTTTATGTATGAATGCTATTTCTTTTGTAGTTTGAACTTCTCTTTACATTAATATAAGTTCATGTTTGATTTCATTATCATGTTTTTCTCTTTCATGTTTCTTCTTGCCCTTATTATTCATAGCTAAACATTTAGTTGGCTAATCCAAGAGGGATTTCTTCTTGGGTATGTGAAATCGACTCTCTTTCATTCTTTCTCGTAGTGTAAAGTGTTTGGTTTGACTAAATTGAGTGCGGACATAGTTATGGAATTTTGATACACCGTAGATTTATCATGGGGTATGCTTTTGCCCAACATAACTACATTAGTCCCTTACTTCCTATGAATCAATCAAACACTGAGACACCATTGGTTGAATAAAATGAGTCGATTTGGCATATCCATTGGAATGAACTCCATGGATTAGCCAACTCTCTTTTTACTTGCTTTTTTGTCAAAACAGAACTCACCAAAACACAAATCACAAGATTTTTCAATTTTCATTTTTGCACAAATCACCCTTCAAAAACATTCGACCTCGCCTTCCCTGAGGAGACGACATTGCAATACTCATTCCAAGTAAAACACGATATCGCAAAACTTTCTCTACTCTTGGAGAGCAATTTTGCATACACACATGGTTTTGTTCATCCACACATAATTTTCCTATTTGTTGCATTGAACCCAAGGGAGAGTGACACTCACCAATCTCTATAAGCCATATACACATAATTCGGGTTTGTGTTGGAGATCGGGGAAAACCATCAAGCAGTCTTCTCCGACAGAAGTGGCCCTTGGGCCCTCTTTCAAAGAGATGCCTCCGGATGAAGTTAAATGCATCTACCCCAACTCTCATATGTCTCTACCTTTTAATTTTCAAGAGCCTCTTCAATGGTTGAACTAGCTCAGTGGAAACCTCGTCCATGAATGGAAGACTCCTTCCCCTAATTGGATATCATGGGTTGCTCATGTTAAAGTGGAAAAGGGTGCTTTGTGGCATTGCCTTGGCATTTATAATGCTATAGACCTTAGCATTATAACGATGCCTATTGACAAACTGATGCTCAACACCACTCTTTTGTTTTGGTTCATGGTGAACAATGCATTCCACTTTCACTTTGGCATGATGGGCCCCACAATTTATGAAATATCCACCCTCTTTGACCTTCCTTTATTTGGGGCCAAGGCTAACGCTCTGCTTACTTATACTGAAGCGAGCTACACCTTTTCAACCGATACGTAGAACAAGCTGGTTATTGCCTGCTCCCTCTTTATTTCGGCCTGCCGTGGATGTGATGGCTCTTCAGTATCGGATAAAGAACACATTTCGTTCCTACTTTATTGGCTCAACAAGTTCTTCTGCATATCATCTTACAATATGTCAATTTGACCGTGGGAGCTTCTGACTTTTTTTTCTCCTGTAATGCTTGCCCATCTCTATCGTGGGATGTGGTAAATGGTGGCGACGAAGATGATTAGATGCTCAGGTCCCCTCTGGGTGCTTCAACTATGGTTTCGTATCTACTTCCTAGAACTTTCCATCCCATATGTTGACCACACCTCATTTTCTTACGACCTCTTATTTGTCCCGGCCCCTTCCAAAGAATAGTCCTTTATAGACTGCTTTACTTATTTCTACAATTTGAACAACTCACGCACCATTTGGATGTTGTTTGCACAAAACTAGGGGCCAGAATGGTTGATTTATAGACCTAGAGAGGCTCTTGTTGATTCTACTTCTACTCACGGAGATGCCTGGTTCTCCTATCTTTACCCTCGAGATTTGCATTACAGCCTAAGGCCGACCTATGGTGCCAACTCTCACTACAGTGTTGAGGTTTACATGCCTCAGCAATTTGCCTACTAGTTTGGCTTGGTGTAGTAGATTCCATATCCTTTTGTCTGCACTCTCAACGCTGACCTCACCAATCGACCTAAATTGGCCAATGTTAATGTTTGAGAAGTTAACCATCGTAACTCTCTTGCTCGCCGTTCCTTCCATATGACCTTTTTCACCGAGTCATTCGATGTCTCCAAGGTTGCCAAAGCTTGGTGGAAACGATATGTTTCTTGGCAATTTGACAATGACACGGCCTCCGCTCTCAACCATATAATCTTCCCATCGTGTGTTCAATCCTCTCATAGGGCAGGCTTGGTCACGACTTCCATTTCTACCTCTATTCAACCTCAGGCTATTGACCTTGATCCCGTGGCCTCTACATATTTAGCTTCCTCCACCGTTCCTTCTTCTCCATCAAGGCCTCGTCGCAAGGACAAGCATCGATATTCTTCCACAGCTCCTTCCATATCATACTCTCAAGTTGACGAGGGAAAGGATGTTGAGGATGATGCCCCCTTGTGCGCCGTGTTCACCAATGCGATGACACTTCTTTATCCGTGTTCGTCCCCGCTGGTGTAGAGCCCTCACAAGAGGCAATCTTTGGAAGCTTTGAGCTCCTAGGGCTGACAAATGTACCTATATCTACGACCTCTTCTATGGCTGCAACTGACTTAATTCCGGCTGCACCCTCTTTTAATAATATGGCCACTGATGTGGCTAATGATGTTGAGATTGTAGGCCTTGAGGGTGAAGAGGGTCTACTTATATGCAAGAACCCCTTGACCTCCCAGAAGGCCATAATATTCCTCCAGCCACTGACACTGTCCAAGCTGTGGCCCCAACTCAGGCCGCTACTCCATCTTCGATTGCTACTCTTCCACATGAAGCTACTTGTCTTCTGTCCTAGTTTCTTTGAAAGCTCGCCTTTCCTTTGGACCTGTCTACTTTTAGAACTTAGGGCTAATTTTGAATCATGATTTCAAAAATCATCACGAGACAACATTGTTGATCATCATTGGCCACCTTGTTGTTATGGTAGATGAAGCGAATTTTCTTGAGGAGCGACTTCACTAAATCAGGTCATTGGCTACTTCTCCTTTCATTGTTGAAGAGGATCGTCAGACGTTATCACGTTTAGCTGATGAACTTTTATCCATCCTTTAAGAAATAGGGCCATTGTATCAGAAGTGTTAAGACTACCTTGTCGTCGTCCGTGATCAACGAGAACGACTCGTCAACTTGTAGCAACATATCCAAACTTGCTTTAGCCACTTTGACTCACTTCCCCAACAGCTGGAAGAGATAGAATGCTAGATTTTTGAGTTAGAGGCTCTACATACAGTGCTATTAGAGGAATATGTGTCCTATCGATAGCATTTGGAGGAAATCAAGGCTGCTGCGAAAAATGTCGCGGCTTATGTGGATGAAGGCTCGGCCTTTGCCAGGTCAGCTTCGGCCGAATAACAGGCCGTGAATAGGTCATTGTACCAATTAGAAACTAAATTTTCCAATCTTGTATAGTTCCACGAGAAATAATAAATATGAGTAAAGATGGACTATTTTGCCCCTACCTCTTTACTTGTATCTGTCTTTTCACGTTCTCGTCTTTTGATCTTCGTGCATGCATTCAGGCACTTTTTCTAGCCTAGAAAGTGATGTTTTATTCTCCTCTCATTTAACTGTCATAAATGTAGGCAGTTTTTGAGGTAATGCCATTACTATATTCAAATTCCTCATGGCCTATAAATACCCATGAAGTGCTGGGCATTTTGGCGCAACCCAAAACTCTTCCAAGGAATTCTCCTTTCCTATGCAACAACATTGTTTTTCTCTTAACCTCCTAACCCATAAGAGAGAAAGTTGGAAGATAACTTTGTTAGTCCTCAACATCTTTCCTTCTTCGGTTGTAACCAAAGTTGTTACTTTTTATTTTTTCCTCCACGTCCATAGTTGGATTCACCAACTTACTTCACGCTTTTCCTTAAGATGAATACCTCTTTACGTCTCTATTCTTGGTTCATTTTATAGATCTTTCTCATGAGGGTAAGGCAGCATGGGTAGACATCATGCACTTATAGAAGTTAGAAGAAGATACTACATGTGGCTTTTGGTACATTTGACGACCATGTTTTGTTTTACTCCTTTGATCATCAGATTGACCCTATGATGACTTTCATCAACACCCATCTAGAATGGGAGGGTGAAGACTAAGGAAGTTTAGTAAGTTTGGGAAATTTCTAATTAGGAAAAGCTCGTGTTAGAGGTTTATAATCTGCCTCATACACCCAAGCTTTTCTCCTTCACTTCTACTCATTTCTTTGTCTCCAATGTGCAAGTTGTCATCTTCAAACTGGGATGACAAGCTTCCAGAAGCAAGCTACCTTAACGCAGTACTTATGCAACACTTCATTTTACTCATATTTTACAAATTATATTCATTGAACTTGTACATAATTCTATGAATAAAACTTATATTATTATTATTCATCCATTTCCATTTTGTCGTTCCATTACTTACAACTGTTGAATGGTATGTTGAATCCCATATTGACCATCCGCTTGCCCTAGTCCACTAGTCGTGACCTATGGTCTTTAAAGGTCTTAATCATGTTCCACGGCATCCCAGACCATCGTTCTATGTAGGCCTTTAAGAATATCCCATTGATGGAGCGATTGTGATGCTCTCCATCCAGGTCTTTTAAATGGTAAACACCACCTTTCTTGATCTCTAGGACCTCAAACAACACTTCCCAATTGGCCGACCATTTGCTAGACCTTTGATCATTATATCCTAAAGGCAACCTTGTCTTCCAAACCAAGTCGCGTACTCAAGTCTTCTTTTTGACTCTTCTACTATATGCCCTGACGGCCCTTAACTTATGCACCTTAATGCAATCCACAGTGCCCTGCCACACTTCATCTAAGTCTTTAAGCTCGATCATCATGGCTTCATTGTATTCAAGTAGACGTACGTTATGCTGAAAATCCATTCGCAATGACTTTACGGTGATCTCCAAAAGCAAGACCGTGTCGTGCCTATAAGTCAGCTTGAATGGTGCAACTCTAGTGTTAGACCATTTGGACGTTCTGTACGCCCATATCACTTTCGATAGCTTAGCAAGCAAACCCCTTGGATTGTCTTCCATAATTTTAGCAATAATTCCTATCATCAATTTATTGGTAGACTCAGCCTAGCCGTTCCCTTGCGCATAGTATGGGGTTCAATGAATTATATTGAAGCCATATTCCTCTGCAAAACCCCTAACTTCACTTCCTACAAAGACTGTTCTTTGATTGGTCACTATATGTTGTAGAAGCCCAAATCGATGCACTATGTTTTCCTTTATCATTCGAATGTAGCGGCCTGATTGACCGTTCTCATTGGGATGACCTCTACCCACTTAGTGTAATAGTCCATGGCCAAACAAAATGATAAAAAAATTTGTTTTGTTGATGGGGGAAATATTTTCCCTATTAATCCATGACCCAACCTTTGAACGACCATGGCTTTATCACGGGCTGCATTTGTATTACTGGTGTCCTTTGGATAGGCCAATGTCGCTGGCATGTCTCACAACCCCATTGCATATTCGATGCAATGCTTCAGGATACTTGGCCAATAATAGTCATATCTCCTAATCAACCATTGCATCTTGATATTGGCCTAATGTGCACCACATATGCCTTTTGGGCTTTCAACCATTACCAAAATGACTTCTTCTCTACCAATGCATCTTAACAAGAAGTCATTGTGCATCCATTTCTTATACAGTTCCCCATCCATGAGTACATAATTGGTGGCCTGTCTTTTGATGATCTGCTCTACATTTCCATTTGGATATTTTATGAACTGCATGATATCAAATCTCCAATCTTCCTCTTCCACTTCCACCATTAACTCCTCGAAGTCCATCCCTATAGCTTTTATAGATAACAAGACCCTCATTTGAACTCTAATTAACTGCTCATTCATACCTCGAGGAATCTTTAATCCTAATAATAGATGAGCCAAGTTTTTAACTTGGCCGTTCAACTCCTTGAGACCGCTCGCAATGTCACGTCGTCGAAGTTTCCCAACAAAGACATTGCAATGGAGTAGAGTGGGCATAACTCTCAGCTTTTGCACTGAAAGTTGCTTGCAATTTGGTTGATAATTGATTTGGAGTCACTGGTCACCTCGACCGTTAATGCCCCCATACGCAACAGAACCTCAAGCCCAATAATCAATACCTCGTATTCAGGCTGGTTATTAGTGCATTCAAATTCTAATTTACATGATAGTTGGGTTTCGCGGCCCTAGGGTGATTCTATAACCATCTAGGACTCTGCAGACTCTCGTGTTTGCGAACCATCAATCTTTAGTTTTCACAGTGTTAATGACACCACTGATACCCCTAGCAAGCCAAGTGATTCTCTTGTATCTTGCTCTATTTCTACCTAAGGATGGTCTGCTAAGAAATCGGCCAATGCTTTGCCCTTCACCGTGCACTATGTTAAGTATTGAAGTGAGAATTCCATCAAGGCCAAAATCTATTTGCCGTTTCGACCCCTTATAATTGGCCTGGTTAACACATAATCAAATAAGTTTGCGCAACAATATATATCACAAATGAAATCATATATATTCTTAAATTTTTGTGATGCAAACTATAATGGTAACAAATCTTCTTGATTGACTTATAACGCTGCTCGATCAGAGTTAAAACTCTACTTAAATAATAAACGGCTTGTTCTTTGCCTGTATTATTATTATGAGCTAGTAAAAATCCAATGGACTCGTGTGTGGCTAATAAATACAAAAGCAATGACCTACATTTTATATGTGGCATTAGGACTGGAAGATTAGCCAAGTATTCCTTAATTTGGAGGAAGGCTTCCTGATGTTGTTTTTCCCATCTGAAGTCTTCTACACTCTTTAACTTTAAGAACGATGAGAACGTCTGCACCTTTCTCGCGCAGTTGAAGGAAATTGACTTGACCGATCAGGTACGCAGCCTCTAAGATGACCTTCGTATTATTCTTGTCTACCTCAATTCCCTTCCTATGTACGAAAAAACCCAAAAAGTTCCCTGTAGTAACTTTGAATGCGTACTTCAGCAAATTTATCTTCACCTGGTGAACACACATCCTTTCAAAAAAAGACCTTAAATCATTAAGGTGTCTTTCTATGTCCCGCGTCTTGATTATGATGTCGTCAATGTACACCTCTACTATCTTACTAATCATGTTGTGGAAGATGATATTGATGGCTCTCTGATATGTTCCCCTGCATTCTTTACTTCGAACAACCAAACCCTCCATTCAAATATCCCAATTGATCCTGGGCATCAGAAGGTAGCTTTTTGTTGATCCTCCTCCGCAATGAAGATCTGGTGGTACCCCGCGTTTCTGTCCATAAAAGATATGATTACGTTCATAGCCGTTGCCTCAATAAGCTAATTGGTCAGTGGCATGACATATTCATCTTTGGGCGTTGCTACGTTGAGGTCACGGTAATTACAGCACACCTTGATCTTGCCAGTTTTCTTCTTAACCGGCACGACGTTGGACACCATTCTACATATCGTGCCATCTGGATGGACTTAGCCTGCAAGAGATACTCAATCTCTTCCTTCACCAGCAGGTTACTTCCTGGGACATCAACCTCAGGGCTGGTATCTATCCCTGATTTGCAATCGATGTTCTACTAAGGTTAGATCTAACCCGTGCATTTTTTTATAACTCCAGGGAAGTAATCTCGATATTCTTTTAGTAGTTGTATGAGCCGTGGAATTCAGCTCTAGCAGCTTGCAGAAGAAAGTTGGACGGTGTTCCTCTGGTTTGCCAAAGTTGACTTCCAACAATGGATCCTGAACCTCAATTTTGGCAACATCGATTTTGTCTAACTCAATTAATTCTTGGGAGGTGGATTGTCTGAACCCTTCCTCCTCGCATTCCATCATATTGATGGTGCCTTGCTACCCGCTGGCCACTTGTAGTGCTACGACCTTTCTTTATGCCAGGTAAGCTCTTATCCTGGCGACGCAGGCCCTCACGACCTACTTCTTTTGTCTATTTTCGTTGAGCTCCATCAACAAATGAGGTCTCCGCCTCTCCAACATCATTTGACCCCTGAACATTAGTGGGTCAAAGGATCTATTCCTCCACCTGCTAGATCTCGATGGACTTCAAGTTGGTTTGAAACACAACTTATCTGGGCTTTCCATACTTTTCTTGGCCCTAAAATTTCATTGGCCCTACTCCCTCATCATAGAACCAGGAATCAACCATATGAACATTGGCCACGAATGAAGTCTTATTAGATTCCACCACCTCAAAATCGTCGAGGTTCCATAGCACCAGTTGCTGATGGAGATTTAATGGTATGCACTCACTCAAATGGATCCAATCCTGAACCAAGAGAACATAGTAAGACGTCGTCGTTTCAATCACAAAGAAAGGAGTGATGTTAACCTTGCTGCTGACGACCAATTCTACGGGTAAAACTCTCATTATCTTATTGACTCCTCCCGTGAAACCGTTCACTTTTAATTTGGTGTGGACCAAGCCTTTTTTTTTTTCTCATTAGCTTCTTCATAGTAGCTATGGGTAGAATGTTGACGGCCGCTCTATTGTCTACCAAGACCCTATTGATAAATGGCCACCCTCTCAGGCCGCTAACTGCGAGCTGCTTGTCTACCTTTAAATCCAGTGTCAAACCTCTCTCGGGAGAACGCTCTGTTTGGAATTTTTTCATGGCAACGTTGTTTAGGAATGTTAATCTCGCTGTCTTGGAGTCTTCAACATCTTCCTCTAAGGACCCTACTTGTTGGCCTAGACTTTTAAATGATATCGGTAACAACCTGAGGGCATTAATAGACATTGAATGCCCAGGGTGCCAAATTGGATGGAATCACCTCCATCACTATCGTCTTCATCTGTAGAGTCCTCTTTCCTTCTCCATTTGCAAGTTTCTAGAGGCATGTTGAGCGTGTCTTTAAGCTATTCTACCACATTTTGCACCATTCACTCCATGATATGCTCCTATGTGAAGACTTGGGCTCAACCTTCTTCTTCCCCTTCTCCTCAGTCGTGGATTTTTTCAGAGCCTGTACACGCTTCTGGGATGGAGAAAGACCAAATCGGGACTTGATATCCCCTATCCCGGGATACTATTGTCGAAACATCCCTCACCCTTCTCGGGCCTCCATTTCTTGGTATTCCTCTCACATGTGTAGGTCTTCTTGGATGAGCTGCTGCCTGTGCATCTAAGTTCTGGACAGCGGGCGTGGATAATGATATTGTGGGAACTTCGAATGTTGGGCCACGTACCAATGGTTTTCCAATGGCTCCATTGTCAGGCGTCAACCTGGTGGCGAAGTCTTCATAGCTTGGCTTAGGCTGACTTCGATGTGGTTCCAGTAAGTCTCTACCATGCTGGTTGTAACTCAGCCTCTTGAACTTATCGAGCCAATCTTCGTAATCTCGCCTAGGAAACGACCATTCACCTGTTCGCTCCCAATAGGTGCCCTAATAGTGCCATCTCTTTTGTGGCCTTCCGTCCCCCTTTCCACGTTCCTCATCCGCTGAAGAAATTCTATAATAAGCCTTATGTCTAAAGCACAAGCCGTTCTTGACCATCTCAAGCTGCTTTTGAACTCTGGTTGAAACGACAAACTTGTTGTGAAGTCCTCCACTGAGGAAGAATCATTTTAGAGGGTGGTATCCTTTTTGTCCTTAGGGTCCTCATAGCTGGTTGTCCCATCACTGCCCAATTCTACCTTCATTTGTGGGGTCGTTGATTACCCCAACACCTCCACTATGTTAATGACGGTTGTCTTCTGAAAAGGGTATCTATCCACCCCCATCTTCGGCTTTCCCTTTTCTCCGATGATCAAATGGCCTTTGTTCAGACCATCCTGAATGAAAATCCGGAACATCACACAGTTGGAAGTAGAATGGCTCCACAGATTGTGCCATTTGCAATACGTCTTGCTCTTCAGCTCCGTGGCCGATGGAATCTTACAACCAAATGATAACTTGATAATGCTATCCGTGAGCAAATGGTTAAAGATCTGATTAGCCTTGGAGATGTTAAAGTCATATTTCTGGCCATTACCTTCGCCGGCTCCTTTATGGACACTTGGTGAAGCCTATGCCTGATTTTCTAAGGGTCTTGTTAAGGCCTTGCACACATGCAGCCACCTAGCCACGATTTCTACCATATTTACTTCCAGTTCCTGGTCTGGCTCGACAATGAGGACTTTCATGTTGGGATCCCTGTAGTACGTACCTTTGGATACGTTTCTTTGGTCTAACTCCTCTCGTAGGATCTGCTTGTATCGCGTAGCCTGTGTTGCTAACTTGAACAGGTTATTGAACTCTATCCCCTCAAATTTCTTTTGGAGTTCAAAACCCAGACTGTTCTGTGCAATGCGCACGTTCTCCATCTTGGGCAACGTCAACCTACATCTGTTCTTGACTTTCTTAAAACACACAATGTATTGCTCCACTGTTTCTTGTATCATCTAATACAACCTAGCCAAATCGGCCATCGCTACTTCTGGCTTAGTACGGTAGAACTGAGAGTGGAACTTGTTCTCTAGTTGTTTCCAACCTAACACAAAATTGGACAACAAATCAATGTACCATCTAAAGGTTGTTCCTTTCAGGGAATTAGCAAATAACCATAACTTCAGAAACTTGTTAGCCCCTGTTTCACCTCATTGTATAGTGAAACAGTCAATATGATTCATGGTCAACTGACCATCTTTCCCCGAAAAAGTTGCAAACACTGGGACCTTGTGTAACACCCTGCATTTTCTTTCGTATATATATATAGATATATAGTAAATAATTGTTGTAAAAATGTGAAAATATGTGTTGGAGAGGTTTGGGATGGATTTTGGTTGGCTTAGGAATGGATTGGAAAGTTTAAGTTTCGAAGGTGTGTAAACTTGAGAAGAGGGATTATGGAAGTTTCTAAATATTTTTCGGTCAAAATAAGTTCTCCATTGAATCCGGAAGGTTGAAAAACATTGGGAGAGGTAATATGGGGTGTATTGGAAGCTAGGATGTATTCCGGAGTGAAAACAAACTTAGAGAAAATTTGGGTAAAAAGGAGTTGTGACACCTTCTAGTATTTTGGTCATAACTTTTTATTCTTATATCCAATTGATCTGAAATTTGGACAGTATATAGTAGACATCTAGGGCTACAAAAGTGTATCTCATGAAAATTTTTCAATTCGACCTCTAAATGGGTCAAAACTGCCCTCTAAGACGAATTAGCCGAAGTGTACCGGTACACAGTACCGGTACGGTACCGTACCGGTAAGCCCGAACCAGTGGCTTAACCGTACCGGTACCGCGTACTGGTACCATACCGTACCGGTACCGCGTACCGGTACGCTTTCTCTGACACGCGCTGAACAGTTAAAAAGTCAGGATTTTTGGGTTTAAAATACCACCTCAAGCCCTCATTTGTCCCATTCTTCATTCCACTCTCATTCTAAACACTTTAGAACCCTAGGAGGAGATAAAGGAGGAGAAAGAAACACAAGATCAAGAGGGAGTTACACTTCCAAAAAGATCAAAGCCCTAGATTTTTAAGAATACCAAGGTAGGGGTTTTCTTCCATTCTTTTACATTGAGGCTAGGTTTATTTATATGTATCTCTTCACTCTAAATGTTATATGTATGCTATCAAATCCTTAATTCTTGCTATTCTTGCAATTGATGCCATGTGGAAAATATTGTGATTGTTGGGTAACCCTTGAATCTCCTTGCTTGCTACCAAACCCTAGTCTTCAAGGGAAATGTGTTTGTCTCTTGACTTCTCCCTTGTTATTGATTTCAATACATGATTGTTCCTTTGTTTTGAATTCTAAGCTTGATATTCAATACTTGATATTCTTTATTCTTGGTTCCAAGACTTGAGTGTTCTTGTGGTCTTGATTTCTAAGCTTCATAATCATTTGTTCTTGATTTCACACCTTGATAGTCGTTGTTATCTATTTCCATGCATGATGGTTCCGTTAAATCTTAATTTCTCCTTTGTCCATGATTTTTTAAGCTTGGTGCGCCTTTATTCTTGACACTCCAAGCTTATTATTCATTTGTAATGATTCCAAAGTTTGATTACTCATAGGATCTTGATTTCAAAACTTTAGTGTTTCATATTGAACAACAAAATGGTATTTATGGTGATCTCATGTATTTTTCTTAGTTGGTAGTGGAATTGTTACATGTTATATTTTGGGGGATTTTGGATAGATGATTGTGAATTGAGGTAAATGTTGGGAATTGGGGACTTGTGTGATTGTTGGTATTTTATTTCTTGCGTGGTTGTACGATACGAACATGGATTACTATTGACCGGGTATCATGTAGTGGGTAGACGTCTTTGTATGCCACGCGGGTATGAACTTTTCCTACCACATGGAGTGGGTAGACGTCTTTGTACGCCGTGTGGGTACGAACTTTTCCTATCACTAATGATCACGGATTAGTAACGTTGGTTGTGTCGGACATACAGTGTGGGTTATCGTGCATTGTACCAGAAATGGTTTCGACAAGAGTTTCCAGAAGTATGGGATTCCGCGAGAACTTGTTGGAAACGGTTTATGGTAGAATGGATTATCTATTGTATTTTGGTTATTGTTCACTCTATCATAGAAGGTTTCTACAAGAGTCTTGGTGGATTGGATTATATTTGGATATGATTTGTTAACTGTATAGTGGTTTCACTTATTCATTCAATTACTGTTGTTCTCTAAACTTGAGATCTATTTAAATGTCCTGGTTTTTACTTCAAAAGTGATATATGATATTTGCGAAATGAGACCGACTTGTTTTACATGTTTTCTAAACCTTGTTTGAGTTTGGAGGATTTTCCTACAGAGCTTAGTGCTCACCCCCTACAAACCAACACATTTTTCAGGTGATGCTGTAAAAGAGGATTAGTTAGAAGACGAGGAGGGAGATCCGGAGGGGGATATCTCGACGGTCCTTCTTTGTATTAGATTGAAGGGTTATTTTGGAATCATGTAAAATATAATCTTTTGTTATTCCGCTGCTAAGTTACGTTTAATGTTTTTGGGATGTAATTGCCATGATTTGGCTTATTCTTTTGGGATAATGCTATGGAAATGAAATATGATGAATGAAATTTCCTTATTGATGGAATTTATTTAGTCGCTCTCATGTTGGGAATGGTCTTAGATAGTAATGCCGTCCAGGGTGGATTTTGGGGCGTTACACCTTGTACTCCAGAGGATACTCGTACTCCCTGTCCACCTAGTCGGGATAATAGTTTTCGATATGTTGGCCTAGTCACTCGCCTTATGGCGGGGCGGACGTGCTCTTGAATTATTTCATCTAGCTAGTCTCGATTTATAACCACATGGGGCGCTGCTAGAAGAACAATTGGCAGCTACCTTCTTTACCGCCCAAACTCATGATTGGGAACCACATTCTCTTGAAAAAGAGGATTATTATTTCTCCAATGGCCATTTCTGTCCTGCTATGCCCTCGAGGGCGACACAAACAGAAGAACCACTAGTTGTGGTGCTTCCACCGGTGCTGCGGTTGTCTTGTGCCCCTTGGATGGTTCAAACTATCACCGAGCCACTCCAATGCCTGTCTGGTGTGGCCAGATTCTTCTCTAATCAAATTCCCTAGGCCATTAATAAATATAAAGATTTACTGGGAGACTTCGTGTGACAAAGCCTTAATTGAGGCCTCCGGCACTAAATCGGACTCTCAATTCTCTTTCCCCCCCCCCCCGGCGGCCCGAGCGAAGGCAACTCTTCCTACAAGTTGGGGTTGCCAGATCTGTTTTCTTCAACAATCTCATGCACTGAAGGTAATTATGATAAGCCAATCTTGGCTTTTCCATGAGTGTTTATCGTATGGCTGCTTGGGGGCCCACCGAGCGTGCCAAAAAATATTTTTGGCATATTTTCAGATTATAGGCATGTTAAAATTTGATAGGACTTAAGATCCAATTATGTACAACATTGCTTACTTGAACTGGTGTGAGGTTCTAAAATTGTGACTATTCAAGCAATTATAGTGAGGCATAAGACTACCTCTGAGTTTTTTTCTTTACTTTAGGGTTCAAGGACTTTAAATAATTTCCCAACTAATAGTGTAATTGACTGGAATGTAGAAAGAAAAACTAGAATGCAAAGCAACTGATAAACTAAATTTGGAAGAGGAAACAAATAATGTACATAACATTAAATGAAAACAGTAAAGATCACCGGACTGACGGAATGCAGAAAAGAGTAAAGTTGCTCAGAAGTGAAAAACAAGTAAATAGCAAAAAGGCTGACTCTATGTAGAGTTTGTTAAGTTTGATCGTGGATATTTTCTCTCTGGTCTTGCCTTAGTTATTTATAAGGATGGCCTTCAACAGTCGAAGCCATCTTTTTCGACCATGACTATAATCATGGCCTTTTCCTCGAGGCGTGCAGAAGTGCGCGGAACTAACTCCAACTGATGGCTCATGATGTCACGTCTCCCTGATTTTTGGAATTCTCGAAGTCCCACTTCCTTAACCACTCTATCAAGTATGGACTCTAAAAAACTCTTTATGACCGTTGGATATCTTCCACGTGTCACCTCCAGATCTTGCTATTTTTAGGTGTAAATAGGTACCAATGTGTCATACTCGTCCTCTGGTTTTAGAGTACTATAAGATGGCTACATAGCACCATGCAACACTTGCTATTTCTTATTTTTGCAATTATATTATAAGATCGCATGGTCCACATGTTCTTATTTCTTTCTCTCTCCCTCTCTCTAATTCCCCAACATCAATAAAATATTTGAGTTTTGTGTCATATCAACATTAACAAGAATAAATAGGGGTTAATTAAAACTCATTTATGGTCAAGTTATGACTTAAAAATATGAGGCAAAATTCGTTGGGATTACGTTATGGTTGAAAAAAAGTTAAGATCAATCCTAAAATATTAAGAATTGATCATAAACATCGTGACCAATTTCTTTGTTTTGGTTAGGCATTATTAGAGGAGAGGGAAATGACGAGGTTCGAACCTGCGACTAGAGGCAGAGCGAAAAATTTCGTCTAGAATTGGCGATTTACGTAGAAACCTTAAATATTTTTCTCCCAACTAAGAAAAATAAAATAATATATTTAAATTTACTGCGTTGTATTTGTTACTTAAAGATTCATGAAGTACAAAAAAGGTTAAGCATTGATAAATATAACGTATACAAATTAAAAAAAAATACAACCCTTCACAATAAATTATGTTAAATTTATAAATATACTATAATCTTTCTCTATATAACCAATTAAACTATTAGTCATTCATCACTCATTTAGCTATGCAACTTAGTTTTCATAATCTCTATAGTTTAAAAAATGTGTTTGACATGACAAAAACTTATCTCTATGTTGTTAGTAATATGCCTTAAGATCAACTACATAGATGATATTAGGGTTATACTGACAATATTCATTATTTAATTAAATAAAAGGAGAATTTTATTTATTATGTTTATAGTTTATTTCATTTTAATATGCATGACAAAGTCCATAGAGTGTAAGTGAAGAAGATAGTTTCTCAATGTATTGAGAAAATGAGATATATACTTCTTATTACTTAACTCTTAAATGTTCCTCGTCATATGATTACTATGGGGGCACTATGTAATCCGGATAGATTAGCATGCACTATGTTTGTTCATATTTGATATAAAGTGACTCATTCGAGTCACTAGTGTAGGAACACTAAACCAAGTGTGTGGGTGTTTGTTAGAGAACAAGTACATTGAACGTGACTATTGACTAACAAATGATTTTTCATATGGAGTTTTACATACCTTTCAATGTTCAGTCCTAAGTTATAATTATGCAACTAATCGTTAGACCTGAGACACAACTAACCATATAACTTGAATATGTATTGTTGGACATAGTTAGACATGCATTGTGATGACCCATATCAAAATTAATTGTTAACACGTTAATTAGAGCGCTAATTATGATTACATCTAATCAAGTTTATTTTTAAAAATTTCAAATAAATAAATGAAACTCAAATATGGAGTCCTTGCATGAAAACGAGGTAAATAACTATAATATTGACTACGTTTAATAAATATCTAAAGTGTTTGAATGGTGTAAGGTGTGTAAAAAATGTGTGTCACATAATCGATATATAATGAAAAAAATGACATGTCACAATTAGAGTAAGTAGCTAACAAGTGTCATATTGAAAAGAAAACCACACATATATGTGACATGTGTATAAGTGTAAAAAAATTGATGACCACAAAAATTGGACTAGTTTCCACTTTACCTCACCATGCCAATGAAATGTTCTTACATGTAAGTGATGTAAAGGCTCCAATTTTGGTTATAAATAGCCACCAAACAAAATCAAATGGCCAAGGTAAGAAATGAGAGAAAACGGGAGGAAGGAAGAGAGAGGGAGAAAAGGGAAGAAAAAAAAAGAAAAATTTTGTCAACATAGGAGCTCGATCTTACGATAAAAAATTTAGGGAAGGTTTTTTGAGTGTTGATTTAATAATTTTATAGATTCAACTTGATGAACAATCACTGAAATTTGATCATCGTTAAATATTTTTCGGATCAAATTCGGGTATTGTTATTTTTCGTTATTCACTCCCAAAATTATTTTGGGTTTAAATAAGTTATGATGACTTAGTTTAATAGTTATTCTAAGACATTATTTGGTTTCATTTTGACACCGCACGACCTCCATATGAGATAAAACTAGGGGTACGGAGTAGTATATAACATGTTTCTATCTTTAAATCTCTTTGCAAAGAATGTCTTATTGGTTATCTCAAAGTTTGTATTTCTATTCACTATTTTTGATTGATATGAAATCCTATTTTCTTTGTTGACCTGACCTATATTTTGGCTTAAATATTTTTGAATTTATTGATACATGTAAGATGTGTGCTTGAGACATAGTTCTATGATTGTGGCCCTACGGAGTGTAATTTTTCGGTTTGATTATAGCCCTATGGAGTGTAATTTTTCGGTTTGATTATAGCTCTGCGGAGTGTAATTGTTCGATATGAGTACAGATTTATATATTCAAGTGTCACTTGTCATGTCACCAAGATGAACAAAGTATGAGACTATGTTTGATAGCAGTTGAGCTATGTGACATGTCAAAATTGATTATTGATTCTATTGTCCATGATTGCCTATCGATTGATTTTTTTTGTATTTGATCATTCGTATTTTTTATCGTTGAGCATATTATTTCATCTCATATTATATACTTTCCCGATTTTATTATTTTTTAGAATCATTTGGAAGGAAAAGGTTAGGGATGATATTTGAGAAATCGGAGATGGACAAATATTGATATAATTTTTATTAAATTGAAATTGCAAGTTCTATTGGCCTTTGAAGATCAAATTTATATTTATAATTTTTATTGAGGTAAGTAGAGCTCTGTCCTGTCTTTAGAGATATATTTGTAGTATTTGACGTTCATTAATTTATTAAGTAACGCATCCAGGAAACTGGGGCATTACATGCATGAAAACTTATGAGTGTACAATATGAAATCTATCACCCTTTGTAAAAAAAAAAGAAAAGAACAGAAAATGAGAATGCCCTATGTGATCTTGTAGGATATGATTGATTGATTCCAATTAGGTACATCCAAGTGCAGGTGGTCAAACAATAATAATTTCTCGGTAAGTCCAAGGTCGAACCACAAAGATTGAATAAAATTTAAAAGTGGGTAAAAGAAGAATAGGTAAAATTGGTTTCAAAGGTTAAAATTTTTTTGTAGAATAAAAACAAAAAATTCTAAAAGGAATTTGTTAATTAGAAAAACAACTCTATAGTTTTGGGATTTAGATCTGTTAATGTTCATCAAATAAATATGTTTATGCAATTACAATTATCTCAGTTGATTTCCAACGTCATTGTACTCAACTGGAATATTTAACTTTGACAACACAAGTTTCGATTAATTTGAAAATAGGAATTAAAGAACTAATTCTATGAAACTCATAGGAAATCATAAGCATTATTCATATCAAGAACTCAATCAAGTTAATGACTAATCAAACAATTATACCGAGCATAAAAATTTACTAACAATCATTCAATTAATCTATAATTTCAAGAAAATAAAACTTTAAAGCATAAGGAAAATAATTGCATAAAACATAAATGTAAAAACCGAAAAAATTTAAAATTTTATTGTGAAGGGCAAAATGGTAATAAGTCGTGACAGTACGGGTTGGAAACCGAAATTTTTCTAGAATTCGGACAACAAAACGGACCTCACCGTTGGATTCGTCTCCTGAAATCTAGTTACCTACTCAATTTTTGTTGAATTCCGAGACAGTTGAATTTTTTGCGTTTTACGATGCAATCGGTGTCGCGCGACTAAAATAAATGCAATCAAATTTTATTCGCAGAACTCAGAAAATAATTTAAAGTTAGTTCAAATACAATATATTGAACTTAATATGGAACGAGATTTAATTGATTCAGGATCAAATTGGACCAAACACAAAGGAGGACGTGTGGCGCGTTGTGGGCCAAGTAATTGGAGAGAGAGAGAGAGAGAAAATCAAGTTCTCATTCCGTTCCTCAGATTGCTTCGGGCCAAGAACAAAAAGTGTTCTGCTCGAAGAGAGCTGCAAACACGTACCAAAGATCGTGGGTTTCACCAAGATCTCAAGATCTGAATTTTTGGGATTGAGGAGTTGGGTGATTTGGGACTCCTTCTACATGTATTACACTTCAAGAGGTAGGGTTCTTCTCCTATCTAGGTTTATTTTCAACCTAAGGTTGTATATGAAATGGGTAGCATGATTAGAGATGGAATCTCTTGTCTAAATATACTCCTAGTGTAACAAGAGTGTAAGAAATGGATAAAATCAATTCTAACATGAATTGCATTTATTGAAATTGATTGTTTGTAATTTCATGAAGAAATGTGTTAAATTGGGCATGCTATGTGTTTACATGAATTATGTGCCTTATAGTTGTTTGATAAAATACTTGAGAGTGATTTAAGTATGTTATTTGAATGAAAATGAGATAACATGCTTGGTAGTATTGTGAATTGTGATTATATGCCTATGATATAATTGACAAATTGGGAAATGTTGGTTGAGATGGAATATGTTCATAATATGCTCATGATATGTTGAACATGCTATGGTAGTTGCAATGGTAAATTACATTGCATATGCACGAGAAGAATCGTATTCGTGGGCATATGGTATGAGTGTGGGTGTGTGCATGGTTTTGATCAAGCACCATTCTTGATGGATGATATGTGGGCTCGGTAAAGTTGAGCCAATGTTCGACTTAGTCGCATAGGTTACAATGAAAACAATGGTTGAGGTTAACAAGAAGGGCTAGATTATCCCTCGGGTGTAAGATCTGGTGATTTGGATAAGCACTTCGTTGGTATTGAGTCCATAAAGTGTGTCGGCATACGCGAAGCCATTGGTGGAAGTCCATAGATGCTGTGTTGGTTGGGTCCCCGTTGGTGGAAGTCCATAATTACTCACCCCAAGAAAAACCAAGAATTTATAAATGGTCATTGGATGTGTAACATCAATGGCGGGGGTTTGGAATACCCAGATGCATAAGCATGTCAT